>BSYO01000004.1:1876700-3076700 GCA_033239525.1 Nepenthes gracilis
AATTTCCGCTGCGCTTCCTCCATTTATTGACAGAAAACAATGGAAATAACTGTCGAATCTAAATAAACAAGAAGGCAAACGGGAAAATCTTCAAGTTTGTCAAAGGGATAAGAATAAATCAAGCAAGTTTAGATTTACTTGGCAAGTTTCACCCAAAAGATCCTAACATTGTTTTTTATATTTGCAAGTTGAATTTGACTCTGGATTTTCGATCACCGCCACGACAAAAAGGTTGCTGGAATCTTGTTAATAGGAGATGAAAGGTTTGATGGAGTTTCGTGCTCCTGTTGGCGTTGATTGATGTTCTAGAAGCCTATATTCTTGGGCCATCCACGAAAAGCATGCATTCATCGCTCTTCTGCCATTTCTGGAAATGTGAAGACTTCTATTAGGAGAAACTGAAGATCACCGAGTTGACAAACAACACGGGAAGAGACTGGGGAGAATTCGAAATATCACATCGAGTTACTTAGATTTCCTTTACATTTGCAAGAGTTTTGAATTCAAATCCCGATTTCCGGTCACCATCCAAACAGCAAAGAATTTCCGCTGCGCTTCCTCCATTTATTAACAGCAAACAATCGAAATTACTGTCAAATCTAAATAATAAAAAGAAGGCGAAAAGGAAATTTCTCCAGTTTGTCAAAGGGGTAAGAATAAATCAAGCAGGTTTAGATTTACTTGGCAAGTTTCTCCCAATAGATCCTAACATTGTTTTATATATTTGCAAGTTGAATTTGACTCCGGATTTTCGATCACCGCCAGGACAAAAAGGCTGCAGGAATCTTGTTAATAGGAGATGCAGGATTGATGGAGTTCTGTGGACCTGGTGGTGTTGATTGACGTTCTAGAAGCCTATATTCTTGGACCATCCGCGAAGAGCACGCATTCAACGCACTTCTGGCATTTCTGAAAGCGTGAAGTCTTCTATTAGGAGAAACTGAAGATGACCGAGTTGACGAATAACGCCCGAAGAGACTGGGAAGAATTCGAATCGTCGCATAGAGTTGCTGAGATTTCCTTTACATTTGCAAGAGATTTGAATTCAAATCCCGATTTGCCGTCACCATCCACACAAAAAGATTGCTGCAATTGTGATAAACGGCGGAGGATTGGTGGAGTTCTTTGGGCCCTGATGGATGCTCTTGAAGCATATGTGAAGGCAAAATCAGAACCACACAATAGGCGCAGAGAAACGTACGGCGAAGCAGTTTCTAAGACAGGGTCCAGTGGCGAGGGTTGGAGCCGTCCACGAAGAGCACGCGCCTGACGCTCTTATGGCGTTTCTGGAGGTGCGAAGACTTCTATTCACTGAAGAACACTGAATAGAAGAAAAATTCGGGAAGAGACTGCAGGAAGTCTGAATCGCATCGCCGCGTAGGAAAGAAGTCGATTTCCATGACTACTCAGTTCAAATCTTCCTTCCTGACCGAGAGAAAGAGTTACGGAGAAGAGACATTAATTTGAGTAATCATGAACTGAAATCCCTAAACCTTTCCATTTCTCGAATCAAAATCGATGCGTATCTCCAACGTCCTACAATCTCCGCACTGTCGCTGCTGACATGCAATGCAACCATCAACGGCAACCCTACGAGCCCCTTTCCTCTCTCTCTCTCTCTCTCCATGACTTCCTGATTACTTGAGAATCTTCGGACAGATCTATCGAGAATTGTAAACCGAATTTGCATTCCCGCGTTTTGCTCGAATCTGTCTTCTTCACTGAAGAACTTCTCTCAAGCCAATTTCACTGTAGAAAGATAGGAAGGGACACATCGCTCCTATATATAACTAGTAATTAGCTGTCAATTGTAAGCCAAGGCGTAAAGTCCATTATACCCTTATGAAATGCGGTTTAAGGACGCGGCGAAGGGGCTGCTTAGCGATAGGCAATTTCTAATGTATGCATTCCCAAACATATTGCAACGGAACGAGGGGGCCTACGCCGCACTGTAGGCCCCATCACGTAAATATTTTTTTTTTTTTTAATGAAAACAATGCGCGTGAAGCGTTTGTACATGTACAGTTTTATTATTATTTTTTTATTTTAAAAATAAAAAATCTCAGCTATTAAATTTGTTTTAGATTCAACGATTGAGATAACTTCCCCCCAAATTAAAGGAAACCCTAACCATTACGGATTCCATGTGCCACAGATAGACGCAAAACGAAGAGAGAGAGAGCAAACTGAAAAAAGAGAGAGCAGAACGAAGAAATGTTTATGAGAGAGAGCAGTATGCGTATTCTTCGTCTTCCTTCATCTCCGTCTTTCTTCTGCAAGCTTGTAAATCAAAACCCTAACTACAAGGAGAGGAAGAACGCGAACTGAAGATGAAGAACACGAGCCACAGTAAAGCAGAGCCGTTATTGTCGTTGAAAGAGAACCACGAAATCAAGGCAAGAAAAAAACTTCCTAACTCGCAAAATAAATTCTTCCTTCATTTTTGTTGTCGAATCTGTAGTTGTATGCCAGGACTAGGTTGAGAAACCGGTGAAAATTTGAGTTACAAATTTAGGAATCCAAAAATCAGAGCCATGGCTCTATAAAAGAATGACCAACATGTTTGGGCTCTGTGAAAACAAAGCCACAGCTCCATGAGGGTTTTGGCTTCCACACTTCTCTCTCTTCCTATTCTATCAAGATATTCTTTTCAAAATTTCGATTTTGGTAGTTTTGTTTTGTGGCTTAACATTTTAGTATATTAGGTTGTAAAAATATTTAGTTTTGTTTTGCAGTTGGGAATACAGAAACAAAGAGGGAGAGGTAGACGTAGAGGGAGAGATAGAGAAGACAGAATTGGTAGCTGCATTTTGTTTGCAATTTGAGCTTCTTCTTCTTATGAAGAGGCAGTCTTTTATTGTTTTGTATTGGCAGAGGAAGGAGCTCGAAATTCACGCTCCTTTATTTCATTCCCAACTGGTGTAATTCGAATCTCAAGAATGAGAGCAGAATGGGAAAGGAAATGGGGGAGGTTGTGCATGTATGGGAACCCAATTCATCTCCATTAGACAGCCTAGCTGTTGGATCTTCTTTCTTTTAGAAGAGATCAAATTCAAACTTCAGAGGATGGCTGAGAAATTTTACAGTTGGAGAAGCAAAACCATGAAAACCTCCGCAACAAATATTTGCTTTCAAACCTCTAACTCTATAGCTCGCCCATATGACTAGTACATTACCAAAATAATTGGTCTGTGTTAGATGTTGGTCTAGCTAATCTCCAAGAAAGTCTATGTCAGAAGCTTGTGAATAAGATGGTCCATCTAACCTCGTATGTTGTTCCTGTAATATACGTTTTTTTATATTTGGTTAAAAGAATATTATATATACAATATAAACTAAAAAAAACTTAATATTTCTATACCGTTAACATTTGCATAAACGTTTGTTGAGGGCTTAGATGAAATTGAAAGCTATTATGATCTACGTCCATCCCTCCCAATGATAAAAATATAACACCCGTATCCTACAAGATACAATAAATCATAATAATATTACACAACTAACGAATAATCACAAAAACAAGCAAAAAGATGACAACAGCAACCACAAGCACTTGTTTTCCCAGCACTTTGAAGCCCCTTGAGCCTGAATTTTCCTTCCTTTACCCAAACAAAGAAGATCCAATAGCTAGGTTGTCTAATGGAGATAAATTGGGTTCCCATACATACACACCGTCCCCCATTTCCATTCCCATTCTGCTCCCATTCTAGAATTTTGAATTACAGCAGTTGCGAATGAAATAAAGGAGCCTGAATTTTGAGCTCCTTCCTCTGCCAACACAAAACAAGAAAAGGCTGCCTTTTCGTAAGAAGAAGAAGCTCAAGCTGCAGACAAAATGTAGCTTATTCTATTTACAAAATGCAGACAAACCGATTTTCCAATTCTCTCTTCTCAACCCCTCTATCTCTCCCTCTACATCTATCTCTCCCTCTTTGTTTCTGTCTTCCCAACCACAAAACAAAACTAAAACTAAACTAAATATTTTTGAATCCTAATACACTAAAACATTAAGCCACAAAACAAAACAATCCAAAATTGAAATTTTGAGAAGAATATTACAATGCTTGATAGAATAGGAAGAAAGAGAAGTGTGGGAACCAAAACCCTCATAGAGCCGTGGCTCTGTGTGACTCTGTTTTCACAGAGCCCAAAAATGTCAGTCGTTCTTTCACAGAGCCGTGGCTCTGATTTTTGGGTTCCCAAATTTGTAACTTAAAAATTTCACCGGTTTTCCCACCAAGTCAAGGCATATAACCACAAATTCAACAACAAAAATAAATGAAGAATTTATTTTGCGGGTTAGGAATTTTTTTTCTTACCTTGATTTTGTGGTTCTCTTCTGACGACGACAACGGCTCTGCTTCGTTGCTACTCGCGTTCTTCCTCTTCGGTTTGCATTCCTCATCTGCTTGTGGTTATGGTTTTGGCTCAGAAGCTTGCAGAAGGAAGACGGAGATGGAGGGAGACGAAGAAGGCGACACTGCTCTCTCTTTCTTCGTTCTGCTCTCTCTTTCTTCGTTCGTCTACAACAAATGGATTCAACTGAGTTAGGGTTTTCTTTGATTTGCGGGAGATATATCATCCGTTGGATATAAAACAAATTAAACGGCTGATATATTGCCTCGTCAAATTTTTAAAATAAAAAATAAAACTGTGCACGTGCAAACGGGCCGTACGTGCACAGTTACCACTATAAAAACAAAAGGAAAGTTGTGCCGAGGCCGTTGAATCTCATCCAACGGCCCCAAACATGAGCCACAGGCCCTGCGCAGCAGGGCCCCTGAATCCATATTCCAACACTATGGATGGATGTTTGGCAGGAGGTCGTCTTCTCACGCGGATAATGTAATTAAAATTATAATTTAAAATTTATTGTAATCCAAAATCATCACGGCTTCTCTATTTCATAGAAGTACTTCATTTTCCTTCCATTTCTGTATTTTTCATTCTAAACTAATCTCCAATCAAAAAATTTTGAAATAATAAGGAAACCAAAAATTATAATAAAAATTTTGAAATAAATAAATAATAAGAATAAAACCCAGCATTTTGGGATGGGACTAAGAAGGAAGAAGAGAATTGAGGTATTCGAGATTATATTGACATAGATAAGTCTTAAATAATCTAAAAATAAAAATATAAAATATCTATAAATAATGGTCCAAACTTTTGAGTCACCGATGACGTGAGCCTAATTTGGTCGGATTGTAACCCAACCAGACTCGATCAAAGTTATTTCATATGTTTAATATTATTTTTAATTTTATTTTAAACTTTAAATTAACAAAAAATTGACATGATTTTTTTTAATTTAAAAAAAGTAAAAAATATGTGAAAAAATATTAATAAAATAAAATGTATAATAAAATATTGCTTTTTTTAAATTGACATACTTTACACCTGGAGGTTTGCCTTTTGTCTTTGGTTTCAAATTTCACAAATCAACTTCTTTCTTTCACAACCAAGCAATGTACAATAAAATAACATTAAAATGCTCAAAGAAGGCAAATACGAAATAAAAAGATGCTAACAAGTGCTTACTATCAAAAAAATTAATTAACAATTCTCACACAAGAGCAACTAAAAATATAACATTCCTGCAATTTTGGTTACTGTTCAATGATATGATAATTATTATTTGAATTATTTTGAGATAATTAAATTAAGAGAATCAATTGATCAAGTGAATTATATGAAATTGGATCTAGTACACTTAATATTATTAATCTAAACTCATATGGATCCATTTAAGAGGATGATTTAGGACAATGTTTTGGGTGAAATAATATGAAATTATTGGGCAAAGTTAGAAAACCTTGCTAAAACATTAAGTAGGATTGATACTTGGCAGGGATGAATTGCAAGATTTTTCCAAGTTATCATAGTAACATATTTTTGAATATATTAGGAATATAAAATTGAGAATCTACGTATTAGATAGCCACTTAAACTAAAAGCTAATTGTATTGCGTGAGTATTTAGAAGACTCTTCATTGAAAAATTCACCTTGATGACTTAGATAAATAACATAAAATTTAAACAGATTTTAATTATTGATGGACGTTAAGAAAAAATATTTAATTATTACAGCAAAAATTGAAAAATAAAAAAAAAAAGAAAACATATTATTACACCACAAAAAAGGAAACAAAATATATAACACTAAGAATGCTAAAAAACAAACATGAAATAAAATGATGTTGACATTTTCTCTCACAAGTACTAACTACTAAATCAATCAACAATGTCCACACAAAAACAACTTCAAATGTCTCCATTTCAAAAATTGTTACGGCCAAATGAACCTTAAGAGCAAGGATAATTTTTCAACCTTCAAACCCTTTTTATTTTTGTGTAGACCAATATAAATTACAAGATAATAAAAATTTTAAGCCTTCTCAAGTAATCTATCAAAAAGTTATTATCACCTATAAATTTTCCCCTCATGAGTACAAAGCTAACCTGAAAAAGGATGATATTCAAAACATTTTTTAAAGACTTCTAACACATTGCTAATGGTTCAAACATAAGGCCAAAAAAAAAAAAAAAAATCACTCAATATAAACATCTATAGTTAAAATGAAATAGAAACTAAATCACATTCAACAATCATTTAGCCAGGATCAAACAAATTACCCTCCCTGTTACCGAAATCTGTACATCTTCTTGAAGGTGGATGCATTTATTACACCCCCTGTACAGGATCGATGGCAATACTTCGATCCAAAATCAACAACTATGGCTCTACCATAGGAAGATTTTCTCTATCCTTCCCGTGGGAAACCTTTGGAGACAAAATCATAAGGTTAGTTTGTTAAAAGAATAAAATTAGAACTTAAACAATAGACTCACTTTCAAAGCGAAAGAAAATTTAACAGGTTTTCTTCACCCCCATCAGTATAAAAGTAAATGAATATATGGTAATGAAAGCAAAAGAATGTCATCCAAATTACAAATTATATATTATTATAAGTTTTGACAATGGTTTATTTTTTAGAATCAAAATTTATCCTAACAAATATTTATCCAAAAATAGTACTGTTACATTCCGGATCTCGAGGGTCCAGTGCAACTCAAGTGTTTGTGAGTGTAGGATGTGAAGAAGGAGAGATTAAAACTGAATTTTACGTGGAAAACCACCTCTTGAATGAGAAGGAAAAATCACAAGGCTCTGGGCCTTTAGAAGTGCTTCACTATTGGGTGGAAGTCTTACAAAGTATAAGCTCTTTTTTTTTTTTTTTGGTGGATTCCTTCCTTGTCTCTTGTTTTGTATTTCTCTCCTTAGAAAGTTCTCTCGTTGGGAAGCTTTGTCGCCCTTTTGTTCCTTCTTGTTAGGAAGAGAGGAAGGAGCCAAGAGAGAGTCCCCTGAGGCATGAGCCTTTGCTAGGTATTTATAGAAGAAATTGTGCCATTGGAGGGAAGACACGTGGCAGCCGGCGGGTGGCCGAGAGGCTGTCCATTGTCCCATTGGTCACGTCCAATGCTACTGGCGTGTGTAAGGTAACAAGCTGCTGGCGCCGCTGGTAGGGCTTGAGCATGTCAGGCGTGTATACTCTAGGCGTCAATCTTGATTTGACTAAGCGTGCTCTGCGGAGGCGGTGTCTAGTAGTGGTTGCAGGTTCCTTGAAAGTCGGCGAAGTTGCTTAGTTGGCGCTTTCGGCCATTACGGGATAGTCCTCATCCTTGCACGGCGTGCCTTGTTTCTTTGTGAGTTTGCGCACTCGTTGGGGAAGGCAGCTCTCGAATACTAACTGTCTTTTGGGAGGATCTTTGGTCCTTTGTGGAGGGTCCTCGGGTCTCCTCTTGACTTCTCGGACTGATCTGAGGCCTGATGGAACTTCTGGGGTTCTCGGGCTTCTTCTTCTGGTCCTCGTACCTGGATGTCGTCTGCTATTCGCGATGTCCTCGAGCTCCTTTTGGTTAAATGGACCTCTCGGATCTTTGTCGTAACTTTTGCTTTTGGGACACTAGCCTGTGTTTTGGGCCTCTTGGGCCAGTCTAGCGTAAGTAGCTAGTCTGGGTTTTGGGCCTCTTGGGCCGTCCGCCCTCTTGGTTTGTGGACACATTTCTGGGCTTTTTACTTGAGCCTTTTTTTGGGCCGTGTTTTATGGGCCCTTATATTCGGATCCAACATAGCCCCCATGCCAAATGGTTCGAGATCCTCGACCGTTTGGCATGAAGTCGCTGCTCCTCCTGGGAGGTTGACTTCTTCTTGCTCAGGTTTGTCCGCGTGCGTGTTGTAGCTTGAAAAGGACGTTTCTAAGGAGGGAAGAGGGTCACCGTCCGCATTCTGGCTTAGGCCTTTTGCAATGGTTGTCCGAGTGCATGTGTGTCCTCGGAATGAACGTGGCGCTAGGCTTGGTGGAGGATTGTCCCAGAACTTCTTCTGAGTCCGAGATCTTTCCAACACCGTTGTTTAAGTTTCTGCAGGGCATTAAATGCTGAAGTGACACGTTAACAGGCGTCTCGGGAAGGCAAGGCCAGCATTTTCCTGATACGAACTGCCGAGCGACGCGTGTCGAGGGTAATGAGTGCGCCTTTTTTGAATTTCAGGAGTATTTAAAGGCCTTCTTGTCTCGACTCTCCATTTCTGCGTCTGCTTTCCGTTTTCTTCTCCGAGTGTCGAGACCTTTGCTCTTCTCTTGTTGAAATTTTCTCTATTCTTTTGCCTTTGCTTTTTCGACGTCCATGGCGCCCGAAGTGAGGGACATAACCTCTACGATGACGTTCGATAGGCTCAAGGAGATTCAAGCACGATATCGGATCCCTGAGTCCATGGCCATGATGATTCCGGAGTCGCACGACAGGGCATGGTGCCCTCAGAATGACTTCATCACCGTCTATGAAGTTCACCTCAAAGGTGGGCTACGGTTTCCTGTGCCAGAGGAGCTCTACGACATCATGAGGGGACTTGGGGTTCCCTTTGCCAGGCTCCAGCCAAATGCAGTAAGGTATTTAGTGTCTTTGTGCGTTTTCTTCCGGTGCCATGAGAAGTTCTTGAATGTTCTTACGGTCAAGGTTATGTTTCGCTTTACACATAACCTTGACTGGATCACAATGACCCCCCGCCTGAACTTTTTCTTGATGTGCGGGGAGAACCCGGACCCCACGAAGCGGTGGAAGGATAAGTTCTTCTTCCTTGGTGTCCATGAGCATTGGGCCATCCCCATTGCCTGGGGGAATGTGGCTAGCCAATGCAACTCTGATCCTTCGAAGGAGGAGAGAGAGAGCGTGAAGGTGTACACGGACTAGGTGCTGGGCAACCTTAAGGGTTTTTACCTCAACAAGCACAATATCTGGTTGTTGCCCAAGAACTTTGAACAGGCCAAGTGGGGACCACGGGCCGAGACCTCTGCCGCAGCTCCTCCCGAAAAGTCCAAGAAAAAGAGACCGAGGAGGAGAGCGGAGCCACTGAGGATTGAGGGTCCTGCTGACCGCTCAGAAAAGAGCCTTCCGGCAGAGAGTTCGAAACGTCCAGCGGCCGTTGTTGAGCTCCCTTCCTGCGATGATGATGATGATGATTTCAACATCGATGATTTGGGCGACGATGATGTGATTGCTCCTCTCTTTAAAAGGTCGAGGACTGGTACTTTACCAGAGTCCTCGGAGACTAAAGGTCTCATCCTTGCCTCCACAGCTGACCCTCTTACTGAGTCCTCGGGGGAGATTGTACAGATTGTGGAGCTCTCGAACGTCCAGCCTTCCAGTGATGATCCCGTTCCCGGAGTTCCCGTTGATTTGCCTGGTGACGTCTCAGACAGGATTGATCACCCTTCTGAGGACATAGGAGGCGGGAACTCCGCCCTGGACGCTGAGGGGGGAACGATGGCTGAGACGGTCCGAGAGATGGTGGAGGTAGAGGAGTTCGGTGTCGCTGACCTGAGGTCCCTTGATCCTTCTGAGCATCCCATTACAGTCCAAGCTGATCAGCCGTCCGAGCCTCTTGGGGACGCTGACGTTGGGACAGGCTCCTTAGTGCCTTTTATAGCTGTGGAGCTTATGTCTGGGAAGACGCCTGCGGTGCCTGAGAGTGGCCCGCAGGAGTCTGAGGCTCCGGGGGAACGTGGCCCAGGGCATGATCCTCTTGTCTCTAAGGTAACCCACGGCTTCTTCCTTTGCCTTATTTCCAGTTGCCTGTGTCTTGATGGGCTTTTTTGCTTATAACTCCAAGGTCTGATTGGAGGCCTTAGTGAACTGGTGGGAGAGATCGCCCACTCCCGATCGAAAATGGAGTCGTTGAGGGCCGCTCGGGAAACTGCGCAATGGGATGAAGCGAAGCTGGCTGAATCAGAGAGGAAAGTTGCCACTTCGGAGGATACCGTCAAACTTCTGCGGCTTCAGCAAGAGCTCCTCCGGGATAGGGTTCTTCGCTAGGAGGAAAGGTTGAGGACGTCCGTGCAGACAGCGGAGATGGAACCATTATTGGACAGTAAGTACTGGGAGGGTATTCGCATGTGCCGCCGAGTGCTGCGACTGATTCATCCGCGGTTTCCTGCGGCCATCCTCGATCCCAGGAACGCCAGTGCTTTAAACGCAGGAGACTTGTACGGCGTTGCTAGGAGGCCTTTCCCTGGGTCCTCTCGGACAGGGCCTGAAGGTGATCCTCTTACACCCGAGGAGCCAGATCCGGCGGACCAGGCAGGGCCTTCTGGAGCTCAGGAAGCTCGAGGAGAAGGGAGCCAAGAGGGGCTCCCATGACACTTTGTCTTTTTTCTTTCTTTGTTATAACATTATACACAAATTCATTTTTATGAATAAAACTTGTCCTTTCTGAATCGGAGCTTTGGACTTTTTTGTCTCGTTTGTACAAATGTTGCCTTTTTTTGTAACGCAATGCACAGCGCCTTATTTTTAGATTTAAGCATGTGATCCTTTTAGGATTCTCTAGCCTTTTAACCTCTCGAGTTTCTTGGTGTTGGATATAGTTGTCGAAATTCAACCTCTGTGGCCGCTCGGGCACAACCGAGTTTTTGGAGTACGACCTCTGGGTCCGCTCGAGTACAGCTGAGTTTTTTGAGTTCAACCTCTAGGGCCGCTCGGGCACAGCTGAGTTTTTGGAGTTTGACCTCTAGGGCCGCTCGGGCACAGCTGAGTTTTTGGAGTTTGACCTCTAGGGCCGCTCGGACACAGCCGAGTTTTTAGAGTTCAACCTCTGAGGTCGCTCGGGCACAGCCGAGTTTTTGTAGTACGACCTCTGAGGCCGCTCGGGTACAGCCGAGTTTTTGCTTTGAGTTGTGAGTTGCCTTGTTCTTGATGAGGGAGCATGAGAATACATCAAAATAGACATAATGAAGGGACGCTTTCATTCATGTATACGTGTTACATTGGGAGGCCTCCTGGGCCATTTTGAATCCTCACGTTACATTAGTCCGCACGCTCGAGTCTTGGCGTTTTCCTCGTTGCTCCCTCGCCGATTGCGGCCTTTTGCTGATTACGCCTGTCTTTGGCCTTTATGGAGTTGGGCACGCATGCCCCAGATCGATGGTCAGGTGTGATCCGCGCCCATTATAGCTTTGCCTTTAGAGCGGCGTGACCGACTGCGTTTTGTTGTTCCGGAGCCATGCCCGAGTTGTGGCAGGAAACAATCGAGGTAGTCTTCCATTACCAGCCCCTCGATTTCCGCCTGGAGCTTCCTACAGTCCTCGATGTCATGGCCGTGGCTGTAGTGGTAATGGCAGTATTCCTACTGGTCGCCCCCTTCCGGGTTCTTCAACGCCTTAGGCCATCTCAAGAACTCTTCATATCGGATCTGCAACAGGATGTTGGTGAGCAACTCAGTGAGGGCAAGTGGGCCTGATGGCCTTTCTCCTCCAAGGACCATCTGTTCGGGCTCATTTTACCTGGACGGTCCATGGGTCTTTAGTTGGGCGTCCGCCCTTCTTTTTCCTTCCACTGTCCTCGGGGGCATGTGGTCTTCTCTTCCTCCCGGCTGGCTGGCTTCACCGGTCTTGGGTCCGAAGGCCGTCTTCCAGAGGCTCTTGAACCCTCTCTTCGTCGGGGCCTGGGTCATGGACTTCTTTTTGTTGAGGTAGTCCCTCAACTCGTCAGAAGCTCACGTAGCTTGTCGCTCCTGGGGCTCTGCTGGCCGCGAACTTTCGGGGTAAGCTCCCCTGGACTGCTCGTCCACCCTCTCGCGGAGGGTACAAACTGCTCTCGAGGGGCTGTCCACCTTCTTCACCAGCTTGCGCACGCTAGTACCGGGACCGCCACTCATCGTACCGCCTAATAGGAGGCACCTGTCGAAGGGCCCCATCTCTCGGGTGTACATGCTGTCTTGTCTGCTCACCATCTTTGGAGCGCTTGTTGTGTGATGGTGGGGAGTTTTGACCTTTTTGTCACGCTTCCCACAGACAGCGCCAATGTTGTATTCCGGATCTCGGGGGTCCAGTGCAACACAAGCGTTTGTGAGTGTAGGATGTGGAGAAAGAGAGATTAAAACCGAATTTTACGTGAAAAATCACCTCTTAAATAGAAAGGAAAAACCACGAGACTCTGGACATTTAGAAGTGCTTCACTATTGGGTGGAAGTCTTACAAAGTACAAGCTCTTTTTTTTTTTGGTGGATTCCTTCCTTGTCTCTTATTTTGTATTTCTCTCCTTAGAAAGTTCTCTCGTTGGGAAGCTTTGTCACCCTTTTGTTCCTTCTTGTTAGGAAGAGAGGAAGAAGGAGCCAAGAGAGAGTCCCCTGAGGCATGAGCCTCTGCTGGGTATTTATAAGAGAAATTGTACCGTTGGGGGGAAGACATGTGGCAGCCGGCGGGTGGCCGAGAGGCTGTCCACTGTCCCGTTGATCACGTCTAATGCTACTGGCGTGTGCAGGGTAACACGCTACTGGCGCTGCTGGCGCCGCTGGTAGGGCCTGAGCATGTCAGGCGTGTAGACTCTAAGCGTCAATCTTGATTTGACTAGGCGTGTTCTGCGAAAGCGGCATCTGGTAGTGGTTGCAGGTTCCTTAAAAATCGGCGAAGTTGCTTAGTTGGCGCTCTCGGCCATGTACGGGATAGTCCTCATCCTTGCGCGGCGTGCCTTGTTTCTTTGTGAGTTCGCGCACTCGTTGGGGAAAGCAGCTCTCGGATACTAACTGTCTTTTGGGATGATCTTTGGTCCTTTGTGGAGGGTCCTCGGGTCTCTTCTTAACTTCTCGAACTGATCTGAGGCCTGATGAAACTTCTGTGGTTCTCGAGCTTCTTCTTCTGGTCCTCGTACCTGGATGTCATCTGCTATTCGCGATGTCCTCGGTGCTCCTTTTGGTTAAAGGGACCTCTCAGATTTTTGTCGTAACTTTTGCTTTTGGGACACTAGCCTTTTTTTTGGGCCTCTTGGGCCAGTCTAGCGTAAGAAGCTAGTATGGGTTTTGGGCTTCTTGGGCCGTCCAGCCCTATTGGTTCGTGGACACATTTTTGGACTTTTTATGTAAATCTTTTCTTGGGGCCATATTTTATGGGCCCTTATATTTGGACCCAACAAGTATATTAGAATATTAATTATTAGTATTCTTAAATCAATTATCTAGAGTGGAGAGCCTATTAACACTCAATTACTCATATGGAATAAATGAGCCTGGCTTATACAACTTTCCTTCAACTAGGCAAATGAGGCCTATGATTGATTGAAACCCCGATTATTAACCCCTTAAAGCATTTTGTTTGTATTAAGTTTAATAGTGGGGATGGGAGAAAGGCTGCGAAAGATAGGGGGAAGGAAACTCCATTTTATTTCAGAGATGAAATAAGAAAAAAGTGAATGGTAATTAACTGTCAAGTCACTCTTTCATCCCTTCTACTAGTATAAAGAAGAATCTTTTTAACAAAAAAATAAAAAAGGCAAAATACTTTTATTGAAAACCTCCATTCACCACCCCCATCAATTTGGTGGATGATCTACGGAACAAAAAATTCTACCAAAGTTACAAACTCACCTTTCTTGTTACCTCCCTACTATCAACCGCACTCCAGTCTCTAAAGTTGAACCAACTCATGCCGTGTATGTCTGGAGTTGAACTCATAAACTCAACATAATCTTAAACAAGAAAAAAGAGAAGTTTAAATATTCAATTTACATAAGAATTTACATAATATAGTTACTCTTCAACTTGTACTTATGTTTAATAGCTTTGTGCAAAATTTTGGAATCCATAATCCAGTTCGAGAATTCTGATATAGTTTTACAAGTGTAAATTCCTACACCATTAGGCAAAATTCAATTTAGATATAATAACAAACAAGTCACTATATATCAAAGATGCATATTAGAGCAAATTAAATATTTTAACTATAATTCGTATAGAGCCTTTAAAAGAGTTAAGAGAACCTTCTAGCCCTTCTTAGCAATAGTAAGGAATTTTACAGTAAGTAGTGCCATTCAATAAGAGTAGAAAAATTCTACTATTTCTTCTGCATGTTTAGAGATGAGACTTTGCCTATCTTGGGATGAAGCTAGAGATTTGTGATTATTGGCTAGTTCAGTTTTTACATCAAAAGTCAACATTATCTCATCGATATAACACAAGAATATCATATTATATGAAAAAACAAAAAAATATATATATCATTATAACTAAAACTCGCCTAAAACAACATAAAGAATCAGAACCAAACATATCAAATCAATAAATAATCAAATTTTAAATAATAGATAATTAAATATCCAAAATAATAATAATAACAATTAAACCTAATAACCCATTATAAAATCTTATTGGATAACCATTCAAATAATATAAATATGACATACTCTACAATCATATAAGGGAGATAAAAAAATCAACCATGATCATACTCAATACATAATATAATATCCCAATTACTCCCAAAACATAACGATGGACCTAGATTCGATCGATTCTTAATAATCAAAACATAATCCGATCCAAAAGAACCAAAATATAACCAACGCCATCTATCTAAACAAATACGATACTCACATGAAAATACAATACCACACCGAATCAAGACCAATGCCTGCAATAAGTTTAAACCTTCTACTCTGAAGGAAAAAAGAGAAAACGTAAGTCTAAAACTTAACAAGTATTAATTCTACATAAAATAATACATATATATACATATCCATAATCAAAGGGGGGTAAAATCATATAATAAATCATATAAAATAACTCATTGGGTCGGAAAATCTACTGAAAGCCTAAGGATAGCTTCGCATAAAAATTGTATATCGAATCATATTGACCCATTGGAACAATATTTGCAACCAATCGCGATTCGAAGTCAAACCTCATATGCATAAAAATGATTACAATTTAGACATGCAACTTTAGGTCATTTCATATTATCATTATTGATTATATTTTAAGCCTACAACTTCTAGGTCATCTTTCATCATTATCAGTTACATTCAGACTTGTAAGTCTCCGACTATCTTTTATTTAGATCACATATCGGATCACTTATCCATCCACTTGGATATTGGACCACTACAGTCCCACACACATATTGACCACCAAAGTCCTACACACATATCAACCCACACGGGCTTCGGTCACACCCTTTTTAGTATAAATATATTGATACATGAACATATACAAACCAGATATTTTTCGGGCTTCCATGAAAATAACAAAATCTTCTAAAAATCACAAAACCTATACATAATCACCAAACAACCTGTAAATCAAACATGCATACTTAGGATAGACAAATAGAATGTATAAAAATAGTATGCATGCTAGTAAAATTTTTAAATAGTAGTCAAAACATATCATATACTAAAATAGACCAAGAATATGGCTTATAAATACATGTCTTAACCTCATATTGAGAAAATCAGACGAAAGAATGCTCCAAAATACCCAAAAGACACCTTCTCTCTCCTCCTTCCTCGCGCGCCCTTCTCTTTCCCCTCTCTCTCTCCTATTGCGCACCTCTCCTCCTGTGCCATGCCTCTGCCTTCACCCCTTGCTACTTCCTTCTTCCACCCTTTTGCGTGTGAATCAGCTCTCTCTTTTCTCCTCCTTCTCCCCTCTCTCTCCTTCCTTCTCCTTCGTGCACGCCTCTTCTCTCTCTCTTGTTTCTTTTCCTTTCCACTTCTGCTATCACTGCACGCTTCTCCTCCCCCTTTTTATCATTTTTTTCTTTCCTATTATTGTAATAATTATTATTATTCATATTTTCTTTTTTTATAATCCAATTAACGCTCGAGGGCCAGCATAGGTGCGCCTCGAGCACGAACCCAAGTAATTCAAATATCCTCTAAAATTTTACAATATATAATTAATTTTTATCATATCTAAATTATCTAAAATAATAAATACATCCAACATATATTAAATAAAATTTGAGGTATTACAAACAATTTATCCAAAATACAGAAAGTTAGCAACGTTGTACTAGATAATAATTGACACTGGTCAATTATCCAAAATACAAAAAGGACACGGGTCAGCCTTTGGGATCTTGGTTCTCTTCTTCAAACTATTTTTGAATTTCCATCAAAGGCTTTCTCAATCTGCCCCTCTTGCATAATTCAGTTATAAACATAATCCTTAAGAAATAGAGGGCAATCAATACTTATCATTCTATCTTGCCAAAAAGAAACAAAATCCATGCTATTAGCAAGTGGTCGCAATATCCTTTTGTCAGATGCAAAATTGAATTCTTTAAGGTGTAGTAACTTAGTTTTTGGAGTTGCAAATACCGTTAAATCTACATTACTTCCAAAAGTCAAAAAAATTGACATGTCACATTCCAAAAAAGGAAGACAAATGAGAGAAATATTGATTGTTGGATAACACTCATTACCGTTATAAGAATGATTCCTCCTTTTTGTTAACCGGAAGAACCTTGAATATAGAATTTTCTAAAGTTCCTCCTGCTCAACCATAAACACTGAGTGGTCTTTTCCTTTCAATGATAAAAATCCAAAAATGAATGTTACATAATCCTGCAATGCAAGACAAACCCCCCACCATCAATGTATGGGGATGGGAAAAAGAAAGAATTGAGCTTATTCATACCATGCTACTATATTTTGCTGAAATGGCCGAAGGTACTTATGCACTCATGTTGGCTTTTGTCAGTCTTCATATGAAAATTCCTCAACAAGTGAGAATAATTTTATCATCAATGTTGCTAAACTATGAAAACATATTTACCTTCATCATTCATTCATGATCTAACTAAGTAGAATGTGGGTGACTGAGGTGTGCTATAAGGCAATGCAGATAAAGTTGCGGCCTCTAGAATATGCAAAAGAAAGAAAAAAAAGACAAACAATACAAAAAGGAGGAGCCAAAGTAATGGACCTCACAAATGAATAAACTGGTTGGACGATCGACCTCAATATCTGAGTGAACCACAAAAAGAACACCATTCTACTTGATGGTGTGAGCCTTGAGCATTTTATTCATCACTTACCTCTTCTTCCCTCTTCTTCCTCAAACTCTCTCAAGTCTTACCTCTTCACCTTCCATTGAAGGGTAGTTTCAATGTTTATCACTACTTAAGATAATGAAAAACATCACCAAGAAAAAAAATACAGCTGAAGATAATCAAAGATCCAAGGACATGGGAAGTACTGTAAATCCATGCAGGCTGAAGAAAGCTCTAATTATGACAATTGTATTAAACTAATATCAGGATAAAAAACCTATAAAAGGAATCGAGGGTAATTGTACCACCTTATCAAGAAGTTATACAAAATTAGCAGTCGGGGGTAACACCCAATCATCCACTAAAAATGAAATTCTTGAGTCAAAGTAACTTGCTTTTGTTACAGAGCGGAGCAAAATCCTCGATTTTGCTGTGCACAAGCCTAAAATAGCCATTAAAAAATTTATAAATATTTGACTAGTTAAAATTAAATTCAGGTGAACTGGTATTGAATTCTAGCAATTCTCAATATAAGTAGACTCCAATATTTATTTGAAGTTCAACCCTGAGTTTTGGAATGTTTTCGTGTTCCTTCTATTGAATCTCAACAAAGATATCACTAATGATGGGCATGCCCCCGGTGATGTTTAAAAAAGAAAAGTCTTTTAGATTCAATGAGACAATATTACCACTAATATACTCTGTCAAATGTGCATGTTCAAGTACTAATTTTACCAAATAGAAGAACATGAACCCATCAACATCTGGAAAGAGTGTGAAAAAAAGGAATTAAGCTTTCATACACCTAGGAACTGAATTCTTTAGAACCGATAGAAGAAAATTTTGTATTCTTGTTGGCCCTTATCATGGAGTCCAATATGTATAGATGAACAATTGAGATTAATCTTACCATAATTGCTATTAAAATTTCAAATTATATTCATAATAATCATTTATCTAGGTTACCAATCAAGAATTTTGGTGGCATAGGCACACTTCTAGAAAATGCTAGAAAATCAGAGCGTCACACAATGAACATGGAAATGCCAACTAATGTCAACAATGAATCTATCAAAATGAATACCTACCTATGGAACAGATGAGCCTGGGACTGGGACAATTTACCCACTGTTTCTTCCTCAAAATGTACTGAACTCTTCACCCATACCTAACCAACATTTTGCAATTTCAAACTAAAGTTCCTTAGGCCATGGAAAAGTTAATTGGCTCTCCCCTGCATAATACAGTCATCACCATTATATAATTAAAGGCGATGAAATTAAATAGTACAAGATGAAAAAAATATGAAAAAGTTTTAGACAATTTTGACTCATTAAATTAATATTTCAATATTAAATTATGCACCACCAAATATTTAAAATGATACAAATAAAACCAAATAAATAAAATGAATTGTCACACACTGTCAAATAATATACATGCAAGTTATTAATAACTAAAGAAGTAAAAGTAAATGATATACTTGTAATTCTACGTCTTTTGCATTAGTATATCCAAGTTAACAAATAAGCAAATTTATTCTCAAACTGTATAGTATGCAACAACTCTATAAAAAATAAGACAATTTATAACATTATCTGACCCTTAATCAAGTTAATACTAGTAAGTAATAAATAATAAATGATAAACAAAACAAAATTATATTAATAAAAGTCAAAGTTGTAAAAATTACCTTGATATTGCCACTATGTTGATCTCTATCCTAGAGTATATCCACCGTTTTAATTGTTTTGGTCACTGGATGATTGATTTGGATTATCTTCTTGGAATTGGCATTGGTCATTAAAAAATATCCATACATGCTATTACCAGACTCATCATTGATGGAGCTCCCTAAATCTTCCTGGCTAGATTGTTGTTATGGTGGAAAATAAGCTAGGGCCTAGGCCGCTCCAGAATAATCCGACTATCCTGGGTAGGGGCACTTGTATTGGCAATAGAGATGAGAAAAATACCCATATCAGCAGGTCAAGAAATCCTGAGTGTGAAGATAATTTTGTATACTTGACCTACTACTGACATTAAGAAATTTAAAAATTTCAAAACCACTAAAACTATTTATCATCACTCTAGATAATGAATATTTGGGCGTCATTTCTTCTAGGGAGGCTTAAAAACAATCTCTAAAATATTGGAAGAGATGACACCTAGTTAATTAACATCAGCAATGCATGTTAGTTATCATCACCACCACCATCAGTACTGTCCCAAACATCAATGCCATCTCCACCACCTTCACCTCCATTCTCTACATCATTACTCTTAGAACTTTACTCATCTGAAAAAGTAAAGCTATTATTAAATTGCCCTTCTTGGGACCATACACCAGCAACAGCATCTATCTTATTACCGCTTTCTCCTTCAAATTTGGTAGGGAGCCACTCTAAATTGTCTTGCACAATGAGAAATAGTCTTTCCCATTTCTCGAACCATGAACCCAATAAACCATCTTTCAGAAATATATAATCTTAATTGATTAGATTAAACTGATTTTCCAGTTCAGTTTGGACATTCCTTGTAAATTTCTTATTTTTAGTTTGAAATTATAGTTGACATAAACTAATTTATTCAATCTTTTATATTTTTAATCTACTCTGTCTTTGTAAATATAAGGATAAAAGTACTCCAATTTCTCTCTAGCCTAAAGGAAAAGGTGGTTTGATTTAGAAACCGAATAACAATCCCTTATAACTCGGGAGCAAAAGTTTCATAATGAATTAACCACTTAGCTACATTAAACCAAAAACCAATATTAAAATTTACAAATTTTAAATATAAAAATATTATAATCGATCGGCAAAATAACCAACTAAATTTCTACTTACCAAATTGGTAGACAAAATGCCTTTTTGTGCAAGTTATGTTCCAAAAGAATCTTATTTATCATGAAATGTCAATAACTAAAGTATCAAGGAAATTATCACGAATAGTATAATGGACATGTGAATGAAATATAAGTATTATTATTATTAAAATTGAACTATTTTCATATTTAAATTTTGAATTTCAAATGCAATATATTACGTTGTTACATACAAATCATAATTGAATTATTACTTTAATTTGATTATCTAGATCGGGTTTTAATATTTGAATAACTTTTTTATCCCCTGTCCATGACTTTCAAAGGATTGGAAAGCTTACCACCAGATTGATATTAAAGATTTAAATAATAACCCAACAATAACAATTAATTTAAAGTAACATAAATTAATAAGTAAGGTAAGGAGTAAATGACTTAAGGATTGAGGACGTATATAAAATATGCAATTAAACAATTAATATTTTTAAATTAAATTTCATTACATACCTGCCCATGCAATTCATGATATAATTGGACATTTCACCTCTGGTTGACATTTCACCTCATGTAATTGGACTTGATGCAATTGGACATTTCATTACATAGCTTGTATCGGTGTATCAGCTGATACAGACCAATATTGTCAATATATCGTGATATGTCACCGATATGGTAACAAATTGTGATTATTTTATCGGTGTTGGGAAGACCCAAAACCAAGATATATCGCCGATATATATATTATATCAACCGATATTTACTTCCATTAATGCAATTGTTGAGGCTAGACTTAAGGTGAGAATGATTCGAGCTGGGATAATGAGGGCTTCTCCTGGTATCTTCTGTAACCCATTTTCTTTTTTCGGGGCTGGTTGGCCCTACGTGGCTCCCCCTACCTACCTCACTTGAATGACTTACTCGGGTAGGCAAAGATGACAATTGGGCCACGTTTTACCTCTCTTTAAACAGCATCAGAATCTACAACATGACCTCCTCGTAGAAGCTTCCTCCTTGGATGGCGTTACAGAAGATCCACATGAGAAGCTCGGCCAAGAAAATATGCTAGGTGGGAAGATCGGCTGAGAAAATATAAGGAAGATATATGTGAATAAATAAAAATATTTATTGAGATGTGCTGAATTGGAAGATTGCCTGATAAAAGATCTGGAAAGTGAACAACTGAAAATATTTTGTAAAAGATTTATGTGCATATTTAGTGAATAAATGAAAATATTCCAAACTGATTGTTGTTAGAAGGATTTTTCAGCTATATCTCTATAAGAGGAATTGTGTATACTTTTTTTTTTTTTCAAATTAATTTAAATTCAAAATCCAATTACTCTTTCCATACAATATCAAAGCCAAAACAGTTCTTACTCCCCATATAACCCTCGCCACCTTCTACTCCCATTGTATAACCGTAGTTGTTGCCTTCCAGACTTTTCCATTAATAACAAGACTCAATTTTTGTGGTATGAGTTTAATGACAGTTGTGACCAAATCATGCTTTGGCATCTTACACTCAGACATCTAAGTTTTTAATATATCAAAAATTTATTTCCTATTTTATTTGAAAATTTGGATTATTCATCGTTTTGATGTAAAAGTTATGCTTTAATAAAAAGTCATCGTATGACTCGTTCCAAAATCTGTTCCCTACTTTATCTAAGAATTTAAATTATTCATCATTTCAATGTAAAAGTTATGCTTTGACAAAAAGTCATCGTACTACTTAAATTTCAAAACCCCATCATGCATTAAAACCATTCTATATGACTCGGTGAAATTTGGGCACTCAAAAAAACAAAACTTTATCTAGGAAAAGGGGATTTGTGACCTTTATTAATGAACACACGCGACTATATTGGATATAGTTGATGAGTGATAAATTTTGATGTAGAAAAAATATTTAAAGAGTTCTATAAGATGATTTAAAATTAGCTTCAAACAAAAACTAATATCCTTCACTCTAATGATAGAATTACTCAACTAAAAATAAATACCTTCATGAAGTTGCTTATGCAATCATGTGTTCTATGCATATTCCAAAATATTTGTGGGGCGATGCAATTTCAGCAGCTTCATATTTATTAACAAAATACTTCCCTATGTACCCCATTCCAACACACCCATGGGCAATTTCAAATCTTTTCAATACATGGAGAATTTATGCAGATATCCCAATCAAGGTATTAGGCAGCACTGTTTCGTCCATCTCCTCTACCAATCTCGGTCAAAACATAATCCTAAATCTGAAAAAAAATGTAATTTTATTGGTTATGCACCCGATAAGAGGGTTACAATGGATGTAAATTTTAAAAAAACAACATTTCTTTGGAAAAAATTCTCTCTTAGGAGACAGAATAAATGAAGACAATTCTTAAGTTACTAATTCACTTCCTAGCCCTATTATAGATTTGACATTTCAATCGTATGTTTAAGATATTGGAAATAAAGATACCACTAGTTAACTTTTGCCAAACATTAAATAATCACAAACACGGGGGAGAAATACTACAACTATACAATGAGGTTTTTGGTTTACAAGTGGGAAGAAAGAAATCAGAAGGCCAAACATTTGTCTACTAGTCCAATTCAAGACCAATCATTGAAGAGATGTATGCTCTTAAAAGAAGTGAGATGTGAGTGAGACAATTTACCAAGGGATAGAAGGAAAGTAGGGTGTAAATAAGTGCTTATTGTTAAATGTAAGACTTATGGTAGTATAGAGAGATATAAGGTAAGACTCTTAGCAAAAGGTTCCATACAGAACTACATAATAGAATACCAAAAAATCCTCGCCAACTAGCCAAAATAAACTCCATACATGTCCTATTATCTTTGGCTATGAATTTAAATAGGCCCTTGCAATAGTTGGATTTAAAAAAAAAAAAAAAATCTCCAATGAAGACCTAGCAGAAGTGTTTACCGATCTACCACCTAGTTTTGATGGAAAGCATGGTAAAGATAAAGTTCACGGTCTAAAGAAGTCATATAAGATCCCAAACAATATACGAGAGCATAGTTTGAACGCTTCGGGACAGTTGTGAGGACCACGGTTTGTCAAAGTCGAGTGGACCATAACATGTTCTAAGAGCATCAAAAAGATGGTAAAATTACAAAAGAGCAGAAAACAAAACATCAAGTGACAAGGTAGTAATGGTGAGGAAAAGGCTTAGGTTGGCCTAGATTCTTGATCTGTGTCCAAGCTCACTTATACTTATTCATCAATAGTATCTTGTGACCATCTTCTTGCTCTAGGTAGCTAGAGCTTGACAATCTCTTAGGGGACTAGGTCGATTATGGCCACTTGACCAGAGATCTCAATTGTCTATGTAGGTAATATTATATTGACAAGTAACGATGGCGTTGAGTTTGTAAGATAGAAGAACAAGCTTGCCAATGATTTCGAGCTCAAGGATCTAGGTCCACTAAAGTATTTCCTCAATGCAGATTTCATCTCATAAACAGTTGAATTGAACTGTTATTCTATAGCTCTTAATGATCAAGATAAATGCTGCAACAAGTCCCAAGAGATAAAGACAACCTTCAAAAATCCTAATAGAAAGTTCAATTTCAAAATATTTATCCTCATGAAGGTTATAAATGTTTAGCACAGGTATCATAACCCAACCACTTAAGCAGAATTTTATAATTTAACTCAATTTGATACATAAAATTGCTAGATGGGGGGACATAGAAAGAAAACAACAATAATACAAGATAAATCAATGTACAAGGAAATGGGTTGCAGTGGGAATTGTGGCACTCTTTTATTCCAACCGTTTATGAAAAAATCAATTGGCAATCTTCTCCCTTTTTCTGTCTCTTTTCCTGTTTTAATTTAAAATAAAAGTGCTCTTGAAAACCTTCTATGTTAAACTTGCAATGATTCACTAACCAAGAAAATACATCAAGAGACTTCTATCTACCGATAGAATAGATCCCTCTTTGTATTATAGTAATCCGATTTATCCAATTCACTAGATATCTCAAGGCATTTTTTATTTCAAAAAAGCTAAAAGAAAATATAATTGGTACATTCAATAGTAAAGCCATATCAATGAAAGTACAACACTAATGACGAATGAGAGATAGTTGTATCTTATCTGTAATATTAGGTGTAGGTGGTAATATCCTTTTGACTAACCAAAAAATTGAAATTCTTGAGATATAGTCTACCAAATATTCCTAAAACTATCTTTTACTGTTTTAAAGACATGATCAAAATTCAGGCAATTTCTATTTCAAATATCAAAATATTTGGCATGCCACACTGCTGAAGAAGGAGACAATTAAAAAATATTGATTTTTGCTAGCATTCACTATAGGTAGAATGCTAACTTTAATTAAAGATTGAGCCTTAATTTTTGTGTTTTTCTAAATTCAAACCACCTCAATCTCAATATATCTTTTTTAAAATATGAAGTTTCTAGCGTTTGCTATTCAATCAAATATGTCAAGGTAATGAAAGACTAACCATCATCGTCACAGAGGGGTAAGGAAAAAAGAAAATTTTGATATTTTAATACCTAGCAAGTTGATTACGCTTGATGAATGAAGATACATGTGGGTTATTGTTAGCCCTAGCAATTGTTTCCAAATGAACGTTTCTTAGTAGTTTATAACAGTTGTTATCAGTACCACTAAAATTTCAAATTTGAAATATTACAATCAATAACCCTAGCGTTATAGAAGGTTGAAATGGCAAAAGTTGTATATTTTGAGGAAGATCTAATTTGTAGATTTTTTCCAAAATCAATATGCCCTAAGTACATCAAAATGAGGAATATTTCAAATAAGCAAAAATAAAAAAGGCAAAGAAGAAGGTATACATAATGAAGGGAAAACTCACAAATGGCAGTTAACAATCCTCATCAACGCGTTTTAGAAGTTC
The DNA here is from genome assembly GCA_033239525.1 of Nepenthes gracilis. Taxonomy (NCBI): domain Eukaryota; kingdom Viridiplantae; phylum Streptophyta; class Magnoliopsida; order Caryophyllales; family Nepenthaceae; genus Nepenthes; species Nepenthes gracilis. The sequence goes on from BSYO01000004.1 coordinate 1,901,746, forward strand.
AACTTCTTCTACAAATATTATTCTAGCAATATGTTAAGCTTCAGTATCAATTTAGAGGCTTGAAATTGAAGAAAAAAAAACAGCTTAAACATAGGAGAAAAATAAAATCAACTACCTAAGCTGGTAAGATCAATTGGGTCCATCCAAGGGACCAAGGAAGAAATCCATCCACATTACATTGTTAAGGTTTTAGGGAAGGTCTATAGGTGAGACATCATTGTAACCAAAGGCCACTGGACCAACACCAATGGAACCCCACCCACCACCCAAAAATAAAAGCAAAATGTGAAAAATTGGAAATGCCATGCATAATGAATTCCACAAGACCGCATTTGCAAAAAGCAATATGTTAATAAATGCATTTAATAGAATCAGTACTTCATCTTAATGGGGCATAAATTTTCCTGCAAGAATTCACTCACTCCTAGATGGAGCCGGAGGATATAAAACATCGATTAAACACTTCCACAACCTCATCTCTCCATTTAAGCTTCCTATGACCATTTCAACAATATTAAATCAAAACCTGTGGTGATTTCTAAGCAAAGCCTATCATAATACTTATGACACCTTATTCATAAAATTATAGCAAACCAACTGTAATATAACAAAAATTTTTAATAGTCATGATTAATAAATTGATATAGAGTAATAAAGTAAAATATTATAGTTGTCAGAGGTCACCTTCCCCTCCAGCCTACTTGAGTAACGGAAAACAGTTTCTGAAGTTCTTTCTTGTCCGGTGATGCACCAACCAATAAGCCATTCATTCACAATAATGAGGCCCTCTATCTAGTTTGATGCATGATTTAGCAACTATTTTGTATTTGGCAGTTGAAAAGAGTGAAATAAAAAGGTAACAATTCATCTCAAATGGATCCTACAATAAGTAGAAATAGTACGTTCAAGAAGCAATGATGAAGTGGAAAAATAAAGGTTAATTAATGCTATAATTTGAGAAGTTGGAAACCTTCTATAAATTTTAAAGTTGAAGCTATCCCATGTAGTAATTGACTCATAATGTTACATTATAGCCTCTCAAAATCAAAAGGAAAACAAAAAAAAAACATACACTCCTACCACAAAATGATAATGCCTAGAATTAATAATTTTCATCAGAATAGTCCTTCAGAATGAATCTTTCCTATTGAACAAAATTACCAAACAGGAACTAAATACAATACGTTAAACATTAAACTCATTGGCATAATTATAACAAAAAGAAACTACGCAAAATGGGAACTTACAACATATAAACAACTATCCAAATATTTCTCAGTGGAATAACAAATTGATAAATCAGTCTTGCCCATTTTAACAAATTAAAAAAATCATGATCCACATATTTAGTTGGTGAAACAACTAAAAAGGAACCCCACCGATTACTAAAGGCATGAAAATTACCCAGTAGCAAATAAAAGTATGTACCTAATGATGATGGGCATTCTGGAACACGAACATTCTGGAAAGTGGACAGACAATAGGAGTCTCAAACTATTGCACTGTGTAGACTGCGCTGCACTTCCTCCTTTTATTGACAGCAAACAATCAAAGTAGCTGTCGAATCTAAATAAACAACAAGGCAAAAGGGAAAATCTTCCAGTTTGTCAAAGGGATAAGAATAAATCAAGCAAGTTTAGATTTACCTGGCAAGTTTCTCCCAATAGATCCTAACATTGTTTTTTACATTTGCAAGTTGAATTTGACTCCGGATTTTGGATCACCTCCCGGGCAAAAGGGTTGCAGGAATCTTGTTAATTGGAGATGAAAGATTGATGGAGTTCTGTGGTCCTGGTGATGTTGATTGATGTTCTAGAAGCCTATATTATTGGACCATCCACGAAGAGCATGCATTCAACGCTCTTCTGGCATTTCTGGAAATGTGAAGACTTCAGTTAAGAGAAACTGAAGATCACCGAGTTGACGAAAAACGCGGGAAGAGACTAGGGCACAGAGTTGCTTAGATTTCCTTTACATTTGCAAGATATTTGAATTAAAATCTCGATTTCAGGTCACCATCCAGACAAAAAGGTTGCTCCAATCGTGATAAACGGCGGGTGATTGGTGGACTTCTTTGGGCCCTTATGGATGCTCTTGAAGCATGTGTAAAGGCAAAATCAGAATCACACCATAGGCGCAGAGAAACGTACGGCGAATCAGTTTCTAAGACAGGGTCCAGTGGCGAGGGTTGGGGCCGTCCACGAAGAGCACGCGTCTGACGCTCTTATGGCGTTTCTGGAAGTGCGAAGACTTCTAGCCGGAGGCACTGAAGATCACTGAGTAAAAGAAAAATGCGGGAAGAGATTGCAAGAAGTCTGAATCACATCGCCGCTTATGAAAGAACTCGATTTCCATGAATACTCAGTTCAACTTTGCAAATCTTCCATCCTGACCGAGACAAAGAGTTATGGAGAAGAGACATTGATTTGAGTAATCATGAACTGAAATCCCTAAAAACTTTCCGTTTCTCAAATCAAAATCGATGCGTATCTCCAACGTCCTACAAGCTCCGCACTCTCGAGGCTGACGTGCAATGTCACCATCAACGGCAACCCTACGAGCCCCTTTCCTCTCTCTCTCTCTCTCTCTCTCTCTCTCTCTGGCTTCCCGATACATGGGAATTTTCGGACAGATCTGAGAAGAATTGTGAACCCTAATTGAACTCCAGCGTTCTGCTCGAGCGTGTCTTCTTCATCGAACAACTTCTCTCAAGCCGACGATTTCTCTGTCGAAAGAGACGTATCGCTCCTATATATAACAACTCATCAGCGTCAGTTGTAAGCCAACGTGTAAAGTCGATTATACCCTTATAATACCCGGTTTAAGGACGCGGCGAAGGGACTGTCTGGCGATAGGCAATTTCTAACTTATGCATTCCCGAACAAATTCCAACGGCACTATGGATGTTTGGCGGGAGATCGTCTTCGATAAAGTAATTAAAACTATAATTTAAAATTTATTGTAATTCAAAATCATCACGGTTTCTCTATTTGGTAGACGTAATTCGTTTTACTTCCATTTCCTTATTTTCCATTCTAAGCTAACATCCCATCAAAAAATTTTAAAATGATACAAAAATCAAAAATTATAATAAAAATTCTAAGAAACTTAAAATAAAAAATAATAATAATAAATATAAAGAAACTCATCAACTAGAAAAACAAGGTTTTAAAGATGGGCTTAAAAGAAAGGGAAAAAATTTAGATACCCGAACTTATATTGACATACATAAGCCAATAATAATACAAAAATAAAACACGAGACATCTAAAAATCATAATCCAAATTTTTTCAGCATCGATGAAATGGGCCTAGTTTGACTGGGCTGCAGCCCAAGAAAACCCGATCCAAGTTATTTAATATGTTTAATATTATTTTTTATTTTATTTTGAACTTTAAATTAATAAAAATTGACATAATTTTTTAATTTTAAAAAATTAAAAATAATATAAAAATATTAAGATAAAAACAAAAGTATATTTCTGCTATGTACTTTTTATACAAAGCACAAACAAGGGTAATATTAGACGATAACTGAACAAGGAAATGACATTAACTTATAGTTTTTATACAATTAAATTTAAAAACTATACCAAATACAATACATCTGGAACATTAAGAAGCTAGCATTTTTGAATTTTTTTAATTTCAGGAGACAATTCAGTGACAGCTAAAAATTAAACGACGACATCAACAAAACCAAACGACAATAAATTTAGCAAAAGGGTTTTTAACTTCCGCTACAGAAGATGATAATCTGAAAAAATCCTCTACCATGATTCCACGGTTACCAACCCGAGAAATAAGCCATTTTTCATTATTCCAACCAAATAGACTCCGATGATTAACGTGGCAGCGCAGACATGGAAGAAGTAGTCTTGATTATTCAGCCCTCGACTGGCCAGCTCGAGAAGACAAAATGATGCCGACAATGAGGCCGTAGAGGGCAAGTGCTTCGGCGAAGATGAGAATGAGAATCATCCCAACGAAAAGCTTTGGCTGTTGTGCATTTGCTCTGCCCAAAAGGAGGAATTCAGTACATATCTATAAAATGAGAGTAGATTTGAATTTGCGCATTGAATTACCTTTGAGATATCTTTTAGTAACCACGCATTAGTACATCTATTTAATTTTATAGGAATCCATTAATATAAATAGATAAGAAGTCAGGTATAAAAATGTGTCCCATAATCAATCTCATAATAATAATATTTGTCAGTACCATGATTCTAAAATTAAAAATTTACTACAATAATATATACCATATCAGATTGTCTATACTGGCAATCTATAATAATAAAATAACCTTTTTAGTTTACTTAAAAATGCATTTTTCTCAATAAGCTTTTAAAAGTGGTAGCATCAAACTCTGAAAGGAGGAAGAGAAGAAAAGTAGCAGTGATGGGGGGAAAATAGGCTCCCGCCTGAAGAGGAGAGAGGCAAGAGAGAGAAAAGTAAATGAATTCATTCATTTTAATGTGGATGTCCTTTTCACAAATGTCCAAACTGAGCCCCCTTCCCTCCATCCAAGTCTAAAATTTAGACAGTAAATTTTAAATATGAATGGTCCAATACAATATGTTCTTTGGTCTTAAGTTCTAGGCTTTAATTTAAACACTCGTCTAACAGCTTAATGGGACTACTCTAATATGATTGTTATTTAAAAACCCGCTAGAAATCATTATGATTGGATGTTCTATCTATCAGTCCATTTGATATAGTATGAGATTGTCGAATCATCCAAAGATATATCCAAACATTTTTAACAAGCATTATTAGTGGCTGCATAAATCCACAAGAATTGAAATAAACCCAGAAATGAAGCCTAAGCATATATTACCAATCAGCATAAAAACGAGAAATTTACACCCCAATAAGGCAAGGTTTGCTCCTTGGATTTGATTTCAAATTTCACAAATCAATATTTTCTTTCAGAACCTAGCAATAAACCCACTACCTCCACTACCAAACAGCAAAAACTTTGAAAACAAACGGTAATCCGTGAAGTTATATGTTGAACCACTACAATAAAGTCATTCACAGAATATGAAATGAAAATCACCGAAAATTCAATCAACCTTGCCCAGGATAACAACAGAAAGGATTATTGGGATTCAGATCAAATTTTCAAAAACTACCACCCGCATTCAAAACAACCAAAGCCAAACCCTACAGTCATTGACATCTGAATCAGAGAACCCAACGCACCTGAGATCCTAGTCAAAGCATAAATATCTGTAAACACAAATCCTCAATGAAGCCATACCATTCCAATTTAGCAGTCTTAGGAAGTCATATAGGATAGAATTCTGAAGATCTGATGGACCAAGTCATGGTGTTTGAAGCAGGAAAATTTTCATAAATCACACCCTTTTTTTGTCTGTAATCTGTATTTAGAGCTCCCAAGCTGCCATGCAATTGAACCATGGCGGTTCCATTTTTTTTTTTTTCACGGTCAAGTGACAGTCATCCTCTGGTCAGGTAGCTATGTTACTCTTGAAGCCATTGAGGTGAGTGAATTTTGAATGTGACTTCCTAAAATCAAGATGCATATGAAGGAATACCCAACGGTGGTTTTGGAACAGCGGGAAAAGTGGGAAGTGACAGGAGAGAAAGAAGAAAGTAAGGCTCCATCATGGGGTGGCCGATAACACCAAAAATGAACCAAGAGACGTTGAAGACATAATAAAAAGCACATTTCCAATGGTTTCAAACACAGAATGCTTGCTAACATAATTGGCATAAATTGCTATAGCTATAATTCTTTTTCTTTAGAAAAAGAATTATAGTGATACAAATGCATCTCACAACATACAGAGAGGGTTGCACAAAGGCAAACTCAGATGGTCAGTCTGAAATTCACTACAAGATAAAGACAGATAAGAAGCCAAAACCTCCCAACACCGCCATACAGGAGTGCCAACAAAAAAAACACAGTCCAAAACACAGGAGTGCTGACAGAAAAACACTCTTAAACTGGAACAGTATTCAGTAGAAACTTCGACAAAACACAAACAGTCCAAATTTGATTATTTTAATGCAAGTAGATTTTATGCAAAAAAGCAAAATGGCTGCTGATCATACTTTCAACTCTTCTAGAAAATTCTCACATCACAAAATATTGCTTTGGCATAAATAGACAAGCCATGAAATCTAAAGTTGGAAGAATCAGTCTACCATTACAATGTTAAGAAGAATCTCAAACATCAAGCAGAGGCTATTCAACAATTTATCTCGTTAGTGATTTAGATATTAGCTCAATTGCAACATAGGTAAAGCAGAACAACCTCTTCGACTTAATGCACAAACACATAAAATATTAACTTTTCCAGTCATTACAGCATAAATAGCTGAACACACTTACATTTACTCACTGTGAATACCCTCAAAACTAGTTCCCATGCCAAAGTTAGGATAGGACCCTCTCCTCTATAGAATGTGACGCAAGTATGTGTGTTAGGATCATTTGTGTATTGACATATTCCGTAACCATATTTGGTCGTGGGTCAATATTGGGTTGCATTTATTGAAGTGTTGTATCAACTTATTTCCGTGACTGTCCGTTTCCGGTATCTTGCGCCTGCTGTTCACCTGATCTACGCTCGAGCTCAGTTTCCAGTAGCATCGCGCCTGATGTTCGCTCGCCAACCGCTCAAGCCCCAATTCTAGTGTTCACTCGAGGGCCAAAACCAATAACCTTGCACCCGAAACTCACCGCTCTCTCGCTCGAGCGCCAATGCATTTCCTTCTTAAAACCCTAGGTGCGCTCGAGCGCCGTAGCAACAGTCATTTTTTTAAACATATTTTTCGAGCCTCCCTATATATTTTCTTCCTTGCTTCGGTTGCCCTACTTCTTACTTATGCATTCTAGAGTGCCCACTTTGAGAGAAAACTAAATCCTCATGCTTTAATCATTCATCTATTTGAGAAAACCTCAAATACGTTCTTGTGTTCTCCTGATAATGGTTTTCTCACCACTTTTACTTTATCGTTATAACTCTATCTACCAATTTACCTTCATTGGCGATGTTGAGAGTATGAAGAAGAGGTTCCGGTGGTGTTTGGTACTTCAAGCGGTTCGTGAGGAAAGATTGACGTGAAGACTAGAAGGCGTCCGATTTCGTTGCTATAGGCAAATCCAAGAAATTCCTCGATAAATATCATGTAACGAGAGTAAATCGGCTAGGTTAGCCAATCATTACCATCTAATCTGTAAGTTGATTTTCATGAGCGTATCTTCTCTATCTTCTCTGGCCGTTGAAATTCAGAGGATTTTACTCAATAGTTATGGTTATCAAGGTTTCCCTTCGTCACAAAAAAAAATTGCGTATTTATATTATTATTTATTATTTTACACTTTATGGTTGTTGTTGTTTACTTCATCTAAATTAAAATATTCTTTACGTATACTGAATATTTATTTTCGTATTACTTCCGTTAATTTATCAAAGGGTCGAAACTTTTGTGTGATTTGGGACGAAAAGGTTTCCTTCATTGGTATCAAATATTCACCCCGATCCACGACCCCAAATCTAGATATATACAAGCAGATCTCTATCCGTGTCTCCTTTAACTATACATATTAGAAAATTCGGATGAGAGCTTTTCTCGAATCGATGGCTAAGCGCGTGTGGGTTAGTACCCGAATTGGGTGGACTCCATCTCGAAGCACCACGAGCGAGAAACCAAAAGTCTTGTCCTTGAGGAATAAAGAAAAACTTGATTTGTGCAATTAAAATGGTAAGGGGCTACATGCGATTTTCAAGGCTGTATCCCCCGAAGAGTTTAAACGAATATCCATAAGCGGGTTCAAACACCACCGGGATAAAACTCATGTACATAAAAATCTACATCTAGTGAGAAATAAAAATCATACAAAAAGTAAATGACCAGGGACATAAGAACTATTATGTCGATACTGTAACTATCGTGCCGATACTATAGTTGTGGTGCCTGGGCAACCATGGTTAGTACAAACAGACATAATACAAATAAAGATAAGACGAATAAAGTCATCAAAACTCCGCCTAAATAACACACGAAAAGCTCCCCCTAAACAATACATAGAAGAATGTCTCCCCCTAACAAAGATATCAAAAAAAAATATGTAGAAAAAATATGTCTCTCCCTTTTTGTCATGAAGAGCCAAAGAGAAGGGATCACTCAAACCCAGAAAAATCGCTAGAAGACTGATGACCGTACTGACGCCGCAACTATCTAATCACAACCTCCTGAATAGCCAAGCGGGAGTCAAAACGCTCAAAGCTGGCAAGGAGATCCGAACGCAGCTGAGACTGAGAAGCGTAGATGCGCTCCTGAGATGAATATAGGCGCTCAAAGCGGTCAGTAAGATGAGACATCTGGCCCATCAAGGCTAAAGCCTTGTTCACCATGCACATGTCTCAGCGGCAACTCTCCCTTGAACGGGAAGTCTGCCTCTCCTCCCTCGATCCCTCTATTTCATCCATCTTCACTGACCGGCATTAGGAGCCGGTCCTCACCAATTTGGTTGCTCCTTCTATTATCGTCATTCAAGAATTCTACTCCAATATTCATGACTCTCATATCCTTTTCGACCTTCCTACAGGGGCAACACCTCCGGATTACTCCGGATGTGATTGCCCAGGTTCTCGGTCTTCCTCGGGTGAAAAATCCCAACTACCCCTACACCCTACTCTCCATACTACATTTCCATGAGATCGCTACATTCCTTCGTAGCTCACCCATACAGTGGAATGGGCGATCTTTCAAAATTTCGCTTCTATACCCTCGACGACTATTCGTAAGTCGCATTATGTTCACAAATATTTTTTGTCTCTCACTTCTCCTCCATCCCCATTGAAAAAACCATGTTTTTTATATTCTCTTAAGTGGGCAGCCTATTAATTTGTCGTTCCACTTCTACTCTCACATCCTCTTCCAATTCAACACCCGCTAGGACGACAACCTCTCCCATAGTTATCTCATTCAACGGCTGCTTGCTAGATTAAATCTTCCTTTTTATGATCTTTCTCGTCTCCCGCTTGCATGCCCTATCACATCCACCACCTTTACCCAAAGCCGGTCCCACACTCACCGCTTCACAAAGGATCCCAATGAGCCGTAAGATGAGCCTCTTCTTGAGGTTCCTTCCTATCAGCCCGAGGGTAGACCGTCTTATTCCTCCTCATCTTACCCTGACCCCTCGGATCGTGAATCGTCCGCACATCCTCGGCACTCCACCTTGTCCTCCGTAGCCTTAATGGGCCAGATGTCTCGTCTTACCGATCGCTTTGAGGGCCTATATTCATCTCAGGAGCGCATCTACGCGTCTCAATCTTAGTTGCATTCGGATCTCCTTGCTGGTTTTGAGCGTCCTGACTCCCGCTTGGCAACTCAAAAGGCTGCACTTAGACGGTTGCGGCGTCAATATGGTCATCAGTCCTCCGGTGATTCTTCTGAGTCCGAGTGATCCCTTCTCTTTGGCTCTTCGTGACAAAAATGGGGAAACCATCTTTTTTTTATTTCTATTAGGGGGAAACATTCTTATGTTGCATTGTGTATTGTTCAGGAGGAGTTTTTGGGTATTATTTTTGCTTCTCATTAGGTGTAGATTTTTATGTACACGAGCTCTATCTCGATAGTGTCTGAACTCGTACTTCTCTCGTATTTTTTACTTTATGTGGTTTTGTCACGGAATTGCCAAAAGGGAAAATTATTAGGATCATTTTTATGTTGGCATATTCCATGACCATATTTGATCGTGTGTCGATGTTAGGTTGTGTTCATTGAAGTATTGCATCAACTTATTTCCATGATTGTCCGTTCCCAGTGTCCTGCGCTTGCTATTCGCCTAATCTGCACTTGAGCCCAATTTCCAGTAGCATCGCGCCTGATTTCGCTCATCAGCCGCACGAGCCCCAATTCCAATAGTCTCGTGCCTGCTGTTCACTTATTGTTCGCTCGAGCGCCAAAATCAGTAACCTTGTGCCTGAAGCTCGCCGCCCTCTTGCTCAAGCGACAACACGAATCCCTCTCGAAACCCTAGGTGCGCTCACCACGAGCGAGCGCCGCGGCAACGGTTATTTTTTTAAACGTATTTTTAGAACCTCCCTATATATTTTCTTCCTTCTTTCGGTTACCCTACTTCTTACTTATGCATTCTTACTTATGCATTCCGGAGCGCCCACTTTGAGAGAAAACTAAAGTCTCATGCTTTAATCATTGCTTCATTTGAGAAAACCTCAAATACGTTCTTGTGATAATGGTTTTCTCACCACTTTCATTTTACCGTTATAACTCTATCTACCCATTTACCTTCGTTGGCGACGTTGGTAGTGTGAAGAAGGGGTTCCGGTAGTATTTAGTATTTCAAGCGGTTCGTGAGGGAAGATTGACGTGAAAACTGGAAGGTGACCGATTTCGTTACCGTGGACAAATCGAATGAGTTCCTTGGTAAAGATCACATGACGGAAGTAAGTCAGCTGGTTAGCGAGTCGTTACTACCCAATTTGTAAATTGATTTTCATAATATATATCTTTTCTGACCATTGAAGCCTGGATGGTTTTACTCGATAGCCGTGATTATCGGGGTTTTCCTTCGTCACCTAAAAAATTGCATCTTTATATTATTATTTATTGCTTTACACTTTATGCTTGTTGCTGTTTACTCCAACTAAATTGAAATATTCTTTATGTATATTAAATATTTATTTTTGTATTACTTCCGTTAATTTATCAATGGGTCAAAACTTTTGTGTGATTTGGGACGAAAAATTCCCTTCAATGTGTAAGTTGTGTTGCACAGCATCCCACATGGGAGAAGTAGAAAAGTTGTGAATGCTTATAAATGTGTCTTGGTCAATGACCCATACCCGTATGTGTGTGTGTGTGTAAGCACTGCGTGTGTTTGCATCTACACATGCCTGCCACCAACATGTGCGCGTACATGTAGTGCAACGAGATCTCCCCTGTTGACAGTCTCCCAGTCCTTAAACAATCTCGGGATTTCACTATGATATACTCAAGTACTTTACTCATTAAGTAGTAGTGCCACAATGTGTTAATTGGGAAAACTTTATTAAATAACACTTCAAATTTTAAGGATGGTAAACATTTGGTGATGCACAAAAGATTGCCAAGTTAATGACACAATACATCATAGAGGGAGGACAGCTTGCAGCATCCTTCGGGAACTTATAGCACGAATAACCACAATGCCTCCATCTCCGAAACCAGCTGGCAGGTCCAGCAAATTAAGAATTCAACAACAGAAGTTCAAACTCCAGCAGGTAATCTACAACTACATAGTGTTACGTACTCGTCGATACACCCTCCGAAGCTGGACGGCAATCTTCAGCACAGTACCTGAGCCTAATGTAACGAGTTTCATTGCCGACACTATCGACGTAGCCGCTATTCAGCCTAGCCAGAGGAAAACTTTACAATAAATATATAGTTCGTCCTTCACACACATATTATACATCACATTATACATATTAGTTTTTCTTTGTTTCTGTTCCTGGTACACATGCTGTATGTGGTGCATGTTACCGTGCATTGGCCTCTATTTTTCTACATATATTGGCTGACAATGAGAACAGGAAAGGGAAGAAGATATTTCCGAAATCCATTTCCCTCTCTCACTCTCTTTCTCTCCGGTTTTCCTTTTTCCCTCTCCCTCTTTCCCTCGCGCGCACCTTCTTCTCTCTGTTTTCTTCCCCCTTCTCCTCTGCCAGGACTCCCCTTCCCTCACTTTTATCGTCGATCCTCAACAAGCAGCCATGGAGCGCGCATCAAAATGTGCTTTCATTGAGACAAAAACAGAGAAGATCGAAGAACGAGCTCTCGAAGCGCTCGAAGGGCCATCGCCAAACTGGCCAACACGATAAAGGCCCTCCGACGTGCTAACGACAAATTGAGCGACACCATGGCCACCGCGGTTTCCACAACAGCACAACTCCAGTCGTCTTTCATGGAAATCAGCTCGTCCGTCACCGCAATCAGCCAATCGCTCCACCGAATCGAGCACAACACTAACCGGTCAGTGGCTTTCTCACCTTCTGTGTTTCTTCCACCATTACTTCCCATCTTCCAGTTCCAATTGCGCCACGTCTTCACTTTCCCCAACCTGCAAATCCCCAACCTGCAATCCCTTCCTTCGCTAGCTCCATACCACCTCAACTCACTATTTCTGCTTCCACTGCCACAGAACAAATTCGGCACTCCCGCACTACCTACGTCGACCTACTACCCTCACCGACTGTACATCCCTCTGGGTCTTCGACCTTATCATTGATTACAGCTTCCACCCCTAACAATTCTCTCTAGACCGCCATTACCAATTCTGCCTCCATCAAGGCAACATTCCAGCGAACCTCACTGGAATTTCTCCCTCCTTGTCTCGCGTCGAGAAACAATCCGTCGAACCACCGTGGCTTCTATACCTTGCTTCATTCTTTTCACCTTCAACTGAAACCCCTGATTCCCAAATCGCTAAGCCACATACTACCACAACTTTGCCAAATTCCCTTACTCCACATAGCTTTATGCCCGAACGGCTAAATCCAATAGATCTGGACTCGGAGGGTGAATGTGGTCAAATTCTCGTTCCACTTACGGAGGATGAATCCCCAACAAAACCGTTTCCAGAAACAATTCCTCAGCCACTTCCTGTGTTGGAAGATGAGCACTTACTCCTTCAGCAATGGGTATTTCCAACACGCAACGTTTGAGAGAAATTGCAAATTCCATGGGTTTTCAGTCCAACCAGGAGGTCCTTCTTGATGTTATGATCCTGACGCCCCTGGGGGTGATTACGGAAAAGGTTGAACAGGAAGTAGAGATTGAATACACTGACCGACACCTTGCCCCTCTTATGCTTATTCACGGCCAACTCGTTGTAATGCCGCAATCTCTGTGCAGACATCTTGCTCCTCTTATGTATATTTGCTGTCTTCTCTCCCCTAACCTGCTGACTGGCCCTATAATCATAACCCGTTTTCACTTCAAGAATGAAAGAATCAGGAGTGGAACTGGGATTCATGGGCCTCACTTAGATGTCATCCAAAAGTTACTTCCACTATTGGTGATCTGTCACACGGCGAAATGTGAAGGGGATGAGGAAATAAGAGAAGTTTTCTATGAAGTTGAATTATCGAAGGAGGCAATTTCTATGATTGTAGCAAAGGAGCGTCACCTTGACCATAAAGAGCAAACTAACGAATCTCCAATATGTTGCATTGTTGCTAGGTGGCAATTAGCCTTCATTGCTGAGCATCATTTGTTGCATTGTTAGAGCTGCCAATATGTTACAGGCGTTTGTACGCTTGATACGAAGGTTTATGAAGTCATGAAGTTCTCACAGATTAAAAGACAATGCTCTTTATCTCCGGTGGCTTTGAGCAGAAGGCCCAGTGCAAGTGAGAAATTCCCCTTCAGTCAGCCGTTCAGGAATGCCAACTGCCTTAATACTGATGAGAAACTTCAAGAGTCAACGGAAATTGATGATTTCCAGGGTGCGCTTTGTCCTAACAAAGAACTGTTGCTAAAGTCTCTTAAACCACCGGATTCGAGGCTTGCAAAGCACCTACGGGATTTGTATGGTGCCCTTGACTGTCATTATGGGCATGTCCAGAGTATGACATCAAGTGCCTTGAAGCATTATACCGAGGCCAGAGGATGCCAGTCAGGCAGGGCAGCTTCGGGGAAGACCCACATCAGTTTTCCTCGGGCACACCGGTATGGCTTCCAAGAACCGGAGCTCAGGGTTGTTGTGGAGGAAGCTGGAAGACCTAAGGAACGTGTTGCAGAAGCCCTGAACTGTCTTCCAGTGTATGACCCTGCTACCTGCTGGAATGAAGATTTGACTGCATCATTTTGGTACTTGGAGATCCATGATTTTGCATATGCTTACCGAACAAGGCTTGCAACTCCATCCATGGTTGCAGAGCAAATAATCTCGGCATTGGAGGATTTTAAGAAAAGTAATCCAGTAACTCCATTTTTTATTTCTTATGAAGCTGAAGATGGGAGACAGCAAGCTGCCAATTCTACACAAAGATTTGATGAAGGAAATCCTATATCAATTTTGGAGGGAATTTTTATGGCAATTCAGGATGATATAGATTGCTATACTCACCCATCCAATGGTGCAACAACTTGGTTCCACGAGGTTAGGCCTGTTAAGGAAGATGCAGTTTCTGTTTAAAGGTTGCGTGGCTGTGGCGTAATTTTGATTGGGAAGGCAATCATGTATGAGAGTTACTGTGGGTTTGTGCCAACGTTTGCATTTCTTGAATATGTCACTGTGGGTTGGACGGGATGAGATCGAAAGGCCACTTGGGAAGCCGTTGCCGAGTCTCATCCGGCCCCTCTCTTGATCAACCTTGAGGATAAGGTTGTTTTGATGGGAACGGCAATGTTACGTACTCGTCGATACACCCTCCGAAGCTGGACGGCAATCTTCAACGCAATACCTAAGCCTAATGTAACGAGTTTCATTGCCAACACTATTGACGTAGCCGCTATTCAGCCGAGCCAGAGGAAAACTTTACAATAAATATATAGTTCGCCCTTTACACACATATTATACATCACATTATACATATTAGTTTTTCTTTGTTTCCGTCCCTGGTACACATGCTGTATGTGGTGCACGTTACCGTGCATTGGCCTCTATTTTTCTACATATATTGGCTGACAATGAGGACAGGAAAGGGAAGAAGATATTCCCGAAATCCATTTCCCTCTCTCACTCTCCTTCTCTCTGGTTTTCCTTTTTCCCTCTCCCTCTTTCCCTCGCGCGCGCCCTCTTCTCTCTGTTTTCTTCCCCCTTCTCCTCTGCCAGGACTCCCCTTCCCTCACTTTCGTCGTCGATCCTCAACAAGCAGCCATGGAGCACGCATCACATAGATTATAAAATTCAATTCTATCCATGATATTCTAGATAAGAAGATGAAGTAATGCACAGAAGAAATCACGGAACTAGAGACCCCAAATTAATACACCGCAAATCAATACCGAGATCGAGGACGATTACCTAACACCAGCATCACCAACAATGCCAATGGCCATACCAGCGCCCAAGCCGGCGAGTCCACAGGCGATACCAGACGAGAAGTGGGCATAGCCGTCGAAGAGATAATAACCTTTGGCCTTGGGATTAATCCCAGTACTAATGATAACAGCAATAATCAAACCATAAATACCCAAAACACCAGCCATAACGACGGGAACTATAGACTTCATAACCAGCTCCGGCCTCATGACTCCCATTGATGCCACTCCAACCCCACTCTTCGCTGTCCCATACGCTGCTCCCATACCTATAATCAATCACGAAGATAAAATATCAAGCAAACTAAGCTCGAATTCATTTTCAGTTCCTTACTACGCAGCAGAAGTCCAACTGAAATTGGAGAAACAAAAAGGAACAAACAAATCGGAAAGTGGAGGAGTAGAATCAGGGTTAATGAAGTACAGGAGAAGACGAGGGCGGAAGCAGCTCCAAGAAAACCGAAGAATGGCGCCGTTTCATCTCCGTTGAACGTAGAAGACATCCCGGAGACTGGATCTGCTGATCGGAGTAGAGCTGATTGAATCTAGAGTGCCGGAGTAGCAGGAGTCGCTTTCCCGGTAGCGTGAATAAAATTGAACACGACAAGCTAATTGATTGCATTTCTACGGATAGTGGAATTTAATATTGTAAATTTATTTTTTTTATTTTTTGATGGGCCCAGTATAAAAAGGCCCAATTACAGTAAGGCCCAAGTATAATAAAATCCAAACATAATGAAGTTTTATCTAAATTAATATTAAGGCTGAATTAAAAAAATAATATGAAAATCATCTCTTAGAACATCTCTCGTTCATCTCATACCAACATGTAGTCTATTTGATAGGACCTTATTACTATACATATATGTTGGGTCAAAGTATCTGGCTTACGAGACAGCATGAGGCCCAGACGGGATGATGCGGCCAAGCGAGATCGAGGGCGCGCGAGTAATGTCAGCCCGGCCAAGGGATTGATTGGCGCGCGGCCCACAAGGAAGGAGAGTAGAACTGCAGCGCGCACTAAATGCGTCGAAAACATGACAAAAAAAGCGGAAAAAAGGCCAGCGATAGGCGTGGTTGGCGCTTAACGCTTACTCATTGCCGTCTGTCTGTGACGGCCAACCAATCCTTATTCGGGAAAAATCGGGCGTGGTAATGTCTTTCAATCAGTCACAAACATGAGAAAGCGATACCCGGCCGTGGGCAGCCCATGACAAATGACAGCGCAATAGCCCAAGCAACGGGCATTCTGGCTCCCAATGGTCCAACGGGGTGAGGCGTATAAGAACCCTCACACCCCACAGAGAAAAGGATTTTTTTTCGATCACCTTGGACTTTTTCGATCAATCTTTCACACTCTTTACGACCCTTTGAATCAAGCATTCAAACGGAGCATTCTTGATCACTAGCTTCCTTCTTCTCTAAAACACGAGAGTGACGAGTCAAGACAATAGCATTGCCTCATCTAACTGGCTCGCTCACCACCCCAAAGATCCTCTCGGGATCACGGGAAAGTCGCCACCCTCTGCGGTGCACTACTTCAAGCAGGCGCCCATCACCTCGCCTTCATTGCATTTCTCTACATCACCGCACGATTATTTCCACGCTTCACAAGATTTTTCGCGCACCACCTTAGCGTGCGCCATTTCCGCTCATTCATGAATTTCTTGACTTGAGCGTCGGAGTGAGCCAGTGGGAAAAAATCTCTTAGAACCCCGACTCTTGTTTGTTGTTTGTGTTGTGCGGTCCGGGTTCACGAGACGGAGACCAGGACCACTTCCGGAGCGGCCCAGCACGCTTAGGAATCGGCGCTCACTGTCCGCACGACAATCTTGCTTTCGGGATCTGAAAAATATAGAATTGTAAGCTATAAATAAAAATAATACTTTATGAAGCAGTATCTTTTACTCAATTTTTATTTTTAATTTTTTATTTTTTTAAGTGTGAAAAAAATACTAGATATAAAATAAAGATAATATTTTACAAAATAGCTCACTTATGTATTTAAGAGTTATGTATAACAATCTTGGGCCCGGGACGCAACAATATAGAATTGTAAGCTATAAATAAAAATAATACTTTATGAAGCAGTATCTTTTACTCATTTTTTATTTTTAATTTTTTATTTTTTTTTAAGTGTTAAAAAAATACTAGATATAAAACAAAGATAATATTTTACAAAATAGCTCACTTACGTATTTAAGAGTTATGTATAACAAATTATTTGGGCTTTAACCATTTGTTGTTATTTTAATTTCTATAATAATTTTTTTATTTTGATATTAATTTTAAAATAATCAAGAATTATACTATATAATATTTTATTTACACATGTACTAACTTAATTTTTAATTTTTTTATTTATTTCTATCAAATTTATCCCATATTAAATTAGTCAAAATAATCACATGTAATGTCAATAGCACGTATAACTATAAAAATTAATATTTTATAATTTTTTAGTATTTAAAAATAAAATAAAAATCTAATAAAATTTATGCACATCAAATTAATTAAATAACTATTTAAGAATAATAAAAAATAGCTATAACTATAAATTACTTTGAAACTAGTTTTAAACTCCTAAATCATAATACCATTAATTTCAATTCTTTATAAGTTTTAGCATTTAAGATATTACGCGAAGAAAATATAACTTTAGCAAGCTTAAAATAGTTAATATAGTGTGAAATAAACAATTATTTTGTCACATAAAAGGACAAAAAAAAAAAAAAAACGCTTAAGAGCAACAAACCCGGAAAACGACACTGTTAAGAGGTAGGGCTACCAAAACGACAGCGCATCAATGGCTCGCTCTACGGCGAGCCGTGCCGTCTGCTCTACGGCTACTCGAAGCCAGGGTATCTTAGTCGCAAATCAGTACGGATAGAAAACTCCGGAATCAAATTATAGCGAACTAGCAGTGTTTGCGTGCCGGAGAAAACGAGCGACGGAGGGAGAGATTAAGAGTGAGAAAATGGCAATAACGCTGAACAATGGCTTCAAGATGCCGATTATTGGTCTTGGTGTGTGGCGTATGGAAAAAAAGGACGTTAGAGACCTCATCATTAACGCCATCAACATCGGCTATCGTCATTTTGACTGCGCTGGTACTCTCTTTCTCTCTGTAGTATGATTCTCTCCGTTAGATAGGATATCCAACATCGGTCATATATTAACCTTCTTCAATCAACTGTAATTGCTATCGGAGACGATTTATTTCAGAATGTTCTTTTATCGAGGTATATTGGTTTCCGATTTGTTTTCCAGGCGAAAAGGTGTACGTGGAAGTAATGACACAAGCAGATTTCACTAGGGCTAGACTTTGTCAATTTTGAATTAGTTAAAACTGTAGAAAAGTATTATCTACACTCGAGTCAATTGTATTACCATCTTTTAATTAAACTTTATTTTATTTTATACCTGTGAAATAAAAAAAATATTTACAAACATTATCAGTTTATTTTTACTTTATTTTCAATAAATTCTTAATTTTGTCTTGACCAATTGTATTCGTAAATTCTGTATTTAGAAATAAAATTAGATTAATAATTGACCAAATTTGGTTTCAAGAAATTCCAAAGTATAAAGTCAAAGATTACATGCTTCAGAATTTTCTACATCCAATCTCAATAAAACATTTTTATATATTGCGGATAAAATTGAGAAATCGAAAGTTAAGATTTGATGCGTTCCTGATTCCCAATTGTAGTATGGATTAGAGAGCCTTCCAATCTTTCGCTGTGGATCGATATGGATTGGGTCTGGTCTCCATCGCTGTTAACTTGGAACCTGTACACCATAAACTATAAATAGGAGGTCAGAGGATGGTTGGAGGTTATCCCATCACAAATACTCTGACACTCAAGTCAAATATATTTCGCAATAGACAAAGAAATGCACACTTAAAGATAAACGTAATAGGAATGCAATGATGTAAGAGTGTGAGTGGGATGTGTTTGGAGGACCGGGCTCCGGGCTATGGGTGGCTCACTAACTCCATCGCGAAATGACAGTGGCTTGAGTGAAGAGAACCGATTCTTGCTCCTTGAGAAGGAAGAGTGAAGGATCGAACATTTGATCTCTGGTCACCATTTTTACTTAAGATTTTGGGTCCCTATCTTTCCTCATCGCAGGAGAAAGTATTTATATGCTTCCTCTGGGAGGATTTTGGAGCCGAAACTCCTGACAAGTGGTTTGCTGGGATTCGTCGGTCGCTGTACATTGGCGGTGGCCAGCGGCGTTAGTTGTCATCTAGTGGGGGCAAAGGGGACCGTCATTGGGCGTGAACCACGCTTGGTCTGTTGCTTACAGAAGCATTGGCTCAGTGGCTGTGAGAATAGCGTGCACTGTGGCTTGCAGCGTTGATATTTTTCCTCATTGGTTGGTATTTTTTTGAGTTGACTTCCACCGTCTGCAATCGTTTTAGCAGGTGGTGAAGGCGCGCTAATTGGTTGCTGACCTAGAGTGTCACGTGGGCTGCACGCTAGGATCCTCTGGGCTTCACAGGGAGGTTTGGGCCTTACTGCTTGGTCGGGCTCGTGCCCCTTCGATTGGGCCTCACAGTTATTGGCCCATATCTGAGTTGAACCCAACAAGATTAAAACTTAAAAAGTGAAAAGATGATCACATTTTTTATTTTTTTTAATCAAATAAAATTGGGTTGTTTTTCCTATTAATTTTCTTTTGCCAAGTTAGCTTATTTTGGATTTTACAAGGTGCTTAAAAACATGTTTCACCAATTGTGTCCGAATATATACACACACCTACATACATCACTTTCAAATTTTAAAATTTTAAAAAATTGACTTGATTTTATAAATATATAATAAAATTAACTTAAACTGAATAAAATAATAAAATTAAAGAAATAAAAAAATGGTATATTTTTAACACTATTGTCTATCAACCTCCTATGTTCAAGCGGTGAGGAAAATAACAAGAGAGGCTTATGTCTCATTAGATAGGGTTGATTACATGTGATGGGTCCAGTAATGGTACTGGTTGATCCAATAGCCAGCCCATTTGCCAGCAAAGTCCAATAAGGAGTAAGCCCCAAGAAATCGTTCAGCCAACCCATCTACTACGAGCAGACCCAAGGAGAACCAACGGGTCAGGATTAGCAAACAAGCTCTACGACTCAGCCAATTACGGTCCAAGTCCACCTTCCACCTCAACGATAGCAATCTTGCAGCACAGGAGGCGCCGGCGCAACAGGTTCCAGCTAGTGGTGGAAGCGGTCAACCGTAGGGAACCACCGTGCCCGTCGACCAATGGCAATCCAGCCAATTCACGCAAGAAACCGCCTGGCCCCTGACGGCCACCACCAGCTGCAGTCACGTCACCGCCACAAGACGACATCTGACAACGGTGGCTCCCGTCAACGCCCTAACGGCCGGCGAATCCTAACAGGACACCTATCACGAGCCTTAGCGTCAAAACCTTCTCTATGGAACATTATAAATACTCCTCACTATTTTAAGAAAGACGAGAGAACTCTCAAACAGATAGAGGATCAATCAAACCCTTAGCTAAAGCATCACTCGAGTGAGATACAAGAGCTCAAAAAGAACTAAGCTCTCTTTCCCCTACACAACTCTTTCTCCTCCTCACAAAGCCACTCCTTACCAAACGCATCCTTAGTTAGCTACTCACCGAGTGCAGCATATCGGAGCCCAATCCTCCATCTCACCAAGCCGCTCCCTGCTGAGCGCGTGTAGGAGGCCAGACCTCCTCTCACATCCCCCGCATACATGCAACTCTACATTCTTTATATCCTCCTTACATCTTTCTACTTCCTTCGAAAGATTTTTAAATGGAGTATCGAAGGATAAATCGGAGAGTGAGTCCCGCCAATCCTCTGACCTCTCGTTCATTATTTGTGGTGTACAAGTTCTAGGTTAACAGAAATAGAGACCAGACCCACTCTAGTTCAACCCACGGTAAAAGATCGAGTGACTTTTTAATTCGTACCATAACCTGGATCTTAGGACGCATCAGCATGTATACATTTTTATAATTTTACTTGCTTTGATTTAATATCCTCTAATAGCTCAAATAATTTTAAATTGTTTTTAATCTCATCATTTCAAGTTGTCTTATGTCTACATTTTTAATTTCTTTTGCGGCAACTAACTTTTTTTTTTTATTAATGGTGCTTCTTTTGGCCTGAGTTGCAAGTGTCTGAACCATTTTAAATATTTCTCTTTTATCTTATTTTTTATAACTTCTAAGCATTTACAAATATATACATTTATTATCTTTTCTTTCAGTGTGATTTTGATCATCCATTTTAACTTTTTTATCTTTGTAATGTTTAATGTTTTTTTACATATTGTTGTTTGACTACCAAATATTATAATCCTCTCAATAGAGCAGGTCTAATGACTATCTCATAATTTTATTTTTTCAGTTTTAGAGGTATATTTTTATCACAGAGTATACCTGATGTTTTCTATTTTAACCATCCTTTATTAATTCTATGTATCACGTCATCATTTATCTCTTCACTTTATTAGATTATAGATTCCAAAACAAAGTCTATTATTTTTCAAAATTTATTGATTATTGATTTTAATTTATTCACAATTCTGTCTAAAAATACTAAAATTATACTTTATATACTCTATTTTACTTGTCTTAAGCTGTTTATATCCGAATTTCTCAAGCGGTGGTCAGTGATGAAAGCTTGTCCAAAATTTAACAATTTTGTTACATTTATAATCAGAAGTCTTAGTTTCCGTTCAAGCAGCTGTGTTTAATCTCCTGTAGGTAAGAGGAAAAAGGAAAATTTGAACGAGAACAGTACAAAAATGCTAGGTTTTTAAACAATCTTTCCTTCTGCTTGAAAGTAAGAGGGTTATATAACCAATGAGAAGGTCTAGTCCTAGACGTCATTAAAAAAAAACTTTAAGCTTTGCTTATTGTGTTTGAGTTGGAGCAATATTGCCGTTCAAAATCATCCCTGGATCAGAATAAAGTTAGTAAGGTTATAGTTAACCAATTAGAAGATGAAACTCATCCCTAAATCGAACTTGCAACCATATTAGAAACCTGAATGGTTTGGTAAACTATTGAATGTGTTATCTTCCCACTACATAGATTGTTGTACTTCTATGGACCCAACCAACTAGTTGGTCATGACATCCTAATTGTTTTATTTGGTGCCTATAGACTTTGCTAACCCACCTCAAAATGAACTTATCTCTGCATAGCCAATCTGTAGGTTCAAATTTTATTTTGTTAGATGGCTGTGAAACTACTTGCATGGAATGCTTAAGAATACCAGGCAAATAGGGAGTATCTTGCCTAAAAGGTAAAAAGGAGAGGAAAGTTTTCTTTCTTTATTTGTTATCGTATAATCACAAATCCCTTGTAACCAATATGATATTTGGGGGACGATCAATCAGCTTTCAAACTGTGTGCATGTGTGTGGTCGAGGTAGAGAGGGCTCTTTTCCTCCACGGACTACCAAACATTGTTTTGACTGCTCTGACAAAGGCTATCTTTAAACTCCCTAACGAGTAGCAAGGAAGAGGGGGAAAGAAAGCTTCTCCATTATGCCCATAACCTTGCATTTTGTGAGCTGTTGATGGGTAAATGATATTTGACTTTGATTGGTTTACAGCTGATTACCATAATGAAGCAGAAGTTGGAGAGGCGCTTGCAGAAGCATTTCAGTCTGGGCTTGTTAAAAGGGAGGATCTTTTCATCACCACTAAGGCCAGTCTATTTTCAATTAAGAATTTTCAGTTTGGGATCAAAATGTATGCTTATTTTATATCCTACTATTACAGTTATGGAATTCTGACCACGGACATGTGCTTGAAGCCTGTAAAGACAGCTTAAAGAAGCTTCGACTTGATTATCTAGATCTGTATCTGATTCATTTTCCGGTAGCCACAAGGCATACTGGTAGTTTTCTTACTCCCTGTCTGACATTCTTGCGTCTTAATGAATGTCTTTCTCTTGCATGTTTGTGGAATAAAGTCCAACAGATATAGCCTTGTGGATAAGAGATATGAGCCCATTTGTCAATTAACAAGTCATGCATTCAACACCCGTCAGCATGCAACTTGTGATCCCCCCTCCCAAGTAGGAAGTCGAAACATAGCCAAAAAGAAGAAGAGAAATATATACATCCAAGGAAAAAATAATAATAATAACCTGTGTCAACATTGTGTATGCCATTTCAGTCAGCTGTGAACAGTGTATATTCTTGTTTAGTATTGCTTTTGATCCAGCTTTTGGGAAAACTGTCAATTGACTCTTCCCAAACAAGTTTATTAAAAATTCATTGTGCTTCTCTTTAAGTTTCTTAGTTTCTCTAGGTTTTTTTTTTTCAACAAGTTTCATTTCAGAAGCTTTCTCAAAAACACCCCAGATATATGACCTATAAATTATAGCTTTCCTGAAATCCTTTTGCAAAATAAAAGAGCAAACACCCCTGAATGTAAGATGATCTCTTAAATTGTATCTTACATTGTCCCAGACAGATTATTTTTCATTTTCATGCAAGCATATATGAGCCAGTGGGTGGTGTTCAAAATGTTCCAAGGTAGGTCTCTGCCACAGCTTCAAACGTGTCATCTAACTTATACCAATTTCTGACCACAATTTGAATTCGAGTCAGCCACTGGAATCCAGTTAACTGTGACGTAGTGTCCTTCCCTGGTTTATGGGTCTATTGATGCTTGTGATAAATTGATAATTTGACAGAACTTGAAGATTCTTGATAAGTTGGCAGAACTTGAACGTTCTTGATTAGTAGACAGAATTTAAGTTGACAGAACTTTCAAATTCTTGATATACATAATCGCAGGAGTTGGTACCACTGATAGTGCACTGGGTGAGGATGGTGTGTTGGATATTGACACAACTATATCCTTGGAAACCACCTGGCATGCAATGGAAGAATTGGTTTCAATGGGTTTAGTTCGCAGCATCGGTATCAGGTAACACAACACAAACCAACTACCATTCCTAGTTCATCTCTTTAAAATCTTCTTATGCAGTGATGACGTCCCCATACCAAAACCCGAATAATGATTATTAACGAGATCATTTTATCAGCAATTAATATACCCAATTAAGTTTCGGACACGACCTACAAGTCGATACTTTGATCGACATAAAATATTAATTGATCGAACCATAGGACCCAAATTTCCCACACCCAAAAGTGGCTCCGAAATACCGACTATACGAGGATATCAAAACATATGTAAGGAGATACTTCTAAACAATATAAATTAGAGTTAATTCATCCATGATATCATATTACCTTTCATACAAACCCAATGTCCGAAAAATGTAACATTAAACTACTATTCGAAAGTTAAATACAATATCATATTCTAATGAAATCCTAAACTGATTTCTTCTTAAATTTGCTCTTCCTTGAAGATCCACACCTGCAAGTCCCTGAGCCTCCTAATTTGAATGGGTTAGTGGAAAAAATAAAAGCAAGAATGAACCAAAAGCTCGACAAAGTATATAAATTCATAATTAAATATATAATTTACATAAAAATATACTAGACGGAGCAATGAATTAAATTCAAATGAAATACCAAAATTTTTCATGACAAATGTGTATAGCTTTTTAAATTCCTTTTTCTGTTCTAAATCAAATTGTGCCATGAAATTTATATTCAATTATGTAATTTCTTAGGGACCAAGGGTCAACAGGGCCTTACTGATTAAAAGAGCGGATAATTGAGACCCAAGTTATATTTGTTTCCATACGCTATTATTTAAGATCCGTAGGTGGGCCATCATACATATAATTCTTTAGATAAGACTAAACGCCGCTTTCACCCTCGAATCATAGGTTCGAACCTCGATCACTACTATAATATATTAAAGCATGCCATAATATATTACCGCTGATATTCTTGCAATTGTCCTATATTTAAACAAATAAAAACTCTACACAATTTCACATAATTCTTGTATTTTATCAATCTGGAGAATTCCACACATGCATGAACATAATTGCAGAAATTAATTTGACAATACTAAGTGTATAATATTAAAGGCATGAACTTCATGAAAATTGTAAGGAATAGGAATAAGACTTCATGCATGTAAAGTACCATTATCTTAGCTACAAAAATGTCATTTATAAGTATTTGAAACAATAAATACTCAAGGAAGTGAAAGAAATCAGTAACAAAAGAAAGGACGCCTTGAGATATACTTGTCTTAGTTCCAAATTACCAAAATCTTGCTTGGATTCACTTGAATTTGGCTTATCTAGCTTCCTCTCTCCTTTTCACTCTCTTCTCCTCTCTCAAAATCTGGTAAAAAATAACTGAAAATCAGCCCAACATAACTTATATAACAAGTTGACGCACGAGCACACATTGGGTGTATGTCAAGTGCCGCGGCCAAACCCAGTGGCGCACGAGCATTGCTTCGAGTACGCATCAGATGTTGACATTCTACCTCAACGCGCTTGAGTATCCCTCGAGCTTGTATCAAGTGCAAATATATTGGGCCTCCAGTATTGATATTTATCTATGTCGTGACAATATTATTATATATAAGTCAATATTTTCCTGCCCAGTTTAGAATTTTTAGAATTTTTTTCTTCTAATATATTTGATATTAATACATATTGTTCAATATATCTGATACCGATGATTGGTATTCAATATAAATACCAATATTTCGTCCTTTTTCTGAAAGAGCAGTGGTAACCTTTGTCCGAGGCCAGCTGCATCTGGCGCATAGATACAGCACCTTGTGAGATGCTTCATCATACCTATTGATAACACTATAGACGACCTAATGTTGTGAAATATGGATTTGGGGTTGATGAGAAAAATTCAAATGATGAGATGTAAAACTTTAAAAACATCATCTAAATGGTTATGTTAAAATGTTTTTTATACTATTTGGTTTAGTATTCAATAAATATTAATATTATAAAAAATCTATAAAAATTACTATATTACAAATTTTTTATATCTTAAAATCTTCAGCATTGATTTTTCAGTCAATAGTAGAAAGTCCCTAAGGAGATGTATGCCCCCCAAATCCAATATGCTCCTTTTGGATTAATCAGGTAGCTGGAGATGTAGGTAAATTCTGTTATACCTGTCTGGGTAACACCATACCTTGTTCCATAATTAGATGTCGACATTTTTGGCCCTGTTTCTGACCTTTGTTCAAGTGAACTTTTGGCTGTCAATTCGCCAGCATTTCCAAAAATTTGGGTAATGCCTCCATAGTTTACTATCTGTGACTTTATTAGTATTGGGTAAAAGAAATTTCATTGGAGATTTTAGTAATGTTTGTCTATTCAACTGACTTTATTATCAATTCATGTTCAAATAATCTAATTTAGATTGTACCTGTAATTATGAGATTTGTTTGCACTTGCAGCAACTATGACATATTTCTGACCAGAGATTGCCTTGCATATTCCAAAATAAAGCCTGCGGTGAATCAGATCGAAACCCATCCCTATTTTCAACGCGATTCTCTTGTCAGATTCATTCAGAAGCACAGCATCTGTGTCACCGCACACACTCCACTAGGGGGCTCCGTGGCCAACACTGAGTGGTTCGGTTCGGTGTCTTGTTTGGATGATCCAGTCCTCAAAGTAAGTCCACCATTCTATTTAATTCAAGAAAGTGGTGAGATTAATGATGATGTAATAGAAAATATACATCATGGGTTGGTTAATGATGATGTAATAGAAAGTGTTTAATATAAATCAATATATGATTTATATTGGTTGGTTAAAATAGAAAATTTATTGAGTATGTTTTGTAAACAAAATATACATTTAAAATGGAAGAAAATTTTATAAAACAGGTATTAAACAAGCTATACTTTTTGGGTCATAATGATGAGCAATCAAACAAAATATATAAAAAATAAAAATTGTTAAGGTAATAACATTTAGATGGATGATCAGAGTGATATAGAAATATAAGATAAAGAATAATAATATTCCCAAATATCTAAAAGTTACATTTATAGACGATGACAGAATGACATCAAAGGTGGATTGGATAAAGGAAACGAAAATCAAAATTTGCTTCTCCAGTGTCAAATGAGTGCTATGAGTAAATAGAACATCTTTATTTAAAGCGTAAGTCGAATAAAACACTTGTGAAGAAATATTAGTTAGTTGTAGCCGAAGTACACAGGAATAATAGACCTAGGAAAACTTAGAGTTGGGTAATAAAAAGTAGGTTGCTTTCACTTTCAGAAGATATTGTTCTAAATTAAGTATATGATGAAAGTGAATTCATATGGCCGATCCATTTAATAGAACTTAATGTTATCCTATTGTTATAGATTTGCTAATACTTATTTTTATCTTATTCTTTGATATCATCAGGGCCTAGCAGAAAAATACAAAAAGACAGTGGCCCAGATCGTTCTTCGATGGGGCATCCAACGTGAAACAGTCATAATCCCTAAGACATCAAAGTTAGAAAGATTAAAGGAGAATTTTGAGATTTTCAACTTTGAGCTGACCAAGGAAGACATGGAGCTGATTCGGACGATAGATCGGAAATACAGGACCAATCAACCTGCTAAGCTTTGGGGAGTTGATCTGTTTGCATAAATGACTACAAGCTAATGGTGAGAATTTTGAACTCGGCAGACTCGTCTCGGCTCAACAAACATTAGGCATCCATTGCATTTATCTTTAGAATTCATATGATGATTCTCTCTTGTAGCCTTTGTGATTCTGTATCCGGACCTCATTACAGACTCTCCTAGATCAGCTGAGTTGAACTTAGACATTCAAGCTTGGTTTGGTTCTTTTTATGTAATAAATGAGCTTGAGCCGAGCATAGATATGCTCAAATCTAGCTTGGTTCTTTTTGTTATATAAATAACTTCGAGCAGAGTGCCTGTTGAGCTTTATTTTCTCGGAGTGAACCTGGGTTGGTAAAAAACTTATAGGCTCTTAGCTTGAGTTGTTTAACAAAACGATTGGAGCTTGAACTCAAGCCAAATCGAGCCGAGTTGAGTTAAGATAAGTTATTTGTTTGACCAAATTTTAAAATGACCCAAACTTTTAAAATAAATATATTAATAAAAATTTAAGTAAGTTTGCACATTGATAAATTAGTTTATTAGTAACCTTTAGTAGACATACTAGCAAGTGTATAAACGGGGTTTTTCATGAGCTTGTTTAGAAGCTTATAATCTAGCTGTTTTTTACTCCAAACAAATAATGTTTATTGAATCCGAAATTTGATTCATTTATCTAAAAAGTTTTAAAATTTGATACAACTCAATATGACCTTACTAATCGTCTTGATATTATCTACATTGATTTAATTTGAGTGATACTTAAAATTTTTATATTGGGTTTGGATTTACTATGTGTCAATCCAAACTTGATCCATGTGTAATACAAAAAATACATATACGTAACATAATATATATATGTCAACCTAACTTTTAGCATATTCTTGTCGCATTATTTGTTACTTCGTGAATCCCAAAAGTTTTAATTGTTTTATGAATGTAAGATTTAAAATATCTTATATTCCTCATTCTTAGTTAAAAGTATTTTTTGGGTTTTATGAGTTAAAATTAATCATCTATACTTTAATAAAAATAGGATGTATAAAATCCTGAACAAATTCAAAAAACAAGATTGAAACAAAAGAAAAAAGAAAAGAAAAGAAAAAGAAACACACCTACCCTGGACAAGCTAAAAATCAAGGAAACAAACTAAAACAAAAAGGGATGATCAATCATTTGAGAAAAAAAAAAAACCTCATTGAAGGTCATGTACCAAAAAAATTAACACTATTTTACATATCTTTTGCAATCAAAAAATTTTAAATTAAACAAATCATATGTTACTATAAAAAAAAAAAAAGTTACAACAAAAAGATAATAGTTTTAATCTTTTTAAATATAATACACGATCTCAACAATAGTTAATCTAGCGGCATAATCGGAGAGAATACTCTTTTTTTGTCTAATCGTAGCCCATATAACCGCTCAATTTTGGCCATCATATGGCCATGCGCAATGGATTCTTTAGTAACCCCCACATGAAAAAAATAAGTGGTGCATGGAGTTATTTGCTTTTTGACAAAGCGCATAGTATGAAGGAATGTGGGGGAACCTCAACCTATCCAAAGTGCCAAGCCTATTCCTGATGACCAGCCAAATGATTAATGTGTGAGAAGGAATGAAAGAAAGTCCCCACACCAGCGAAAACTAGACAACTTTTACCGATTTTGAGGAGTTGTTCTGTGGTACAGTTCCTATGTCACGGTTCTGCCCTTAAGATTAAATCAACGAATAGGGGTTCTACCCTCTTTTTTTTTCTTTTTTTTCTCTTTGCCCTTTTTGTTTAAATTTTATTTTATATTATGTTTTATTTTTAAAATTTTTATTAAATAATAATATAATATTTTTTAAAATAAATTTTAGATCTTATTAATATAATAATATCTTAAAAATATATTATTATAGAATTATTGTTTTATAAGTTTATAAAATATAATCCTTATTACATAATAATATTTTACTAATATATGATTATAAATTATTATTTTATAAATTTATAAAATATAAATATTTAATAAATAATAAAAATTTAATCAAATCTATAAATAAATTTATTTATATATTTAATTTTTATATGAGTTTATATTTTATAAAAATAACTAAAATATATATAAATAATAAATATAAAGAAGAAAAGGAAAAAAATTGGTTAAACAAATTAAAATATGGAGACAAAAAAGAAAAGAAAAAATGGGGATTACTTCCCTGCCCAATGGATTAAATTCAACGGGTAAGGCTGCAGCACAGCGCCCCTCATCCCAACCTTTACCCCTTTGGGCTGAATCTTTTATATTTTATGTTTGTATTAAATTTTAAAATTTTATAAGTATGAAATGTTGATGAATGAGAAAACCTTCATTTTGCAAAATTGATTTAATTATTGAAGTGAAAAATAAATTAGTTTTAAATTAAAGATGAGAATATTATTTTTGTTGATAAAATTGATTCAATTTATAAGTTAAAAGTAAAATTATTTTAAATTCAAGATGAAGAATAAAATCAATTCAAACTAAAATGCTGGAATATTTCCCATAATTTTGCCAAGTGTGACATAAATTCAAGATATTATTATGTTTTAGTTCAACAAATTGTGAACCCGCCAGTTTAGAGTTGAGAAATGCTATTAGAAGCATACGTTGATATAATTATTTTAATGAAAAATATTTAAATTTTTTTTAATATTTAAAATTTTCATAATTATATTTTTATCTTTATTAATTTATAATTTTATCTAATGTAAAAATATATATTAACTTTTAACTGTTTAAATTTCAATTTAACATAATATTTTTATATCAAATAAAAGTAATCCTTAAATGAAAATTAATACTATAATTAAAAAATAAAATTAAATTAAAAATTGACTATATATTATAAACTAAAATATATGTTAAACATTTATTTTATTTTAAAATAATTATTAAATTTGTTTAGCTGTTAAAACCTATGATATATAATATATTTCTTCTATTAACCAGTAAATATCATAAATCAAACTATCAAACCTTCGTCCAATTTTAACTTTTATATAATTAAGCTTATATTTATCTAATTTACTAAATTTAATATAATACTTACAAAAGATAACCTTTATGTTAATTTTACATTTATAAAATTATAATTAAAAATATTCATATTTATATAATTTTTCTTTAATAAAGATAATTTCAAAATTCTTGAATCAATAAACATAAATTTAATTATTTCTATAAAAAATAAATAATTTAATTACAGCCACTGTGGAAGAACTTAACAGCTTGCATTAGATAACGTCTCTATGACAGCATTCGAAATTAAAGAAGCATCATCTGCCATTTTTGTGCCACGTAATCAGTAAATGTACGGAATAATTGCGTAGCGGTTAATGGGATAATTGTCGAACTTCCGGCGATACCATCGGTGCGTCTCTGCTGCTGCGAATGAGAGATTAGCTACCTGCCACACAAACGATCAAATATATTACACCAAGCATAGCCCAACATTATGTACTATCAACTTATTATCAAATAAAATACTAATAAATTCTATATTAAAATGATCGATTGAATCTAACGTGTGAGTGTGTATATACACAAGGCAAATGGGCATCATGAAGGGGAACACGAAGCAATTATAAGGCAAAAATAACTTGTTTTTCAAATGTAAAATTTAGCCATTTTCGTGTTCAAAAAAACTACTTCAAATCAAAACCAAAGGAGCATTAAGTAACTGAGATGAAGGAGAGTTACCACAAATCCAAAGAGCAGCCAAACTGTAAGGTCCCTGCCACCACTGGCAACCACAAGACCACCATATATAACCTTCAAAGCAACCGGATACAATGGTCATTTCCCTGAGAAATTCTTTCTAGTAACCTTGCATTACATCAACAGAAAATCGCAGCCTTAAACCCGAGATTAAAGCACGGGCTGCTGCAATACATTTGAGACACTACGGTTTAAAACTCGAAAAATACTACTCTTAATCTAAGTTTATTACAATTCTACAAAGAATATATAATACGGTACTTGTTGAGAACTCTTTTTTTATTTTTTCTTTTCCCATAAAGTGGGCTCGTATAATAATAATGTGTCACATTTTCATTCACTGTAAAATTGTAGTAAACTGATAGTTTGAGTAATACTACTTTTAAAACTATATCTTAAACAGAGAAATGGAACTTGACCCTAAATTATGCACGTGAGAGGAAGGGAGGAGAGAGCATTACAATCTCAGCCAAATAGTGGGCAGATGAAACAAGGTCGAACCAGTCGCCACAAGGGATCACATATTGATTCTCGGCGGTGTGTTCCTTGTCTTCTCGCAGCTTCCCCTGATCAAAATTTAGGATTCCAATCAAATTCAAGTATCAGAAATAATCAAGCTCCGAGATTACTTGCTCTACTGTGCGGCTGAGTCTTTTAGTTTCCAAAGCAATCAATCCATGTGGGAAAAAAATACCCTTAATGATTTAGTCATCCGCAAATGGGGAAGAATACCTTGGAGGGCTGGTAAATGGGAAAGACAAACGAAAATAATACCAGCTGGGATCAGAGGGGAAAAAATAAAGAAAAAATAAACAAAAAAAAAGAGTACTCAACAAGTATTGCATTGTATATATCTATTTTAGAATTGCAGTGATTCAATATTAGGAGAATAAGAATATATTAAGCAAATGTGTTAAATTAAACATGTAGTCTATTCAATAGAACGTACTGGTATGTAAAGATGAACTCACAAGAATCGTGTGACAACGGCACTGATGAACTGAACCCCACAAGAAAATGGCCAGGCCAATCCACTGGCTCCAGCCAAACCTTGTCAGAGGAAGCACATAGCCCCACAAGTCAAGTTCCCTAACCGGCATTTGATTCTTGCCTTTCACAACGAACTCAGCAACTCGATTTGTGGCAAATTCAAATGCTTCTGGTGCAGAGTTAGAGCAAAGTGACAGCGGTGCTGCTGTATAGAAGCTGACCTCAAAAAATTATGCTATGTAAGCGCAAATACCATGACTTTTAAAGCATGAAATGATACGTCTTTACAGTATCCCAAAAGCAGAATAATGAATTGCAACAATATGCTAGACCACAACCAATGTAGACACTATATCTTTGACGTTAAAAGATTGAGTCAAATGAGAAAATTAAGTAGATTTAAAATTACTTCTACCTTCGGAGTATATTATACTAAATCTAGTAAAATGATAAAAATATATTCATATAGTTGATCTTGTTCAATAAGACTTAGGCTTTAGTGTTGTTAAAAGAATCAATTACTAGTACATTTGAAGAACACTGCAAGCAATACAACAGAAAGTTGGAACAGTAGCCAAGGTTCTCCAAGATTGATTCGCCTCCACTATAAGGGGCGTGGTTATTGAAGACTGTTGTACTGCCATTCACACGTTCGTGTATTTTTTGAGGATAAAATCAAGCATGAAATAACACAAAATCAGAAATCGGATTATCACAGCACAAAAGTGTAGAAGAAGCACGGACAGAATCTTACAAAAGACCCATCAAATAGCCAAAAACATGCATGCGAGCGGAAATGCTGTAGTTAAACACATATATTGACTCATATAGCCGCCTCAGTGCTTGAACTTCCATCAGCAATAGAAGAAACACAGATCGCCAAACCCTGTATCTGTGCTCTGCTGAAGTTGATCGTGGTTTGTGAAATGAGAAAGTATGTGAGCCTCCGGTCAAATAGCTTGCAACATTAGAATAAAATGTTGACTCGGAAACCAATGCCCCCGTTTCATGTGCATACGCCCAAGTTGTAAGAAGCAAAACTGATGTCCATAACACGGCCACCACATAGAAATGACAGAAAAATTTCTGAGGCAAGGTCAATTTCTAAAATTCAACACAACCTCAAGTCAGTCAATGAAATTTGCCGTTATTCCACGTATCATTCTGACAAATATTTAGTCAAAGGAAAAGGAGAGGGCATTAAACTGCAAGGGAAGACAGAATCATAAGGAGCTAGCTAATTCAATGCACATATTGGATGAACATAATATTGGACTAAAATCAATCTTCCATGTCAAATATCCAGGAAGACCAAATGCGGAAATAAATTAAGGATAGAAAACTAACCTCCTGAATTAAAGTTAACTACAATTGCTCAAATTTCTACAAAATTATCCACTTGTTTGGATCTTTCAAACCTTAATACTCTTCAATGATGGTATATACTTTGAGTATTAGACTTAGGGATCCAAAATAAAGCATCACACATATATAAATACTTTCCATCAAAATATCTTAGGGTGGTTACCATGCAAGAGATCAAAATATCCACCACTCTAAACTCAGAAATAAAATTTCTCATCCAAATACCATACTTTATAGCCTCAAAATAAGAAACAAACTCAACCTCCACAGTAGAAGTAGCAATCAGGGTTTGCTTTACATTCTTCCAAAATACAACTCCACCGGTAAATATAAATACATATCTAGATATTAATTTACGTGAATCAATATATCTACCGAAATCTGAATTAGAGTAACTCAATACTTTCAAATTACTGGTCTGCTTATTATATATAAGCATCTAGTCCTTGGTACCTTAAAAATACCTCTTCACTTTCTTGGCAATTCTATAGTAATCTATATGTGAATTACTCGGTTATCTTCCCAACATTCCCAACACAAAAGTGATGTCAGGTCTCGTACATACATAAACATATATCAGGCTTCCAACGGTGGAATCATCCGAAATGTTTTTTATTTGTTCTCTTTCAAAATTATTTTTCGGGTATTGATTCTAATTGAGCCTATCATTCTTCACAATAGGTGCTACACTTTGTGAACAATCTGTCATCTAAAATCTATGTAAAACTTTATTGATATAGGTCTGCCGAGACAAACTAAAAACACCTCGCAGTCTGTCTTGATGAATCTTAATCCTAATGCCATAAAATGCATCACCCTTATCCTTCATTTCAAATTTATTAGAGAAAAATTATTTCACTTCATGTAACAAACATTTATCATTAGATGTAAGTAAAATATCGTACACATATAAAACAAAGAAATAGACATTACTCCCACTGACCTTTTGATATATATATTGATTCAAAATATTCTTTTCAAAATCAAATGAAGGGAAAACATCATCAAATTTTAAATATCCTTGATGAGAGACTTATTTTAATCTATATATAGACTTTTTAACCTTGCATATCAATTGCTCACAATTATTAGAGGAGAATCATTCTGATTATTTCTTATAAACCTCTTCTTCTAGGTCACCATTTAAGAAAGTTATTTTTATATCCATTTATTGTAATTTCATATCAAAATAAAAAATTAATACCAAAATTATACGAAGAGAATCTTTATTAGATATAGAAGAAAAAGTATTCGTATAATCAATTCCTTTTTTTAAGTAAATCTTTTAATAACGAGTCTTACTTAATATCTTTAATTTTGCCTAATGAGTCATTCTTTGTCTTAAAAATCAATTTATACCCTATAATATTGTTTTAAAGATCCATTTACACCCTATGACTTTCGTCCCTTCGGGCAACTCAACAAAATCTCAAAACACATTGCATCTTATGGAATTTATATCTTCCTTCATAGCATTGGATCATAAATCAGATTCATTACAACTTCATTTTAGGATCATTTTCAACTTTAATATTGTACTTAAACTCTTGTGGATATACTATATAATTACTAGGAATTACTGATTTTATTATTCTAGTATACCTTCTTAATAATATATCAATATATTTAATAGAAGCATGTTGTTCAACTATTTTAAACAAATCCTGAACATCATAATCTATTGAAATGATATCAATAGCTTGTGAAACCACATCAATTCTTTGTTCAACACTAATTTAAATTTGAAGGGTATTGTGTACAACAATCAATCTATCATATAAAGTAGAAGGTTAAGAATCTGAATGATCATTATCAAAAATTATATTTTTGGATTGATTGCTCCCACTTAACAAGTCATTCTTAAGAAATTTTATATTTCTTGATTTCACAGTCCTAATGCCATGAAATAAACAGTAAAATATGTATCATTTATACTGTTTAATATATCTAATAAAATACCCACTTATGGTCCTTAGATCCAGCTTTTCTTATGGATTGTAAACTCTTATATTAGACGGACATCCCAAAAGCGTATATATCGCAAACTTGATTTTCAACTTTTCTATAACTCAAAAAGAATTTTTGGAACAACTTTCATTGGAATATAGTTTAATATTTACACTGCCATTTTAAGAGATTTAGTCCATGATGATTTTAGAATATTTGAGCTGCAAAGCATACTCCGTATCATATCCAATAATATTTAGTTTCTTCTTTCTACTACACTATTTTGGTTTGGAGAATCAGGTGTAGTATATTGGGCAACTATCTCATACTTTTGAAGAAACTTTACAAATGGGCCATATATTTGTCCATCATCGGTATATCTGTTATAATAGTCTCAACCTTTGTCTAATTTCACGATTTTAATCTATTTTTCATATTTTTTCTATTTCAGTTTTAAATATTTTAAAAGCATTTAATACTTTACTCTTATTATGAAATAAGTAGAAATATATATATCATGAATAATCATCAATAAAGGTAATGAAATACCTTGAACCATATGAGTCAATATCTTGACTATAAATATCTGTATGTATGATTTTTCAATATATTCAAACTCCTTTTGATATCTTTCTTTGTCTTATTGGTCTACTTTTCTTTTATACAGTCAACAAACATCTCAAAATCAGTAAAATTTAGAGTACTAAATATCTTATCATTTGCCAATCTTTTGATCATTTCCATGAAAATATGTCCTAATCTCCAATAACATAATATAATAGAATATTAATTTCTAACACATCGCTTAATATAAGCATCAGCATACACAGTATTGTAAGAAATATTATTTTGTAAGTTTATACAATAAAGATTACCAAACAATGTATTATTCCCCAACAATAGTAAACTTATAAAATAAACTAAAAAATAAGTCCGAAAATATAACAAAATATCCAAAAAGTATAAGTTTTAAAATTGATATTGAATTTTCAGAGAAATTTAAAATACAAAAGGTCATTTCCAAATTCAAAATAAAGCCACTACTTAAAATCAAACTGTATGTCCCAATTGCCTCCACACGTAAATACATCTTATTTTCAAAAAAGATACTTCGTTCACTTTCCATTGGCTTCCTTAGGCTTTACAAATCCTACAAAGAATTTATAATGTGGATTGTAAAATCAAAATCAATCCACAATGTGTTATGAAAAACATTAATCACATTAGATTCATAACAAATAAATGAGAATGGATTACCTTTCTTCTCAAGTCAATTCTAACATTTAACACAATGCTTTTTCATGTGTCTCTTCTTTTTACAAAAGAAGTACATAGATTCCTTCTTAATGTTAAATTAAGAAGGTACTTTACCTTTTTTCTTTTGATTAGTTTGAGGCTTATTTTTTCTTTGTTTTACCATAAATGCACTCTCACCTAATTCCATTATAAGTCATCCTTCCTCTTGAACACGCATGATCATAAGTTTATTTATCGATCATTTATCATTATGTGTGTTCTAAGATATTTTAAATGGTCCATATTATGGTGAAAGTATGTTCAGAATATAGTGTATAAAGAAAGATTCGGACATATCTATCTCAAGAATATTTAATTGGGTCGTTATATCCCTTATCTGTATAATATGCTCATGCATACCCTAACACTGATGAGCCTCAAAGATAAAAATTTTATAATTAGGGTGCTGGTTGGTGCTTTATCTAAAATTTCGAATTGTTTACCAACAACTTTCGATAAATCTCATATATTATCATACTGATCAACAGAATCATAAATACCAATAGAAATTTTGATATTTATGAACATTAAACTAAGGCGATTCGGCCGCTACCATCATTCATAAAAAGCAATATCCACTAGAGTATTGGTTTCAATAAGAGCAAGTGGCTTGCCTTTCTGTATAACATAATCAATGTCTATCAACGCATATTACAAAAAAAATATGCTAAATATTGCATAAATTCATTAATCATGCTATATAATTGACAAATGTGCGAGGCAACATAGCAGCTGCCGAGGTTTCTACCATACCAAAGGGCACACATTTGATTCCTACCGCCCACAATGTGCCTGTTGATTTTTATGACTTTCTAAAGTGGGCCGTGCCAAGCTCATGTATGCTGGGATTCAGATACGAGGTCTAGATGCGTGGAAGATAAGTAGACTAGATGCAGAAAAATGGGCCAAGTGCGCATAAATGGCCCAAATTTTTTTAAAATGTTACTTTAGCAAGCGAACACAATGATGTCTTTTTGTTCGTCTTCAACCTCGGCTGGATCTTTTTCAACCCGTTTAACTTGATTTTAAAATTCAATGAAAACTGCACCATTTTCACACCAAAATTAACGTAAAAATCATAAAATTGTTTAAAATCTAATTTCTTAATGATTTTAAATATTAGATTTCATCAAAACCTTACAAAAACTCAAACTTTAAAAGTTTTACAAAAATTGGGTAAGTGGAAAAAAATGGTAGAATTGTCCAAGGCCAGGATTTTAATGGCTTTGATACCAAATATTGGACTAAAATCAATCTTCCATGTTAAATATCTATCACATGATGACCAAATACGGAAATAATTTAAGAATCAAAAACTAACCTCCTACCATTAAAGTCAACTGCAATTACTCAAATTTCTAAAAAATTACCCACTTGTTTTGATCTTTCTTTTCAACAAAAGAATTAAATCTATCAAGAAGCAGTAAATCAAAGTGTGGCCATTGTAGAGGCTTCCCATTAATCTTACTCTTATATTGCAAAGAGTTGTTGATAGACCCTATCAGAATGAATCAATCTTAATATTGTTTCAAGGCACCATCTTCTAAATTTGGGGTTGTGATTGTGATGGATCAATTGGATTGAACTCGGACTGTCAACTTATAGAAGACATCACAATTGCAGCATAAAGGTACCAAATGCGCAAAATTAAGACTTCGAAAAAAATAAGAAGCACTTAAAAAATAGCATCACCCGAAAATTTTAATTAAAAAAAAAAAAAAACTTACAGAATACTGAAAGGTTTTGCCTCTACCGGACCATGTAAGAACGAATTGATGAAGAAAGTTAACGCGAGGAGAAGGGAGAGAAGCAATAACAATAGGCAAAATGAATGCGGCCCATGCTAATCTCAGCAAACCCTCGAGCCCCATCTCCATTTTTAACAGCCCTTCTTTCTTCATCTGCCCTAATTTGCACCAATCAATCCGAAAATCCCGATCGCTGCTACGAAAAGTCAAATCTGTGAGGGTTGCTTTATCTAATCAGGAGAGTTCGTAAAGCATCAAGAAACTAGACTTGGGACTTGAGAAATCCCACAAAAAGGGCAGAAGGAATCGAATTGGCCATTGCATGTTCATTGCTTGAAAAAGGGGAAACGGTTCGCAATTACTCTACTCGAGAAATCAATATCTTTCATCCGAGGAAAGTCTCCCCTATAAGTATAGCACAATTCATCAGTCCCTTCTGATAATCAACATGGGTCTGCATCTCCCTTATCTCTCTTTTATCAGCCAAATAAATTTCAGTTGAAATATTTAAAATTTGAAAAAAAAATCTTCAAATTTTTTTTACATTAGATTAAATATTTAGTAAATATAGTTAATTTTTTATTTCAAAGTTTTTATTATCAAATGTTATCAAAATATGAGAATGAGAGATATAACGACTACACCCTACCTCAAATTCTAATCACTGCGTGATATCAAATTAAGGATCAATTTCGTAATTTCTTCTAACCAAACCTGATATTTATGGAATTAATTTAACGTTTTGAGGAAACTTCGGTTATGCGTTTTATCACCGCAAACGTTCTTCAATGCTCTTATTTTTATTTTATAATTTTGTGTTTAATCTCTATCTTTTTTTTTATTTTTTAATTATAAATTATTATAATTTAATTATTTTAAAATTTAATTAATTTACATATTTTTAAAATAAATAAATTATTACAGTCAATTTTAAATAGGTAATTTAAATTAAAAGATAAGATAAATCAATTTTCAAACGAGAGGAACTACATTTTTATGACACATATCCCATCAATCCCCCAAATCACAATTCAAGGGGCCATAAACTTTAATTTGGATGTATGTACAGTCAATTTAAAAGAAAAAACAAAAAAGACTTACTCAGCCAACGCTATCACAAGCAGAGACTAATGCCCATTCAAGTCCATTCGACTCATTATAGTTCTATTGCAAGACTCAATTTGTAATAGATGATCTTTTCAAAAGACCTAACACATTTCCCCATCAATGTGGACTCTTAAAATCCTACATTTTAAGGAATTTATATCCAAAGAGATACTTATTGTTTCCATACCGATCAATGTATTACACTTTGACTATTATATAACTGATTTGAGAGTCAATGAAAGTCAGACAAAAATACATCAATTATATGACATCTTATCTATATATATATTTATTTATTTATTCATTTATGTTAGATTATGAGTCATTCATGTATGGGTTCATATCTATTTGACGTGTCATTTGGTGACTTGGATAATGTACACGTATACCATATTGATTCGGAGAAAAATTACATATTGAGGAGCAACAGGCACCTAACACGCATATAAGCGCTGAAAACAGAAACTGCATACTCAAGCCATACTCGAGTGGCGTCCAAAGCGTTAACCCAGTGTTACTTGCGCCGGATGGGCGCTTGAGCACTGGCGCACAGTATAAAAATGCACTGACGTGTTTTAGGATTAACCATTTATATTCTTTAAAATCTATAGTACAATCTTTGAGAGAAAAAAGAAAAAAATTGAAGATTTGAGTATTCGATTGAATTATAAATTGTATTTCAATCTTTGTAATCTTAGGTATGCTACTTTTAGAGTCAAGAAAAATATTTTCCTAATCATATTTCTACTTTTTTTATATTGTACTTATTGTTACTCGATTTATTTGGTATAAGATATTGAGTCATTACATTTTATTGGAGTTTGTGTAACCAATTTTTTTACATAATAGAGATATTTCGGACGTATAGTCTGGTAATTTCTTCCTTTCATTTTAAAAATGATTTTTCATGTAAAATAATATACTCCTTATTATTTATAATTATTATTATTTGCTCATTAAGTATGTTAATTGA
Source organism: Nepenthes gracilis (assembly GCA_033239525.1). Taxonomy (NCBI): domain Eukaryota; kingdom Viridiplantae; phylum Streptophyta; class Magnoliopsida; order Caryophyllales; family Nepenthaceae; genus Nepenthes; species Nepenthes gracilis. The sequence continues at coordinate 1,942,516 of BSYO01000004.1, forward strand.
ATTTCAAATCATATTTAATATCTGTCGACCCTAGGTACGCTATCATTAAAGTTAAGAAAAATATTTTACTGGTCATATTTCTACATTTTCATCTAATATTTCATTATTAGTCGATTTATTTAATATAAAGTGTTGAGTCCTTATATTTTATTGCGGTTTCTGTAATCAAACTTTTATATAGTTGAGATATTTCGGACACATTGTCTCGTAATTTTTTCTCTCATTTTAAATAGAATTTTTCACGTAAAATCATATATTCTTCATTATTTATAATTATTATTATTTACTCATTATGTGTTGTCAAATATTTTTTTTTATAGTTTTGATAAACTGATTGTGTCCTAACAATATATAGCCCAGATTCCACTGGCTATATTCTCAAATTTATTGCCCGGATTCAACATTTGAATAATGTTCAAATTAGACTCTTACGTGGCTTGTCTAAAACTTGACATTTGAAAGTCATTTAAATGCTGCCCAAATGCCTCGTAAAAAATAGTCGAAAAACATAATTATACACATATTAGGCTATAAATTAATTGATCATCCCACAATCTATCATGCTACATCAGTTTACTAATATATGCTGACTTGATTAATGTTGAATACTAATTATTATATTTTTTTCTTATTTATTGTCATTGTCCAATAATTTTAGTTAATTTACGTGAGTTATTTATGTTCATTATCCAGGCTTAAAATTTTGGAGTTAAAAGCTTACAAATCAATTGAATAAAACGTTTATTTTGTCAAATTAATCTGCTCAGCCAAAGAAATAAGAACATGAGGAGTGAATCTGATTTAGTCTTTTAGCCTTAATGGAAAGATCTGCCTAGATAGTATGTTGGCCAGTTAGGATATTTTTTCGGAGTAAATTTTTTTGCCGGAGTGGATATTTAGCCAAAGTAAACTTTCTACCGAAGTGGATATTTAGCCGGAGTGAACTTTCTACCGGAATGGATATTTTATTAAAGATGAAATGGTTATTGCCGGAGTAAATATTTTTGCCGGAATGGATTTTTCCGCCGGAGTGGGAAGTTGATCGGATTTGGCTTGCAGTTGACTAGCTTTAATGGAAATTGGCCAAGATAGTTGATAATAGTCGAGATAGTTGATAATAGGCTAGATAAATGATAACGACCGAGATAGTTGATAATGACCAAAATAGTTGTTAGTGATCGAGATAGTTGATAATCGGCCGAATTAGGAAGATGAAATGTTAGAAAAAAGTTGACCAGATTAACCTACTCAAAAAATTAGCTTGTTGACCAGACAGATTGAATTATTGACCGGCCAGAGAGTTAATCGAAAATAAAATAGTTGACCGGAATTAAAATTTAGTGACCGAAGTTAGTATATTTGATCGAAAATAATGAGATAATCAAAATAACTAAGAAAACCGCGGTCTGTGAAACAAACAGTAATAACCGGGGATTTGTTTGAAAAATTAGAAAAGACCGAGGTCATCTGGAAAGAGTCCGAGGACTCTAAGTGTGAACGAAAGTTAGTAAGACGATTATCAGAATCAGTCAGTCCCATAAGCAACTCTCACCTACTCCGTTGATCCAGAATATTCTAGATAACGAGAGATTTAAAGAAGTACCAAATAAGTGACTTATTTTCACTTACCCCATTGTCTATAAATACTGGAGTTAGGGGTTAGGAAAGGAGGGTAGAAAATCTTAAAGAAGTACGAAGGAGAAAAAAGATAGGAAGAAATTCAAGACAGAGTTGAGTAAGAAAATTTGTATAGCAAGCTAAGGCAAGTGTACATTATGCTCCATCTTGCCTTATTGATACTTTTGCTATCTCCATTTAGATTTGTTATGCAATATTGTATATATTCTAATCCGTGTATAATTTTATGAATAAATTTGTATGATTAAAGTATGGATAATATAATTCATAGGTTCAGCATGTTTTATGTCCAAATTATACTCTAAACATTTCTCTTAAGTTTAAGTCCGAAAATAAAGGTATGATTTTATATTATGATTATAGAATATTTAAGTTTACCGGACAACTTATCTAAAATTCTATTAAAAGATATGTCATTTGGAATTTGTTGAGAAACATAAGGCTATCTGAAGATTTGAATATGTAAAATTGAAATGGCCTTCAAAGAATGATGAACAAAGACTAAGAAATAAAAATCAGAATCTCTTTAATTAAGTTAAAATCTATAAAAAAATTGGACCAAAGATTATTCAATATGTAATATTCTTTGACATGCTTTAGGATATTATAGTGGTAATTGATGATGACTTCATCCACAGAGTGATATGTGGTCTACCTTACTCGAGGCGTTACAATGGAGGATAAGAACAAATAATATATGATCATCTTATCTTCGGGATGTAAATAAGGAGGGATTATGATTGTACTGTCTTCGAACAAATAGCTAAGAATATATGATTATCCTATCATCGGGATGTAAATAAGGAAAAATTCATGATGTGATGTCTTTGGACAAAATACAAGAACTAAGGTATTATATTGTATAGAGTGAATACAATCCATCATCGACTATTCACTCCTTTAGTTGATAGGACCTACTAACATTGATCCCTCAAGATGATAAAAAAATTATCCAAAAATGCAAGTAAGTTTTAAACTGTTTCATGATTTTTAGCATTTTATGCCAGCATTACTTTATCTTTGACACTAGTATAAACCTCGGTCATTTAGTGTCTTCAGACCTTTCATTCACTTTGGCAATTTTTAATGTCCGCGGTCACAAAATTTGCCCTCAGTCATTCTATGTAGTCTTTAATCATTGCATGTTCTCGGACATTTTATGCAATTATTATTAACGTCCGCAATCATTTCATATTCTCGGTCATTGCATTTACCTTGGTATTTTTCAAACAATCTCGGCCACTAAATTTCCCTATGGCCTTGCATCGTTATATGCCTTGCATTCTCAATATACATGTTTCATATATATATATATATATGTTTTATATGAACGATTTATACGTTCATATTATTATAGTACCTTATTAAATAAATAGCTCACTCATTATTTTATCCACCCTTCCAAATGGCACTAATGAGCTGATAGCTGATGAGAATGAATAAAGATAGGAATCAGCCAAATGGAGATTTCTGGATTTTGAAAACTTTAAATTTTAGAAGTTTTGATGTAATATGAATGTAATTGACTAATGCAAGTTAACTATTGTATATAAAATTTTGGCATGATGTATCTTAATATGACATGATATTGCTTCCGCATGTTATTATGGATATTGTTATGCTTCCGTAAATTTTGAATTTTGGGTTTGTATCGATTCCTAGATGACATCTTTTATTGGATCCTGTATTTAAAAGTTCAATTTTTTTAATGTCCTGTACCGAATTTATTATTCTAGTTATACATATGTTTATTGATGGAGGTCATTAGAAAAATTATTACCCGTTTTGTCGTATTAATTGGTAGCTAGCTTATACTATTTACTCATTGAGACCAAACGTGTCAAATTAGTGTAAGTATCAGATAATATTTTGTGAATTTGTCATTGGTAGTATGTAATTTATTTCAGTTTTAATATTTACTGTGATAATAATAGCGTTTTTGTATTTTTATAAGTATAATTAATAATATAAAATTTATTAAATTAGTTTAATTAATATTAGAAAAATTCATCAAATGGCTCCCTTCTCCATCTCGACCACAACTGCCATGAAATCTTTAAAATCAAATTCATCCCCTTCTCCACCAGAAGAGGCAAAGTCAGCCCCCCCCCCCTCTCCTTCACGGCTCTCTCCCTCATTCACTCAATTGACCGTCCTTCTTTTCCATGATTATCAGTCGTCCTCATGTATATAGGTGCTCTGGAAATCGATATTAAACGCGAGAGTGAAGGAAGGAGAGTGCATGGCATATTCAGGCTTTCCTTGTGAGGGTAGAATATTAATTGTTTAAATTAAATTTAATAATTATATATTAATAATGATAAAAATATCATAAAGTTATATAATTAGTCATTTGTAGCCATTTATTTATAGTAATATATAAAATTTGAGGAAGATTATTGAATTATCTCATATAATTAGAATTTTTAGTAAAAGTAATTCGATAAAACCTATATCATTGCTAATATTCAGGATTGTTGCATCCTTGATCCCTAATTGTTGTACGAATTAGGGAGTCTTTGGATTTCTCGTCTACATCGAATCTCAAGTAGGTCCGGCCTCCGTCACTGTTAACCTAGAATCTATATAATACAAACTACAAACAAGAGGTCAAAGGTCGGCGGAATGTCTCCCATCGAAAACACTCCGGTACTCAAGTCAGTAATTTCCTGTAATGAACGAAAAGAGGTGCATACTTAGGGTTCGCAGATAAATGCGAAGTATGTGGTGGGAATGTGAAAATCCAAGAGCACTGAACTCAATGAGTGGTTACGGGAGGCTAGACTCCTCAGTTGCACTGCAAATAGTGGCTCACTAAGGATGCTCGAGAGAGGCTTTGAGAGTTCGACTCTGAAAGCAAGTTCAAGAGTGGGAGCTCAAGGAGCATACGTCTCGATATCCAGAGTTCAAACTGTTCACAAAATTCAGGGGATCAGTATCCGAATCCTTTTTCATGTAGAAGGAAAGGAAATTTATAGGTTTCATGGTGAGGAGCTTCGGGCGCAAGAATCCTCCAATAAGTGGCAAATGAGGATTCACCAACCACTGACCGCTGGCAGCAGCTAGTAGTGTCAGTTGACGCCTAATAGTGACGAGAAAACCGTCGTGTATTGCTAACCACGATTGGCCTGTCCCTCGTGCAATGATTGGGTGGACAGTTATATGGAGCGGCGTGAGTCGCAGCTAGCAACGTTGACTCTCGTCTCATTGACTCGCTTCCCCTATATTTGCGTCTGCCGCCTGCAGCCGCATTAATAAGTTACAGGGGACATTGATTGATTGCAACTCCCGGGCTACCACGTAGGCCATTGAGGGTCTTGGGCCTTGCTAGTTCACGTGGGCTGACATTCATCGGATTGGGCCTTGCGGTCCTTAGGCCTTATCAACATCGAACACAACAAGGTTCAATGAAATCCTAATTGTGTTTCAAATGTTCAATTATTTTGTAACTTTTAAATTATGATTACGATAAATTGTTGAGTTTTAAATATTTATCGAGTTATCGCATGTTATTATTAATTATATATATATAATGTTATTATTCGAGATACTCTATTATATTTTGATATTGTTGGTCATATTCATCCACTTGGTATTCGGATCATCATTATATTTTCTTGACTCCAAAGTAAATGAGGTCAATAACAACCCAAAGGAGATTGTATGTTTGTTGTGAAAATTTTAGATAGAGATGATATTAGAGTTTGGATATTTTATGATGAGATATTATGAGACTCCTTTATTATTTTATTAGTTTTTAAATGCTTTATCGGTGCTACATTCTCGATAATTTATGATATTATGGATATTTATATCATATTTTATTTTAAAGAGTTTTTTGTATCATGGATTTTTCATTTACGATGGACTTTTGATAAATATTTATAGTTTAAATTTTTTCATATGGTTTGTTTGGACCAAATTGGTTGATTCAAGTTCAGGTCACCACACGCGCACCCACCATGTGTCATTCAAAAAATGCATCCACCTAAGAAAAATTCTCAATAATATCGAGCGTATCACTTAATGACATGTCATATTGCTAACTTTTTACTTGCATATTTTGCAATAATGCTCTACCTACTAGCACTTTGATCTTTTAATATACGTATCTATTGACTAAATTTCTATTTTGTATTATGGAAGGCTCTACCTCCTAATATTTTCTTAAGTTTTTATTCAGTTATGCTTAATTTGTTTGTACGAAGAAAACCAATAATTTGTCTTTTTTTAAATATAATATTTGACTTATTACAAAAATCATATCAAACCTTCATACACTTAATGAGATGAAATATATACCATTAAAGGTTTAGTTAATTCCTTGCATAAAGCATTAGATCCATGTCCTACATATCAATTGATTAGCATGTGACCTTGGAAGAATTTAGAAAATTCAAAGAATTGATTTTTTGTTTCTTGAACTATGGCCTCCTAATATATAGATTATGTAAATATAAAATTATATAGCTCGGTTATTAAATATTTCACCTATTTGCCGCGCAAAACAATCTTTTATATTAATTGGTTATCCTCACTTTTTAATTTGTTATTTTTCATGTAATGTACATTTCTAATACCTATCTAATCAGACCAAATAATTATATTAATATAATATAATAAAATAAATATTATCTACTAGCTTATTCTCCAACAAAAGATGAAATAATTTTGGATTTTTGGTCACTTTTCTATTATTCTCACACTTATTGTTCATATTGTTTTTCAGCTATAAGTGTTAACAAGCATCGTAAGTGTTACAACCCGGGTTCTTGATTGTCGTACGGATTAGGGAGCCTTTGGATTCATTGTCGTCCTAAAGTGTTCTCGAGCGGGTTTGGTCTCCATCCCTGTAAATTTAAGACCTACACAACACAACTAACAAATAAGATATTAGAGGCTCGGTGGGATTTCTTCTACCGAAAACACTCTGACACTCAAATCAACAAACCTTCCGTAATAAACGAAAAGGGGGAGCGCACACCTAGAGGTGCACAGAGGTATGCTGTAAATGTGTAGAGAGTGCGTGAATGTTGAAATGGGAGATTGATAAGCGAGTGATGGGAGGCCCGGCTCCCGGAGTACATCGCAATGGGTGGCTAACTGTAATGGCCCGTATTAGGCTGGAGAAAAGCGGTAGCTGGTTGTATTTATGAGAGCTTGCACATGCAGGAGCATGTGTCTCGATACTAGGCTCTAATTTTCTCGGTGGCAGGTTGATCGAAATAGGATGCGTAGATCCTTTTTGGCCAAAGAATGATCCCTTTCCTCATGAATGATCTCTCTCCCTCTAGAATCATCTCCTTTCTGTGAGTGAGGGGAAATTTATGGCTCCTCCGGTTGGAGTCATTGGCGCGAGAATCCTCTCTGCAGGGATTCGTTAGCCGCTGACCATTGACGGTAATCACCGATGTGTCAGTTGTCGCCTTGTGGTGGCAGGCAGACCGCTGGACGTCGCAGGCCACGCTTAATCTGCTTCTTGCGCGGGAATTGGCTCAGGAACTTCAGGTAGCAGCGTGAGCCGCGACTGGAACTACTGACTTTCTCCCCATTGGCTCGCTTCCTCTGTTGCCCGTCAGCCGCATTAATGGGTTGTAAGCGATTTTAATTGGCTGCGTGTCTGGGCTGTCACATAGGCCGTTTCTGAACATTGGGCTGGATAAGCCGCGTGGATCGTTGCTCCATGGATTGGGCTTGAAATTCTCTTGAGCCTACATATCGGACCCAACAGTAAGAAAGAAGAATATGTTAAATTTGTTGAACTTTTAGGGTTTAAATCACGGTCTTCTCTACTAAATTTAGATATATTATTCTAATTTTTATTATAAAATTTATCTATCGTTCATGTGGGGTTGTTATACAATCAATATGTTTAAAATTATTGATAATCGATATTTTTACTTATAAGATTTGTATAACCGATATATTTATAAATAATACTGAGCAGATATTTTATTAATATTGTGATGTGAACAAACTAACTTAAAGGGATTATTGATTATTCGACTTCACACTTGAGTATGTTGAATAACCAATTTGTTTGGAAGTTATTTAAGTTTGATCTTATACACAATGGATTATTATTTGACGTAATGTCTTATGATTTTTATTTTTAATTTAAAATAATTTCTTACATAATAATTTGTTATTATATTTATGCATGTGATTATATGCCATTGTTACTTTCTTATAAATTTTAAACAAAAAAAATAGTAAATTTAATCATGACTAAAATTTTTTCTCAATTTTCCACCAATAAATTTCGATGTACCATCCAACTATATGACTTTAACTCTACATAAATTATATAAGTTGCCAATATAGTTAGACCAAATATGTATTTTTTAAAAAAAATATATACAAAAGATTTGATTATTTATCAAAATATATGATATTAAAATATCTTTTGACAATTAGGATTATAAAAATATCTACTGAAATTCATATGCAATGCATTTCTTCCCCATGCATGGTGGAGAAAATAGTAGTGTTTAAAAGATTTTTTTTTCAGACATCTTAAAACATATCTGACAACGGAAACGTTTATCTATTAATTTGTTTTTATATAAATTTAATATAATAAATAAATAAATATTATATTATATTATTAAAAATATTTTCAAAATAAATAAAAAATATATCTCAAATATTTTTGGGTAGACGTGTGTCCAATCCATTCAATGCCTGTGCTTCTCATTGATTATGTACAGCCTGTTAAATCTCTACCGCGTCCTTCTTTGATTACATATGTTGTCAATTCTTATGACAATAGATTATAAAGGCTTCACTAACATTAATTTATGTTAAATTAGTTAACTTAGACATTATTCGGTCTCCTAATAAATTATTATGCTGCTTTTTCGCCTAGTTTAATTGACAAACACTGTTAAATTTCTTATTTTTTTTAAAATCATTCTAACAAGTAAATATTCATCTTTAAACTTTAAAAAATTATAATTATAATAATATATTAAAATATATTAAATTTATTATATAATTTAAATTGATTAAATTATTAAGATAAAATTATTATTATTCTTAAGTATGAAAATACTCTAAAATAAGAGAATTTCAACTTAAGACACTAATTAACTTGGTATTAGTAGGTAGAATGTCATTAAGATACTAAGTTATAAGTAGTACTGTTGGGTCCAGTACTAGCAAGACCCAATCCAGGAAACGACAGCCCAAGCAACTAGCTCAGCCCAATATTCAAAGCAGCTTACGTGGCAGCCTAATACTCGCAACCAATTGGTGCCACCTGCAACCTATTAATACGACTGTAAGGTGACAGGTATAGCACAGAGGAGACGAGCCAATGAGGAGAATGTCAGTACTGTCAGCCGTGACTCGCGTCGTTACTCGCAATTCTCAAACCAATCCAAGTACGAAAGGCAGATCAGGCGTGACCTACGACGCACGATGACCTCCCCGCTACCACAAGGCGACAATCGCCACGCCGACAATCGCCACTGGACAACGACCAATGAATCCCTGCAGGAAATATTCTCGTGCCTAAAACTCAAAGTCAACGAGCCTATAAATTTCTTCTCCTTTTACATTGGAAGGGATCGAATTCTTGAAAAAACATCTTAGCACTGGGCACTAAAACGCACACTCTTGGAGTCCCAACTCTCAAACTTGTGTCCGAGCTTAAACTCAACAAGCTCCTTTAAGCTACGAGAGTGAGCCACCCTCTACGGTACATATGAGGAGTCAAGCCTCCGACTAAACGCTCATCAAATCTCTCACTCTTATATCCATACACTCTCATATCATTCACAGTATATTTTTGTGCACCTTTAAACGTGCGCCCCTTTCCATTTATTGCAGAAAGTTTATGATTTGAGAATCGAAATATTTTCGGTGGGAGAAATTTTGATAACTTCTGACCTCTCATTTGTAATTTGTATTGTACAGATTTCAGGTTCACAACGACGGAGATCAAACCCACTCGAAATTTGATCCGAATCAGAAATCCAAATGCTTCCTAATCTGTACAACAACCGGAGATCCAGGATACAACAAGTACTAAGAAAATATTTTTAGATAATATAATATATAATTTTTTTATATTTTAATATGTTAATATAAAAATAGATAAATAAATTATGCATTTCTTAATAATATGATAAATATATATTTCTTCTTATATTTATATTTTAAATTATTTTAGTCAACGTAATTTGTAATAATGTACTCTTTTTTTTTCTTGAAGCTAATAAGTCAACGAATTAGATGAGATTTGACCCCCTATTAAGAATAAATTTATAGTGATTAAGTACAAATTATGCTAATTTTATGCGTTGCATAATTTTTGTATGCATTAAAAATATTTTTTATTTAACTCTTAATCAGCTATATAAATTGTAGCACTCCACACATGCCTTTATTTTATTTTATTTGAATTTTTAACTCAATTTAATCTGTGTGCTAAAGATGCAATTGAAATAGCTATTTATTTCATTGAAAATGTGAACATAAATTTGAATAGGTGATCAATTAAAAGAAAACATTAAATAAAAATGGGAAAGTAAAAGGAAAAAATATCAGTTAATTTTGAAAAAAAAAATTGAATTAATTTGGTGTACATCCTCATGAAGCAATTACCACAATAAATGAAAATAGTATCCTATAATAATTTTCAACTGTTATAAAAAGAAAAACTATACTTATAGTTCGGTATTAATTGGAATAGATTAAAGTATATATAAAATAATTCTTTTTATAAAATAATATATCATAAGAATAAAGTTAAAAATTAATATTATTATATTTAGTTGGCCATTTTAAATGGATAAAAATTAAGTTAAGAATTATTTTTATAATATTTGGTAGATAATAATAACAAAATAATAACCAAATATTTATAATATTCTAGATATTTTTAAATTATGGATTTTAGGGCATTGATTTGATACAATAGTTTTTACTGATGTTCATACCCAAGATAAGAATATTTGAAAATTAGAAATTATTAAGTCTTGATCTTAATATTAGTATGTAATAATAATAATATCAAATAAAAAATTTACCCATAATAGTCATAATTCAAAATTTTAAATTGGGTTAGATATTATATATTATCATTACAAATGATATAATTAAATCTAAATCACACTAGACATATGATTTGCTAAACTATCTCTATCTAACCTGGAAACAGTATGGCGTCCGTTCATCGGTCCAAAATTTCAAACTATAGAACTAAAAAATAAATAAATTTAGTATAGTATATTAAATCTAAATAGCCCATAATATTATAAATGTAACAAAGCAAAAGTCTTCATCAACCTTTTGTCCAAATTTAACAAAGCTTCACTACCTTGTAATCTGAAAATGTTTTAAAAAATATTTACAAATGTCAATATCATGCTCAACAGAGTATATATACATTTTGTATACAAATGTACATTAATAAATCAATGGAACGATAAAATTATAAATTATATGTAAAATTTAAAAATAATTTTTTTGCTAAATATGTTTCAAACTATAATTTCATATAAATAACTTAGTATATATACTTACGAATATCCAAAACATGCAAATCACATAAAAATATCACGCTATTAACACATGCAATGTGTTTATAAAATATGAAATCCAAACGGCCATATAAAAACATGTAAAATCTTTAGAAAACCAAAACATGATAAAATATAATAACTTAAGTCGGTCAAAACATAAGAACTATAGACCAGTGATTTACATACTGACTAATCAAAATGGTAACTCTAGATAATGAATTAATCATATTCTCGATGACCTTAAATTGATGTACTATTATTCAAAATTAGTAAACAGATCATCTATATTACTATATAGACCGGGTTAAATAGCACTCTTTTCTCACTAGTAGAAAGGTGCATTATTCAAGTACGCATAATATGTTAAAATTTATCAGAATATAAGTTATTAATTCACTTATAACGACTTTATTTGTCAAATGAATGAGTCTATAATAAACATATAAATTTTTTTATCATCTAAAAAAAATATAAATTTTGATCGTATCATAAAATAGAATAATCATTAAAAAATCATATGAAAATAGTATGTGGGGTCAAATATTCAATTTTTTTATAATTTTTAATAATATTTCAATATCAAAACATAATCATTCGAAATGCCTATTTGTTCAATAAAAATAAGTAAAATCTCAAAATATTTAATAAAAACTAGTAAAATTTTAAAATTTTTGATAAAATGCACATACATATAATAACATTTAAAAAATAGGTATAAAGAGTAATATGCATACACATTTAAATAATTATTGAAAAAAAAATCAAAAGATTTAAAAATAAATCAAAAAATAAGTTTAGATATGTGTGATTGAAATCTTAAATTTACTAGATCTTATGCAAAATAATTTCAAATTTTCATTTATTTCTCCTTATTATTATTATTATTATTATTATTATTATTATTATTTCTCTTCTCTTTTTTCCAAGTAAATAATAATAATCAAGTGAATAAATCAAATCGGTACACAAGTGTCAATCAAGTTCGAACCAGAAGCCATGCCCAACCGTATAAATGCATGAGTACTGTATCAGACATAACATATTCTACCCAAACTGTACACTAGCGCCCCATATACATCCCTCAAGCACAAAGCTTCTACTATAAACATGAATAAGTGTAAGATAAGTGCCTATTAGACATTGAACCTAATTTCCTATAATTTATTTTTTATAAATTTTTATTGTGTAACTATTTTTTATATTAACTCAATGCATAATAATTATGATTTTTGAATGTAACAATTATGATATTCAAATAATTCTTTGAATGTCAAATAATTGCTGTGAGAACATATTAGATTTTTGTGTAAATTTTGAGACGAAGTTGCGAGTATGACAATTGGGGTTCAGGATATGACCAAATTTTGGTTTACTTACTTGATCAGGTCATCTTTGATTGGGGACTTGTCTTTTAACACTTTACAATTATATTTTATTGAAAACCGAACAATAGAAGAAAGGAACTCTAAAAACCAAGACAATATTCAGATAAGAAAAGAATAAAATTATCAAAAGACTAGCATTATTCAATATCTCAAAAAATTAAGTTTTTAAAAAGAAATCAAGGATCATCAAACTTGTAAGTCATTTATCATTCTTTTTGTTATCCTCCTTCATGATCAAGGTTTGTGAACTCCTTCATTAGATATCTTCTTTATGGAAAAAGATTTGAGGGTTATTCATGTCATGATTTCAAATTATAATATTCAATATCCTTAAACTTTTTAAGTTATAACTCTTTTTGTAAAGTAAATTCTAATTTTTGTTATTTTTTTTCCTTTCAAATAATCATATAATAATTTGATTCTTATAATTTTTTTTATAATACGCGAAGTATGAAATATTTTATTCAAAATATATGTCAGTGTGTAAGTAGAACATTATATAATTCTTGAAAACTATGGAAGAAATGAAGAAAAATACATGAAAATAGTAATGATGGGTTCAGTATACCTGACTCAAGAAAAGAAACTGCTCAACTGTTTTATCTTTTCCACAGACAGTTATCAAGGGTAGTTGTCACCGGCGGTTGTCAATGGATAAGAACGACTACTCTCTAACTTTATAAATATCCTCATCCCGATAGAAATGGAAGAAAGGAGGAGAAATGTGTCAACCTGATAGGGAAGAATTCTCCCTCCAAAATGCTCCTCATAAATTCCTCCAACTAAGGAAATGTCAATCCTCTATCCAAGGAATCTAACCCTCATCCTAGGAGGGCATACAGGAGACTTATCTTCTTTTTAAGGGTCTTTTTCTTCATTCAGGAGGCCTGTCTTCCATAAATTGCCCCTCAATCGGGTATATCTCCCAGCCACTCTTCTTCTGAATGCACTCAGATGCTCAATCCACCGCTACATATATCTACGTATCCTTCTAATATCTTTTTATTCTCTTAAAAAGATATCTGATTTGAGCGTCGGAAGATATACGATAGGAGCAGATTCTACCATTTTTTTCTAACATCTTATTTTTTATTGTGATGTGTAGGTTTTAGGTAAAAAGGTATAGGGATCGAATTCGCTCTGATTTGACATATTTAAAAGATTAAATAACTCCCTAATCCGTCAGACAATTCGAAACAGCGGACGCAACAGGTAATATATATGAAATTACATGAGTGCTTAATTTCACATTTATATTTAGTTTTAAGTATGTTAATACATAATCTTATTAATTATTTTGTACTTCAAGTGTCTTTGAGATTTATTTAGCATTTGAGCATCAGAGGACATACGGTAGAAGTAGATCCCGTCATTTTCTTTTGACTTTTTATTTTTTATTGTGTTGTACAAGTTCTATGTTAAAATGTATAGGGATCGGACCTGCTCTAATTCGACCCGCCTTGAAGATTGAGTAGCTTCCTAACTCGTCGAATAATTCAAAACCGCGGGCACAACAGATAATAAATATAAAATTGCATGAGTGCTTAATTTCACATTTATATTTAGTTTAAAGTATGTTAATACATAATTTTATTAATTATATTGTACTTCAAGTGTCTTTGAGAATTATTTAAATTTGAAGTCATTTCTATCTATTCTTGTTTAGCATTCGATGTCGCATTAAAATGTCAAAGTGCTATTTCAATGATTTTATTTAATTTTTGAATTTACTCAAATTCTACTGAGTCCGTCATTGTTAACAAATAATTCTTGCCATTTATTGTGTATAAGACTTATCAGATGTTGTTAGGGTATTGATCTGTGAGTAAAAGACAACAACTTGAGTTTATTAGACTTTTACCCATTCAAAAATAAAAATAACAGTCTTTGGTTTTCTACTATTTAAATGACATGTGAACTCTGTTTGGATGTTAGTTTCGATTTTAACATGCGATCTTGCATTAAAATGCCAAACTCATAAAATATTGTACAGGTCTTGGAGTTGTCATATTTTCTTGAATGCCAATGTTGATTTTTAATGATTAAATAGAGTATTATAGTTGCTTCATTTGAAGTATTTAAAATAAGTTATATTATAAAAAAAGTATCTCAGTATCAATGAATATTGAACATGCGATACCATAATGTGTCCTATAATTTTTTTGTATTAATTTTTACATCTTGATGGATATTGAGGTCATGATTTGTGATAGGATGTTTAAGTTATACGACCTTTATTTATAATATAGGTAGAATATATTTCATCTAATCACTGTATTACTATATAAATTGGTTGTGTGACACTGTATGCCATGTGAGTTGGCTACATCTATGATCCCAGAATATTTGTAATCTCGTATTATAAATCCAACCAGTCGAGGGTATAAGAGCGTTTGCTTTTAATTAATAGTGAGTAAAGTCCATAAAAATCATTGATATTCTTTTAGTTGCTTATATCTTCATTTGTTTTAGGATGATTATATCCAATCTTTTTGTATCTTATGTGAAAATTTTGAGTCTCTAGTAGTTGACTTTGGTAATGATAGTTTATGTATCTTCTATTGATCTTGTTTATATATATACTGATTACATAATTATTAAGTATTTGACTTATTTTTTATTAATTTTATTAAATTCTGTCAGGGTAGTTAAAGGTTTTATAGAAATTTAATATAGATCACTGAAGATTTTAAATGAATAGTAAGAAGTTTTCAGTTATTTTAATCATAATTTTTAGTATAATTATGTAATATAAAATTAATAAGCTTTTATTTAAATTAATAAAATAATACATATATTTTTTTATTTTCAGTTATTTTAATTCAAAATAACTGAAGTTTTATTCAAATATCAGATTAAATTATGGCAACACTAATATAAAATAATAATTTACTCTATTTATAAAATTATATGGCACCAGCCGAATTGTTAGATTTGGTACGTGTACTACCCACATCGCGCTTGGATGCTAAGATTAAAATTAATAAATATCTAAATTTAATCTGTGAAAGGGAATTACTTAAATGAAAATTATTATGAGGATAAATGTTAAAAATATTTTCATGTTCTAAAATTTTCTATTAATTACCAAACTTTCATTATATTTATTATTTTTATTTTAGCATAAATTATATTCTATTTAAAAAATTATTAACATTGATGTAATAAAACTTTGAAATTACGTTTTTCAAAACTTAACACTTTTAAATATTTTTCGGCTATGTAGTACCACATAATTTAAATTTTGAGTCATTATACATAATTTTTAAACATAATTAAAATAGCATTAAAATAAAATTTGAGAATAAAAATTAAACAATATATATTTTTTACTTTATTATGGATTGTTCTACCTTAGAAAATTGTTAACATTTGTTGTAAAATAAAACTCTAATATATATATGTTGTGTACCGGGACTCGGGGTCCACGTGCAACACAAGTGTTCGGTGGTGGAAGTTGAGAGGGAGTGATTGAGGCCGAATTTTTACATGGAAAACCTCATTTTAAATGAGGAAGAAAAATCACGATACTCTGGGCCTTTAGAAATGTTTCACTATTTAGATGGAAATCTTTACAAAGTACAAGTTTTTAGGGTGAATTCTTTCCTTGTCTATTGCTTTGTATTTCTCTTCTTAAGGGTTTCACTTGTTCGGAAGCTTTGTCACTCATTTGTTCTCTCTCGTTGAGAATGGAGGTGGAAGGTGCTAATGAAGCGTTTAAGTCGTTTTCCTTTTGTGCCTGGGACGGCTTGGAAGGAGGAGATTTTCCTTTGGAGAGAGTGGAAAGGAATGGGTCGGGCGGAGCTCGTGATCTTCTCCTTTTTCTTGAATAGGTTCAGAGAGGGGAGAGAGAGTCCTTTTGCAAGATCCTTCGCCCAGTATTTATAGGGAAAATTGTGTCGTTGGGGAAGAGACACGTGGCGGTCGTGTGGTGGTGTGGGAGAGATTGTCCATTGTCCCTCGACCCATTTAATACTTTGTGACGTATGTGGAAGAGCACGCGGTGGCCACAGTAGGCCTAGACGTGCGAAGGCGCGTAGGGTGCAGCGTCGGTTTTGATTTGGCCAGGTGTCTGCTGTTTAGACGGCGGCCCGATAGTGGTTGCGGGTTTCTTTGGGATCGGCAAGAAGTTGCCTAACCCAGGCATTCTCGGCCGTGTATGGGGCGATCCTCGTCCTTATGTGGCGTTCCTTGTTACTTTGTGGGTTCGCGGACTCATCGGAGCGAGGCGACTCTCGAGAGGATCTTTTGAGGAGAGTCCTCGGTCTCTTTTTCGACTTCCGGACCGATCCGAGATTTGGCGGGACTTACGGGGTTCTCGGGCTTCTTCTTGTTCTCATATGCGGATGTCGTTAGTGATGTCTCGAGCTTCCTTGTGGGTGTGAGGCCTCTCGGAGGCTTGTTGTGGCGCCTTGGCCTTTGGGATAGTAGCCTCCACATTGGGTCTCTTGGGCTGTCCAGCCTTTTTGACTCGTGGGCGCATTTAAGGCGCTTTTCTTGGTGTGCTTTCCTTCGGCCGTCTTTTATAGGCGCCCATATTGGGCGTGAATATATATTGAAATTTAATACTTTTAAAATTTATAAAATCAGTTTATAATACCACATAATTTTAAATTTAGTCAATTCGACATGATTTTTTACATCTAATAAGATTAATAAAAATCAATAATAAATCTTAAATAATAAAAATTATTAAAATATTATCTTAGATATATAATATAAAAAATATTGATATATAACCTATTAATACTTGTTATCATTAACAAGAATTTTATTTAGTATTGTGTTTACATTAGAACAGGGTACTTTTATTGACTTACTTGGATTAAATCATAGATAAATTATTAATAACTCACTTGATTAAATTAATTAATTGTCTACTAAAATTCCACTTATTCCGATTATTGGGCATGCAAAAAATCTAGAGAAAATTATTGACCTGTTACCCTAATATATGAGCATTATTATATATTTTATCCTTTATTATTTAATTATAATTATTTTTTATTTGTGGGATTTATTTTACTTATTTTCATTTTTTAAACTCTTAGTATATCTCATATTTTAAAAAATTATAAATAAATTATAAAAGCAGGATGAATTGTATTTTTATTAATATATTATGGAGTTACATGGGAAGTTGACTGATCAGCAAAATGTGGTCGGAATGAAATGCAAATGTTAATTACATTCAAATTCACCTCAAATAAAAATTCTTAACTAAATTCACGCGTACTCATCCGCAATTCCGTGTAATAGTAGTTTTGGTCGTCTCCTGCCCTTCTTACGCCCACGTAGAGGAGAGAGAAATTCGAGAATAGGCCTCCGGCTGCGTCCATGGAATCCGGCGAGAAGAAATGGTGTAAACCCGGCTAACCTGTTTCGTTATCGCATTGCTCTTGTTTTGTGATATCTCATTTGATTACGAGGTATTACAACTGATGGTTTCTAGCTGTGTATCCTTCTCTCTCCTCTATATTCCATCTTCCTGTTTGTTTCAGTGAGAAAGTTTGGATTTTTGTTATTCTGTAGTGATTTTTCAATGTTGAATTTTTTCGGTGAGGATTATCAGGTTTCAATTGTTTATCTAAATTGCTAACTCATTTAGCTGAACTTTGATATGTTCTAGGTTTATGCATGAAAGTGAGATTGGATTGAAAGCGAGATTGGTTTGAAATATATGATTTTCTGGGTTGAAGTGATAGTGGGCAAGTAAATTATTGTTTATAGGGCATTACATTTGTGTTGTTTATATTGGGTTTTAATCAAAATGGGTGATACAGAAAAGGTTAATGCAGGTGAGATTCATGAAATTCAAATCCCATTTGGGTCATCACCATCTTCATTTCCTAAACAACAACTATTACCAACCAATCACCTTGATGTATCTCAGTTGAACATGTCACAAATTCGGCCCCCGATGCAACATAATTCACCAAATTTCCAAAACTTTGGTTCTGAGACTCCTAGAAGGGTTGGCATACCACCTTCTCACCCTCCAATTCCTCCCATTTCTCCGTATTCCCAAATTCCAGCTACCAGGCCACTTACTCAGCATGTTGGTTCGCAGAATTTTGGTCATGGACCATGCCATTCTCGATCCTTGTCTCAGCCTTCATTTTTCTCCCTTGATCCGTTGCCTCCATTCAGCACGTTGCCTATTCAGAACTCTCCTTCAGGGCCAATTCCTGCGGAGGCCATAAATTGGATGAGTACTTCAATGGAAAATCGCGATGGGAATACTAATTCAATGTTGCCACGGTCTCCTTTTATGAGCGGTAATTCATTGCATGTTGGTGAGGGTCTCCCACCACGTAAAATGCATAGGCGGTCTATTAGTGACATACCATTTGGGTTTCACAGCCTAATGCACTCACCACCACCGCTGCCGCCACTGCCACTACCATTAAGGGATCATGATAGTTTGGAGCGGACCCTATCTGGTGGAGAATGTTCTGGTGCTGCTAAGGCAGCCCTGTTGGTAAAAAAAGAGTCTAGTTGGGATAGGGCCAGCGATGGCATTGTTGAAGTGGACGATGAGAGAAAATTTGAAGGGGAAGTTGACGATGACTTTCTGTCGGCGTACATGAACTTGGACAGCATTGATGCGCTGAACTCTTCTGGAACCGATGACAAGAATGGTAAAGAAAATCACGAGGATATGGATAGTCGGGCCAGCGGTTCGAAGACTAATGGAGGTGAAAGTAGTGAAAATGAAGTTGAAAGCAGCGTAAATGAAAGTGGAAGCAGTGGACAGAGACTGGTAATTGGCTCATCCAGTGATAGAAGAGACATAGCCAAAAGGACTGCGACGGTCGATATTGCTCCAACCACTAGACACTATAGAAGTGTTTCTATGGATAGCTTCGTGGCAAAGATCCATTTCAGCGATGAGGCTCCAAAGCTACCACCTTCTCCAGGAACCCATTTTGGCCAGCTCTCTCTCAAGAACTCACCCGATAATGGTAACTCAGACACCTTCAACTTAGAGTTTCACAATGGTGAGTTTAGTGGGGCTGAACTGAAAAAAATTATGGCAAATGAGAAATTGGCAGAGATTGCATTGAGTGACCCCAAACGTGCAAAGAGGTAGTGTCTTATCTATTGTCTATCATTATGTTTGAAATCTTTTGTGTAACATGATGAAGGAAGAAAATAATGCATGATATTGTAGCTAACACTGTCATATTTGCTCGATTCTCGTGCTTGTAGAATTTTGGCAAATCGTCAATCAGCCGCTCGTTCAAAGGAACGGAAAATGAGATACATATCAGAGTTGGAGCACAAGGTCCAGGCTCTACAGACTGAAGCGACAACATTGTCTGCGCAGCTTACATTACTACAGGTTTGCGCTCAGAGGATTAAAATGATGTTCACCTTTTTCTTTGATTCCTTGTGGCTTATTTCTGTTCTTTCACCTTGAATTGCACAGAGGGATTCTACTTGCCTCACCAGCCAGAACAATGAGTTGAAGTTTCGTCTCCAATCCATGGAACAACAAGCTCTTCTTCGAGATGGTATTGATTCCATGTATATAATGATATGCAAGTTCGCTCATCACTTCCATGAGCAACATTTTTAATGTTGATCATCATGTGTGCATTTGGTGTATGCATTTGGTTAAATGTGGCAGATCTTTTGTTGCACTCTTGTTCATTTCACCACAAATCACATTGCTTCATGCTTGTGATTGGCTTGCATCAGGTGTGCATCTGAAATTCATTGCATTGTCATATCCGTGAGAATGCTTGAGACAATTTATATCCATTTTATTATCTCCTCAATTGATGAGATGATTTCAAGTTCTCAAGATGTTATGTTTCCTCTTTTTCACATCACTTGCATAGGGTCACAGGATAGTTATCAGCTTTCCTTGACTTCATTCACCGAGGCTGAGCATTGCTTCCTAATGCATAGCTCGATTTTAACACGGGAACTGCGAAGTCCAGGACCAATGAATCCCGTCTTAGTTTACATTGTGGCCTCCGTCATTTTTTCTTTTGTAGATTTGTTTTTATAATGATTGTCAGCTGTATTTGGTTAGTTTTCGTGGGTGTATTTGGTCTATCTATATTTTGAGCATAAGATAAGGAAATGATAATATATAAAAGCTTAGAAGTTGCATATATAAGAGATAAAATATGGCAAAGTTGTCTTAGGTGTTGAGGAAACTTAAAACGTAGGCGGAATGTGAGGAAACTTGGGTAGTTGTGGTTGAATGAAGGAAAAGATTATAAATTTAGAGAAAGTTAAATTCACGTGATAAAAATTATTTAAAATTACTTAAACTCTTGGAAGATATTATACCAAGTTAAGTGGAATGGTGAAAATGAATTCCTATAATCTATCCTACTTAGTGAGATTTAAAGTTTTATTATTATCAATGTATACTTTGAAGTTTTTAATCCGAGGACTCCTGTGAACGCTGACAGCTCTGAACGAGGCTCTAACTGCAGAAGTCCAGCGCCTGAAGATTGCTACCAGCGAGCTGGTTTCAGACTCTCAGTCCAAGTCTTTTGGACAGCAGCTTTTCATCAATCCTCATACGTTCCAGCTTCAGCAGCAGCGCCAGCAGACACCGTCACAGGAGTCGCCACAGACACTAGAGCAGAACAGCTCGACTGCAAAGAACGAATCAATTGATTCAAATCAATAGCCTCTCCGGCAGCTCAGCCAAAATGGTTCACAGCATTCACCCATGATTTCCTTTACCCATTCGTTTATTTTTGTTATTATTTTTGCATCCACAGGAGAACCTTCTGGTTTAAGCTTCTAGGTCCATTCTGCACATATAGCTACTTTTGCATAAACACACTATTAATCATTCTGTTGGGTAGAAGGTATGCTGAAATGTAAGAATTTGATTTAGACGTGTTTTGTTTCAACAGTATAGAGTGAACTCTACTTGAACTGCAAAATTCTCTACTTGAACTATGTAGCCCTTGAAAGGTCCTCATTCTTTTTCGTGCTTTCTTCTAGGGAGCTGTTAGAGTTTTCTTTTACTCGCAATAGTAAAAATCCTATCATATTGCGTTAGATGGTTAAAATTATAAGATTGGTTCAACATATCTTTATGTATTCTTGAAATTAAAATTCATTTAATTTGTTAAGATAAAATTAAAGAATTATCATGCTTCACATTTGTATGTGCAAATTTTCCTACTTGAACTGGATAGCCGTCGAAAGGTTAATGCTGCCTCTGTTCTTTTTCCATGCTTTCTTCTTGGGAGCTGCTAGAGTTCTCGTACTATTTCCAATGGTGAGAAATTTATCGTGTGATTTTGGAAGGTTGAGATTATATAATATATTTTAACGTGTTTCTAAAACTCTCCATATAAGACCTGTATAGTATCTTGCCCACCCACCCGCCAAACAAGGGCAATAAAGTCAGAGTCTCATGGGCCATTTTCAAATGAATGGAAAACTGACGAGACTTGCAGTGATTTTCAAGCCTCTCCAAGAGGCAAAGTCCACATTCAAGCAATGCGTATGGCAGGCCGGTGGAAAAATTGGGTATTTAATGACATCACGGGATGCAGAAGATATCCTTTGAAGCATACTTTTTCTTTATGGTATTTTCATTGTAGACATGAAAGTCTCAAAGGTAGGTGGTTACTGCTTTTATGCCTAGGTATTAAATGGGCTGTGATGAGCTGGTCCTGCCCATTTATTTTTGACACCATTTAAAAACAGGTTACGGCCTATATATTAAAAAAATAAAAATATATATTAAAAATAAATTAGTTTTGATTTTGTTTCTTCTCTCTTATTTTCCTTTCCTACTATGAATGGGCCATCCTATTCCGTCAGATGTATAACCCATGGACCATCTACCGTGTGATTTGGTATCATCTGAAATATTAAGTTGTGTTATACACAATTTGATATTATTAATTATGAGTCGTGCTTGGTATAGCCTATGGCCAGCCAAGCCACGTTGTCCCACGGGTGGTTAACACCTTGACTTTCATGTTCTCTATGCAGTCTACAATTTTTTCTTATAAATATAATAACTGCTTATTTGACTCTAACCAAACATGACAAAAATAAATAATAATAAATTTAAAAAAAATTCTACGACTACGGTGAAATGGGAAAAAAAACATATTGCTGTTACGTTTTCATATAATAGGATTTAAGGCCTGTACAGGGCTTTCGTGATAGTTACATGGTTTTTGCGTTTTATTCTTTTATTGTGAATTTTTTACGAAACATAATCACGAGTTGAAGACCAAATATCATGCAATTTGTCGTTCTGTTAAAGTCTTTACGATTCTAAGTTATTCAATCAAACATGAGCATGGGGATTTACTCAAAATTTTGAGTTTTATCATCCTTTATAAAATCTCTTGGGGAGCAAATAGGTTAAAAAATAACACACAAAAATAAATTTTTTGAGATATTTTTAATTAATGTGATGTTTATCGGTTTATTTATATTAGCAAATTCACACTAAAATTAACGGATGAAATGCAATATTTGAATGACTGTCTCGGAGAGTATCTAAAGATTGGCTCCGTGTCATTAGTCAGGGGCTGTAATTCTTGACAATTGTTTTCTGATTGCTATTTTTCATAAAAAAAAAAACAAATATGAAAACAATTAATCTAATATTTTTGCTAAATATTGAAGACAAAACAAAATAAATAATGAATAGTACCTCAGTTTTATCTATCAGCCGAAAAACACCTCAAAAATATTATCGTTATTTTTATTTTTTAAGGTTTGTTCTTGATATGTTTGATGGACTTAAAATATCATACAAATTAGAGAACCGAATGTTTTTTTCAATAGGTTTAAGTAGTGACCGATTTGATCTTTGTAACTTTAAATTCATATCTTACACACTACAATAAATTAAATCAAAGATAAAAGGTATATGAGATTCATTCTCTTGTATATCCTACGATATTTAAATTAGTGATCTTTTTTTTTTAAAATGAAAAACAAGAAAGTAAATATTAAAAAATAAAAAAAAAAGACGTTGATGAGTGTAAATTACGAGGACTTTACTCTCCTTAGTATGCTAAAACGTTTGAGTGTATTTTTTCTTTTTTCTTTTTTTCAATCCCCCATTTCGGTTTAAGAAGAGTTGTATTTATAATCGAGATTCTTATCCATGCATTGAGCCATTTCATGTCATTAAAAAGTATTACTTTTTGGTATGTAATTGCCGTCTAAATTTAATAAAAAAAACCATCTAACTATTAAAGTAGTACCACTTCAGCCGCTTCTAGATAAAGTTATTCATTGACTTATTATTATCCTTTAATTTTTTAATAACTAACTATTTAGATTGAGTCTTTTAATTAATTCCCTAAAGAGTTATTATTTGATTGTTTTGACTGGCTTTATTGTTTTTTCATTTAGGCCTCAAATTCAATTTATATTTGGCCGATCCGTTGTAGGACATAGCCAACACAGTTTTTAAAATTTATTTTTAACTCTTAAGTATCACAAATTATATAATAGATATATATTCGCGATAAATTAATCATATTTTAAGAAATAATAAATCTCTTAGCAAAAAAAAAAAAAAAATCCAGACCTAAATGGAAAGCTATGCTTGATATTTTAGGCCTGGATGGATTATTAGGCTTGAATCCCATATGTATAAGTTTGTTATTTTCATAGAGTATTTATTTTTAAATAAATAATTATTACTTAATTAATTTAAAATAAATTTTTTTAATTTTTTAATAATAATTAAATTATAAGTATTCATTTCAAAATATATGGTAAGATTTGAACAATGAGCTACTACATTTTTATAAGAGATAGATTTTTTTTGAATTTCTTAAGCCTCGTCACACAATATATACATAGTTAATTAATATACGAACTTTTCAAATGGATATTATTTTTATAAAAATATGTTAAAATAGGATCAAACAAAAATTTTAAATTTCGACTCAAATAGGCTGACTATTTTTGTTTATGTTTGAATATTTTCAACCAATCTATAAATGTTATATATTTTAATTATATCTTATAAAATTTTAGATCAATCTATTAGACATTTTGATTCTGATTAATCTATCATATAATAGTTTGCATGTGCTATTAAAATCTCTAAAAGTGTACAAAATTAAATCAAATATTTATTTTAGATTCTCTTAAATTTCATGCATATTGTGTGAAATATAAATATGAATAATTTGATAAACCTTTTTTCAATTATCAAGACAATGTCGTCTATTATTGTTTTTTAAAATAATAATATTGTCAAACAGTATCTGATCGTATACTGTAATAATGAAATTGAAATTTACGCCTAATTTCAACTTCATTTTTATTATTTTATCCAAAATTTTAATTATCTAGAATTGAGAATTGATGGAGGACAATAGAAATGGGCCGATACAAAGAACATCCAACCCAGAAGGCACCTGACCCACTTGCCCAAATTGTAGTCAATGCTTCCGTTAACCGAGAGCGATAAATCAGCCGATTGGCAACAGCCCAGTCCGGATGGCCCAATCCGAACGGCCCCTATCTCAGTTCCTGTGCAGCAAAGATCACCAACCTTAACTAGCCAGAGCCACGAATGTTGTCCAATATCGTGATTTTTTCAGGAATGAAAATTCCCAATTCAGCATATCATTCAAATATTCACCGTAATATCCACTACATGCAGCATCTTCCCAGGAAGAAGTAAATCCCTTTCGTCTGATCACGGTTGCCTAAATGAGCGCCCATAATCTTCGTGCCAACCCATCATATTTGCGCGGGGCAACTAGCGGTTAGCTTTATCGACCAAGCAAGGTTGAGAAAGCCCGAAGGCAATAAGAAACCCTTGAGGCAAACTCCAAAGGCTGAGAAAGCCCTCAACTGTAGAGCTCTCTCTCTCTGTCTGCCAAGCCCCGAGAATTTTCTCATAATTCTCGCCTTAACAACATTAAAATTGCTATTTACGAGCACATTATCACAAAGCTACTCCACGATGAAAGTAACCTCCCCATTAAGCTCAAGCAACACTATTTATCGTATCGTTTTTCATAAATTCATACATTACATCTTTTATTTTCAAAGAAAGACTATTGACTAGAGTGTTGGAGAACATATTGAAAGGTGAATCCCACCAATTCTTTGACCTTTTATTTTTTGGTTGTAATATGTAGGATCCAAGTCAAGAAATATAAAAATAGAAGCCTACATCAGTTCGAATCGAAGAACTAGCAGCACTTTCATTCGTCGAAGTCGGATTCAGGACGCATCGAGAATTACAGAGAAAAAATATTTAGTAATTTTTAAGAAGAACCTATAAAATTATAATATTTTTATTAAAATATCATAAATTATAAAAAAACAATTAAAAATCTAATTTAAAATTTCAATTCTAACCTAAAAAGCTAAATAAATTCTTAAAGAAATTTAAACAATAATGTAACCATGACAAAAAGGTTTCACAGAGATTTTATAAGATTCGAATGGGCCCTATCTCTCATGGAAATGAAGAGACTAATTTATTATATTTTGATTATTTATTTTTTAATAAATTATTATAATTTAACTAATTTTAAAAAAATTATTTAAAATTAATTATTTTAAAATAATTATATTATAATTATTTATTTAAAATTAGCAATCAAGATTAAAATAATAAGTCGAACAAAGCCCCCTTAAGCCTATATTGGACAATCACAATAACCACGTATCATGTCTTTTGATTAACGGTATAATATAATAATAATTTAGCATTATTTTATTATAATAATCTAATATATTGTTAAATTAAAATAATGGTTAATTCATGATGAGATAACATGCCACATCATCACATCATGCCACATACATAACACTAAACATTGATTTATTCAAAATTTTGTTTGTATATACTGCGTCAATATCCTAAGTGCCGTTAGAAATTTTTTTTGAAAAAGTATCCGTTGGAACTCATGAACCGCTAAACAATCCCTTGGCGTCGACCTTGCCCCGCGTTTCATAGGGGCATAACCGACTTTACATCTTCGCTTGGAATGGACGCCAATAAGTAGATCGGAGCACGTCCCTTCACCTCTATCTGGAAATGGCTTATGAGAAGAAGTTCCCTGAAGAAGACAGATTCGACCAAAATTCTAGGGTTCGATTAGGGTTTTTAAGTCTCGTCAGATCCATCCCAAAATTTCTCAAAAATGAGTGAGTCACAGAGGGAGAGAGAGAGAGAGTGAAGGGGCTCATAGGTTGCCGTTGACGGTGAAATTGTGCGAGCAGCGAGAGTACGGAGAATGTAGGATTTTGGAGATCACCATCTACTGCGGTTTGAAGAATGGGAAGTTTTGTTTGTGATTGCTCATGTTAATCTGTGAGTAAATTTAACACTCAATCTCTTCACCATAATTTCTCTCTGCTTATCTCTCTCATTAGTGAAAATTAGTTGGTGATGCACAATTCTAAAAGATTCTGATACATGCTCCATGGCCACACGTGGAAGATTGACGGCGAAGCGTGGAAATTGTCGAGGGAAGGGGAGTCTTGGCAGAGGAGGAATCGGAGAGA
This sequence comes from Nepenthes gracilis, assembly GCA_033239525.1. Taxonomy (NCBI): domain Eukaryota; kingdom Viridiplantae; phylum Streptophyta; class Magnoliopsida; order Caryophyllales; family Nepenthaceae; genus Nepenthes; species Nepenthes gracilis. The sequence continues at coordinate 1,969,568 of BSYO01000004.1, forward strand.
GAGGAGATATAGACGAGGGTGAGGGAGAAATAATGAGTAGAGAAAGGGAAATTAGGAAAAGAAGGGAAAATGGGAAGGGGAATTGAGAGAAATAAGGGCAGAGAGGAGAAAGATGCAGAGAGAGTAAAATAAAGAGAGTAATATTCTTCCTTCCTATTGATGAGATATATTTATACATCCCAGACCCAACATACTAACCAACTTACTAACAATAATATGTCCATGTGCAGTAATAAAAAGAAAATAATAGAAAATAACATGTGTGTAGGAGTACTAGGGCTAACAATAATATCTGAATATATTTTCTAATTTTAGGAGGCGGTTAGACGATACGAGAGTTTCTACTTCTGATGGTGTTCAAAAGAAGAGGTACCACAGTTATCACGAGTGAATTAATGAGCCCTGTAAATTCAGTAAGTGAACTTCGAAGGTTGTATTGATGAGTACGTAACATTGCCATCCCCATCAAAAGAACCTTATCCTCAATGTTGAACGAGGAAAAAGTGCTATGAAGTGATGTATTGCTGTAGGACCGCTCATAGTTCTAGAACCAGTGCTACCAGCTCAGTTGCCCAACAGCTTCTTGCCCTCTCAACATATTCTCGTGCTTCATCATATGTGCCTTGACGAACTAACAGAACATCCCTGAAGAACGTACAATTACTACTTTCATCAGCACCAACAGAAATATTTCCCATCACACGAGACTTTGTGCCGTCACCATTATCAAGGCAGGAAACATATACACCCAAAAACACGCATTCATCGGAGGTTTTCCTTCCACTGGATCTCCTTGCATGAGTGAAACCCTTTAACAATAGAAATTTTAGGATCTCCAATTCAAGAATCTTCAAGAGTGAAATCCTTGCCGGAGGAGATGGACTTGAGCTTGTTGTAAGACTTGACTTTGCTATCCCATTGTTCAAATGTATATTATCGTCCTCCTCAAGTGCTCAATCGGACCGAAGCCCAATCATGCTTGACATACCAGCCGAAGACAACCATAGCAACTGATCAGACATAGTTGGATGTCCAAACCCTTGACTTTCCAGCGCATGGGTTCCAGATATTACAACTGGCTCCTGTGCCGGGAAGATAATGCAACTAATCAACCCCTTTTTTAAAGCATTGCAACAGTCCAGATGTCTCAAAAGATTCTCCAGGTGTTCTCCCTTCAGGGTCAGAAGTCACTGAGGCAAGCCTTCCCAACTGAATTTGAATAGTAGGGTCTCCATATAGTGAGACAGCTTTTGCTCCACTCAAAAAGCGAATATAAACCTTCCCTGAAGCTTCCATGCCGATCTGATATGCTTCAGAGCACTTGAGTTCATACTTCGGACATGCCCATAATAAAATTCAAGGGCACCATATAGATCGTGCAGGCGCTTAGCAAACATCGAATCAGGTTGGTTGATAATCTTCAGCAAAAGTTCTTTGTTGGAATCAAGTGCTCCCAGGGAAATAGCAAATTCCTTTGATGCTGAAAAGTTTTTAGCAGTATGAAGGCATTTGGCATTCCTGATATTCTCCAAGAATGCAGAGAGGAATCTCTGTTCCAGTTTGGCTTCTAGAGCTTAAAGAGGGTAGAAATAGATCAACAAGCTATTCAACAGCTCCTAGTTGGCTGGCCTTGCTGAAAATTGCTTCAATACCGTCATCTATTATAGGGTCTTGCACAAGCAGTCCACTGCATAAAAAGCCTTGGCCGGATTCTTGATAAGGATCCTTTGCATATCCTTGGCCATAGCAGTCAATATATCGGTAGGTATTGTCAATATGATCAGCACAAGTGAGATTAGCAGCAGTCGTCTTGACTTGATGGAAGGGCTCTAGGATAGGCATTGCTCTGCTAATGGTCTACAAAAGTTGGAGAGCAATGATGGCTATGAAACCGACTTTGCTGGATTTTACTGCTGCAAGGATGCTGATGATGGAGGTTACGTTTTTCTCTGTATCTATACAAACTAGAAGTGGCAGAGCAATGGTTCCCTTCAAGCCTAGAATATTCCTCCTGTTAGGGGTCTTGTATCCTCCTGACTGGTCATACATGGCCTTTAGAACAAATCCAATAAGAAGCACAAAGTATATCACTATCCTCACAACAATGACCTCCATTATGCCTTGACGACACATGAACCAAATGAGTGGTATGGTGTCTTGCAGATCCCACAGCTTTATTGCACTAGATGATGCTCCAGAAAGCACCAAACCCTCTGATGAGTCAAAAGCCACGCATTCAACTAGACTAATATGATCACATAAACTCATCAAAGAAGCAGGCTTCTCAATCAAGTTCACTTGCACAACCATTCCATCAGTAAGGCAGACATATCCTTCAGTTTCCCTCACACTAACACATGATAGCAAGTTTGGGGGAATAGTTAGAGGAGAGCTGGATTCACCAGAATCTAGCTCTGGAGGGACAATGATGATGGCATTTTCACCTACCATTGTCTTGATTCCCGGGTCCCATCCTTTAATAATTTGTCACTTGTCCAAGAGTGAATTTGAAAGGCATCCCCCTAACATGGCCTGCATGGAACTTTATGCCATCAAGCAAAATACCAATATAATGCACCTCAAACTCATCTCCATTTTCAGGAGTGTCCCAGTTATCACCAGTCTTACAAAAACGATTGGCTGACTCTTTGCTCGGGGTACCCAATGCTGAAGGGAGCACGTACGCATACTTTGGCACTAAAAGTGGATGAGGATCCATCTCTAGAAATAGATACACTAGAAATTCTTTGTCATTGGGTTTGGCTTGGGTAACTGGAACAAACAGCTGGGCAGTAATGTGAAACGTTTCACACTTGGAGCATAGCCCACGTTCGTTGTCCGAGCCAAGTTCTACCAGATTCAAGGTTGCAATCGGCCGATTAGGTGGGAGGCTGTGTGGAGAAGGAAAATGGTGTAGTGTTGTGGTGGTTGGTGGAGTAGCGATTTGGGAATCAGGGAACGCATGGGGTGTTAAGGGTAGGGTTGGAGCAGTCGACGGTGGAGTCGCAGTCGATGGTGCCAGGAACGAAGTAAGGCTTGGAAGCAACGATGAATTGTTGGCGTGTAGTAGTTGGTTCTTGTCTTGAGACGTGGGATGAGAAAGTGCAAAGAGGGAGTTCGGAAAGTGCTCAATCAATGATGGAAGTTTTAGAGGTGTTATCTGATACGTGTTGTGGTACGGTTGTCTGCAACTCGTGGAACTCCTTTGACATTGAGGGTAAGCTAGGTCTTCGTTCAATGTTGTGGAGCGATTGGTTGAACTCAGTGATAGACGATTGGATTTGCGCTGTAGTGAAAACCATAGTGGACATGGTGGCACCAAATCTGTCGGTATCCCGTCGAAGGTTCTTCATCGCGTTGGCAAGCTTGGCGATGGCCGTTTCGAGTGCCTTGGGTGTTCGTTCTTCGATCTCTTCTGCTTTTGTCTCAATGAGAGCACCATTTGATACGTGCTCCACGGCTACACGCAGAAGATCGACGGTGAAGCGCGGAGATTGTTGAGGGAAGGGGAGTCCTGGCAGAGGAGGAATCAGGGAGAGAGGAGATACAGACGAGGGTGAGGGAGAGACAATGTGCTGAGAAAGGAAAATTAGGGAAAGAAGGGAAAAGAGGAAGGGGAATCAAAAGAGAGAAGGGTAGAGAGAAGAGAGATGCAGAGAGAGTAAAATAGAGAGAATAATATTCTTCCTTTCCATTGATGAATAGTGGTGATATATTTATACATCCCAGGCCCAATATACTAACCAACTTACTAACAATAATATGTCCATGTGTAGTAACAAAAAGAAAATAATAGAAAATAGCATATGTGTAGGGGTAATAGGGCTAATAATAATATCTAAATATATTCTTTAATTTTAGGAGGCAGTTAGACGGTACAAGAGTTTCTACTTCTGATGGTGTTCGAAAGAGAAGGTATTACAGCTACCACGGGTGAATTAATGAGCCTTGTAAATTCAGTGAGTGAGTTTCGAAGAATATATTGATGAGTACATAACAGATTTGTAATTACTAATCAATTAAAGAAAAAAATTTAACAAGTTTTGGATTGATTTATAAATAAGTTTTTTTCTTTAATATTAGGCATGGTACAACATGGGATAAATATGTCCGAGCCTAGCATGACATGTGGCCTGCCTATGTTAGGCCATGCGTGCTTCCAAGCCATGCTTTGCCAAACACAACTTAATATTAAAAATAAAAATAAATAAAAATAAAAAATAAAATTACATAAAATATTAATAACAATATATTATATTTATTTTATTGAATATTTTTAATATTATAATTTATAAAAATAAAAAAAATACATATTTTTTTACTATCACTATTTTTAGAGTTATTATTTTTACATAAATTTTAAATGATTATATTTTTGAGATGATTTTTTTTTTGTCTAACTAATACTTTAAAACGATGCACAATTTTACTATTTTTGGTGTCATCCTGCTTTTTTGTCAACTAGTCGACCCACGGTGTTAAATGTTGACTCTGATAATATTATAATTATTGGTGGGGTTAAGAGATTTTATATCATTGATACGAATATAAAAAATTTATACTCATTGGCCTTTTACCAATTTAAAATATTGAACTCTGATCTATTATTTGTAAAGTTAAAGACATGGTCAGACTATAAATAGTGAAGAATTTTAATTAGTATTATATTTTTACTAACTGACTGTATTCTATGTTGAGTTCATACCAAAGAAAATAAATCCCATCGACCATCTCTATTGCTGTTGATGGAGTCGACGGTTTTGGTATTAACTATAGGTCATATAAGTTATACATTCTATGTAGGTTATGATTGACACGGGCTCTTATTCTTTTTGTACTATTAGCTATCTCCATGTTAGTGTAGAATTTTTCAAGATAGATATACATCTCACATAAATTCATGCGGGGTCTATAATTATGACGAGATAAGTTAATATTGAGAGATTTATCTAATATTTTATTTTTTTCTAAAAAATATAGTTAAATATAATTTTAACAAATATTTTATCTTTAATAATTATACTATTTAATTAAAATTATTTTTTAAAATTTTATATTTACCTCCATCACTAGTATTATACGATAAAAATCATAGCCATCTCAATAAAGTATAAAGTTGTTAATAAATGACAATAATTGACTCAATAGTAGATTTTGGGTGGTATGATTGATATCCGTAAGTTTATTAGTAAAAAAATAAAATGTTTCTCAAAAATATTTAATTATTTCAACTCTTTTCTAATTGGTATCTTTTATCAATTCGGTCATTAGTATATTTTTGTTGTGAAAAATAGTTAAAATAAAACAAAAAAGATATTCGGCCACTGACAACTGATAAATTGAGATCCATTGTATTGCGTAGTTGATCTTCATCTTCTTGTAATTAAGTTTTGTTTTGTTATTACAATGTCTTGAACTGTTGTTATTGAAAAAAGATATTCTAATAAATTGAACGATATTCTTTATTTTGTTCACAAAATGAGAAATAAATCATAAAATATACTTGACACAAAGGTTAATAATATAACATATATATTTTAAATGGAATAATTCACCATTTAAAATTAAAAAAATTAATTTAAATAAAAAATAGTAGAATTATTATTGAAGTATTATTAAAAGTAATATAAAAATCGTATTAGATATTTTATATCTATTTATAATAGTACTAAATATTTTGAAAATTATGGAAGTGGTATTTGGGTTCTTAAAATCCTTAAAAACAATAATTTTTTTATAATTTTTAATTTTCAAAAATCTAATTTGTGGTAATACAAATACAATGTAAATTACTACAAAATGATTATACACCACTAGTTAAAAAATATTAGATTTTAATTATATTAAATTTAAAATTAATTATTATTTGAATTGTAAAAAAAAGGATAATTTCACCTTTAATAATATGTTAGGATATTTTTATATACTTGAGTTATAAGCACTTTTGCATGTACTAGTCATTTTTGAATAAACTATATATTCTACTAGTCATTTTCAAATTAATTTGATCGCACTGAAAAGTTTCTAACCCTACATCGCTTGAAAATGTTAGTTTAGTTTGAATTGAAGATAAGTATCGTTTCTTGTGTTTTCCCTACATCGCTTTAGATGTCCGGTATTTTTAAAATTTTTACAAGTATAATTTTTTATATTTTTTATAAACAACTTATTCCTAACCGTTAACGAATTTAATTTTAAAAATTATCATATACTATTAGAACGTTTTCCAAGGGTGACCAAAACTAGGAAGAGTAGTGGTGGTATTTAGAAAAGGTTATGATTTTAATATTTTAGAACCACTACAGTATGTATACGTGGTGTAGCCGGCTTTAGAACTACTATTTTATTAAATTATAAAATAATAACATTAATATAGAAGTTGCATATAAAAATTAACAAATATTGTATAATTATATCAGTACGTATTACATTGTCATTTGTTATACAAGAGTAAGATAGCAAAGTAGAAAGTATAGAGAGAATAGAAATGAGATGTGCAAAAGAAGAGGGCAGACGGTGGGGGCATTTATAGTTTTTTATTAATTAATTTTTTAAAAAAGGCCCCCAGCGGCACTTTAACGTTGGGTTAAAAGAGGATTGTGCTAGGCACAGCACATGTGTTGTGGGTTGGCTACCCTATAGCTTGGCACGAATCAACGTGTTGGGCTGTGCTATATACAACACAACATTGTTCGTTATGATCAATGCCCAGCATGGCCGGTGACAAGTTGGGCTGTGCTGTGCCATGTTAAGGGTGGCATGGCTTAGTTAACACCTTTACATACTTGGCATGGCATGTCCCGAAAGCACGTTTGGCCTAGCACAGGCGGGTTATGTGCAATGTTAGGCCAGGACATATTCGTCTAGTGCAATGTTGGTGGCTTGAAAAAATGGACGATACCGGTATGGCACAATCTATTTAACACCACTAGGTCTGTATAATATTGCTGCGATTAGCATTTTAATTCTTGGACTTGGATAAAAAGTTGTTTTTCTCATTATTTCATGTAGATTTTAAGTATTGAAGTTTAGAACTTGCCTCACAATCAAGATTAGATGTTACCTCCTTATTCGAGGTTGCAACGGCAAGGAATTTTCTATAGCTACATTAACGTTGGTGAAATACTTATTTGCACCCCTTTGCAATGAAATGCTATTTTATGTCTTTTTGTTGGGTTGGCATTTTATACTCCATGTCTTTCTTTTCTTGTTTTATTATGATATTTTAATTTTGATGGTTAAATATTTTCAATGTTATAAGGTTGCTAACTTAGAAAACTCATCTGACACTCCTATTTGGTCAAGTGAAAAACAAACCATAGATGGAGTAAATGTTGTAAGGAGGAATATTATGCAGGTTTGTATTTTATTTTTGGAGTGAGTTGTGTATTGCCCATACTTGGCTGCAAGTCAATTTTTTCGAACTTTCGTTTGTAGATAGTGAAATTGAAAGTTTGGAATTTGCCTCATAAACAAGGACCAGGTGTTATCTCATGATGTGAAGATTGAATTAGCTAACAGTGAGGAATGTCCTATATCTTCAATGATGTTGGTGAAATACACCTCTGCGATAAATTGATTTTCTTACTATGATATTTGATTACAACAATGCACGTACCTCTAAATTTTCTATTATTTTAAAATTGGGGGATGACGAAGTACTTTTCTGATTGAGGGACAACTGGCGACAAAAAAGGTTAGCACTTTGTCTGAGAGCCAATTGTTGTGAAATCTCCAAGACAATTATAGCTATCATCATTAGAAGCTAAAATCATTAACTTGGTGTGAGAAGGTAGAAAGAAATAATTTCCTATTGCCATATAATTTTATGTCCAGTATTTTCTTGTTCTCTTATGCCTTGATTTATGTCTATTGTTGATTGTATTTCTCCTCTATATTTCCTTGAAATAGAACTTTTCTTTTCAAAATGTTACAGTTGTATTAGATTAAGAACTACTAACCAATTTTATTAACAAGATTAAGATCTTATTTTGGGTTTAGTGTTGTTTTCGTATATTGCAAGAAATTCAGGTTGCTTGAAAACATGAGAGGAGATGCAAGTGAACAGGGCATCATGATCTCCTTACATTCTAGTTTGAGTCTTGGATCACCGGCCCATGAACTCATCAGAAATTTTAAAATTGTAACGTGGCTTTATTGGTACATATACATGTCCCTCAGTCCTACTTTACTTGCAAAACCTGTGAAAGAATGATCTTTATGGCTAAGAATTGTGGAAATTGAAGTTCTTATTATCACATTGTGTTGAAAGTTTTTGTAATATAAGGGCAGTTTCATATATAGAAACCGTTTCCATTAAGTTCTTGACTTTGAATGAGGGAACCTTTGAGTTGAAATAGGCATCTATGTGATCTCAACATCTGGTTTGCCTAATACGCCGTAGAAGTGCCATTATGTTGGGTTTTGATTATTCCCTTTTGGGTGTCATAATAAACAGATAGTTATTGAAAGGTTGTACAGTATTTGTGTGAGGATTGACCGAAAGTTGGTCGAGAGTCAACCAAATAGCAAATGATGCTGAAAGGTCGGACGATATTCGTGAAAGGGTTGGTTGAAGATCAGTCGAAGGTTAGCAGAGCGGCATACGACATGCGCCTATTGTATGCATGAGTGTTGATTCCAGAATGGGGCAGCTCGATGTGTGCCTAAGAGAAAGTCGCACTTGACGCAATTTTAGGGTAATTCGAAATCATTTTCTCATATAAGAAGCGTCCCATAGAGAGAGAAAAGAAAGACAAAAAAAGAGGAAAATGTTCATCATCTGGTTGAGATTCGACTTAAGTTCCGTTCTTCGCTAAGTTCGGGTACATTGTTCTAGAATGGTTTTCTAGGTCGTATTTCGTTTGGTTGCTCTTATTTCTCATTGTACTTTCTCTTGTGAGTTGTTGGATGTATTAAGGAAGTTATAATCAACAATTCTTCACTCGGAATTGTAGTGAGGGGATTTCGGAGATGGTTGTTTGTAACTGACATTATTATTATAATGAATTTATTTAGAATTTATTCCGTAATTTTTCCATTGATTTAAAAAAGTTTTCTACATTAAAAACGTTGTGCATTATTATATTCCTTATACTCATGAATTTGGTAATTGACGCTTAACGGTGTGTTTGTGTTTTATTCCGCTACGCCAAGTTGTACATATTTTGGTCGAACCCCAACACCTTAGACTAATGATGTCATTTTGGTTTGTCTGGATAGGCCTTAACCTTCAGAAGAGACTATAGCATGCACATCTACTATTGTTGACAAAGAACAACGATAATGCTATTGACAATTGAATTATCGAAGAAAATGGCAGCTCTTGATGTCTTTGTGATTGTATGGTGGTGGGAAACTCATTTATGCTCTTTTTTTTTTAACAAGTTGTGCTGTTTTGGTATCCTTTACTGCTTACAACCGTGGCTTGGACAGAGAAATTTGAGCAGAAACCACTGGCCTTACCTCGGTTCTGACGCACCCATGTCTACTTTCTAGCTAGTTCTTGAGGGAGAATATAAATTTATTGAATTGAAATATTTCAAATGATATTTTAAAACCAAAACATGACAATTTTTTTTTTATTCCAACAAATAAAAATGATAATTTCTAATTCTTCTAGCTGTCTTTTTTTTTTCTCTGCCATGCGACAATTTTGTCTTTTTGATTTTTCTTAGTTACAACTTAGAACTAATGATATTATTGTGTTTCAATCTTTTGCTTATATTCTTTACTAATATAGCTGTATTTTTTTGTTATAGGTTTATATCTAAAAGTGATATTGGACTAAGTGTAAGTTTTTTTTTTTTTTTTCACATTTAAATGATTTTATTCGCTATCAGGCATTACATTGGTGGTATTTATATTGGATTTAAATCAAAATATGCAATTTTGAAAAGGAAGTCTAGTTTTGATCCACAAACTTCAAATCCCATTTGGGCCCTCACCATCTTTTTATCTAAACAAAGCTATTATCAACCAATCATCTTGACGTATCCTATATTGAAAATGTCACAAATCAGCTCCTAAATTCAACAAACTTTACAGAGTCTCCAAAATTCTGGTTTTGACTACCATAAGGGTCGACGTACTGACTTCTTACCCTCAAATGCCATCCATTTTGCCGTACTACCAACTTCTGGTGACCAGGTTTGTTAGCATCTGTGTTGGCAGAATTTTGGTCATGGACCATGCCATTCTCAATCCTTGTCCGAGCCTTCATTTTTCCCACTTGATTAGGTGCCCCCATTTTTAGCCTTTTTCCCTCTAGGGACTCTCCTTCAGGGTTGATTCCTATGGAGGTCACAAATTTGACAAATAATTTGACAGGGAATGATGATGGGAATTCTAATTCAATGTTTTGTTCTTTTTCTAATGGTAACCCATTACATGTTGATGAGGATTCTAACTCGTAAAGTGTATAGGTAGGCTATTAGTGACGTACTATTTTAGTTTCAATCTGGTGAACTCCCTATCGCCACTAGTGCTAGTAAGGAGTAATGGTGGTTTGGAGCAGACTTTGTCTAGTGGAGAGTGTTCTACGACTACTAAACAGATTAGTTGCAAAAAAGTAATGATGTGGGCATCGGACTTGTGACAACATTATTGAAGGTGATGATGAAAGGAAATCAGAAGGGGACATTGTTGATGACTTTCTTTTGTAGTGCATGAATTTGGACAAAATTGATGCACTGAACTCTTTAGGAATTGATGATAAAAATAGTGATCCGGTTTGGGCGGGTCTCACTCATGAACTAACTCACTCATGATCTAACTTGGGATACCTTTAGTTTGAAACTCGGGAATGGTGAGTTATGTAGGGCTGAGCTGAAAATGGTTATGGCATATGAGAAATTGGTGGAGATTGCATTGATTGACCCCAAACGTGCATTGTTTTCTATCGTATATCACTAGGTACAAAGCTTCTGTAGTGTAATAGGGTGAAGGAAGATAATAAAGGAAGAGATTGGCTGACACTGTCTCAACTCCTTGCTTTGCTGATGCTTGTCCATTAGGACCGAGTGCGTGTTTTTCAATATTTGCCTGAATCTGAAGCTTGCAGGATTTTGGCAAATAATCAATCAGCAGCTCATTCAAATAACTAAAATTTATTCCCATGTACATGCCTCTAAAATTTATTCCCAAACAATACATATTATCCCATTGATCAAACCACAGTCTATGCAAATGTCAGAGCATTGGCATACCTGTGAGAACTTGAAATAGAAATGACCTGTAATCGCCTCAGATAGAACTGGCGTATGACTTCCCGGGTAGATAAGGTGTTACCTTTTTGGGTATCACCATCTTGTAGTCTGACTACCTGAGCTAATAGGGCACACATTAGCCAACGGGGCATGCTAGTACCATCCAATAGGAGAGGTTGTTTACCTATCCTACCTTCTGCTTGTAAGTCGTGCCAGAAGCTGCTTCTGGCACTTCTGGAAATTGAATTAGTAGGCGGACCGAAGCATAAGAATGAGCATAAGCCCCACCAGTAGTCTAACTAACTGAGCTAATAGGGCACACTATAGCCAACGGGGCATGCTAGCACCATCCAATGGGAGAGGTTGTCTATCTATCCTGCCAACTGCTTGCAAGTCATGCCAGAATTCTTAAAAGCGAATCAGCAGGCAGAATATAATTGGGCACCCTTGCGGCGCTCAGCTAGTACACAGAACCAAATTGGCAGTGCCATTTACTCTCCCTCACCTCCTAACAAAGCCCCACACATGGCTCGACCCTTGACCATTGCCTCTATCAAGAATCTCGTTCGCCGGTCTAAGGAGTTCATAAACTATTTTTTTCTCTTTTTTCGTATGCATGTCCCTTCCCTTGTTTGTTTATGGTTCATAGGATCTAGCTTATAGGCTGCTAGGACCTCTGCCTTGTGAGAAGGATCGGAGTCCTCCGTCGCCATGATAGGATCTAGGCTGCCCTTGATGTGACGGATATTTTCAGCAATTTGGTTACACAAATGGGGGAAACAATCAAGATGCTTCATGATTGATTGGAGCATCAAGATGCCTTGTGAGAAGGATCAGAATCCTCCGTCGCTCAAGTTGATTGGATCTAGGCTGCCCTCGATGTGACGGATATTTTCAGCAATTTGGTTACACAAATGGGGGAAAAGATCAAGATGCTTCATGATTGATTGGAGCATCAACCTGCAAGGGCCAGTCCATCGCAGCCTAATTCGAGAGCCCCTACAACCCGGTGCTGGTTGCAGTTGATAACTCCCATGTATGCATCAACCTGTAAAGATCAGCCCCATGTGGAGGTCATGCATCCGGCCACAAAGTTTTTACACACTCAAACTGACTTGATCCATTTGCCTGAGAGATGTAATCTAAGGTCTCAGCACAAATCCAGGGCCCAGTCTAGCTGAACGGAGGCGTCTATTGGTAGTGCCTCCTGCCATACAATGTCATCACACCTAGTCTCCGCCGACCACACCAAGCTCTAGACTTTCCTCAACGCCTACAAACTGTCTGGATGCCTCTAGTGAGGTAGAGGAGAGGATTTGAAAGATTGAGCAGTAGGTATTCAAAAGACATGGCTAGACATGTGGTGTAAAGACTGAATTCTACACTCTCTTCACCTCCATCATACTAGATTTTCCACAATCGATGAAGGTCAAAGTTTCGCAACTAGAGCATTATGATAGAACTTTGGATCCCCGTGACCATCTGAACTACCTTTGCACCCTTCTTTGCTTGGATCTTTTGCAATGCCATCCAAGGAGTAAGCTTCCATAGAGAGGTTATGCCACAGCTGCCGGTGTTTCTTTCAAAAGTAGGAGAACATGGCCCGATCATTCATTCTTGTCGTATCAAGTGAGCTAACTAGGTTGGCCAAATGAGCTGCCCCAGGGCAAACCCAACACCAAAAAAGGCAAAAGGGTAATAGAGGCCACTAGGAGAACCTTCTTGCTCCTTAGTCGGGATCGTTTTCACCTCAGGTCTCGCCTCAACAGCTCCATCTTTATAACTTGCAACGATTCCCATACTGTCTTGATGTAGATCCAAGATGACCGGTTGTTGAAGTTGTTGTGGGCAATCCACTATTTGGGGTCCATGGACTAGTCCAAGCGTTGCATGTTCGACCGAGGTCATGGACACAACATGATCTCCAACAAGAGATCAAGGCCCTCATCAAAAGGTGGTTGCTGAAGAAGTTAGTCAGTGGTTCCCAAAACTCAATTTCTGCTGATATTCGTGTTGGGGTTCAACACCCGTATCTACCTAATCCGGCAGCAGCGGAAAACCCGAACCCCCCCACCATCGTCAGCCACCATTTAGTATGAATAAGGAATAAAGGAAATGCACAATATTTTTTACGTAAAAATCCCTTCTCAATTAAGGAAAAAAATTACGGGACACATAATCTACCAACAGATTCTACTATATAAAATGGTTATACAAACCCAGAGATAGAGTATCTATAACACATCTGAGAACAACTAAGAAAAGCCTCTCCAGAGTAAATAAGGAAACTTCCCCTCTTCTCACTCTGTCTTTTTCTCTCTTCTTCTTCTCACTGATGGTGCTCTCTGCTCAAGCATTTTACAAGTGTTGCATGTGGACAAACGCCTGCCATTAATTCTGTAATCTGCCAATAACTTTGTCCAACAACTCTGCAACCTGCACAGACGGTGCATGTATTGATAGGTCTCCTACCTGCTCTGTAAAGCAAACTGTCCGCAACATACTGCCAACTTTTCATGACGTTCTCGGTCATTGCTGCACTCAAGTCTCTGGACCATCTGTGCCCTTGGCCATCACAGAATCTTCTGGTGTTCCTTGGTCTCCAGGCAGTGATAATAATCTCGGACATCCCATGTTCTCGGTTGTCACTGTGCACATCCCATGTCTTCGGACGCTGCTGTGCACTCAGCCATGTTTGTGGGTGATTCCATGCCGGTGTCACCAACCGGTAAATTTCGCATCTTCCCTTTTGCTCCTTAGGCCGTCCGAGCACCAATAGAACAGCGCGCCTATTATGCTCATTGGCTATCAATGCGTTGATCGGCAAAACTTGCCTCAAAGGCTTTCGCGCGCCTTCTTTTTCTTTGCCTCCTTTAGCCGGTCAAAGAGTTGACCGGAATCCACAACCGGCCATTTGTCTTCCGCCAGTCAACCTCCGTTGACGGGTCAGTGTTCTCCGAACTTTCATTTCGCCAAATGAATTATGTTATTTACTCTCCGAAAATTCTCCAATGACAAACCAGTTTGTTGGATTACCCACAAGAGAGTGACCAAATCCCAATAATTCAAGGATTAGAACCCAAGCCTCTTCAAACCAAGTTTCCATTGGTGTCATCAGCATGGTGGAGACTCAGCTTATCCACGGAGTAAACACTTAGAGCAAGAGGAGGTGTCTTGAAAGGAAGCTATTGTATTTTGTGCTAATGATTATAGTCATGTAACTTCCCATCATTTGAACTTTATTGTAAATGTGCTTATTAGAGATTGGACAAATGACTATTATCTGAAAAAAAGTCCTTATGGATAATATAAGCTCCTAAGGCTTTTTGTACCTTGATGGTTTCACTAGGCAATGACTCAAACCATGAGAAGGCCCATTTTACAACCTCAATAATCAACCAGTCCAATTGTTAAGACTAATAAACCTCATAGTCATGTTCACGACCTATCTGAGAGTGGTTTCATAACTACTAACTTTCCTTGTCGTAAACTTACGATTGGCTTATAATGCCATTATGGGATTTATCTAAGACTAGTTTCATTTACTTATACTTTTTTATTTTCTATTTTGATATACTAATTGTGCTTTAAATAGCATTATGCAAAATGTTAAAAGGATATAAACTTGAAAATCTCAATTGAGACTTCTACTTGGATAAGCTATATGGATTCCTAAAAGATTATTTTAAGATTATGAATTTAATTAAATCAATGTATTTTTGAGGTTAATTGAGATTTTTGATCAAAAATTAAATTTTTGATCGGAATAATTTAGGTTGAGTAATGCCTAATCTACTCCTAATTCACACTTGAGCGTGTCTTAAGTAAAATGGTTGTGCCTAAAGTTGCTCGAGCTGTGCACGTACGTGTTTAGAACAAAATGCTGGCGCTTGAAGGGTGCTCGTGTGTGGTGCGATTTGTGTCTTAATGCTTGATCCGTGCTCATGCGCTAGTTTTCTATAATTGAGCCCCTTAGTCGTTATTAACTCATTTCAGTTGAAGTTTTGAGAAAAGAGAAAGAAAGAGAAGGTGAAAAGAGAGAGAAGATAGAGAAAAAGAAGGAAAAGGAAAAATTAAGGAAAAATTGAGAGATCTTTTGGTAAAATCAAGCAAATGCAAGTGCATTTAAATCTTTTCCTTTATTGCTATTCATTTCTAATCTTTTTAAGAATTTATTGTCCTAAATGCTCATGCATGTCTTAGTTTCGTACTTAAACTATCTTAAGCTTTGCGTGCATAAAATCCTACTGACATTTTATAAACTTTTATGAAATACATATCTTAAATATATGCAAATCATATTTAAGTGTTGAATTTCTATAATAATGTTCTTGTGTGCCTTTAAATTATGTTTAATATTATTTCATGTCTTTCAGTTTTATAAATATACTTCTACATGCCTTGAATTTTCGTATAACTATTCATACATGTTTTATATTTAAAAGAAATTGATAAAATTACTTAAAATATGTTAATTTCATATAATTTTCTTCATAATAGTTTCTACATGTTTATAAATCATACAATATAGTTCCTACATGTTTCCAAATTAAAGAATATACTTCCTGCATGTTCATAACTCTTATTTCATATCACAAATTTGAAAAAATATAAAGAAAAGCTCTACATAAGTTTTGAAGAAGAAAATATTTTCTCTAATATGAGAAAAATTAAGAAATGTTCATATTTGAGTAAAGTTTTCAATTTAAGTAAGTATGAACCATTGTAAAAAATTAACATAATATATTTAAATATATCATATATATTATTAGTAAATAAAATATTAAATTTATTATTTGTAAGTCAGAAAAATGGTGTTAGGTCTCACCTATAGGGATTATACGTAGATGACCTACCTAAATATCATAAATAGTATTTTATGACCTTTAGTTATATGAAAACAATCCTAAACTAAACTTTAATATTCACCAATTATTTGTGAGGTCATAACCAATCCTTGATCATTTTGTAGGTTAGCATAATTTTGGCATGATCTTATGTATTTGCATTGTTTGACATGACTGATATTATTGTACAATTTTAGCATGATTGATCATTAATATTTGGGTTTCGTATAATTATCAAAAAATAGTGTTATCAACCTTTTAGAATTTTGGTCATGTCATAATTTTAGCATGCTTTGTTCGGTATATGTCTGCATATAAAGATACATATGCCTTACTATGCATTAGACTTATTCTTGCCTTTGTTTTCGCTAATTTCAGATTAGAGAGCTCAGACTAACTTGTAGAAAATTGAGAAATGAAGGAAAACTACTTGGGGATTAGACTTTAGAGTGCTGAAATAATTATATATTTTGAATTATGCTGTAATAATTTATGTTAGCTGTTAAAATTTCATTTTATTTCGGTTAGTATCTATTTTCGGTAGCTAGATGATAATGCTGTTATGATTGTGATGCTTAAACTTGATTACAGAATTTTGAAATTTCATTTTTAATACTTTGAATTTCAGTTAAGATATTTTTCCTTACATATGATTCAAAATTAAATAATTGTCAATATTCAAAGTCACTTTTGAGTATGACTTTTGGGTATTGTGATTTAATTATGATATTATTTGTACTATTTAATAGTATTTAATGTAGGTTTGAGTCCTTATTTCGGTTTGGGTTTAAGTTGATTAATTAAACAATTGAATTTTTGAGTTTTAAGAATAAAAATTTTTTATTTAAGTTAATTATGGATTAAGGAATTAATAATTTCGATTTTGGGATTGGGAATGTGACTATAGTGAAAAGTTGTAAGGAAAAAGATTTAGGCCTATGTGCATTTTATTTCTATAGTTAACGATTATTTGTGTTGATGTGTAACCTTGACTGGTCTTATTTTTCTCACTCTCAAATGCAGATTTTTAGCATTAAACTTCATATTTGCCTCCATAATCAGGGCGTGGTGTTATCCATACTTATGTTCTTCAATTGCCAAAAGTTGTAACAGGGCTAGAAACATACATTGTGATGTTCACTCTAATTGGTTTACTTGTATCTTATTGTTGTCCTCACTTCATGCTTATGTTTATGTGAAGGAACTAGCAATCCCATTTGTTTCACTGGAAGAAACTAAGTTTGTTCCAATTGAGCATCAAGAGAGATGGTGTTTTACCAAAATTTTACTTCACTTATAAATGACAGCAGCTATTTTCTTCTCCACCCTTTGACATGATTTTATGCACATTCTACTGTTTAATTCAATCGGCTTTAATTTTCAGAATGATGATGAATGTATTATGCAGGGTGGATCCAATTAACATTGCCAAGGCCATAGCGAATGCTGGTTCAGTCTAGGTGAAGAGTTCAGCACAGCTTGGAGAAGAAATAATGGCTAAAATGCCCAAGTCTAAGGCTTGTCATTAAATTGATAAGTATTCATTTTTATAGGGTATTGACATAAGCTGGCACTTCCATATTCATTGCAAGATGCCCCAGCTTTTCTACAATTTCCCAGAAGTGTGCCTAAGCCACTAGAATTCTAGGTTGGTATATCTCAGATGAATGATTTTGATGAATAAAATTTGAAAGTTTAGTAGCACTTATGGTAAGATTAATCTCAATTGTTCAAGAATTTACATTGGACTCTCTTTGGATGTTGATGAGTGGCATGTTCTTGTATTTGATAAATTACTGCTTGAACGTGCATATTTGACGGAGTAATATCAGTGGTAACATCATTACATTGACCTAAAAAACGCATCCTTTTCATACATCATTGTTGTCATGCTCATGGTGAAATCTCTATTGAGATTCAGCAGAAAGGAACATGAAAAATTTCAAAACTTGGGGTGGAACCTTTAAACAAAAAATGGAGCCTACTTATTGTGAGAATTGGTAGAAATTAATAGCACTTCACCTGAATAGAGTTTTAACTTGTCAAATATTTCTAAATTTTTAGAAGGCTTATTTTATGCTGCTCCACAACAAAGGCAAGGATTTTGCGCTGCTGTCTAACAAAAGAAAGTTACTCTAATTCCAGAATTTCATTTTTCATTGGACGAGAGGGTGTTGCCTCCACCGGCTAATTTTTGTAGGTATGACTACCCATGTTTTCTTCCTTCTATAGTTTTTTCTGACTTGGGTTTAATATAATTGCCATAATTGTAGCTTTATTCAGCCTGCATTAAAATTAGAATGTTACATGAGCATCAGATTCCAAGAAACACAGATGCAAAATGGTTTCTTCCAGCAAAGGTTTCTTAACTTAGATTCATTGTCAGTGAATGTGCATGATTAATTCAAATGTTGTGAGCAAGCTCTTTACTTCAAATAAAAACAAGCTAAAGGAGCAGGTTAGCAACGAATAGTTAAGGAAACCATGTGAGAACCAGTGAAAGAAGAAAGTGGATGGATTTGCAATACTTGCCCATACCCCCATGTGTAAGAAAATGAAGTAGAACCGAAAGGTGAGGAAGGAGGAAGAAGACGGTGAGGAAGGAGAAACGCAGTCGTGTAGGTTGGGAACAAGCGTAACCTTACAATCTCATTATTGCCTCTGAAAAAGTTACAATGAGTGGACGCCGCCCATTACACGATTTATAATACAAATAACGAAAAGAATAAATCTCCTAATATCTTAAAATAACTATACAATATTACAAAGGAAGAAACAAATTATATGTGTCCTAAAATACAATTTTCTAAATATAATGTTCACAAAGTAAGAAGATTAAATATAATGTTTACAAAGTAGGAATATTACGTATTTCTTAATATGCCCCCGCAAGATGGAGTATATATATTGATAATGCTTATCTTGGATAGATGTGAATTTAGCCAGTGTGAGGGTAAAATTTTGGTGAATATATATGCCAGTTGATTATGTGTGGTAACATGGTGTGTACGAATGCTCCCTTCTTGAATCTTGTCGCGGATGAGATGACAGTCCAACTCGATGTGTTTAGTGCGCTCATGAAAAACGGGGTTCCCTGCAATGTGAAGTGCCGCTTGATTATCACAATATAAGTATGCTGCATGTGGATGTGAAACCTGCAAGTCATGCAAAATATAACGTAGGCAAGACAATTCACAATAAGTTGTGGCCATAGATCTATATTCGACCTCTGCGAAAGATCGAGAGACCACTGACTGTTTCTTGCATTTCCATGAAACGAGATAATTTTCAATAAAAACACAAGAACAAAAACTCTAATAGATCTTCGAGTTAAGTCTGACAATGATATGCTCAATTTAATCACAAAAAAAATTTCTTAATTGAATGTTAGAGGTACAAGAAAATAATATGCATTGTCCTGGATTTAATTTTAAATATCGCAAAATTTGATATGCAGCATTCATATGACTCGAAGTGGGTTGATCCATAAATTGACTTAAAATGTGTACTGCATAGGCTATGTCTGGTTTTGTGACTGTGAAATAAAGAAGGCGGTCAATAAGCCTTCTATATACACTCGGATTCTGCAAGGCTACCCCAATTTGCTTAATCAATCTCAAGTTTTGGTCCATTAGTAGTTTGAGAGGTTTGGCACCAATGGAGCCAGAATCGGCTAAAATATCAAGAGTGTATTTTCGTTGACAAATGTGTATACCTTTTGCCGATCGTGCGACTTCTATGCCAAGGAAATATCGCAGTATCCCAAGGTCTTTAATCTTGAAAGCTTGGTTAAGAAAGGATTTGATAGATGCAATGGCATCCAAACAATTACTTACGACAATTATATCATCGATATAGACTAGAAGAACTGTAAATGATTTGTCATCTTGTTTGGTAAACAAATTGTAATCGACCTTGGATTGAACAAAGCCATAAGCGATAAGAGAAGTAGAAAGCTTGGTATACCATTGTTTAGAGGCTTGTTTAAGACAATATATACTTTTTAACAACTTGCATACCTGGTGGGGTCTTCCTTTGGTGTAATCGGAAGGTTGTTGCATATAGATTTCTTCATCTAAGGCTCCATTTATAAATATGTTATTTACATCGAAATGATATAAATGCCATCCGTGTATGGTAGCGATAGCCAAGAAACACTGAACCACGGTAAGTTTAGCAACAGAAGAAAAGGTTTCATGGTAATTCACCCTTGCCTCTTGGGTGTATCGTTTAGCCACTAATCGGCATTTATATCATTCAATGCTCCCATCACTATTCATCTTCAATTTGAATACATATCGACAACCGATAGCTTTCTTCCCTTGAGGTAAGTCAGTGATAATCCAGGTTTTATTGGATTCTAAAGCTTTTAGTTCATCATCGATGGCTGTCCGCCAATTGGGATCACAAACAGTTTGAGCATAAGTTTGTGGTTCAGCTTCAGATGAGATGGAAGATGAAAAGGAACTATAAACATGGATAATTGTTGATATGATATGTAATTTTCAAGAGAATAAGGTTTGCATGGAGAAATTTGTGCTGTTGGTTGAGTAGGTGTAGCTTGCGATGCTTGGTGACAATTAAAGTCTTTCAAATATTAAGGGGCTTTTCTAGCTCTGGTGGTTCTGTGAAAGGGGATGTTCTCTCTTGCTGAGGATTGAATATTTGGAAGAGGAGTACTAGGTTGTAGATTGTCACCTAAAGGTTCTTGACTATTCTCCAATTGGTCATGAACAAAGGGCGAATCGTAGTCCTCCATCATGATGAATGCTGGCAGTTGGTGGAGCTCTATCTAGTACAGGATCGGTGACCGGATTCAAATCTAAGTCATGTATGGAAGGTGAGTGTTGAGTAAGAGCAGGATCAGCATTAGTCACTGCGGGAGGCATTGCATTATTAGGAGCAGTTTTGGCATCGTTTTTCTGGTAGGGAAAGATATTCTCATGAAAAATAACATCCCTGGAATAAAATGCAACATGGCTATACAAATCAAACAATTTGTATCCTTTAATTCCAAAATGATATCCCAGAAAGATACAAGTTTTACTTTTGGAGTCAAATTTCTTCCGCCCATGGGAGAGAGTGGAAGCAAAATATAAATAACCGAATATACGAAGGTTGTCATAATTTGGTTTGACTACTAATAAAATTTCATATGGAGTCTTGTTGTCCAACAATGGAGTCTTGTTGTCCAGCAATGGAGTGAAAATTATATTTATAATATATGCAGCAGTAAGTATGTAATCACTCCAGAATTTTAAGGGAAGTCCTAATTAAAATCTAATAGCCCTAGCGACGTTTAATAAATGTTGGTGTTTGCGTTCAACAACACCATTTTGTTGTGGTGTTTCCACGCAATTTCGTTGATGGATAACACCTCTTTTACGGTAGAAATCTCCCAGAGAAAATTTAAATTCATTGTCACTTCGAATGACTTTAATTTTGCATTAAATTGTCGGTGACTAGATTGTAAAAGGCTTCTAAGCACAATTTTGTGTCTGATTTTTGTTTCAGAAGATAAATCCAAGTACTCCTTGAAAAATCATCAATAATGGTCAAGAAATATTTATATCCATCATAAAAAATTTCAAAGCAAGGTCCCCACAAGTCACAATGTACCACATCGAATAAGGTGTGTGACTTATGGTTTCTGGGAGAAAAGGGAAGGCGATGTTGTTTAGCCATGTAATAAGTAGAACAGGGATTATCATTAATAGAATGCATTGCTCCTTTTACAAAAGGATCGCTTATTAATTTAATCCTAGAATGTGAAATGTGTCCTAATCGATAATGTCATAGGTCTACTGGCGATGAGACAAAATTAGCAAAAGGCTTCCTGATGTGACTAGAGTATTTTGAGAAAAGAACAGCTAAGGTGTTTGGATGGACTTCATTATTCATCAAATAATATAAACCATTTTTCTCTTCACCCATCCCAATCGTTGTCTAGAAGGCAAGGTCCTAAATTAGGCAAATGTTAGAGAAGAAAAATAAATTGCAATTGAGAACATCAGCAAGCTGTTTCACAGAAACCAGATTAAATGTAAAGGAAGGGACACACAATACATTTTGCAATGTTATTTTATCGATCAACTTAACAGCTCCAATATGGAAAGCAAAGGCCTTACTTCTGTCAGGAAGTTTGACAGAGCAGGAGATTGTTATCTCCTTATGAAGGTATAAATAGGGGTCGCAGATCATGTGATCAGTGGCCCCTGTATCAATTATCTAGATGTTCTTTCTATTATACGGGGAAGAGACAGAGTAGAAATCAGTACCATTTATGTTGGCTGCCTTTGATTGATCTCGAAGGGGATCAAAAAGAGTTGAACTCTGTTTAACCATTTGAGAAGAAGGCACTACGGCAAGGTCTTTAGATTGAAGCAAATTCATGAGTTGCTTCAACTGCACTTTGGTCAATGCAACTTTATCATCCTCATTAGTTTATTGGTTCGACATGGTTGTGTAACTCGAATGATTAGCCAAAAGGGCTATGGTCCCAGACTTACCATACAGTTTATGGTTGGGAGGAAAACCGTGGAGTTGATAACACTTATCAGTAACATGTCCAGGTCTATGACAATGAGCACATGTGGGAATCTCAGCATTCCCAATTTTGAAAGATTGCTGTAACGTGTGTTATGGAACACGGCAATGAACACAAAATGGTCTATCTTTATTTGACATATGATTATTTTTCATGGCGTTTTTAGGGTTATTGATAGTCCATTTCACAGCCAAAGACATCGTTTTTGAAGGGTGCACAACGGACAACATTTGATGTTGTCATTCTTGCCGTTGGACAATAGAGAAGACCTTGTTGACAGACGGAAGAATATCCATCAACATGATCTGATCTCGCACATTAATATATGAGTCATTGAGACCCATTAAAAACTGTATGACACAATCCCTCTGATAGTGCTCGATGAGCACTTTAATTTTACCGCAATCGCAATCTGGGAGAGAGTCATATATAAGGAGTTCATCCCAGATCGTTTTCAATTTATCATAATACACACTTACCGAATCTTGTTCTTGCAAAAGGCTCCCCAAGAATTTCTTGAGTTGGAAAATACGTGGCCCATTTTGTTGGGTGAACCGTTCACGTAATTTCTTCCAGATTTCGGAAGCATCATCAACAAAAATAACACTGCATTTAATGGATGGACTGATGGAGTTCTGAATCCAGGAGACTACCATGTCATTGCATCGTCCCCAGGCTTCAAAGAGGGGGTCGGTGGAATCGATGGGTTTAGGAACAGTACCTTCAATAAACTGGAGTTTGTTTTTAGCCCTCAAGGCTCGATGCATCGTTCTGGACCAAGTAGAATAGTTGTCGATTGTAAGCAAATCGGTGACCAAAGTGACAGTCGGACTATTGCCGGCTTCCAGTCGAAAAGGGTTAGTTGGATCTGAAAGATTTTGAAATCGTAAGAGGGTTTGTGAGTAGTCGAGATCTGGGTTGTCGTTGCTTGATGTGTTTTCGGTGTGGTGTGATGCTATTTTTCTTTGATACCATTAAAGAAAATGAAGCAGAACCGAAAGGTGAGGAAGGACGAAGAAGACGGTGAGGAAGGAGAAACGCAGTCATGCAGGTTGGGAAAAAGCGCAACCTTACAATCTCATTATTGCCTCTGAAAAAGTTACAGTGAGGGGACACCACCCATTACACGATTTATAATACAAATAACAAAAAGAATAAATCTCCTAATATCCTAAAATAACTATACAATATTACAAATGAAGAAACAAATTATACGTGTCCTAAAATACAATTTTCTAAATATAATGTTTACAAAGTAGGAAGATTAAATATAATGTTTACAAAGTAGAAATATTACGTATTTCCTAATACCATGCCTTCAATTATCTTCTGGTGTAGTTGGTTTTTTTCTCGCAATGCTATTCCATGGCCTTAATCCCTGATAAACATTGACTAGGTCTGAGGAACCTGAAACTAAAACCACCCTACGGGTTTGTTTAGTGGGAGGTGAAGAGCTGAGACTTGAGAGAGTTTGAGCAAGTAAGTGTTGGATAAAGTGCTCAAGGCTCATATCATCACGTAGAATGGTATTTCCATTTTGGTTCCCTCAGATATTATGGTTGATTATCCCACCAATTTTATTCTGATGTGATATTCATTACTCTGGCTCTTCCTTTTTTTTATTAGTTGTCTTATTTTTTTTCCCCCTCTATTTGCAGATTCTAGAGGCTCCAATTTTATCTGCATTGCCTAATTGTGCACCTCTGCAACCAACATTCTACTTAGTTTCAACATAAATGGGTGATTAATGTAGATATAGTTTCATAATTCAGAAACAGTAACGGCAAAATTATTCTTGCTTGAGGAATTCCGTATGAAGACTATGACAAGTGCCAGCATGAATGCATGAGTACCTTCGGCCATTTCAGCAAAATATAGTAGCACAGTATGAAAAAGCTTTATTCTTTCTTTTTCCCATCCCCCTGCAATGGTGGTGGGGGTTGGTCTGGAATTTCAGGATTATGTAACATTCATTTTTGGAGTTTCATCTTTGAAATGATAAATATCACTCAAACATCCAACCCACTGGACCTAGAAACCACCTCCTCTAACATTAATGAGGGCACATCCACGTATAAAATCCATGGTTGAGCAGGAGGAACTTTAGAAATTCCAAATTCAATGGTCTTCTTGTCAATAAAAAGGGAGGATTTTAATTTTGGTGAGAGAGTTGGCCAGCAATAAATATTTCTCTCCTTTGTCTTCCTCTTTTGGAGCGTGGCATGTCAAGATTTTTAGACTTTTGACAGTAAAGGAGATTTAAGGTTGTTTTTTAGCAATAAAAATGAAATTACTACACCTCAAAGAATTTCATTTTGCATTTGACAAAAAGATAAAATTGCCACTTGCTGATAGCATGATCTTTTTTGACAAGGTGAAATGGGAATTATAAAAGAATCTTTAATTCTTAAAGATGGTGTTTCAAATTGAAAATTGGAAGAAGGGCAGATTAAAAAAGCTTTTGATGGAAAATCAGAAATTGTTTGATGAAGAGAACCGAGATTCCAAAGGCTAATCCGTGCCCTTAATATCATCCAATTTTATCATGGATAATGTTGGCATATCAACCAAGTTGAAGCATTGGTGTATCCTTACCTAATATCATCCCTCAAATGTTTGACCTCAGTACCAAACTGCATGCACAACATGTGAAACATTTTGAAATAAGAGAGCACTTTATCCTTACCATGTATCAAGCTTGCCTGTGTTACTGAACTGTGACAATTGATGAAAGTTAAATACTATTTGTAGTAAAATTAATATGATGTGATTTGGACCACATATTTTGGAGTGAACAACACCAAAAGTTTTGATGCTCCTGGAATTGGTGAGGGGATATGGTGTCCGAGTATCCTTATACAAATTCAAAAGCATGATGCTGTCCTTCATATTACACTCATGGAAAGTTCAGGATCAGAGTCCGAAGTGAAGATTTGTATTCAATTTACATGTATAGCCAATTGAACATGACATATGATTTGGACTTGTACCAATAAGATGTAGACTGTCTTGCAGTATACCATTTCAAAAACGCTGCTGTCTCAGTTGCTGAGGAAGACACAAAGCATAGGAGAAATGTCAACTTACTATCTAAATCCTTGATAATGGAACCAATGGGTGAGATTATTGGAAACTTTGGGATGTAAAAGATTGAGGAAAGGCTCCAGTTTGATTTAACAGAACGTTGCTGCAATATTGCGCAGTGAAAAAGGCAATCTTGCTTTCTAACTGTGCCCTTTCTCCACCATCTTCCCGGCTGCCAATTTTGTTTTACTGAGAAAGTTTTAATTTTGATTAGTTGGAAAATGATGATTCTATGCTCTCTTTTTTGGGATAATTGGGTTTCAAAATGTTTGTTTAATTGCTGCGTTCTTTTGATTTTTTTTTTTTTTCATTTACTTCAAGTTTTGGTTTCTGTGGATTTACCATGAATATTTTTTGATTGGAGGATCTTTTCTTGCCTGAATGTGAATGTGTGCATCATATATTGATATTTGATTTATGCTGGCTTTAAAGGTCACTCCCTACTTTATTTGGAGGATATCATTTTGCTTTGATGGGGAAAAGCCTTTTATATCGCACCAGTTTTCATTCTAAAGCTGATTATCTGTCATAATATTTTATTATTATAATTATGATTATTATTATTATTATTATTATTTTGTGCGGCTTGCATATATATATATTTTTTATTGTTTTTGACTTTATAATTTTGAGCATTTCTATTTGTATGGATTAAATTGTAACTGATTTATTTTATTATTGGTTTGGATAATTTAGAATTTTTGTATGTAAGTTTTTTAGATAATACACATGAGTCCTTAGTTATTAAAACAATTATGTATTGTTAGTTTTTATTAATTGTTTATTAGTAATGGATGATATCAGTGTAGATCAACGTTTGGTCATTTATCATTGTTGAAGTAGTGAAATTATATTATCTGAAAAAATTAAACAAATTTGAACTGGTTTGTATGCAAAGATCAAAATAAAACAACTCAACCCCCCAATTAGGAACCCTACCTCTTTAAAAAGAGCAAAAGATTTGATTTTTTTTTAATAATAATTATTAGATATTAATTAAATAGTTATATTATTATTTTTTAAAAAAGAGAGAAAAAATTAATTTTTTAAAAGAAAGATATTAAACGTTTAATATTTATCGAATGATTGTAATTTAAAATCGTTAAATTAATCTCTTTATTACAAAAATAGATTTTGAATTTTCCCTACCACCCTCCAAAAAAAATACAAAATAAAAAAGACAGCAAAATAAATAATTAGGAAAATAAACGATTGCTGGTGAAAATGTTCGATGCTTAGTGATATACAATCAAGGTAATTAACAGAATATTACTCTTGGTTGATAAAATAAGAGAAATATTTGGGGTAAATTCTTTAATAATATTTGGTACATATTTAAATAACATATCATCTATATATCTATTTATTTTTTTAAAAAATTTTGTTAGCTTGAATAAATATAAAAAATATCATATTGTGAAGAATATTATATAAATAATTAAAAGATAACCACCGAAATGCTCTAAAAATATGAAACAAAAGATTACATTTCGTCGGCAGCAGGATTTGAACCTGCGCGGGCGGAGCCCAACAGATTTCAAGTCTGTCTCCTTAACCACTCGGACATACCGACAAATTTGCTTTTATTGTTAATTTTAAAGAATAATACTACTAGTTGCTTCTGTTCTGGTAGGGGAAGATGAAATTTTTTTTATATCTTAATTATCTATTTTAAAATAAATAATTATAATTTAATAATTAATTTTAAATAATTTTTTATATTTTAAAAAATTATTTAAATATTATTAATTTAAATTAAGAGAAAAGTAGACTCAATCTCTTAAAGAGATCCCCTTCTATATGCTTGTTATAACATTTTTGTTTTTGTCATCTTATTTAACATTTTCGTTAATTTAGTATAATATTTTCTCCAAATGTTAATAATTTTAAATTATTTTTTATTATATAATTTTAAATCTCCTTACATCTATTTTTTTTTTCTTTCATCTAGCCAAATCTAACTTATATTTTCTCACGACTATCTCATATTTTCCGAGTGACAATTTTATTGTATGAAATTCACAAGTATAAACCATCAAATAAGTTTACATGCAAATAATTTTACATAATATTTCAGACAATACTGTACACATTTATCCTTAATTGTTCCCAAATTGAGGGGGACTTTGTACATTTGATGCCCAATATAAATTTCATAGACTGAAATCAATAAAAAGGCCTACATATACTATAAGAATAAAGCCACGTACATAAAAATTTGTTCCAAACCTACAATATAGAAGACCTATGTGCTATATTATCCTTTAGAAGATTACAAAAAATCAATGTACAAGCACCATTTTCTTGAAGATTACATCATCTCTTTTGATACATTATAGTATTTTTAAATCATGTTATAATAGCGTTACACTCGATTAGATGAACGAGAACTATTAATTGTTTAACAAAGATAATGTAGACTTGAAATTTGAATTATGATTTGAATAAATTTGGCTCGAATCTAAAATTCAGTATAATCATTTAGATACTTGATCATTTAATTATCCATCTAACATTGATTTATTCTGATTAAAATCATGTCAATATTGAATACTGTATTATTTATATTTAAATTAATAAACTGGTTAATACTTTTATCTTTTTAGACTAGTTCATAGATTCGCTATATTAATCAATTAGATTAGTTTAATTGCTATTATATTGAACAAAAAAAATTCAACTATTTGTCCTTTTTTTTTTTTTTGAAGTAGTGTCTTTATTAATTTTGAAATGTCAAGATGAGACTCATATAATTAATTAAAAGGTCATACAAGTATTTAAAAGGCCATAAAGGTATTAGTCTAGTAAAAAATAAGATCATATTTTAGTTTGATGGAATGTGATATGAAGGGATGAGTCTCTTAGAGATAAGTTGTTAGGGAGTAATGATCTTGATCATTGGCTTTGGGTATCTATATATGTTTCAATTTGACTAGTAATATCTGTTATGCGATTGTTTTCTTTAAATTAGGTTTTATATCAAAATCTCAATAGGTTTTTTGTTTTTTAAACTATTAAAAGTGCTATTGATTAGCTTTTTCCTACACCAAAGTAGTCTAAAGTTTTTTTGAGATTTTTTTTGTTCATCGCCTATATGCTTTATCAAAAATTTATACAAATTAATCTATCACGTATAAGAGTCAATATCACATGTATATTTGTTCTTAGTGATCATTAACAATTAACTTAGTAAAATACAAACATATATTAAATAAACATATATAATTCTATCGGGTCAAAAGATATTTATGTTAATTATGCTAAATAACATTTTCATTGTCGATGAACAATTTTAAAAGGTATTCATTAATTGACCCATTCAATATATGTATTCTTACTGTATACCTATTCATTTGCTTAAGATCACCACCTCATTGATGAATTTTACTACCTTATCTAATAGCAATACAATCAATGTAAATCTATTTAATATATGAAACATATCTCTCTCAGTTTAGAACAAAATAAGTAAATAAATAATCAAAAAATTATAATTTTAATCCTTAATTTATTAATCATTGGTATAATTTTTTATAATATAATGATTATAATTTTTAAGTAACATCACATATTACAATTAAGATGCCTATCAAATAACTAATATATATGAATCATAAAAAATAGTTAAATTATTAAATATGTCCTCCATTAAATAAATTTTAAGTTTATTTTATAAATAATATCCGTAGCATTAATAATATACCAGAGCTCAGAATAATTCCTTCTCGTACGGAAAGAAAACAAAATTAATTATGGTAAAGCTTTAAATTACGTTATAGTAATTTTATTTACTTTAGTCTCATGTACTTTAATATTAAAAATAATTTAATAATATTTTTATCATCCTGTTTTAAGTTTATGATTTTAAGACCAATTTTTTTCCTCTTCTGATGTCCATTTATGGCCGAAGGATCACGTGGGTTGGCCCACTTCTCATGGGGCAAGTGGCACACGAGTGGGGTAGGATCACGTGCTAGGCATCATAACCCTTGCATAATCACCGTGCCAGACTGGATTAAAGAGATATAATTTATTTTTTAATTCAAATTATTTTTTAAAATAAATAATTATAATTTAATTATATTTTAAAAAATAAATAATTATTTAAAATTAATTATTAAATTATAATTATTAATTTTAAAATAAATAATTAAAATATCATTGGGTTCCATTATCCTTAACCTAAAAGGGCTAAAAGGAAAGATTTTAATGACGAAATTGACCCGGTAGCCCTGCTATCACACGTCCGAGACCTCATGCAACGCGAAATGACCGAGAAACTTTCTTACGACCGTCCGATAACACACACGGGCTAAATAAGACGCTGACTACCAAACTCCAAAATAAGTCAAGAGTTGACGAGACTTTCTCTCAGACGTGAACGCCAACTCAGCCGACTTCACATTCTAGGAGTCACAGAATCCCGCACACACATCGCCGCCGTCACAAGAATAATCCTCAGAAAGATGCCCCGTCACCTTAAGATCGACATTCTTCGACAATAACACGCCACCCAGCGCGTCGCCTCCTAACTCACCAAACACGCCAAATAAGGCGACACGACACGGCTATGTCAATGGAAGAGGTGGCCGCCCTCCCAATAGGCCTTAGTAGCCGCGTGGGCATTCCCAACGGCTACATTTACCCTTATAAATATCCGCTTTGGGCATACAAGGAGGGGGTCTTTTGCTAACAAGTGAAAAGGCTCAAGGAAAGATAAAAGAGTGTTACTCTGAACTTTGTATCTTGTACAAAACAGCGATCAACTAGTAAAGATCCTTCTCAGGCTTCTAGCCTCGTGGTTTTTCCCTCATTTCAAAGGAGGGTTTTCCACGTAAAAACTTGTGTGTTCTCTCTCTCTCTTTCACAACTCCCGCTCGCCCAAAAACAACTCACTTTCTCTTGTGTTGCGCTTGTTTTCGTCCACCTGACGTCATCACACGTCAGCTACGTATGGCAGTCGGACTCGAACGCAACATTGGCGCCGTCTGTGGGAAGAGGACGAAAAGTCAACTTCTCACTCTCCCAAACCGCGTTTAACTACACATTGCAACCTTTACACCTACGCATCCTGAAATGGTGAGCACCAGTGGCACAGTAAAATACCACCTCCAAACGCGACTCAAAGAATAAAGCAGGAGGGTGTCCCCAACCCTGTTTCGGCATCAAAACCATCCCGATCCAACAGATACGGTGGTTTAGCAACGAAAGTAGAAGAGATGTCAAAGGCCATCTTCGCCCTCTGCGCCAAAGAGGACGAGAAGGCCAAGGGAGCGCCTTCCAGGGGCTCCCAGGCGGAAATGTCTAGGAGCGGAGGAAGGAGGCGCGAGCGCCCATATAGGGCGCCCGCTCAGCAGGAACTACCAAGAACCCAAGTTGCCTCAAGCGGCAGGATGCCTCGTGGACTAGAGGACCGCCTGGGTCCCCGATCTCAGGGGAATCAAGAGCACCACGCCCGAGAGGCAACACATGTGCGTGGGTCCAGACGGACCCCCGAGAGGCCAGCAAGCCACCAGCCCAACGAGTTGAGGCACCTCCTGAACGCAAGGAGAACGACAGCTCCACCCCACGTGGAGGAAAAGTTAGCAAAAGTTTAGAATCGCATTTTCGGGGAGAGTAGCGGAGCAAGTATTCCCCAATCTCCATTCACAACGGACGTCAGGGCAAGGGCGCTGCCCCCAAAATTCAAGATGCCAAACCTGGAGGCTTATGATGGAAGCGCTGATCCAATGGATCATCTTAATCTGTTCCGAGAGCATCTAAGTCTCCAAGGTCTAGATGAAGCTACTATGTGCCAATGCTTCCCTTTGACGCTGAAAGAGGACGCAAGAGTGTGGTTTTATGGGATGCCTGTGGACTCCATCAGCACCTTTGGCGAACTAGCGGCAGCATTCTTCACTCGCCGCCTCTAGCAGAGGGGCGGAGAAATGTACACTGCACCTCACTCGCGTGAAGCAGGGTGCCAGGGAGAGCCTGAGGGAATTCCTGGCCAGATTCGTGGCCGAGGCCAGGCAAATTCCAAAACTGTCAGATGGGGTGAAACTAAACGCTTTTCTGTCTGGCCTGGAGGGGGGTGCTTTCTTTAAACGCCTCATCCACAAGGGCACTCACACTTTCGAGGAGGCCGAGACCGTAGCAAGGACCTACATAGCAGCTGAGGAGGCGAATGAAGCAAAGCGTCCGGAGAAGGACGAAAATTACCGTCCGAGGACGTCGGAGATGAAGAGAAAGGCTGGGGACTACCGTAGTCCCCCGTTCGCGACGAGGCACCGTAAGTTTGAGCCGGCCGTCCGGAGAGACACACCGCCGGTGCACCTCACTCCTCTAAACGACACTTGCACGAACGTGCTGATGCAGATCCGAGGGGAGAAGTTCGTCAAGTGGCCCAAGCCACTAAGGAATCCAGATGGAGGTGATCAAAAGAAATACTGCGACTTCCACCGCTGTGGAGGTCATGCCACTAAAGACTGCAAGTCATTGCAGAGGGAGATTGAAGAGCTAATAAAGAGGGGGCACCTCAACCGTTTCCTGCAAAGACCCGGGCAATCCTCCGGAACAGCAATCGAGCCTGAAGTTGAACCACCAAGGAACCGAGTTGCAGCAGGGGTCGTAAACATGGTGTTAACCCGGCCGGCTCGGGAGAGCGGCCTAGAGCCCAGTGCCTCCAAAAGGCCGAGGACGAGTGCTAGGGATGATGTTATATGTTTTAGCAAAGAGGATATGACCCATGTAACTTCCCCTCATAGTGACCCTTTGGTTGACCCAAGACTGTTTGAGTGACGAGCCAATGACTACCGCATGAAACGAGTCTTTATTGATAATGGAAGCTCTAGTAATTTGCTTTACCTCGACGCGTACCTTAAGTTAGGTTTGAGGAAAAGTCAAATGAAAGCCCCAGAGGGGCCACTGTATGGGCTCGACAATGAGCCAGTCCCAGTCCAAGGCATTATACAGCTGGAAGTCACGCTGAACCTACCCGAGGACTCCGTCCAAGGATCCTCACCTTTTCGGTGGTGGACCTCCCGTCCCATGTACAACGCAATTCTCGGACGCCCATGCCTTGCTAGCTTTGAAGCAAAGTGACTTCCATCCCACACTTAAAGATGAAATTTCCGACTCCGCTTTTAGTGTCGGGAAAGTCCTCTGTGAACATGCCACTGGGAGAATGTGCTACCTGTCGCGGTCACGCAAACTCCCTTCCTGTGCCAATGGAAGACCTCGATCTCGTGAGACGAAGCAACTCCGCAACAGCGCAACCCGGGGTGAGCCTACCCTACGAATTCCTTTGATCCCGAGGACCCCCGAGAAATGTGTCCACATAGGAGCTCTCTCGAAGAGTCCGTCCGAGATCAACTCACGAGATTTCTAAGGGAGAACTCGGACGTGTTTGCTTGGTCCCCCGCGACATGCTGCATCTCTCCCGAGACAATAGTGCATAAGCTTGGCGTGATCCACACCACAAGCCTATTAGGCGTATGAGGAATTACTCGACTGCAAAAGTAGTGGCCGTCCCGGGAGGAAGTAAAGAAGCTCCCGACGCAGGATTCATCCGAGAGGTACAATACCCGGACCGGCTCGCCAACGTGGTCATGGTAAAGAAAAGCAGTGGAAAATGGAGGATGTGCGTAGACTTCACAGATCTCAACAAAGCCTGTCCAAAGGACAGCTTTTCGCTCCCGAGGATCAACCAGTTGGTGGACTCGACGTCCGGCCACGAGCTGCTCAGCTTTATGGACGCCTACTCGGGGTAAATCAAATAAAAATGTGTCCCGAGGACGAAGAGCATACGTCCTTCATGACTGACCAAGGGACGTACTGTTACAAAGTGATGCCCTTCGGTCTCAAGAACGCCGGTACGACATACCAACGACTGGTCAACAAAATGTTCAAGGACCAGATCGGCAAACGTGCGTCTACGACTTGCTCGTGAAAAGCACCATGAATAGAAACCACATCGAGGATTCGCGAAACCTTCCGAGTGTTAAGGGCCCACTTAATGAAGTCAACCCCAAAGAAATGCACGTTCGGGTGACGTCCGGAAGTTCTCGGCCTATATAGTGTCGCAACGTGGGATCGAGGCGAATCCCGAGAAGATCCAAAGCTATTTTAAACAAGCAATCTCCCTACTATAAAAGAGGTCCAAAGACTCACCGGGCGGGTGGCCGCCTCTCCCTTTTTCTCTCGCAAATCTGCGAGAGACATTTGCCTTTCTTCAAGGCACTCGTGAGGACCTAAGACCCAAGGCTTTCGTTGAGCGATTTATCATGAGGAGGCATTTCAAGGCCTCAAGGCATATCTTGCTAACCCTCCTCTCCTGGCTTCTCCTCAACCGGGAGAGGAGCTCTATTTGTACCTGTCAGTGACCGACCGAGCCCTGAGCTCGGCCTTGGTGAGAGAATGCCAAGGGAATCAGCAGCCAGTATACTACGTCAGTAAGATCCTAGCGGACTCGGTGACCCAATATCCACACACGGAGAAGATTGCACTGGCGCTGGTGTACTCTGCCAGGAAGCTAAGGCCTTACTTCCAGGCGCATAAAATAGTGATCCTGACGGACCAACCACTAAGGACCGTTCTCCAGAAGCCCGAGGTCTCGGGACGACTGATAAAATGGGCCATTGAATTAGGCAAATTCGACATCGAATTCAGGCCAAGGCCGGCCATGAAGGGCCAGGCCCTTGCGGATTTTGTCGTAGAGGCAACTGTGCTCGCCAGCGATGATTCCGAGAGTACTAGAACGGGCAAAATAGGATTAGCGCCAGCATGGACGCTCCACGTAGACGGCTCCTCCATAAAGGATGGTTGCGAGGCCGGTGTGGTGCTGCGGACTCCCGTGGGGTCAGAAATTAAGTACTCCGTAACCTTGGGATTCCAAGCCACCAATAACGTCGCGGAATACGAAGCCTTGATTACAGGACTTCGATTGGCAAAGGAATGCTCGGCCAAGGAATTGGTGGTTTACAGTGATTCCGAGCTGGTCATCAACCAAGTCCACGGGAACTTCGAAGTCAACAATCCTCAGCTCTTCAAATATCTCATGAGGGTAAAGGGGATGATCTCAGATTTTGAGCAAGTAGAATTCATACACATTCCGAGAACAGAAAACGAAAAGGCGGACGCATTAGCAAAGGCAGCAGCGTCCGGGGATCCTTAGCAGTACGCCCGAGGAATGAGGGAAACATTGGAACGACCCACGATAGAGGAGCCCGAGACCAAGGTTATGCAGGTGTCGAGCGGTGACACCTGGATGACCGCATACTTGAGATATCTCACGGACGGTACTCTGCCGGAGGACCCTGTTGAGGCCAAGAAAATAAAGAAGACTGCGGGGTGGTACGCCATAGTGGACGGCCGTTTATATCGACGGGGTTTTCAGCCCCTTATTTGAGGTGCCTTACCCCCGAGGAGGCAGAATACGCCCTCCAGGAGGTGCATCTTGGGTTCTGTGGGTCTCATATTGGAGGTAAAAATCTGGCGTTCAAAATAATGAGGCAAGGGTACTATTGGCCTACGATGAAGTATGACGCCATGGACTTTGTACGTAAGTGCGAGAATTGCCAGATCCACGGTAATCTGAACCGTTAGCCCCACACAGAACTCCGGGCATTACAATCTCCGTGGCCTTTCGCACAGTGGGGGCTTGATATCCTCGGGCCATTCCCCGTCGCAACCGCTCAAAGAAAGTTCCTGATTGTCAGGATAGATTACTTCACAAAGTGGGTGGAGGCAACGCCCTTCGCGCGAATAACGGAGCAGAACGCGACTGAGTTTCTCCGGCAGTGCATCGTCTGCAGATTTGGGTCCCTGAATGCATCATAACCGACAATGGAACGCAGTTCACCGGGAAACGGTTTTCTAAGTACTGCGCTCGCCTCAGAATCAACCTAGTCCACACATCCGTCGCCTATCCTCAGGCCAACGGCGAGGTGGAGGTCACAAATCGGACGATCTTGCACGGGCTTAAGACCAAATTGATAGACTCTGGGGCTCCTGGGCGGATGAGTTGCCCTCCATCCTCTGGTCATATAGGACTACTCCGAGAGAGTCAACGAAGGAGACCCCATTTAGCCTTTGCTACGGGGTAGAAGCGGTCATACAAGTAGAAGTGGGCCTTCCAAGTCTTCGAGTAGAACACTTCGACCCAGTCCTCAATGGCCAAAGGCTCCGTGAACACCTTGACTTGCTTGAGGAGGCCCGTGACCGAGCGCAACTTAGCATAGCAATGTATCAGCAATGGGTGGCTCGTTACTACAACAAAAGGGTAAGGGCACGGCAATTTGAGGTTGGAGACTTAGTCTTAAGAAGCATCGAGGCAACTGGGAAGAATGAAGGCCGAAACAAGCTTTCTCCAAATTGGGAGAGACCCTTCCCGGTCTCGCAATCCTTCGAAATGGGGCATACAAGCTACGTAGCCAGGAGGGCAAGCTGATCCCTCGAACATGGAACGCCACGCATCTCAAGAAGTACTATCAATGATAGCCAAGAGAAGCCCAGAAGCACGCGGACGCAACAAAAAAAAAAAACTCGGCCCCGTCCGAGCGACCCAAAGAGGTCGGATGTAAAGAAACTCGGTTCCGTCCCGAGCGCCCTAGAGGTTGAATTTAATAAAACTCGATTTCGCCCGAGCGGTCCCAGAGGTCGAATTCAATAAAATTCGGTTTCGCCCGAGCGGTCCCAGAGGTCGAATTTAATAAAACTCGGTTTCGCCCGAGCGGCCCCAGAGGTCGAATTCAATAAAACTCGGTTTCGCCCGAGCGGCCCCAGAGGTCGAATTCAATAAAACTCGATTTCGCCCGAGCGGCCCAAGAGGTCGACTTTAATGAAACTCGGTTCCGTCCGAGCGGCCTAAGAGGTCGAATTCAATAAAACTCGGTTTCGCCCGAGCGGCCCAAGAGGTCGACTTTAATGAAACTCGGTTCAGTCCGAGAGGCCCAAGAGGTCGAATTTAATAAAACTCGGTTCCGCCCGAGCGGCCCAAGAGGTCGAATTTAATGAAACTCGGTTTCGTCCGAGCGGCCTGATAGGTCGAATTCAAAAACTTGGTTTTATCCAAACGCCACTAGAAGGAAAAGCTTAACAAAAGCATACACAGCCAGACTTTGTCAAAAGTTTATGTCTTATTCATCAAGGAATACATATACAAAAAAAAAAAAAAATCTAAGGAGCTGGAGGCTGGCTTCCCGAAAATCCTGCCTGATGAAGAGACTCCTGAGGCTGGAGCTCCTGAAACCCTGAAGTGCCCGCGAGATTGAAGGTCCTGAAGGCCCCGGAGAAAGAGGATCACGGGGCGGCCTTGGCTGAGAGGAGCTAGGGAAAGGCCTCCCGAAAATCCCATATAAATCTTCCGCGGTTAAAGCATTGGCATTCCGGGGATCAAGCACAGCAGCAGGGAACCGCGAATGAATAAGTTGAATTACTCGACAGCACATCTGGATGCCGTCCCAGTACCTGCTCTCCATTAAAGGCCCAAGTTCCGTGGGTGATATGGACGCCCTCAGCCTCTCCTCCTGAAAATACAGCCTTTCTTGAAGCACCGATCGCTAAGCCCGCCAAGCTTCACCAGCTTCTCCAAGGAGGCTATCTTACTTCTAGCCTCAGCGAGCTCCGTCTCTGACCTTTGGGCAGCCTCACTGGCAGTCCTCAGGGCCTCCATTTGAGAGAAGCCTTGGGCAACCCCTCCGATTATTACGTTAATATTTCCAGCCACATCTTGGAGCTGCATCAAAGAGCAAAAACCATCAGAACAGGGAAGGAAAAAAGCAGAAGGCCAGGACACTCAGAGAACAATGAAAGTACCTGGGAAATGAGGAAGTCGCCGCTTACAGTGGCCTCCCCATTGGTCTCGGGTGGTTGGGCCTCGCGGGCAAAGCGCCGCAAAACCTCAACCTCTACCTCGATAAAGGAACATCAAGATGAGGAGTGACGCCCGAGGACTCGACAAAGAATAAAAGGCGCCGCCTCTCCTCCTCAAAGAGCCGCAGAAATCTCAGCGCCCTCGCCTTCATCATGGGCTCTCGCCCGATCACCTTGGATTGCGGCGGCCGGAGCTCACACCTCCGAGGATCAAGCCAACAACCGCTCCCACTTCACCTTCCTCAAGAATCGAAGTCGGGCACTACACCTACCTCTCCCTCGGCCGAGCTGTTCTCCGCATTAATGTCCCTACTGAATGATCACCCAGCCCGAGACCTCACCAAGAACCGAGCAGAACGCTGTATTGGCACATCACTGGGAGACTGGACGTCCGGGAGCTCCACAATGTCTCTGATGATTCGAGAGACAGGGCTGGAAGGAACGGATTGCGTCCTCGACCTCTTGAACAAGGGAGCGATAGCTTCGTTGTCATCATCATCGGACGAGGGCTGCTCAACAAATAGTCACCGGGCGCTGAGAGCTCTTGCTCGGACGGCTTATTTTGGAACGATCGGACGGCTCCTTAATCTTCAAAGGCTTAGCCTTTTTCTTTAGCCTTTTCCCTTTCTTCCCGGAAGGCAAAGAGGCAACAGGGAGTACCCACTCAGCCTTAGCAAAATTTTCAGGTGACAGCCAAGCTTTTTGCTTATTCTCGTGAAAGCTCTCCAAGTTGGCCGCTACCAAGTCTAAGAGTCCTTGGACGGCCTCCCTCTCTTCCTTCGAGGGATCAGAGCAATAATGATTTGCCACATTCCCCCATTCGTTGGGAATGCGCCAATCCTCTGGGATGCCTAAAAAGAAAAACTTGTCTTTCCACCTTTTGGTGGAATCTGGGTTCCCCCCGCACATTACAGAAAATTCTTAACGGAGGGTCATAGTGACCCACTCAAGATTATGAGTAAATCTAAACATAATCTTAACAATCTGTGCGTTTAGACGCTTTCCATGGCAACGAAGGAAAATACAAAGAGAGACCAAATACCTAACAGCGTTAGGCTGAAGCCTCGCGAATGGCACCCCAAGCGCTGCCATGATATCATGAAACTCCCCTGGAATAGGGAATCGAAGCCCACCCTTTAGGTGGACCTCATAAATGGTGATGAAGCCATCTGGGGGACTGCGTGCCCTCTCAGAAGGCCCTGGAACGACCATCTCCATGGAGTCAGGAATGACATACCGCTCCCGAATCTCGTCCAGCTTCTCCGGCGACAACGACGAGGCAATATCAATCACACCAGGGGCCATGGGAAGTAAGAAATGGGAACTCAGGAAAATACAAAGGAAAACGTCGAAGGAATGAGGAAAACGAAATGCAAAGGAGTAGAAGTGATTCTGAGGGAAAGAGAAGCCGATTTATAGATTTGAAAATTTGAAAGGCGCCATCATTACCCCGCCACGCGGCCACACGGCCATTTGTCCTTAAACATGACGGACTCTGCAGCCCCGAGACGCCCACAACGCGGCAATCCCGCATTTAATGCTCTCGCAAACCCAAATCGGCGCGCCACAAGTTCTCGTGACAAAGGAAAATTCTCTGACACCACAAAGATCGATCATTGTTAGTCGCCGCCCGAGGACATTAATTGTCTCCCGACTGTGCCGAAAACTAAGCCCTCATTTAGGAGCGCCATCACTCCTGACGATCAAGATGCACGCTGACGGACTCCCACAGAAAACCCATCTTGAAGGGCAGTAGGACGAAAGGACATGCCAAACGGTCGAGGACTTCGAGCCCTTTGGCATGGGGGACTAGTGTTGGGTTCCATTATCCGGGGACCCTAAAAGGAGTACGGAATAGGACGAGTGCTTTGACCCGAGAAGCCCAAGCTACCACACGTCCGAGACCTCATGCAACGCGAAATGACCGAGAACTTTCTTATGACCGTCCGATAACACACATGGGGCTAATAGTACGCGGACTCAGTCAAACTCCAAAATAAGTCAGTAAAGGACAAGGACTTTCTTTGGTATCCGGGAATGCCAACTCAGCGACTTCACAGTTACAAAGGAGTAAATCCCGCACACGCCGCCACAAGAATAATCCCTGAGCATGCCATCTCACCTCAAGACCGACATTCCCGACACAAGATGGCTAATGACGGCGGCCTTAACTCACCAAACACGCCAACAGGCTCGACACTGTGGCATGGCTATGTCGGGCCGAGTAGATGGCCGCCTCCCAAGAGGCCTCAAGAGTCACGTGGGCATTCCCAACGGCTACATTTACCCTTATAAATATCCGCTTTGGGCATACAAGGAGGAGGTCTTTTGCTAACAAGTGAAAAGGCTCAAGGAAAGATAAAAGAGTGTTACTATGAACTTTGTATCTTGTACAAAACAGCGATCAACTAGTAAAGATCATTCTCAGGCTTCTAGCCTCGTGGCTTTTCCCTCATTTCAAAGGAAGGTTTTCCACGTAAAAACTTGCGTGTTCTCTCTCTCTCTTTCACAACTCCCGCTCGCCCAAAAACAACTCACTTTCTCTTGTGTTGCGCTTGTTTCCGTCCACCTGACGTTATCACACGTCAGCTACGTACGGCAGTCGGACTCGAACGCAACAAATATTAAAAAATAATTTTTATTTTTTTAAAAAATAAAGTCTCCCTCGTTTCACTGAACTGGATTTTCTTGATAGACTATCATTGCATATTCTCAATCATTTTTATTTTTTTATGTGTTTTAAGTTTTTAAAAAATTATTTAAATAATATAATAATTAATTAATATCAATATATTTATTCAGAAACAATTAAATGGATGGACTATTTAGTCATTTGAATGTATTTTTAAAATATTTATTAGAATTCTGTAAGTGTTTTTCTTTATTTTATAAGGTTAAAAAACAGGAAAACATTTTGTGGCCAAGGGTACAGAGATGGCAGAGGAGCCGCTGTGGGGTAAGGGATCCGTACGGTTTGGGAGGACATTGTTAATACGGGGAGGCACATTAACGAGTCCTACCCTACAGAGATGGGATAGATGGTCCCTCGCGGAGGAAATTGACCCTCCAATTTTCTCACAGAGGCAATCAACAAACATGTTAATAACCGATCAAATAATATAAATTAGATTTAATTAAAATCAAATTTTAACTTGATTTCTGTTGAGTTTATATAAGAAATAGTGATTGTTAAACTTATTGGATAGAATAAAATTCATGTTTACATTCAAAAGTACCTAAAAATTATAAATATTTTAAAAAATATAATATTTGGATAAAAATATTACCCAATTAATATTTTAAATAAATTCTCTATACATAGAAAAGTTATTTATCACACAAAAATATATTAAGATAATTTTTAAATTTGATATCTATCTAAAATACAAATAAATTTTGAAACAATCAAACTAATTGGGTCATTTCACAACAATTAATCAAGTCTTTTTTTTTTATTGTGCTAATTTATAATATTTATATGCCATAATTATATATGTTAAAATTTTATATCAAATGTATCGGACAGATCAAATGAGTCGATTTTTATCAAATCTAACACATGCCGTACAACAATGACATTTATGGCTTATTTTTGTAACTTTCGTTTTCTAAATAATATACTTATCAACTGACCAAGTGTTATAATGATAAAATCAAAACAAATACTAATAGATATAATTAGAAAATATATGCTATTATCATTTTTATAATGATCAATTTAGATGATTTTTAGAGCATAAAAATCATGTCAATTTCAGTTATTGTTTACCGTTGAGAAAAACTACTAATTATAAACAATCATATTTTTTATTTAAGTTTTTAAATTTTAAATTTTTTACGTATAAAACACAATCAAATATAAAAAATTAATTCAATTCAAAGGTACTTTGCATGTATCTTTCATAAGCCCATTTACATTTCTAGGAGAGATTTTAACCTTAAAAATATAGTATTGATGTACATGTGGGAGTCTCTTTTTTAGGTTTCTTTGGTACTCTGATTTCTTAAATCCTAACGTTGATTGTGCTTTCAACGCAATGCCATGGTCCAATTATTTAAAGCATGGTTTTAGTAAGTTCTTAGAATAAAAAATAGAACAATAACAATGACACTTTAATATTATATTGAAATATATAACAATCAAATGCTTTTAATAACTAATTGTATCATGTAATTATACGATGCACTTAATATCTTAGTACATATTATATCTATGAGGATAACCTTTATAAATGGGAATCAATTGAGGCTCCATCTCTTTAAAATAGAAAATATTATTTTTTAAATTTAATTATCTATTTTTAAACAGATAATTATAATTAAATTAATTTTTAATTTATTAAAAATAAATAAATTATAATTATTTATTTAAAAATAAACGATTTAGATCTGAATAAACAGATGGAGCAGATTATATTTTTACATTTAAATCATTTTTTTAAAAATAAACTAGGCCTCATCTCTAATAAATGGTGCACCTCTTCGTCCACCTAATATTAACGGTTGAATTGAAAGTAGAGCAACCTTACATGGTTAGTTTTGGCTGTCATTCATTTAAATATTTCTTTAAATATTATATTTATTTATTATTTTACAGCTAAGGAAAGATCATTATTCGAAGATTATTTTAATATTTTAAATTCAGTGTTATATATAATAAAATAATTTTATTGTCGTATTAATTTGTCATCGTGGATGGAGCACAGCTAGGCTGGCAAAAGACATTGAGATATTTTATGTGAGGAGGAGAAGTGAGTAGAACTGCAGATGTAGTTGCGGGCCGAAGCACAAGAAGAATTAATTCGTGGGGAGAAAGAATTAAATGATTTGTCAGAATAATCCGTGGTCTGTACATAAAAGAGGAGAAAGACCAGCTATAGTGTCGAAATCATTGTTCCCTTTTTTTATTTTTTATTTTTTCTATGAAGTAAAATAAAATAATAGTAAGTTGTTATTAAAATATTTTTAATAATATAAAGTCTTATTTATATTATATATTAAAGGGCCAGTATGAAAATTAAGAAATGGATATGTGCAATGTGATTGATGTTGTCTTAATAATACTTAAAAAGTGTCTTCTAACTTCTTTGATAGAATTTATATCACTACAATGATTATGAGACTCTATATGGGGACTTAAAAACAGCTCTAAGGGCATATCTCTTTCTCAATTGGTACCTTTAATGGGCTATGTTACGGGTCTTATCACTCTGGGCCCAATAGCACAGCCAGTGGAGGATGAGTCCACTAATTTAGAAGCCACCGCCACAGATTCACCTCGCTCAGTCGGACCTCTTCGCAGCTCCCGCCAAATCTAACTTTCCTCCAAATTTAGAAATTTTTATTTATTTTGCACAGCTGTTTTTAATATACATATATGCAGAATTCTGTTTTTTTTTTTTTTTGGTTAGTCTGTTTTCTACTTTTAACATGATTCAATTATTCATGTGTTCTGTTATTTGCTTTATTTTTCTTCCTACTGATTTCAGTTCCTAGTCTCTTAAAAAGGCATAGTTGTAGTGCAGAAAGGGTAAGGAAGAATATTCTACTCTCTTCTATCTTAATACTCTCTTTTCTCAGTCAGATTTCCTTCTCCCTACTCCATTGCTCGAACTCCTTCTCCTTTCTACAAATTTTTTGTTCTCTGCAAACAATCGAAGTGTTACTTCCAGCATCTCGGTCCATTAAACCTCGGGCCATTGCACGTTGGCCCTTCTTGTAGCAGCACACTGCGGTTACTATCAGAGCTCTACACGCATCAGGCTATCTCAAGTTAGATCAAATAAAAATCTTTGATAAATAGTTTTTAGCTTCTCCAAACTTTAAAAAAAAAA
Source organism: Nepenthes gracilis (assembly GCA_033239525.1). NCBI lineage: Eukaryota > Viridiplantae > Streptophyta > Magnoliopsida > Caryophyllales > Nepenthaceae > Nepenthes > Nepenthes gracilis. Next base: position 2,012,940 of record BSYO01000004.1, read on the forward strand.
AGATTTTTCCTTTTCACATTTGTTAATGAAGAATTTTCATCTGTGTTTTTGTGGGGCTTGGGCCAAATTATGTATGAATAATATCAGTATATTATATATCAGATAAGTTTAAATTAATCACATAATAAAAAATCTATCTCATCACCATAGTTCCATTTGTGAGAGATTTAAACAAATCTATGGGTGTATCTCTTCCTTTTATTATTAATGGAGAAATTTTCATTCATTATTTGTGGGTTTGGATCAAAATCTCAATACATGATATTATGTATAAAATATTATACACTAGATAAGTTTAAAAGCCTATAACAAAAAAAATTAAATTTATGATCATAGTTTTAACTGTTAGACTTCATATCGGAGACTTTAAACAACTCTAAAGGCATATTTCTTTCTCTGTATTTGCAACCAGTTGTTTTTTTAGGTTAGATCGGAAAAAAAAAAATTTAAGGCAAAATGGTTTTTAGCTTCTCCCTATTTCAAAATAAGGATTTTTCTCTTTTGTTCCGAGAAAATCTTCACTTATATTTTGTTAAATTTTGCCAAAATTTGGATATATAAAATCATCTACAAAGACTATATATTTATTTATATCTAACCTATTAATTTAAAGTTTTAAATATTACATAAAAAAATTTCTACTAAAATGTTTTTATCCTTTTCTTCCACTAGTAAATATTTTCAAAAAGTTTTATTAATTCTGGTGTGGATAGTAAATAGGCTTTCCATAATTTAATTAATAAGAATATGTAAGAAAAATATTTTTAATTATTTTTATGATATTTTTAATAATTTATTATTTGATTTATTTTTTAATTAATTTATATAAAAATAAATAAATATTATATTATTTAGAGCTAGATAAAAAATAATAGTTTAATTATATTTCTCAAAAATTAATGTCGAAGGAGGACAGAGGAGAGGGGTACACGATGATTTATTTCATTAGGGTAACGATGAGTGGGTGACCAATCAATGATTATTTATTTTACAAAAAATATATTATTATATAAAATGATATTTACTGAAATACCATTAATGTATCAGAGTAATTTATATTTCTACCAGTAATAGTCCGTCACTTCTCTATTTATGACGTCATGTGGAGGCAGGAGAATAGTTCGGCAGGAAAAGTTTAATGATATAAACATAAAAAAAATATTATTTATATGTTTATTTGTTGTAAAATTATTAAAAGTAAATATAATTTTTATTTTTATTTTTATTTTTTGTTCTTTCTCTTTACATTAAAAATAATAATTTTAATAAAATTAAATATATAATTAGATATAAAAATTATATTATTTAGAAATAAAATTAATTTGAAAAAAAAGGTAAAATCTAGTAAAAAGTATAAGAATATTTTTAATAACTTCATTTTAGTTTTAATATCTCAAAAGAAGGGGGGAAAAAACAGTTGTAGACAAAAAATTCAACCGTTGGGGCCACAACAATCATAGACTTTTGAAGGTGAAAAACGAGAGGCGGAGAATAAAAGGAACAGGGGATCCTGTTTTTTCTTAAGAGAAGAAGAATTCTACTTTTTTATTTTTAACCACTAGATTAAAAAACAATTAATTGTTAAAATTTAAATTTTATATAATAATATCTAAATAATTATTTTTTAAAAAAGTAATTTAAATTTTTAGCTTAATATTTAATAAATATTAATATTATAAAAAAATTTTAAAAATATAATTATATTATATATATTTTTAATCTTAACCATTGGATTAAAATCTAATGGCTATAAATAAAGAAGCAGGATCCCTAAATCCAGAATAAAACTAGTAGAATAGTTAATTAGCAGAGGACTTGGGATTTCAACATCAGTCATTACAAACACGAAAGCTACAGCTGGGTAAAGGTGTATTAAATATATTTAAAAAATATTAATAAACAATATTTAGTTATTTTTTAAATTATTGTGTTTCATGAATCTGGATTATTCTACGAATTAGAAAGTCGTAAATTGGATTTTTATATTAGGTCGATCTGATGCGGATTTGATCTCCATAACCTCGAATTTAAATTCTGTACAATATGATTAAAAATAAGAGATCAAAGGATGGCAAAAATTATTCTCACCGTATATCCCCTGACGTTTAAATTAGAAATTTTTTCAAATATATAAAAAGATATATTGAGGATACATGTAGCTATGAATTGAACATTCAAGTACGCTCGAAAGATAAGCGATTTAGAGATACGCCCGACTGATAGGTGACTCGGAGGTATGAAAAGTGGGCCTCTTAAATGAAGGGAGAAATCCCTAAAAGGAGAGTAAATTTCCTCGGATGGAGGGCTAGATTCCTTAGATGGAGGGTTGGTATTTCCTCCATTTTTCTATCTATATTCTGGGGCCTTCTTTCATTGTTGTGTGGAATGTTTCTTGGAAGAATTGGGTGGAAGGTTTTTTGGAAGGATTGGTGTCCAGGGTTTTCCTTCTGTGTCCTCCCTTTTCTCTTTCGTGGGAATGAAGGGGTACTTATAGAGGTGAAAGGCGGTTGAATTATCTTTTATCCAGTGACAATCACTCACGAACAGGATAAGACGAAATGGTTATGATAGGTTGCTTCCATGTGCGAGAAGTGGGTGGTTATTTTGTAGAGATTTGTCCAATACGTTATGGCACATGAGCTCACTTTCTTGGTTGAAATTATTGAGCTGTTGTATAGTTATTGGGCTGAATAAGTAAGGGCTGTCAACTGAGATTTACTTGAGCGTTTCCTAGGTTCGAATTACATTAAATTTTATTGGGCCTCTACTTCATCTGTGGGCTTTCTTCTTAGGTCAGATTTACCGAATCCATTACAAATAATTTCAAATAATCTAATATCTTACTTATTTATATCAATATATTTATTTAAAATCATATTATGATAAAATTTTTAGTACATTTAATTTTTAAAAATTATAAATAAAAAAATATTTGGTGATATTTATTCTATGAGATGAGATATCGTCATCCTCGGACCCCACTTTCCTCAACCACTCGACTGGTGGCTTAGAACTTTATCCATCCATTTATACACAATATCCTAGTGTTCATAATCTTAATGTTGGTGGTGTCACTAAATATAATTAAGTCGATAGGTTTTTTCTTGTCCGTTGGTGTCACCATAACGTTTTTGAACAGCTAAGGACTGGGTCACGTCCAAAATGGGGATCGATTGGTAGACATGTAATGGATGGATGAAAGTGACTTACCAACCTCTCAATTGACCGGTCCAAAAATATTATTTGAAAAGAGATACAACCGAAAGGCAGCTCTTTTAAGCAAATGTAAAGAAAATTATTTTAATATTGTCTAATAATATCTTAGAATTAGATAAGTGAAGAATTTTGAGAATTTTTTTATTTCAAAAAGAAAAATAAAGGATGATTTAATGCATAAACATTTTACTATATCCATGGTTGGAAAAAAAATTATTATTAATTTTAGATTTATTATAAATAATTTTATCTTATATTATACAAAAATTATTATTTTTACTTAAATCTTTAACTATCACATCTTTAGAAATAAGTATATCTAAGTTATTTGTATTACGTACCAGAAATTCAGGTTATCCTACGGATTGAGGGCCACAAACCGGATCTTCTTGCTGGTCGATTTGACGCGGATCCGCTCTCCATAACCTCAAACCTAAACCCTACGCAACACAACTAAAAACGAGATGTCAGAGGTCGGCGAAAATTGCTCCCATCATAAACCCTCCGACGCTCAAGTCAGATGTCTTTTCAAGAATATAAAAAAATCAATGGAAGATGCATATTTTGTGGATTTGAGCATAGACGGAAGTCAGGCTTCCAAGAATAGAGAAATAATCCTCTTCAAATGAGACCCCCATTCTGGGATAGAAGTGACTCTTTATGTATGATGTTTTGGACGGATCACATGGCTCTAGGAAGACTAGTCGGTAATGCTTTTCCTTTCCTTCCTCCTCCCCTTTTCTTTTAGGATGAGGATCTTTATATAATTGGAGGATGGTCATTCTTATCCACAACCAACTGTCAAAGATAACCGTCGGTCATACTTATCCGTAACCAACTGCCGAAGATAACCGTCATCGGATTGGATAAGATGGTTTGAACGATTTTTTAGGTTGGGTATACTGTACCCATCAATTTATAATTGCAATTTGTAACGATTTCAGTGATACGTTTATTTTGATTTCTACAACTTATATTAATACATGAATTTCCATATCACCTTGTAAAGTTTCGATACCTTGAAAAAGAAAATATCTCAAAATAATTTACAGCAAAGTGGACACATTCTAAACTTTCCGTAAATCTAATTGAATAATTCCCGATTTTAAAATATAAAATATGCAGCGAAAAATAGTACTGCCACTGGTAATAAAAAAATCTATTTTCCTTGAAACCCCGAAAAAAAATTTAAAAAACAATATTATATTTCAATTGCAATCCGTATATTCCCCCATTCCTGACGCAAGCAAGCTTGTTCAGTAGTTCATGATCTTTTTCTTTTTTTTTTTTTTTAGCCCAGCGTTTATTTTCTGCGTGGAGATGAGCATTACCGTTTATCTTACCGTTAGAATTTGAATATCAGCATCGTCCCGGCAGAAGTGACATAAAGAAGATTTGGTTTGCGCCGATTCGTAAATCACGTATCGCTGTAATTCTTCACAAAAATTAACTTCAAATCCATTATTGATAAAAAAAAAAAAAATTAACTCTCCTTAATGCGGTCAATGTTTTGGGCCACACTATTATGTGTTGATCTAAGTTTTTTTTTTTTTTTTTTTTGGGCATGCATCAAGAGGAAGAAGAGATCTGGAAGGAATAGTTTGATTTCATTTCTCAGCAACACGAGATCTCTCAAATCACAGGGCATATAAACCTGTGTGGGGAAAATCTACCCACTTAGATAATTTACATGAACCTAACCCAGAAAAAATGTTCATCGTTCTTGGGTCTAGAGCCACTATTCCTAGTGACAAAAAAAAGGGTCTAATAAAAGAATAAATTTCGTAATAATCATTGCCAATTTCCCTCCAAAAAGACTAACAAAGAAGGAGAGGGAGCAGAGCAAACACACTAATGCTACTAGCTTCATCTTCTTTATATTCTTGTTCGTCTTCTTCATCTTAGGGCTAGTTGTTTTTCACCTAAGCATGGAAGTTAGAGAGCGGAAAACAACTTCTTCACAAGGAAGAGTAAGACCCATGTCGTGATCGAAACCGAACTCTTCCTCGGCGAGTCGAAGAAGGCATTGGAACTGAGGGTGAGACAAGAAGGAAATGGGGATGATATATCTCCTTCTGTTCTCCCCAACATAGACAGCGAAATGGCCTTTCGGCACGTCTAAGGGCAGCCCGTCTTCGTCGTAGCCATGCCTTTTCCCTAAGCTTGAGCATCGCTTCAGAATTTGCTTGATGACTGCAGACTGGGGCAGTTTGTTTGATTTTCCCATGGCCATTTTCTTCAGCACTAAAGAACAGCAAATCTATATAACTGGCTAGCTACTGCTTTTGATTTCTTCCGTGTACGAGGAAGATAGAAGAGGAGAAGAAAGAGTAGAAGTGATGGTGAGAATGCTGAAGGGTCCTGTGAAGGGTATTTATGAAGGAAATTGAGAGAGAGAGATGGGGGCTATTGCATGTGGGGTGTAGGGTTGAAAGGACATGGCAATGGCGTTTTTGGGGCAAGTGTGCGTGCCAAGGACAAGGTCATTTGGCCTTACAGCTCTGCGTTGCTCCTCCAAATGACATTGGTCCCGATATGGGGCCCATCCCTCCGACCCCCTATTGTGATTTGTGAATCTGGTTCACTTAGAGAGAGAGAGAGAGAGAGAGAGAGAGAGAGAGAGAGAGAAGGGGGATAAGTAATAATTAAGTTATACTATTTATTTATAAGGGATGCATATAACATTATTGAACCAATAAATTTTAATTAATATATTTTATTTTTAAGGAGACAGATTTCTTAACTTAAATAGTATAAATTTATATTAAAATTCAAATAACATATCTAAATGAATGAATTAAACTTTCTATTGGATTTTTAAACTAGCAAACAAGTCATTTTATCTTAAAAAATTAAATATATATGTTTATCGAATGATTAAAGTATTACGATAAGATTCTATATATAAATATTTTTTTAAATATTATTATATAAAAGGTTTACATATGAAGAAGCTATTATTATTATTTTCAAATGATTGGCACAAAAAGGCATCCATTAGAAGTGAAAGGTTGAAGTTTTAAATGGACGATCAAAGCTCTCCCACAAAACTTACCAAATTGGTACCTTACAAAGTGAAGTACACCCTTCCAATATGATACCCTATTTACCAAAGCACCCCCATCTTTCCTTTTGTTCCCCAACATAGCTTCCCAAGTGAAAAAAGTTGTCATAAGCCCATGGCTAGCACTTGGTTCACGGGACTACTAATATATTGTGATGAACATTGATGTGAAATGTCGGATTATTTACTTTGAAAGGTCCAATATTATCATAAGACCAAGCTCCTACTATCCATACAATTAATAATTATTAACTAAAATGAGAATGGAATGCCCTCATTCAAAAGCCACACACTATTTTTTTTACCCTATTTTGTTGTAGATTATTATCTCTCCGTTAGACATAATAGTGTTTTTTCTCTCTTTTTTTAAACACCCACCCCTCGGATCAAAGGAATTCATCTCTTAAATGAATGGAAGAGGTTATTCTTTATATCTAAATTGTTTATTTTTTAATATATAATTATAATTTAATTATTTTTTAAAAAAATTAAAATTAAATTAAAATTAATTATTAAATTATAATTTTTTATTTTAAAATAAATAATCTAAATTTAAAAAATAATTCGTCTATTTTTTTAAGAGAAAAATCTCCTCGTTCCCCAACCTCCTCCTCCTCCCCCTTCCCCTCTTCCTCACAACCACCACCAAGCCAAAAATAAAAAATAAAAAAATTGTAGGTACTCACGGACTGGGAGTGGGACTGTACTGAAGAGTACATCCCCGTTGAAGTCTGGTTTCTTGTGATTGTGGGTTCGTGATTCTGCCAACTGAAAAAATAAAATTTAAATTAAAAAAAATAGGGGAATCTGTACGGTTGCAGTAAAAAAGTAGCAACCCCCTCCTTTTCCCATGTCCGTCTGCACTGTCCCTCAATTTTTTCCTCATGGAGTTTTGTGTCTTTTGATTATACATTTAAATATAGTTTGTTTAATTTATATTATTAAATAAATTAAATAAAATATATTATTATGTACTGTAAAAAATAATTAAATCCATTATATATTTTGATAATATATTTTATAATTAATGATATTATAAAACAAAATTCATGATATTTTTAAAGTGTAAATTTTTTATTTTTTAATTCTCTTTTTTTTTTCTTTTTTTTAATTTTTAGAATAATATTAGGTACCTTTAGTACTGTCATTTTTTATTTCTTGAAAAATAATGTAATTTTTTTTAATTTTTTAGTTTTATAGTTGATGCAATTTAATTATGTTATTTACCCGTATAAGAAATACGATATCATTTTAATTTAATGATACTCTTCTTTTACTATTTGGAAATAGGTTAGTATATCAGTTTGTATTCTATTTTCAACCATTTTAAAAAACAAAAAAAAAATTAATATATGAATAAAATAAAAAATTATTATCATTCACTTTATATTAAACAATTAATAATAGTAATAGTCTAAACAGATAATATTTTTATATTTAATTATGAACAAGAATATGTTGCCTCGACTAATCTCCAATCCACCTAAAAAGATAATTATAATATTTTAACTCTAATAAGCGGCAGAACGCCTTGAGCTTAAGCCCGAGAACCTCATCGAGTCTTGAAGTCCGTGGACCCAATAAAAGCGCGAGGACACTCCAAGACGTCCGAGATTTAAAATGTTTTCCCAGCAAAAACGGCTTTTTACACCCCGACACCGCAGGGACGTGTCGTGAGAGGTGGCCACTGCACCTAATGCCAACCTTATTTTTCGTAAATACTCTCCTGCATCATCGATCTTTTCCGTAAACTATCGTAAAGCTCCGAGTGCTATTTCTTCATCTCTTTGTAATTCATAATCTATTAACTCTCTCAAAGTTAAAAACGCTCATAGCTTATTTTTTTCCCTTCTCATTCAAGACTTTCCACGTAGAAATATCATGTGTTCAATCTCTCTTCCCTCTCACTCGATCATCATCATTTGTGTTGCTCGGACCCAAAAATCCGGAACGCAACAAATACCATATCACCTATAATTATAAATTTTAACGGCTTAATCAACTATGACTTTTAAAATGTTTTGTTTTTATTCCTTGTTTGTCATTTAATCACTAGTGCTATTTGACTATAATCTATTATTGGGTTATGAATTATTTTTAATGGACTCATACTCATTTAACATACTAATTGATGATACAGACGAGGACACACAAATACTATACTGATACAAAAGATTAGGTACGACCAGCACTTGAAGTATCGAATCTAGTGGTCTAACTTTCAAGACACTCCTGAGGTGCCAAAAATAGTAGGCATCCCCAAGGAAGTATTCTCGAGTGGTTTTGAGACCTAGAGTGTAATTTTGAAAGAAAAAGAAGAAAAATAGAGAATAGAAAGATTTGAGTATCCGGTTGAATTTTAAATAATGTTTTAATCTCTGTTAATATTGAGTACGCTACTTTTAAAACTGAAAAAAATATTTACCAATTTTATTTCTTATATTTTGTCATGTATTTTCTACTATTTGAGTTTGTTTGTGACAATATATTATGACATTATATTTGATGATTTGTATAACTAAACTTATTATATAGTAGATATATCTTGAATGGATCATTTCGTAATTTTTTTTTATTCTAAATAAAATTTTTTATATAAAATTATGTATATTTTATTATTTATAATTATTACCTAATTATTATATATTATTAATTAATTTTGTATAATTTAAATAAATAAATCGAATCCCAACATTTATACTTGAAATTAAAATGTACCAAAAATACACATAACAACTCTTCTTTTTTGGCAAAAAATGAATTTGTGAAATAAATAAATAAATAAACGACGTGTTCAGCGTCATTTAGTGTTGGTCAAAGGGAAAGTAAAAAGCAAAAAATAAAAAAATAAAAATAAAGGCGCGCGCTTCAGAGACCTGCAGGTGTTCGGCTTCAATGATGCTTTTTACGAAACCAAATCTTTTTCTATGAAGTGTCTCAAAAGTCGAGAAATATCATCAATTTTTTGTTTTAAACTTTAATAATAATTTTTATTCAGTTAAGCTTTTATTTCATTTTTTAATTTTTAAATTTATATTTTTGTAAGTTAATAATTTTAGGAATAATATTTATTAAAAGTAAAACTATGAGCGTACGTTTTTTCTAGGATACAATAATTTTAGGATCACTATTTATCTAACTAATGCGTACTTGGATCTGACTTCAATGATTTTGATTCTTCCTGATGGTCTCAAACCTATCCGCTTCATCGAGCATTTAATCCTCGCACATTATTAAAACGAACAAAGAGGTTAGCGTTATCCATGGTAAGTTATCCCACCGAAAACGCTCCGACGCTGCTTCAAGAAGGCAGATTTTAAAGAGAGAACGAAAATGTGAGAGCAATGGGAGAGGGGAAGAGAGTGTTTTGTTCCGTATATCGAGACGAGCGCCTTCTCGTATCCAGATGTGGATGGTGGGAAGGTAATCTACTGTGAAAGACACTGCCCATACTGGAGCTTGATTGTGTTTGAGAGTTTGGCACAGGAGTTAGAAATTGCTTTCTCAGCACTTGGGTTTATCTGTATGAGTGAATGCAGACGTCCATAGAATGAGGATTCTAGGATTTATTTTATGGCTGTGAGAGTGATCATCCTTCTTTGGAAGGCGTGATCCCTTCTATCTCTACCTTGCCTGACTTGCCTTCTGGAGCAGATGTCAGTTGCCAATGTGGGCGTGATCCTTTCCTTATGAGGAGGCCAGCAGCTTTCCAAACTAACGTCCTTCCTTTTTAGTACATGGCCGTTGGGTTACCTTGGTGGGTAAGAAATCGGGAAGATCTGTCGCCTTCCTTATTTGAAAGGCGCTAATCTTGTCAATATCCTTTCTGGTGTAAATTGAGATCGTGGAATATCCTTGGAGGATCGTGGTTGGCCGTCTGATGAGTGGTGGGCCCAAACGGAGCAGGCCCATTACTGTAGAAAGGCGTTATTTAGGCCCAATGTATATGGCGCGCCGACGGCCAACGCCTCGAGCCGACCGTCGGTGTTGGGCCGCCGTGGAGAACGGGATATCAATCGACTTCGGGCCAGTGAGTCGAATTAATGTGCCTATCATCAGAAAAATCTCTAAAGCGCCAATCGTTCGGGGCAACATCGAAGACTGACTGTCATGAAGAAATGCGGCGCCAAGACGGCCAACGCTAACGCTGACCGCCTTGCTTTCCCGAGCTCCTGGCCCGCTTGTTACCGGACAAAAAAATATTGAATGACCTTTTCGGACTTCTGTTGATCTTTCTTTGGGCCAGCCCATTACTGGTGTACCCATCACTAACCAAGAAAAGTATTTACCTCAAGGTGAAAACCATAATTTTCCCTATTTATCTAACCATATCTATTCTCTCTTAATATATAAAAAATATATATTTAGGAATACTTAGCGATGCTTCAACAATATATTAAAAATCAGTATTGATAATATTCACAGTTATATTAATATTAATATTAATTATAATTATATTGGTATCTATATCAATAAAATGATACTATCAGTACTATTGCGTTATCGGAATCTAATTGTTGAACAGATTAAGGATCCAAATACTACATGTAGCGGATCCGGTCTTTGTATACTTGAATCTGAATATTGTATAACACAACAATACAATCAAATGATTGGTGGGATTAACTTCCAAATATATCGTCTAACGCTCAAATTAATATTTATATTTTATAAAAAAATAAATAAATAATACAATTTAAAAATTAAAACAATTTTGAGTTTAGGAACTTGCGCTTTTCTTAAAACATGTTAGAGAGAAAGAGAGTTTTTTTTGGGTTACTAGAGAATGTCCTCTTGCCATACTGAAGAGGGTCTTTTTATAGTTATCATGGAGCATTTGACTATTTTCGTCAATTATCGAAGAAAAGGTCCAAAAAACTATCTATGTTTCAGTTTTAATTATTCAAAACCATTTATATGGGCCAAAATAACTTCTTGAGTTTTTTTGATATATGAGCTAAATTTTAAAAATGGGCTTTCTCGTTAGATTATTGACATCAGTACTCATCAAGTACAGATATTATACACCCAATTTTTTTTTTTAGGATCGTGTTAAAGGTAAGTTATATACTGAAAGTTAATTGTATTTATCCATATATTGACATATTTAAAAAATTTTAATCAATTTTATTGAATTAAGTTTAAGACATATTTTTTCAGGTCATAAAAATAATATACCGAAACTTTTTATATGTACATGTTTTATAAATTTATAAAATATATTGATCTAATATTTTTTTAAATTAATATTTTTTTAACATGTAAATTTAGAGTTTTAAAAAAATAAAAAAAATTAACATATAATGACTGATAATATTAACATATCTTTTACATATTAAAAAATATTAATAGTTAAAATTTTGAATGCCAATACTCTTTACAGATTGGATATATCTTTGTGATCCAACATTGGCCGCTTTGATTGGACAATCTCAAGACCCGTGACTACATGATATTCCTCATCATAAACAATCGTACAAACCCACATTAAACTTACATGTTCTGTGGACGAGATTGACCGGGAAAACTAAGAATGAAAGCAGAGCCAACGAAGAGGCAGGAAACAACGGCCCCATAGTCCCACAGATATAGGGTAGGGTGCCCCACAAAGCTTATCACTGAAGGGTATTTTTCTCTTAAACTAGTGTTAGGGATATTGGCTTCAGCGGTCTTTGAGCCGTCCTCGAGTCTAGCCGAGCCAAGGGGCTTCTTCAAGCCGATTTGCAGCAGTTGCAGCTTCTCTTCTCTTCGTCTTCCTCGACTCTTCTACCTCCTTCTACCGTTTAATTTAATTGATTGTTGAAATATTAGTGGTCTATTTAGTGTTGATAACTCTCCCATTCATTAACACATCAATTCTCGACCGATTTGTGAACGTAACATACGATTAAGGCATTTGATGGTTTTGCCTATAAATCAAGCATTCTGATTTTATCCCTGGCACCCAACTCAACCGATACACCATCTAGAAGAGTTAGGCGTGTCCAAAAGCCCAAAGTCGACCTGGATCTCATAACCCGAAAATAGAGCAAGCAAATGGCGAGCGGTATAAACTCGATTCTTTATTCCGCTTTCGTGATTATTTAAACCACATTATTTGCTAACATTTGGTATCAGAGAGGGGCACTCTGCTTTTGCCGTTTTGTTGATTTTTGATTTTCGTCCGAAATTTGAAAATCCTAAAGTCTCCGTTTTTTTAAGATTCGGTAAAAACGAGCATTGAAAATCGTTGGGAAATTAAATTTCTGAAATTTTCATATATTTTTCATCATTTTTGGTGTTCATATGGTGCTGTTTCAATCGGGTCTGTAAAACGGGTTGAATCGGGCGTTGTCGGGTTCGGGCGAATCCAACGAAGGAAGAAGACGACTTGAACGGCGTCGTTTACTGTTACTACAGTTATAAACGTCGTCGTTTTATCTTCGGTTTTGTGTTTCCTGAACGGCGTCGTTTCGTGGGATCGTATTCGGTTTTTAAATGACTTCGTTCTACTACAGTGTTTTTAATAAAAAATAAATAAATAAATATATATATATATATATAATAATAATAACGCGGTTTTGGACTTGGGTTGTTTACGTTCGCGGCCCAAATCCAACGTCCAGGTTTGGCGCTGTTCTGGATCAACGTCCAGTTTCGTACGCGGCCTATCCCTTCTGGCCCATCACTGTAGTATTGCGGGAAAATTAAAATGCGGCTTGCGAACACGGTGGCCGAGTTTCGAACGTGGGTCGGTGGGGACGACGCCGTTTTACTGCTGCACTGAACGCTCGTTGGCGTTCATTTGGGCATTTAATTATATTTCATATATTTAAAACGTATATATATATATTTATATATACACGTATATATTTATATATACATAATTATATTATTATATATAAAGAATAAAATATAATATTCAGAATATAATTGTATATATGTGTATATAATGTCTAGTGATTAAAATAATTTAATTAATTAGGAATTGACTACATCGTCCTTAATTAATAAAATTATTTTTATTATCATATGAGGTATAAAGATATTAATTGTGGCTAATTATTTTTGATATAATAAAATTTATCCCACATAAAATTTTATTATATTAAATCAATTAATTAGGATAAAATGTTAAATTATTTTTTTAATATGTCCACAGGATTAAGAATTGGAATATAATTTAATAGTTTTATCATAAAATTGGATATCAATCTATTTGAATTAAAATTTAACCCACAGGTAATTTTTTTGTCAATTGATTCATGATGTATACTTTACATTAGTAAAATATAATTCTATATTTTGTTAGCCTTATTTGTTGGATGTTAAGTATGTATTTATATTTATACAGTTATTCAATATGTTAATCTTTTCGATATAAGATGTAAAATTTTTGAACTAAAAGGTAATAACTATAGGTGTGAAAGGAGAGAATTTTTCTTCATTTAGTGTGGATGGACATAGATTATACTATCCAAAAAGACGAACCACCTGCTATTACACTTACTAGCACTCCAGAAGATGTAACTCTTTATGAATGCCGGGAGCGATCTAATCGCCTCAATTTAATATTCATAAAGACTAAAATTTCTACTGGTATTCGTGTTTTTGTCGACCAGTATAATAAAGTGTGGAATTTACTGAAGGCTATCGATGAGCAGTTTGTGACTTCAAATAAAGCACTTGCTAGCACCCTGATAATGAAGTTTTCATCTATGAGACTCACCAGTGTTAAGGGTATACGTGAGCACATAATGCTGATGAGGAATGTAGCAGCTCAATTAAAAAACTTAGGGGTAAAAATATCTGAACCTTATGCATTATATTTTGAACACGCTTTCACTACAATATGAACCTTTTAAAATCTCTTACAACACATATAAAGATAAATGGTCAATCAATGAACTCATAACCATGTGTATTCAAGAGGAAGGAAGGCTCATGATGGAGCAAAGTGAGAGTATTTACATGCTCAAAGAAAAAGTTTCAGACACAAGCCAAAATAAAGGGAAAAGGTAAAATACCTTCTCAATTTGACATCAAGAAGGAGTCCAAATACTTCTTCTGTAAAAAGAAGGGACACGTTAAGAAGGACTATATCAAGTATCCGAATTGGCTTGAAAAAAAGGTAATTCATTCTCTTTTGTATGTTATAAATCTAATATGATTAATGTTACACATAATACATGGTGGATTGATTCTGGTTCTGCAATTCATATTTCAAATTCCTTACAGGGCTTGCAAAACCTAAGAAAACCAGTGGACAGTGAACAAAGCATCTTCTCCGAAAATAAGATGTGTTCACATGTGGAGGCCATTGGAACATGCAACTTAGTTTTGAGCAGTGGTTTTGTTTTTACACTAGAAAAGACCTTTTATATTTTAAATTTCTCTAGAAATTTGATTTCTATTTCAAGACTTATACTTTATGGATATTCATTACATTTTCAGACTCATTTTTCAGTTTATATTATAAGTCTGATATTGTTGGGAATGGTACACTATTTGATTGTCTTTATTGCTTAAATTTATAAAATAATACCTCTTTTAATACTGTGCGTGCTGATGCTAGAATTAAGCGATGTGTTATGAATGAATGTTCCTCTATGTTGTGGCATAGGAGATTAGGTTATATCTCCATTGATAGAATTAAAAATTACTAAATAATGGAGTATTTAGTACTCTAAATTTGATTGATTTTAAAATTTGTATAGACTGCATTAAAGAAAAGCAGACAAATAAGACTAAGAAAAATGGCAAGAGGAGTTCGAACATATTAAAATCATACATATTGATATTTGTAGTCCTAATATTGACTCATATGACCTAAAATATTTTATCACATTTATTAATGATTTCTCACGATATATGTATCTCTACTTACTTCATAATAAGAATAAAATCTTAGATGCTTTTAAATTATTTAAAATAGAAGTAGAGAAACAATGTGGAAAACAAATCAAGATTGTGAAATCAGATAGAGGTTGATAGTATTATGGTAGATATACTGAAAATGGACAAATACCTGATCCATTTGTAAGGTTTTTTCAAGAACATGAGATTGTTACCCAATATACTATGTTTGGTTCTCCAGACCAAAATGGTGTAGTAGAAAGAATAAATCGAACATTATTGGACATGGTGAGGAGTATGCTTAGTAACTCCAAACTTTTAAAATCCTTGTGGAGTGAAGCTCTTAAAACGGCGGTATATATATTAAATCGAGTCCCAATAAAAGTTGTTCCAAAAACTTCTTTTGTGTTATGGAAAGGTTAGAAACCGAGTTTGCAACATGTACGCATATGGGGATACCCATCTGAAGTAAGAGTTTATAATCCACATGAGAAGAAGTTGGATCCAAGGATATTAGTGGGTATTTTATTGGATATGCTGAACGATCCAAGGGATACAGATTTTATTGTCCATCTCACAGCACTATGATTATGGAATCAAGAAATATAAAATTTCTTGAGAATGACTTAATGAGTTGGAGAAAACGATCAAGAAATTTGATTTCTAGCAATGATCATTTGGTTTCTTAACCTTCCACTTCAAATGATAGGTTGATTGTTGTATACAACACCCCTTAAGATCAATCTGGTGTTGAACAACCAATCAATATCATTTCACAAAATATTGATCCTATTCCAGTTGACCATAAAATTAAAAATTTGTCTGAAATAGTTGTACAACATACTCCTATTGAGGATGATGATACAACATTGAGAAGGTCTTCTAGAATGAGAAAGTCAGTAATTTCTAGCGATTATATTATATATCTGTAAGAGTCAAACTATAATGTAGGAGCTGAAAATGATCTTGAAACGTTTTCATAAGCTAAGAGTTGTAATGAGTCACAATTATGGTACAATGCCATGAAAGAAGAGACAAATTTCATGAGTTGCAATGGAGTTTGGGATCTTGTTAAATTTTCTAAATGGACAAAAGTCATAGGGTGTAAATGGGTCTTTAAAATAAAGAAAGAAAGACTCATTAAGCAATATCAAATGATATAAAGTAAGACTCATTGCTAAGGGATATACTCAAAAGGAGGAATTGATTACACTGGAGACTTTTTTTCCTGTATCTAAAAAGGATTCTCTTTGCATAATTTTGATATTGGTTGCTCATTTTGATACAAAATTACAATAAATGGATGTGAAAATAATATTTTTAAATGGTAATCTAGAGGAAGAGGTTTACATGAAATAACCAGAAGGATTCTCCTCTAGTGATGGTGAGCAATTGGAATGCAAAGTAAAAAAATTCATATATGGATTGAAACAAATCTCCCGTCAATAGTATTTAAAATTTGATAAAATTATCTCTTTATTTGATTTTGAAGAAAATATTTTGGATCAATGTATATACCAGAAGGTCAGTGGGAGTAAGATTTATTTCCTTATTTTGTATGTGGATGATATTTTACTTGCATCCAATGATAAAGGATTGTTATATGAGGTAAAATAATTTCTCTCTGATAAATTTAAAATAAAAGATATGGGTGATGTATCTTATATCATTGGCATTAAGATACATCGAGATAGACTACGTTGTGTTCTGGGTTTATTTCAAGAGACCTATATCAATAAAGTTTTACAAAAATTTCGGATGAAAGATTATTCACTAAGTATAGCACCCATTGTGAAGGGCGATAGGCTCAATTTGAGCCAATGCTCGAAAAATGATTTGGAACGGAAACAGATCAAAGATATTTCATATGCTTCCGTTGTTCGAAGTTTGATGTATGCTCAGGTATGTACAAGACCTGACATAGAATTTACAATTAGAATGTTAGAAAGATTTCAGAGTAATTCAGGTATGGAACATTGGAAAGCTACTAAGAAAGTGATGAGGTATCTTTAAGGTACCAAAGACTACATCTTACATATAGACGGACTGACAATTTGAAAGTATTGGGGCACTCCGATTCAGACTTCGCTGAATGTGTTGATTCACGTAAATCAACATCCGATTACATATTTTTATTTGCCGGTGGAGCTGTATCTTGGCGGAGTGCAAAGCAAACATTGATTGCTACTTCCATTATTGAAGTCGAGTTCGTTGCTTGTTTCGATGTCACAAAGCATGGTGTATGGATGAAGAATTTCATGTCTAGGCTTGGAGTTGTTGATTTTATCTCAAGGCTATTAAAGATATTTTGCTATAATTCAGCTATTATTTTCCTGGCTAAAAATAATAAAAGTAACAGTCGAAGTAAATATATCGGCATTCAGTTTTTAGCAATAAAGGAACGCATTAAAGGAAAGAAAATTGCTATTGAGCATATTAGCACTGAATGGATGATCGCTGATCCTTTGACAAAAGGCATGCCACTATTGAGGTTCAAGGATCTTGTAACAAAAATGAAACTAAGTTCCATTTTGTAATTTTTATTGTATAGACAATGATATTTGATAAAAATTCCTATTTATCTGTTGTGATATTTCTCAAAATTGTGTAAACATTGATTGATTTGAGAATATCATTAATTGTTGGATAAATAATAAACATAGGGTTTATTCATAAAGTAATGTTACCGGATATAAACATGACTTGAGAAATGTAATATATTGTAATACATAGAAGATATTACTCATTATTAGAGGACTTATCGCCATGATTCGTATATTTATTTCTTGAGTTTGAGAATTGATGAGTTTGGTTATTAAATCAAGTAAAACATGGACCAAGTGAGAGAATATTGGCTTCAGTAATCCTTGAGCTGTCCTTGAGCCGAGCCGAGCCGAGGGGCTTCTTCAAGCCGATTCTGAGCCGATTTGCAGCCGTTGCAGCTTCTCTTCTCTTCGTCTTCCTCGACTCTTCTACCTTCTTCTACCGTTTAATTCAACTGAGTGCTGAAGCATTAGTGGTTCATTTAGTGTTGATAATTCTCTCATTCATTAACACATCAATTCTCGGCCGATTTGTGAACGTAACACACGATCGAGACATTTGATGATTTTGCCTATAAATCAAGCGTTCTGGCTTTATCCCTGGTACCCAACTCAACCGATACACTATCTAGAAGAGTCAGGCATGTCCAGAAGTTCAAAGTCGGCCCGAATCTCATAACCCAAAAACAGAGCAAGCAAATGGCGGAAGGTATAAACTCGATTTTTTATTTCGCTTTCGTAGTTGTTTAAGCCATATTATTTGCTAACAAGGGAACCTCCTTTAGATAATATTAGATAATATAATGTTTCTTTTATCTAACTATATAAATTGACCGACCCATAAAAATTAATGAACGGATAAACAGCATGCGTTTTAAGAATGCCCACCAAATATTTATGTTTCTTTAAAGTTGATGGTGACCAGGACTTTCTTCAAGCACATGGCGTGCATGTTACTCTTGCTGCAAAATCTTCCAGTAAACATGACAGAGTGATAGCCCCTGAGCTCAGTTCCAACTACCAAAAACTGCCACAACAATTTCCCATGACAGATCCATTTCTTTATACTTTCGGCTGCTAAGCTAAGTGATTTCCAATAAACTGCTACTGCCCATTTCGAATCTTAATGAGTTCCTATATTTTAAATATAATGTCTTCCAAGTTGTTTCTACTTTATGCTGAAAGTAATGCCAAGTAATGAGATGGTGCCATATTACGAGCTTCTAGAAATCAAATTTTTTTTTCTTTGGGGGTTAAAAGGCTAATGATAATCAAAGGAGAATGAGGATGAGCATATATCAAGCACGAATTTGCAATGATTAAGAGTCAATTATGCTATTCTTACTCATCTGAACGTCAAGTTCAGTGCCTGTTTGAATGTAGATGGACAAAAGCACAAGCACTCATGTGGGCAGGAAGATAATCATCGAATAAATGCAAAATTACATCACAGCAGGTAACAATTGTTGGGGTCGGAAGACTTAGATCCACCAAATCCGGTAGCCGGCGGAAAACCCGAACCCCCGTCATCGACAGCCACCATTTAGTAGAAACAATGAACAAGAGATGTACAGCATTTTTTTTACGTGGAAACCCCTTCCTAAACCGAAGAGGAAAAATCACGGGACATATAATCCACCAATAAATCCACTGTGTAAAATGGGTTACAAACCCCCGAGATGGAGTATCCGCTACACACCCGAGAATAACAAAGAAAAACCTCACCGGAGTAAACGGGAAACTTAAACACTCTCTACTCTTTTACTCTCTGTTTTTGTTTCTTCTCTCTCTCACTGGTGGTGCACTCTTCTCTACATTTTACAAGTGTTGGTGAAACGGCGACCCGCCGTTTCACCCCCTCACACAGCGACCGACTACACAAGCCCCTGGCTACAAAAGCCCCAGTGAATGCTCGCCCATGGTGATTTCTCTATCACCCAATGGCCACTCTCATGGCGCCTTGCGCGCTCTCTACACAGCATGCCCAACATGCATATATATAATGTGATCTGCCTGGAGACCTTCAACCAATAGGCAGGCCATGCAAGGGCCAAACACCTTTCACCCACAACTCGTCCACTAACTCGCAACTCCGCCCACTAACTCGCAGACTTGCCCACTAACTCGCAAACTCACCACTGCGCACAAACGGCCTACACAGATCGTAGTGCGCTACCGCGCCTGCAGAGCACCGTCCACGCCTTTGTTGCCACTGTCCACAACTTCACGCCAACTTTCCACGACATCCCCTCTATTGCCAGAATGAAGTTCCCGGACCTTCTATGCCCTTTGGCCATCACAAGAGTCCTCCGGCATTCCATGGTCTTTAGGCAGTGACAACGACCTCGGACATCCCATGTCCTCGGTCATCACTGTGCACAGCCCATATCTCCGGACGCTACTGTGCACTCAGCCATGTCCGTAGGCGATTTTATACCAGTAATACCAACTGGTAAGTTTCGGCCTTCTCAACCGGTCAACATCTCATTGACCGTCTTCAATGCCATCCAGTCAACTTCCCCGTTGACCGTCTTCTCGGGCCGCCATCCTATTAACTTCCCGCTGACTGTTTCAGCTGCTCCGTCCGCCGTCTAGCGAAGGCGCCTCGCAGCTTCTCGACGGCCAACCTCCTCGCTGATCGAATTGATTGGTCCGTCGCGGCCAATCCATCGACCGGGTCCATCTGGTCTCCTTCTTTGCTAACGCCCCGTTGGCGAATAAAGATTAGCCCGATTTATTCTCCACAAATCCTCCGATGACGGACTAGTTTATTGGGTTATCCACAAAGGAGTGACTAGACCCAACAAAAATTTCACAGTAAATGATCAGTGGTAAACTCGATAGCACAAGAATGTGGAGGACAGAGGAAAATAATGGTTCCAGGGACCCATTTTATATAAAACTGAAGGCTTTCATTATTCAAGGGTGAGGTGCATACCAGGTACGTATCACAGCCTGGTGAATGATGCATAACTACATCAACAGATGACAAGAGCACATGGTTTGCCGCAGAACCTAGGAATTGACCCATCATCGACTGCTACCCCACCGTTTGAATGAAGAGGAGTACGGGTGAGGTACCGCACACACAGCCCCACCTCAATTACATGAACATGCTTTGTGAGACACTATTCCCACCATATGTACTTTGGAAAGTGAAGAGGAGCATCGTTGCAATAGTAAAATTGTGGTTACGGATTAGAAATGTGGACATGACCACTTGCATAATATAATATAAGACAACGAACGATAATTCTAAAGTAATTTGACCCATTTTCGGACACTGCGTGTACCGGGAGCTTTGTTCACTGGACTAGTCCTTTACACTCTACAAAGTTTCAAGAAAATCAAGATTTTAGAGCGATATTTCACAAGTGGCCAACCAAGGTTGCTGGATCCATACATTGATTAAGTACTTGTGAAAAGTTAACTCATGCTGTGTGTACAGTGCTTCTTTTATATATTTGTGGCAAAGAAAAGTTCGGGAGAGGGAATTCAAAGGCTTAGTGTCAACTAACTTAGCTAAGGGTTCATCTGCTAAATAAATCTAGCACGCAAATAAACTTCAGTTCCATTACCTACAAAAAATAACATCATGTCGTTTGATTGGTTCACAGCATCCACTGGTTGAAATTTGTATGTTGAACAAGGCCAGTAAGAATATTATTAGATATACCAAGGAGATATCTCTTCAAGAAATATCTCAGGCATGTGAACAGCTACCTGTTCAATCCATCAGGACTGACAGCTCAAATGCTCTGTATAAATCCTTTAATAGTTAGGACTAAATAAACATTAACATCACTGAGAAATACAGAGTTAGCAATAAATCATACAGTATGAATTATCCAGAGAACGATTGAAAGCCCAATTAGTTTAATATTACCAAAAAAAAAAAAAAAAAATCTTCTGAACAACGAGATTTATAGAGAACAATGAGATTTATGGAGGGCCAAAACGTTCAAATCCCCACAGACATTTATTAATTTGAAATCACAACATCCACATCTTCAGTTTTCTTCAGAGTTTGGGTTCATGCATTTGCATCTGGTTCAATGAGACAAACATAAGATGAATGATTCAATTTTGTGTTCACCCAGCTTTTCTCAGAAAACATGGGCGTTGTTTATTTTCCAGTGCCAGTAGATGAACTAGCTAGGGTATGAGATTCATGCTGTGGAGGTGCTGAAAGTTGCTAGTTTGAGGACTACTCATTTTCCATGAAGGATTCTTTCCTAGACAGAGAAATACAGATGTCTGACAAAAGCATTGCAAACCAGTGCGATTCCTAACTAAGCTCCAAACTACCATGAAGACAGATTCCAAGAATTTCTTTTCAACTACCAAAATAGTAGTACACATAAGATATCTAATTTCCATACATTAGTTGAGACGTAGTCCTTCAATCAAGGCCATGACATTTCCAAAATACAGCGTCTCACAAAAAGCATTGTAAAACCATATGATTTTCCAAGTATGGTGTGACAGTACCATATTTTTAACAAAAAATTCAGCAAAATTTCAATTGTAATATGGACGTTTGCCTAATATAAAACTTGTAAATATTCTGGCAACAAATATAATATAACCATAACATCTCAACACAGAATCCAAAAGCCATAAATAGCATGTGGCATTAACGTCATAACTCTGGATATGATGTTAGTTCATATAAGATGCCGCTAGGTACTCATAGACTACAACAACTTGTGGAAGCATTTACATATACATCTATGCATAACGGACTATACTATCTGTTCTTCCATTATTTTTACAATATACACCAACAAGCCCAACATAAATATATATACAGCCATTCATAAAGTATACAGAACTACAAAAGTATAAATTTTCAATATGATCTTCCAAGTCAAGGGTCTAGCTAACTTCTAGCATCTACTTCATCTTATCGGGTATAAATCTGTGCTAATCTGAAGGTAAGGAAAAATAGCAATAATGACCAACATAGTCAGCAAGTGCAATATAATAAAATGTAGTAAATAATATATGTAAAATAAAGTAAAAGAGGGGTATACGAGCAAAATGAGAATGCATATACATAAATCATGTTTAAATGTACTTTTCAGAATACATTTATCTTTCCTGATTTTCTCGTCCTTCTTTAGATTTCAAATCGTGTATAACTTCTTTATTTTACAGGATCGGGACCAGTAGGCCTTACTAGCTAACGGAGTAGTCGATCGAGGAATGGAATGTGTTTGTACGCACACATTCTAAACGGTGCCCGATACCTTGGGCCAGAAAACAAATATACCACCAAAAATCTCCCGTAATCCGGGATGCTACCCATGTAACTTTAACATCCTGTGGCGGACGGTGCCCGATACCTAGGGCTAGAAAACAGATACACCACCAAAACATCTCCTGTGGTCTAGGAGCATCAATCGATCTACCACTGTAATATCCTAAAACATGACATGGAATATCACCCGTTGCAATACACGGTCAGGGTAATCTTTGAAGTTTCACTGTAATATTAATGGCATGCCGGGGGATATTACTTTCTAAAATATAAATTCATGGTCCACGTTTTATAATTTCATATTCTTATGAGAATTCCATAGTCACTCATAAAACACTGCTCTCACTCCGGGAGAACGGTTCATCACACATATCACATTATATCATTCCCTATATATACTTTGCATATCTTGCATAATTTTTATATACAGATACAGATAATCATTTCTTGTGGGTTTAAATCTTCGCGTGACTTTAAACATATGCATAGTTTAATATGATACTTTAGAACAATTATAAAATCCTTACCAGATCGGCTAAATGTAACTTTAGAACTTTCGAACAATAACCTTTCACAAATGGTTAACAATAATATTTTTCGGAATATACAATTAAGTATATGTAAATATACATAACTTAAATAACAATTAAACAAGGTGGAATCATACAAAAATACTCAATTGCCTCGAATGAACAGTGCTAGCGCGCAGGTTAGGGTTCGTAAACAGGTCAATACTTGAAAATAGAACACCAAACCGATAAATACTCATATTCAAGACATGAGTTTCCATTATCTAAAGCCGAATCATGCATAAAACTCAAAATAATTGGTCAAATATGGTCCGAGCATGGGTTAGGGTTTCGGCGAATGAAATTTCACATAAAACTACCAAATTGGACACGTAATTGTTAAATTAATATGTTTGAGGCATGGGTAATCATATATTCTAGAGTCAATTTATGCAAAAATCCTAAAAATTGGTGAGTGAGAACGTTCGGGCGCGGGTTTAGGATTTCGGTGAGAAATACCGAGCAAAACTAGAAATTTGGACATAAAATCCACATATGTGCATGCTCAAATTACGGGTAATACAAAATATAAATTTAATCGGGTATCAGAACGATGATACTTGAAGAAATCGAAACAAAAGTGTAAGAAAACGAAAGAGGAGGTTATGGATGCACTTACTTTGACCCGGTCCATCACTTTTCTAACTAACTCCAAGCTGGATTCGAACCCGAGAGCCTCGATCTCTCCTCTCTCTCTTCTCCCTCCACGTGGAAAGCTCAAAAATGCCCGAAATAAAACCCTTGTGGGCTGGCGCTTGATCGCCAACCTAGTGTGCTTCAGGCGCACCATTGCTGGATCCGACGCTCGAGCGCACATCGAGTGTGTTTCGGGCGCCCCTCTGGTGGAATCCGCGCTTGATAGGGGGCTTGAGCTTGCGTTGGGCGCGGGTTAAGCCTGCAGCAAGCTAGCTTCGCGCACGCGTCGTCCGATATCCATTTCGATCCTTCCAACCTAATATTTCACATCCTTGAACCTTAATTTTGATTATATTAGTTTAATAAGTCATGATTGGCGTTGTCAACCTTAAAAAGTTGATTTGACCCTTCAAACCTAATATTTCACATTCTCATACATTAATTTTGATTATATTAGTTTAATAAGTTACGATTATTATAATTTAAAACTCGAATCTTATTTACGAATCAACTTTTCAAGGTTAACAACGCCGGTTTCCGATTTTACAAATTTCGGTTCCTTGAGCTTTTCAATCCAATTTCTCCAATGCCCTTTGATCTCGATTCATTTATATTAACTTAATTACTCCTAATTACCATATTTTTTTTTTGAATCGGTACCTTACATATGGCATCCAAACTATCATGAATACAGATTCTGAGCATTTACTTACAATGAGAAAAGTAGTACAGAGAAGGTAATCTAATAACCATACATTAGTTAAAATGGTAATCCTTCCACCAAGTCCATGATTCAAAAACTATGCTTTCCCAAGTAATATCAACTCAATGATAAGTAAACCCATCTCAAAAACTTATATATCATAAATTTGAGGGCTACAGAGATCTAGGAACTTTTGACTAGTTCAACGATTTTTTAAATGTGGCACAGTGAATGAGGCTTTCAGCATTGCAGGTTTTGGTCCTATATATGCAACCTTCCCTTTGCTATTTCTTAAGCCTCTCAAAAAATGTACACTGGTGGAGTACTATAAATTTAACGATTCAAAAGATGGTGTAAAAAATCAACCACACTCTCTTAAGATGGTCTGCAAAGTTATCTAAGATGGCCAATAAAGTTTTAATATTCATGGAAAGTAACCAGTCTACAGAAAACTGGGCTATCACTTCATTGAGCTAAACTCAACTTCCTGCCATTCTTTACCTTCAATATTAGTCCATGCTTGCTTCTGACTTTAGGGTTTTTTCAGGAAAATTGAACAAGACCAGCTAGGCATTCCCTTCTTCTTTGACTACACAAACTCCGCACATGGGCAGATGTACTACTTTACAAGTTTAGGCCAGTATCAACCAGTGATGCGACAAGACACTTTTCCACACTTCCAGTTGTAAAGAGAGGGAAACCTTTAATACTGACCAATGAATATCATAGACCAAAAAACAAAGCTGATGTATCACTTATGGACATTGTTTTCTTTGTTCATCAGTATAAACCACATCATAGCTGGCCCTAAATCTAGGGGTATTTTCACACCATCTGGCTTGAAACTATTTCGAAATCTTATTATTTCTTCTTCTACTCTACCTGCCCCAATGAAAGGGCAGCAGCCTGTTTTTATTGTTTCAGTGCACTTACTTTAATTTTCAAAACACAGTTTATTCGATCTAAAGGGAAGCAGAAAAAAGGAAGGACTGATTGCCATGATCTCAGTACGGTTTTGTGAGTCGGCAATTTTAGGTCCAAGTCTGAGCTGGTTTGAGCGTTCTTTTTTGGCAAATGGGTTGGACTTGTCACACACTGTTGGAATAATTGCTTGGCTTAGTCCCAGCACTCAGCAATGCATCCAGTATTTATGCCTACAAACCACACTTAATAAGTGGAACTACCTTTCATAACTACCTAATATAGAAGGAAAAAAAAAACAGGGATTAGGGGAAAAGGACTTCAGAAGGCAAAAACTTCTATTTGAACGGCTGTTTGGACAAGCTTTCTACTGCAGAAGAGCACAAAGCATGGACAGAAAGGTGATTATAATATGTAGTCAACTATGCATGAAAATGAGGTCCACGTTACTCTATATTACTAGCAAAGCATGGTTAACTTAGTGAACTCAAGATAATATAAAACACATCTACCATCTAATGACCTGTTGCAGAGAAAGCAATGACCTGCTGAAGGGGTGCTGCAAGCTTTAATAGTTTATCTACCTGAGAAATTTGTAAACCTTTGAATAGGGGACGATTTTTTGGTGTCACCCTTCTTCCTCTCCTCCACGTCCTCAACTGGCACTATGATAAACTAAAGTCACCGTTGTTTCTGAAAAGGAAAAGCAGGGTGAAAGTTGAGAATAAGACAGCAAAGAACACATCAGGAGGCGGCAAATGAAAACCAGCATGTAAATTAGTTATGTTAACTGCCGGATGATTCTGCAACTGAGAAAAAAAAAGCATCAGATGGTTCTGGAAAGACAATCTCATTATATGACAACCGGTGGTGGGACCAGGTTCATCTTCTGGTGACAACATTAAATGGTGATACATGCAAACATCTTATTACCCATTAGTATGTGAGACTAATTTATCACAGGTTAGTCAGTCTCAATCATAATAACTAATATCACAGCAGCCAGAAGTCAGTCCACATTCGGTTTCCAATTTATGATCAGTGAATATGAGCATATGAAGAGATTTAAACTTCATAATTACTCAATTGAGACCGACCAAAAAATGGTCCATTTTAGCTGACATTTTAATAATTAAAAAACCAATCTAGGATTGGTTTCTTATCAGATACATGTTGAAAATCTCAAGTTTAATTGGCATATCACAAACTTTTCTGTGAAAACACAGCGTGATGGTGATTTGAAATTCACCCCATCCAGATTCCAACAACTCAAACAGAAGCGATTCCACCTTATCACTACACCTAAATGTTCATTCGTTCATCCTCCTGCAATGAAAGTAAGCAAAATAGTCCATATATGGGATTGTTAACTAATTAAAGAAACCACAAAATTTTGGATTACCCTTTTCAAGCAAATTATAAAAAACACCAAAACTACATCAGTGTCCCTAAAATTTTCATTCACTCTCATTATAACCCAGCTAAAATGCTAATATCAGAATCTTCTAGTAACTTTCTTGATTTCTGAACCTTGTCCATAGACAGTAGCAAGGCAAAAAATTAAGCTTCATTTTACCTCTTCTAGTGGCATTATTTTCAAAATTTTTAGGATATTCAACTAAAATAGAGCCCAATGCGTTGTTTAATAATGTCAGATTCCAACATAATTACACCGTTTCAAGGTCCGAAATTGCGTTAAGTTTTGCGGAATTCAGGTTGTTTAAAACTTGATGGATCCAAACGGTTAAATCCGAACTTCTAGCAGAACTAATTGAACGTTACCAATTTGGTGCGTTGTGACTTTGGAACAGAGCCACCCAATTCCAGTTGATCTGATCTGGGATTTTTGAGTGATGAACTTTTGTGCATATCTGATTGATTTAACAAAATTGTGCCCTCAAAATTAGGGTTTCGATTTCCTAAGGTTTTAGAAGGGTGTGACTATGAGATTCACACAAATTTTGACAAAATAAATGATAAAATAATCATAGTAAAAATAGAATAAGTAAAAATAATATAAATGATACTAATGTAAAATATATCTTATTTGGATGTTAATTTGATATATTGGTGCAAAAAATATATATTTAGAATTAAGATTATTAATTTCACTATTTTATCTTTATTAGTTATATTTCCATTTGTAATTAACTAATAATAAATAAATAAATACATAATCTATTAATTAGAAATGATGAATAAATAAGAATCTGATATAATTCAGCTTGACTCAATATGAATTAATTGAATTCTATTTGCTTTGATAGGGTTTGAATTGGGTAAAATCAAAAACTCTATATTGGATTTAATTGTATTTTAGTTCAAATCCTATCCAAATATTAAGCATATAACACAAAGATAACATAACTAAAATTTAAATTTAATTTTTGGGTTTTATTTTATTTTCTATATTGTAGATTTTAGTTTATTAATGACAAGTTTTTGATGAGTTAATCAATATTTAGAGAATTATTTAGATTTTAATTATCTTGCAAATTTAAGATTTGTAATGTTTATGTTTTCGTTAGATGGGAAAAAGGTATATATGAACTTTTTATGAGTTAATTTATATTTTATAGATTATAAATTTAAATATTTATTGATAAATTTTATTATTGAGTTAATTAAATAAACATCTATCAAATATTTTTAGTTTAATTAGTGTATTTTTTTATTATGAAATTCTTTTAATGTAAATTAAATTTTAATTTAATTCAACGATTTAAAAAATCCATTGTCATCTTTGCATGTAAAAATAACACTTAGATAATTTTTTTTTTGAAATTTAATCCAAATTAATATATATAATTTTTTTAAATTTTTTTTAAATTAATGACATCTATCAAATATTTAGTTTAATAATATAAAAAATTCTTTAAAAATCACTTAGATAATTTTTTTTAAAAAATATCTCCCTAATAAGAAGCAATAACAGTGAAATCCAAAAAACAATAATGCCCGTTATGCATTGCTCTTATGGAAAAAGTTATTGTGGCTTTATGAGTGATGCAGGATTGAGAGCCAATATGAGAATAAGTTAGCTGCTTGTTCTATTAAGAGTCTACATGAGAGAGGAGCAAGGAGAGGAAGAGCTAACCCTAATAATTGTTCATTTTGCAGATTATTTAAGAACATACTTAATATAATGTCTCCCACAGGTATAATATGTAAATCAGTCATTATCTTGGTTATTCTAACTCTTAATTTTGAGTATCTTATTTTATAACAAGCAGTACTAAAAGCCTAATCTTAACAAGTATTTTGAAAATATTTCAAAACGTATTAGCACAAAGATTCTCTCATCTATGCTCTCATGTATATTGGGATTCTATCCGAATATACATTACTTGGCGAAGTGAAACAAAGTCTGAACCCTTCGTCAAACGTCAACTACTAAACTCGTGAGTATAAGAAATATAATAATACATTTGAATTTTATTCAATCCATCAATTATATATTCAATATTAGAGTTATGACTCTTATAAAAAATCTTTTATCCTTGATTAATTAGGAAGTATGTCACACTTTCTTAAGATAAAAATAAAATAAAATCTCACCAAATAAAATAAATAAAAATAAAATTTGACAAAATAGTAAAAATAAAAATAAAATAATTGTAAAACAATTCTAGTAAAAATAGAATAAGTAAAAATAAAACAATTAAAATGGTGTGTAAAACATATATTATTTGGATGTTAATTTGATTATTTTGATGCAAAAAACATATTTTCACTTGTTTATCTTTATTAGCTAAATTTACATCAATAATTTATAAAAATAAAAAATAAATAAATACACAAAAAATATTTTAATTACTTTCTATTGGATACAATCTAAAATAAGGCAAACCTAACTGATTAATATAATAAACTCATGAATAGTAAATTGAGAAAAGAAAAAGAATCAATCGGCTATTCATACCAAAATCCAAATAATAAAATTTGGCTCTAATAAAAAAAAAGGAGTTTAATCAAATGGTTGAATGATCGAGCAATCAAGTGTCCAAGTAGCTAAAAAGACATGGAAAAGATACGACAAAATATTTAAATGGCTGGATATCCAAATATAAATCAAACGCTTAATTTGATCAAACGGTTAATTATATTGAACTGTTAAATAAGCTGAGGGGTTAATACAGTTGAGCAGTTAAGTTAAACAAGTAATTAACCCAGGCAGTAAACTATTAAATAAATCCAAATGTTTAGTACTACCATCAGATTAATTATCTCTAAAAAATATTTCACTCAGAGTATGTTAAACAATTAAATTATTCAACTATTAGTTAGAATAACCACTTAATTCGTAATTAATTATTTTTATTAAAAATCACAATTAACTTACAATATAATTATAAATGTGTCCACTTTTCCAAAAATCGAGGATAGAGGGCAAAAAAAAAGTATAGTTATTAACTCTCTCTTCACTTGATCATTTGCAAATTGTAAAGCCAAATCATTTATCTTTTTACTCTCTCACATTCTCATAATTTTTTATCATTTTTAAATTTTTAAGAAAAAATATTAATTTAAGTGTTGAAAGGTAAATCGATTTATAAGTCTTATATTCTTTAAACTCTTATTTGACATTATGGTATGCATGATTCAATCAAAAGTTCGATAGTTTAGCTTGAATCATTTGAAATATAATGTAAATTTCAGGTATTCATCATTGGCATCATCTGTGATAAATGCATTCAAACCACTTGTTCCTACCTTATCAAACCTATTCAAGAATGTTATTAACTCACACTCTTCGACAAATCCAAAAAAGATGGTAAATGTAAGGGGACATGGATAATTGAGCCAACCATTGAAGGATGTGATCTCTCACTGCATTTTCCCAGTAGAAAGCAATCATAGGAGTGTTCATTTACTAACCATTTCGAACATTAGAGTTTTGACCACTCAAATGTAGAACATGTCGAACATGTTAAAATTCTTATGGAACAAATTTAAGGACTAGACTTGGAGGGCTAAGGTCCTTCCACCGTAAATATCAACATTAGAAAGGAGGTTAAAAGGCAAGAAAGTCATTTCAAGGGGGCACTACTCTCAACCAAAAACTCTCCTGGCTCCCAAGGTGCACAATCATGTGATTCCTTCCCAATTCAAAGGACGTTTAAACTTTAACATTGGAGAAGATTGTCCTAACTAACGAAATCCTTAATATACCCAATATTTCGGATGCCCTTCTATCTAAGAGAAACAGTCATACAATAATATGCGCTCAATCCGCTTGGTCAAGCAAATGCAAGGCATATTTACTAATCATTTAGAATTGAGGATATTTCTCAATACAAATATGATTACTTCCACGTTTAAAGCTGAGAAATGAATTAAAAGATAGAGCAACAGATTATTCAAAAAAGATTGTTGGACAAATGATCCAACTGGGTCAAACACCATTTCCCTTGGAAATAAAGAGGCAACAACTCCCTTATAAATTCAAAATGCCAATATTGGATCCCTATGACAAAAATACTCAAGCTCGATGGATCATTTAAACCATTTTTACATGCTGCTTGGCTTCTAAAATCTAAAGGATGCTACCTTTTACCTATATTTTCCTTTAACCATGAAAGAAAACGTAAGAATTAATTCTACCAGTTAGGATCAAATTCAATTCGGACTTGGCTGATTAGACCCTATCTCACTTTGCCTTGAACATACAGGAAGAGTTCCAATCTTAACACCTTATCAGGACTAGACAGGCTCCTAATAAGAGTCTAAAGTATTTTCTAACTAAATTTAACACCGAGACCAAAAGCATATTAAAACTCATCAATAATATGGAGCAAAATACCTTTGTGTTAACAATTAAACCAGGCAACTTTTTTAAACTATTAGCCCAGTAAGATCATAATACATTTTTGGAGGTGGGGAGGCAATTACCCAAGCCTATATTGTGGTGGAGAAGGCCAATGAAGCCAACTAGCCAGAGCGTTCAAATTATGAGCATCACCTGAGACCTAATGATCGAGAGAAAAATAGAAACGATAGCAATCTATCCACTTAGGATAATTAAAAGCAGTAGAGGATAGAGTCAGGAGTTCATAGAGAATATAGACCACTACATCTCACACCCCTTACTGATATACGGACAAACATTCTAATATAAATTTAGAATGAAATGTTTCTGAAGAAGACAAAGCCGGTCAGTAACCTGAAATAATATGACTAATCAAAACATTGTCTCTACTATTGATCTCTGGGGCACAATATTGAGGATTGTTGAATACTTTAGAAAAAGATTAAGACCTTGATAAAAAAGGGTATCTCAAAAAATTATTTACAGAATCATAAATTTGCCCAAGTAAATATGAGGATGATGAAGAAATATCTGAACAACCATGAAATCGGGTAGTGGCAGAAGTTACCAATATTGTATTTATGAAACTTACTGGCTCAGCACCCCCAAATCATCTTTAAGAAGACAAAAATTAAGAATAGAGAAGATGTTATTAATTTTAATAACAATATAATACATGTAATCTATCTCAGTTTCAATCCTCTTATTGTAACTACAATTGTTTCAGTTTAAGTTTAAAATTACTAATTATAATGAGTCTTTATTGGTAATAAAAATTTAAGAAATATACTTTACTTTCAAACATTCATTAAGCTAGGATTTTAAAGTAATTAAATAGACCCATTAGATGGACTGCTATACATATTAGATAATGAACCGGTACAAGTAAAGGAAATTGTTTATCCAAAGATTACGATAGGGATGTATCTAAAGATTACTTCTATTGGCCAACTTTTCTAGTAATAGACTTTCCTCAATTTACAATGTTATATTGGGTAGACCGTGCATACCAACTTTTAGAGCGGTCACATCCATCCCACACATTGGAGAAGTTAGAGGAGATCGGATAACTAAACAAAATTATTATATGACACAAATTAATGGACTGTCTCATCTACAATTAGTAGAGGAATTTGACTTTCAAGATGATGCCCCTATTCAATAAATACAACCCGAAGAGTCATCTCTTCATATTACTTCAAATTTGGCACACTCTATAAATATGCTTAGATCGGATCTTCGTTGGATCAGGATCTAAATTAATAGCTTCTACGGAGCAATGTGGATGTCTTTGCCTGGACACCAAAAGACATGCCAATTATTTCAATGGAAATGATAGTTTACATACTAATCCTTATCTTTAGAAGTAAGCTAGTAAAATAAAATAGACAAAACTATAAGATGTCAAGAAGTTTACCAATATTGAATTTATTCATAAAGTAATTTTTCCAAATCAGCTATCTATTGTCATTCTCTTAAAAAAGAGTAATAGAAAATATTGAAGTGTACGTTGTGTAATACCCTAAATTTTTATTCAGATTAATTTAATATTATAAATTTAGAAGGATATTTAAATCAGTTTGGTTGGAGCTCGATGTGCGCCTGTATTATCGTCCGAGTATTGATTTTGATTTTGGAATCATAGAAAAGTAAAATATAATAATAATAATAATAATAATAATAATGATAAAAAATAGAAAAACAAAAAAAGAAATCAGAGAATAGGATCGAGTAGAGACAAGAGAGGGAGAAAGGAAGAGAAGAGAGAGACTGAGAGAGGGGGATTAGGGTTTCGCGCAAAGAGGAGGAAGGAGAAGAGGAGAGATGGAGAAGGGAGAGGAGATTGGCGGCGGCAGTGGTTTACAGGTGGCATAATCATTGTTGGTGTGGGTAGTGGTTCAATATATCTATTTGTTGGAGGCATCAGCGCCGGTGCATGGTGGAGATGGTGCATCGGTGGTCGGTTGTTGCCGTGGGAGGAACGGCAGCTGCGTGCGACAACGACCCGTGCGGATAGAGAGAGAAAGTAGCGCCAACAAGAGAGAGAGCCCGATTTGGGTATCTTGGCATATCTTTTATTCAGATTTATGAGGTCAAGGTAAATATCTATAAATTTTCTCTTTGATCTGATTTAGCATCTAAAATATTTATGATACTATTTAAAATTTTAATTAATATATACATGTATTTTTATACACCTAATTTATTTATTCTGGATATGTATATATAGTTCATCGGATGATTTGAGAGTTTTTATTACTGGTTTTATGATTTTAGAGAGTTTAATATTTTTTTTAGAAACCTAATAAATTTATTGTGTATTGTATATTTTTTTATCAATATATTTGTATAAAAATGAGTATGAAACTTTGCATAGGCCGTACAGTCACATGCACGTGCCGGGTCATGATCACTACATTTGAATTTGGATATCGAATATTCTAGACGACTCCAAACGAAAAAATATTTGTTATTTAAAAATCTCTTTTAGCCGGCAAGAAAATTTTAGAGTAGTGACCCTTCCTATTTAGATAATTTGATTCGACCTTATAATATATTCGAATGTCTAAATATATCTGATAAGTTTGAGGATTGCACCCAAAGTCACAGGTGACAAATAATAGTAAGCAACATTACCCATAGATATAGAATATATAAGTGGTTATACATGTTAACCTAATTTACATTTGATTTTACTTAAGATTATCAAGATTATGTGCAACTTTTTCTCAAATTAGTCTTAAAATAATTGAAACTCAAATTTGATATATGATTTGTATCTCTATATTGATTTATATTGAATTTTAATTTAAATTTGGATTTTACACTTGAACTTAAAATTCGTCAATTTCGCCATCAATTGGATTTAAGTATGTCTCGTATAAATAATTTCAAACTATATATTTTGATTCGGACCTTTGGATTAATTGTTGCGACGCTAATTCGGATTCTACGCATGTTATTGGATTATTCCCCTATCGGATTCTACCCCAAATCACAAGCTAATCAGGTCTTATATTTGGACTCAGACTTGAACTTGGACATAAATTGGACTTTAAAATTGGCTATTTGCTTATTAAAATTGGTTCAAATTAATTTTATTTTGTCTATATATATACGTCCTAATGTAGGCTATTTTATTATTTGGATATTTATTTTGGATTTGAATATTTAATTTGACTACAATTAAATTTGAATCTTGGATCTTAGACTTTTTATTAGATTTATTTTATTGGCGATTTGAATTTATTTTGTCATTTAAATGAAATTTATCAATTTGACATTTTCTCTAATTCATTAGACTCCTTTTATTAAATATGATACTTGCTAAATGCTTAATTCATATTTTCTATTTAATCATTTCAGAGTAAAAGGTTCAGACGCATTGTAAAAATTAGGATATAATTTATCAGCTATTTGTTAGATTTGGTAAGTTTCAATTTTATTAAACAGATTAAATTAGTATTTGATATGATTGGATTAAGAAATTAGCCGGATATAAACCTATGATTATATTTCGATAATAGTTCAGATATCATATTATATTTGATTATAATTTTTGGTTGGATTATTACATCTCTTACAATGATTGTAGAATAGGTTATGATTATTTTGTTTGGACGGTTGTTCGATGAGATCCTATATAAATTTATAATTTATTGGATCATATGTATTTGATTTGTGACACCTAAATTTTTAAAATTTAGTATTATTTATTAAATTTATTTAAAATTTTAAATTTTAAAAATTATAATTAATTAATTAAATTAACTTACTTAACTCGAGTTCGTGATAGGTTGATGATATGCTCAATAATGATTATTTTAATGATCTCATAGAGACATTTGATACAATCTAAACATACCATATGAAATTAAACTTAATCAACTATGTCTTTGATGTAACTTTTAAAAAGTTCTTGAATTTCATCATTTCATAACATAAAATAAAGGTGAACCCAAAATATGTTAAAGTAATAATGAATGTGGAGCCACTTTAAACTATAAAAGATATCTAAAGGCCAAACAAATGACTTGTGGCTTTATCCCGATCTATGGCAAAATCAGTTGAGAAAATATTTACCATTCTTCAAGATATTAAGAGAAGTAAAAGCAAATGGTTTTCAGAGGATGGATGAATGCCAACTAACTTTTCAAGATTTTAAAAAATATATTGTACATCCCCCTTTGTTAGCTTGTCTTAAGAAGGATAAGTATTTATAACTTTATTTGATCATTTCGAGAGACATCTTTGAGCGTTGTCTTGGTCATGAAAAAATCTAGGATACAGTGACTAGCATATTATGCCACCAAGATTCTAGCAAACTCAAAAATTCAATATACTTAAACAGAGAAGAATGGTTTAGCCTCATTTTTTATGCCACCAAGATCCTAGCAAACTCAAAAATTTAATATACTTAAATGGAGAAGAATGCTTTAGCCTCAATTTTTTGCTACAATAAAACCTAACCATATAATAAAACCTATAAAATTATGATCATGACATATTAAACTTTCAAGAAGATTTTGTAAAAGTCAAAAATATTCAAACACTTAATTAAATGATCAATTGAATTAGGCAAGTTTTATAGAATTTTCAACCTAAATCTTCATAAAAGGTTAAGCCTTTACTAATTTTATTGGTGAAAAAATGACCCCAATTTTAGGGGGAAAAAATTGAATCCCTCGAGGATAGACTAGATTTATCGCACCCATATGGATGTTGCATGTTAATGAAATATCTTCTTAAAAGGGTAGCGAAGTTGTGATAGTATTAACTTTATCTAAAGGAATTGAGACCGAATTCTTGATCACATTTGAATATAATTCTCTATTGTTGATTAACAATATGGCTAAATATGAAACTTTGCTAATCAAATTGAAATTAGCCAAGAAATATTTCATCAAAAACTCAACTTTTTACAATAATTCTAAATTAGTAGTCAATCAAATATTTGATGATTTTGAAATAATTAATCTAGATCTAGACAAATACCTCCATAAGGTTTAAAATCTCTTGCCATTCATCGATAACTTTGGATCATCCATATACCTAGAAAAAGTAACTGGAAAGCCAATTGTCTTTCCAATATGACAATATTTGGTTGTCCAAAATAATATGCCCGAGATATGCAAGATATATTCTAGAGAACAAGATGAAATTCTCCAAGTGTTCGATAAGACAATTTGAATAAGTCTATACTTAAAATAACTTCAAAGTGGAACGATTCTGAGTAATCCGATGGAGGTAAATCAAATTTCAAAAATCACAAGCTAATACACCATAATGGACAAATCACGATATAAAATGGATTATTCAATACCCTATATGCACTACTTGGCTCCAGCAGAAGTTGATTATACTCTCTAAGAAGTACATCTCAACATATATGGAGCGGATATGGGAGGAAAGATTTTGGCCTTCAAAATGAGAAAGGGCTATCATTAGCCAATCATAAAATAAAGCGCAATGGAGTTTGTCAAAAAAATGTAAGAGTTGTCAAATTCATGATAGTGTTCCTAAAAACCCACATGCAAAAATTCAAACTTTGCAGACTCCCTAACCATTAGCATGATGGGGGTTGAACATGTTAAATATGTTTCCTCTAATAACAGGTCAAAGAAATTTTATTGTCATCATAGTTGATTATTTTATGAAATGAGTAAAAACTCTCATTTAGCTATAATTACAAAAAAAAAAACAACAGAATTCGCGCTCCAAAATATTGTTTGCGAATTTAGGATACCGGAGGTTATCATAATCAACAATGATACTAATTTTTTTAGGAAAAAGATTCACAAAATATTATAATAGACTATGTATTTAATTGATTCACACATTAATCTCTTACCCACAAATAAATAGACAGATAGAAATGACAAGTCAAATGACAATTAATAGCTTAAAGACTAAATTAGACAAAGCTAGAGGTATTTGGGTTGTAAACTTCTATCGATACTTTGGACTGACAAAACAACTTTAATAAAATTTACTTAAAAAACACCCTTCAATTTGTATTACAAGATAGAAATACTTCTTGTTATACATTTGTAGATACATTCAAATATAAGATATATTTCTAAATGAGAATATTAAATTGATTGACTTGAAAGAAAAGAAAAAAATATTATGAGTGTGAATCTCATCAATAGCAACAAAAGAAGTAGGAGATTCATCGTATCTCTCCAAAAGCAAATAGTGCAAATGGAAAGAGAAAAAGTAGCATCAAACCAGATGACTCCAACTGACTAATAATAAGCAAATAAGATCATCCATAGCATGAGCCAAGAGGCACCCATTGAGAAGAGGACTTAAGAACAACTACCTAGGCAAAATTAGTCCAGATGATAATGCTGTATAAAAGAAAAAAACTAAGATAACTTCTCTTCTAAAAGAGGCTAACCAATATAGACTTCATTGATACCACCTGGAGAAATGCTATGGCATTAGAATGAACTCTCTTGTATCCAATCCACCAAAATACTGAATAGCTTGCAAAATCTAAATAACACCATCAAATGTTAAAGCTTGAAATTTTTATAAAGATAGAATGAAAGTAACTCCTTTTATAATCAAAAATAAATTAAGAAATGAAGTGTTTTAAAGCGTAAAAAAGCAGTTAACAATCAAAGAACCCCTAATAAGCTATAGAAAAGCAAACTTTGATTGATGTGACTAGACAATGATAAATGTTCAATGGTTATAATTCAATTCAAAAAAATTATTCAAATAGCATTTAAGATGAACTAATCTGATCTTTCGCAAACATACTCGAAACTTAAATTCAACCTCCAAATATAGAGGTTTGTATTGGGTACAACCTAAAATAAGAACCGACTGAGAAATATAATAAGCCCATGAATAGTAAATTCAAAAAGAAGAAAGAATCAATAGGCTAATTATAGCTAAATCTAAATAATAAATCTAGCCTTGATTAGAAAGAAGTTTGATTGAACGACCAAGTAACAAAGTGGTTGAAAAGACACAAAAAAGATGGACTAAAAGATTTAAATGGTTGGACATCCGAATAATAAATCGAACAATTAATTTAACCGAGCGGTTAATCATATTGAACAATTGAATGAATTGATAGATTAACTTAACCATATATTTAAGTCAAGTAGACAAATAATATATCTTACAGTTAACTCAAGTTAAAAATTTCTAATTAAATCTAAACACTCAACATTACCATCAAACTATTTCCAAAAATCCTCCAAATCAGAATATTTTAGACAATTAAATTATTCAATTTTCAATTGAAATAGCCACTTAAATTATGGTCAATTGTTCTTTTTTAGAAAGCCACTATTAATTAGTAACATGATTATAAATATAGAAACTTACCTAAAATATGAGAGACAAAAGTTGAAAAAAAATAGCACATTAACCATCTCTTCACTTGATCATCCATAAATTATAGAATCAAGTCCTTTATCTTTCACCACCCACTCACATGCTCATAATTTTATTGCTCTCTAATTTTTTTAAAAAAGTAACTAACTTAAACATCAGATACTATATTGAGAAAT
Organism: Nepenthes gracilis; assembly: GCA_033239525.1. Lineage (NCBI taxonomy): Eukaryota > Viridiplantae > Streptophyta > Magnoliopsida > Caryophyllales > Nepenthaceae > Nepenthes > Nepenthes gracilis. The sequence goes on from BSYO01000004.1 coordinate 2,052,031, forward strand.
GAATCTCATATCTTTTAAACCCCTATTTGACATTATAATATGCATAATTTAGATCAAATGTTTAATAATTCAACCCAAATTTATTCAAATTATAATTCATATTCCAAATACTTAGCGTATTCTTTTTTATTTACTTTTGATGCAATGAAAATTTCCTGTATTTCTCTCATTTATAGATTTTTCTTACTTTACACCTTAATTATTGCAACATCCTAGCAAAATAAATTAATATGATTTCATTTCATTTAATCCGTTTCACAACACACATTTAGGAAAAAAACAAATTTTTAGTTGTAAATGTATAATTTTCTAAAACACCACCACAAATACAGCTAAAAAATCTACAAATTATCATTTTTTAAAATATTATTTTCCCATGTCACTATTAATTTACAATTGATAAGAGCATAGCTAATGAAATTGTTCAATTAGATACGCTTTGGACAGGCCCATCATTATATTGGCCTTCGAACCTATGAGACACAGCCGATCAACAATAGTTGCATGTGTAACGGTTTTTTGTGTCCATTTGCCTATAATTATGTCACCAATTTTTTGCTAAAAAATCAAAATTAAAAAAAAAAAAAAAATTGAAGGAGAGATCATTTATTGAGATTATTCTTCATAGAAAGCCCCTGAAGATTAAAGTATTTCTAAACTACTCCGAGAAGAATATTATTCGTTTCTCCTATGAGACTAGGCTGCCACATCAGTGGAACCTGGCATTCCCATTAACCAAAGTGAGAATCCCCATGGAGTCGCTCTCCCCACTTTATGATCGAAAAGAGCATCAATCTGATAAGCCGTCTGGGATGTTTTTTCCCAAAAAATAATATTCACACACTCACTTATATGCCCTTTTTATCCAAATTGTCAAAATTAGTGTAAAGAAAGAGATGAAAAAGAGAAAAAATTAAAATAAAATGAAACTCACATCCATTTTTAGCTATTTTAATATGATTAGATATACAACTGAGTGTATAAATATTATTACTCATTCTTCCCTTTAGGCCCACTACTTTATACTGAGCCACTCTAATTGTCCTCTCCACTGCAACCTAATACAGGAGTCATGCAAGTGGGTTTCAAAAATCAATAATTTTTTGACACTACTCTACTCGAGCATTATCAACTTAGGTATCGGAGGGGTATTCCCATGAACAATACCCGAGCCCCGTCACTCAATTGTTTGTAGTGTGCATGATCTAGTTATATATATCCAAACTCAAATCTCATATCAAGTAGCCTCTACTTTAGATAAATCTTGATTTACGTACATATCAAAAGCCTATTATCGATGGGGAGAGGCTCACCTTATGATTAGTAACAGAAGCTGAAGTTGTTCTTGGAGAGGCATTCAGTTTCCTTTTCATATTCACACATGCATAAAATAATTCCACGAACACCTGCCCTGATTTCCTGATCTTCTTCTTCCTGGAACAATAAAGTTAACGATTTCAAAAGTACAACTGAGAGAGAGACAGACCGAAAAACAAACAGAACACCGCCACCGCCGCAGGCAAAATAGCAGGGGTGGTAGGTATAGTATGGGTAGAGCAATTAAAAACAAAAGCCACTTTCTGCTTAAAATGAATGTTTTACACTCAATACAAATTGATTTATGTGTGAATGCAGAAAACGGTCGGCAATTCAGTGTTTAATAATACATCAACGCATGCACATGGCTGCTAGGACCCTCTATGCTCCCACAACTTGCATGGTTTTAGTATTATCCATGCAAAAATATCCCACACTAAGCATCTCCGACATCGTGCCATAAACACATAAGTAGACTTGTTGCCCCATCAACAGATGCATTAAGACGACAATCTATCATTACATTGGCCAGTGTTATATGGTCTATTTGATTCAAAGACAATGGGTATTTATATGCCGCAAAAGGTTAAGTATCATGCTAAACAGGTAATGAGAAGGCAGTTACCATTTTCAGCCGGGCAGCAATGTCATTGTCAAGAGTCGAGCGCATTGCCTGTGCCGAAGGGACACTTTGCCGTTTATGTTGGGGACGAGGAAGAGAAGCAGCATTTCGTGATTCCCATATCGTACTTGAAGCATCCACTGTTTCAAGAGCTATTGAGGAAGGCAGAAAAGACTTTGGCTACGACCCATGGCATAGGTGGAATCGTGGTTCCTTGTTCTAAATATTACTTCATCGATCTCGTGTCCCTGTTAAAATACTCTTGATTGGATGGTTTAGATGCTTCTTAGACCTCCTATCTTTTTTCTTTTTTTATATAGCCCTATTTGTAAATAATGAAGATTCAACGGATATGTCAATTGTAATATAACTGTCATGTTCAATTCTTACATTAACAAAGTTGAGGATTCAACAATCATTACCGACATTCTTTTTGGTAAGATAGTGGGGTAGGGAAAAAGAAAAATGAATAAGCCAGGAACTAAACTTTACATAGACGGTGATCAGAAAGTTGCCAATCAATTCATATTACTTGCGTTAAGGGTGGGAGGGGGGGGAGTATACATGACAGGATATCAAGGGAAAATGACCACAACCCGATTATCACCATACCATCTAAGCAGTTTATCACATAATAGAAATGAAACTTTATCTGAATGCATTTTCATTTTTAACCCCCCCCCCTTTTTTTGATCTCTATGACCCAAATATTAATTCATGTGACTGACCCATTTGAAGACCCGAGCTGAAAATTTTGATATGAGACTAAATGTCAAATTTGAATATAGATTAGTGGAGGGAGCAGAGGGATCGGACCATAGGAGGTGCCATGGTCAAAGCCTCTCCCGGTATGGACCTATTAAAAGATTGGGCCCTTCAGTTTTGTTATATTTTTGGAGTTGCTATCAAAGGCTCTATTATATAGCTTGCACTTTGTATTCCTTTTTCAAAGAGAGTGAAACATCTCTCCATTTTTATTACTTGGAGTTTCTTTGGAGGTTTTCCACGTAAACTTGATATTGTGTTGTATAATTATTTTTATTTTTACTGTTATTAATCCCTTCAACCTCACACTCCAGATAATACGAATTGCAACTTTTCCCAAAAGATTTAGTATTAAAATTGAAACTTGACGATGGCAGAACAGAAGCAAGACCAACAAAAAAATGGGATGGGGCCAAAGCAGTCTTAAAATTTTGTGCAATAACTAACCTTTCATCGTCGGGTTAGATCCAATGAACCTTGGAAAGATTAGGAGGTCCCTAATCTCGATTAATTTAGACCTTGTAAACTTATGGAAATAAAATAAACTCAAATGTACAACACACATAAAATATATTCTATATTAAATATAAATGAAAATAAATATTCACAGTTAATTGTAAAACCAAAATAAATCTCAATAATAAAAAAATTGACAAGCAAATTTGGTGACAAAGAAAAATCTCAATTACTAATTATTAACGAATAAAATCATCCAGACTTCTACAGCCAATAAAAACTAAAAACAAAAAAAGTCAACTTATAACTTTGTGGTATAGATATATTAAATCTTAGCCGACTTATGACCCTTACCAAAAACTTCTTACATAGATTTGTGTGCTTAGTAGAATCGCATATTTTTCAATCTTTCTGTTAATCTTATTTTACTTACAATAAAATCCCCATACACTAGTAGATTCTACTATTCACACCACCCACCTACCAAATGAGAAATCTTGGGTAAGAGAAATTCTTCTAATTTATCTTAAGAGAAAAGATTTTGATTCACTCAATCAAAAGATCACTATTCAATTTTATCAAAGAAACTTTGAGGTTGAAGCCCTTATTCACTTTTTTGTTCTTACATTTAATGAATCAAAGTGAGATAGTTATCGAGAAAGTTGAAAATTATATCAAAAACATACAGCCTTTGAGAAAACATCTCATATGCCCTGAAGAGCCACGCATCAAGCATAAATCTTTAGCAAGTAGGCTGTGCCCTAGTGCACCTGCACCACTCAATGCACGTTAGGCCGGACATCTTGGACAAAATGTGCTTATATGCATCTCGGGTGCACATCAAACGTAGATATTCTGGTCAAAATACGCTTATAAACAAATAAAGCACAAGTCAGGCTTGGATACTGAAAGATTATACATTCGCGAATAATAAGCGAGCATTCGGCACTTGTCTTTAATGACGTTTGAGAATTCTTAGAATACCAGTTTACATAATTATGAAATATACTAATATAAAATATTTCTAATAAACCTCACCGACGGTGCAGCTGTCTTGAAAACAACCACACCTTCACATGACTCTGTTGTGATTGCTTTTCACTGTGGGCCATTTGCACGTTTCATCGGCACTTTTGGTGGCAGAAGATCATTTCTGGCGAAAATAATTCAAATAGGACAGTGGGCACACAAGAAATCCAAAAGGGTACACGTGGGCCAATCAAAATAAAGACATGCCGGCCAAAGAAAGAGGTTAAGCTAACTGCACAAAGCCATGTGACCAGTTTATAAGGTGGGTCATGGTCAAAATGCCTAGTTGCAAAAACTTGAGGCCACAGAATTCCACTTCATAATTTTTAAACTACCCATTATAAATACAACTTCCACTCAGCCTTCCAACACCAGAATCTTGCATACCTCCTCTTCCTTTCTAGTATTAAAACCTCCAGTTTCAAGCTAAAGTTTCTGTTATCGTGCTAACGCCCTTCCAATTCCCTTAATCTATTAAGAGCACTCTCAAATACACACAAATCCTCTGTCATCATGGGTTTCCGGCTACCCTCTTTGATCTCTAATGCCAAGCAGTTTATCAAATTGCAGTCTCTTATTAGCAAAAATCAGCAAGGAATTCCGAAAGGCCATATTGTTGTCTATGTAGGAAATGCAGAAAAGAAGAGATATGTGGTGCCGTTATCTTACTTAACCCATCCTTCATTCCAAGAGTTGCTGAACCGTGCAGAGGAAGAGTTTGGCTTCAACCATCCCATGGGTGGTCTCACAATTCCATGTGAGGAACAAACATTTGAACTCCTCATGAAACATTTGCCGATTTCACTTGTCAATTGAAAGGGCAAATAAGCCTGACTACACTGTTATTGACATGAAAAATTGTAACTGGCTTAAGCCATTTAGAATGGCAGTTAGTGTACATATTTTTGAGCCATCCTGGCTGGAGCTGATTTATAATTGCCACAAACAGATTCTGAATTCCATTGGCTTCTATATGTCTCTCATTTTGAGATTTTAATATTCAGTGTGTAAAATATACTGGAAACTAATTGAAACTTAATCTCTGGAGGCATAACAGTCACACAAAACGCTTTTAAGGGTCATAGCATAGGCCAACTGAGAATAGGACAAGTTTACCCTGATATTTATGTATAATTAAATCTGTATTTTCCCCTTCAAATCTTTGGAGCACTTAGTACTTAACCGGAACTTAAATGAAGGATATCAAAGAACATACCCCATTACAGCATATTAGTATAAAGATGAGTAAAACATTTAACTTGTCAAATTTTAGTTAGAATGTAGAGATGTAGTCTTTGACCTATGATATGTAATACCGGATTAACAATGGGGTTTGCCAAACAAGAACTTTGAAGCTAGTCCAAAGCTTATCAATTCTACTAATTATGAAAATCAATGTTTCAATGCATTGATAGCCTACAACATCGGTTCAACAAGACCATAGCACTCATTGGCAATATCAGCCTGTGTTCTTGACACGAATACTCTGACCAAACTTCTAATTACACTGAGAGGATCCCATTTTCACTCAACTTTCTATTAAAGTATGCTATAGGAACTCCAAAATGCAATCTTTATCCAGGAAATATAAAGTCAAATTGGTTTAATTTTTGGTTTGAAGCTTTCACAAAAGTTCAGTCTATAAGGAGGGGCTAAAGAACCTTAAAAAGATGTCAACGCACCCAAATTCCATGAATTCACCTTTTCTATAATCAAATCTTAAAAGAACAAATGGGTTATATCTTATACATCTCAAGATATAACTGACTGGCCCTGAAACTTTATTCAAAAATTATTTAGGAATATCAGCAATCTCTATAGCAGAGTGCAAAAAAATATTAAGTCTCGTTGGAACCATTATCAACCTTATGCATCCATCAGTCTGTAAATGTCATAGATATAGAATGATTTCTTTAATTGAACACTTCTCTAAGCCTGCTAACATGTGTATTAAACCCTATTGGAACCATTATCGACCTTATGCATTGATCAATCTGTAAATATCAAAGACATAACATGGCTCCTTTAATAGAACACTTTTCTAAGCCTGCTAGCACGTGTAGAGTTAAATAAATGAGTTCAAAAAATCTTATTAAGGAGAGCCTGATAAAATTTCCTATTTACAAATCTTACTTTGACTCAAGGCTTTTTAAGTTAGTAAGCTTTTCCAAGAATGGCATAGGGTCATCCCCGAAATCACCAACTATTTGTTAACTTAGCTAGGTCTCAAGAAGCATGTGATAGGCAAGTCATTTGGACATGTAGCCTGTCGAAAACAGCCGATGCTGACAATGATAGTGTGAGAATACACTTGGCCTCTCAGTAAAATTTGAGAATCTATCAAAAGGATGAGTCCTTGAGGTGGTCCGAGTTGAAGTTGGGGAATCAAGGAGGAGTCCAAAACTTTTTTCATGAAAAAAAAAATCAATTCAATGAAAACATCTTCCAACTAAATAAATGGCAACATAATATTTTTCCTGTGAAGTATTCTAAATTATACTGATTGACACCCTACTAAAGATTTAATTTCTACTATAAACCAGCAAACCTAATTTAACTTTCTTGGTGCAACGTAAGTATCTCATAGATTAAATTACACAGAATCATGTCTCCTTTGAGAATATTTGGGTTAAATTTAAACCTCAACCGGACCCAATGCTTATGAAATTTTCTATTTTTATGTAGTTGGTTTTACAACTCAAGACACTATTCTAACACTAGGAACTAGACATGCAGAATGCACAGTGACGATAAAGAAAATTATTGGGCTAAAAGTGTATCTTAAAGCATTCCAGGACACCTTAGGACAAAAATCAGATATATGGGTTATCCAAATTATCTAACTGTGGCTTGAGTTATAGTCAATCTCAGGTCTTACAGTAATAAAAGTCCACCTTGATAATAATTTAACAAAACAGTTAAAATCCCAACAAAAATCAATAGTCTTCTTAACAATGATATAGGGAATGAAAACATGAAATCACATCACAGTCATGGTAGTGGATGACACAAGTAGTACTTGTTCAAAAATGGGTCTAAGTCACACTTGTTCACATGTCTATGTTGTCCACACTTTCCAATGGGCCAACATTGGATTCCTACCAGTAGTATTCACAACAATCAATTGCAGACAAAATAGATATCATTAGAAGAACAGTATGAAAGGCTTTGGTCCTATCTGGACCATGGCTTTAAAAGACAACATATGGGATGATAAATCATAGAAAAAGATATATAAGTAGCATACCTAATAGAACAAAGCCATGTCATGTGAAACTTGATTAGATGGGTCCCTAAACCACAGAAAGAGATACTTGTTAGTCGCATGCCTCATTGAACAAAGCCATGTGAGCATTGAACAGATGTATCCTAAGAATTTCCAACTGCACATATAAATAAGGGACAGAATTAGCTTTCCAATGAACATAAAAATAAGGGACACACTTAGCTTTCCAATGTGTAGTCCCTCACTCAAAGGCTCTTTCTATTGCAGAAGCTTTGAACCACTTCCAATCCAAGCCAAAGAACCCATTTATTCCCTGTAACAAAGTCTATTGTGATGATGGATATCCGGTTGCGCACTGTGATTTCCGTTGCCAGGAAAATTCTTAAGCTGCAACCTCTTCTTCCCAAAAAGCAGCAAGAAGTTTTGAAAGGCCATGTTGTAGTGCATGTAGGAGATGGAGAAAAGAAGAGATGTGGTTCCACTATCTCACTTGGGACATCCTTCATTTTAAGATTTGCTTAACCTTACTGAAGAAGAGTTCGGCTTTAATCATCCCATGGATGGCCTCACAATAATGCATTGGTCTCACTTGCTGTTTGAACTCATTGTAGACATGAAGAACAAAAATCAAGCATCTACAATTTTGACATGAGCTTCTTCTTCAATCACTATTTCTGCATAAGAATTTTTATCAATACACAGAGAAATGTAATACACAGTACAATTGTATATAAAACTTTTTTAGTAACAAAATATTTTAGTTCTCTTTTAATTTTTTCTGCTATTTAGTTCCCTCCTTAATTAGCAGACAGTATACATTGCTGACAATGTAAATTACAAAACCATACCCCTAAAAGTATTATAAGAATTTTACACTTTTGTGTATAATTTTACCTTCTGAATTTAGTGAGTAGCGTAGAATTTAATCCAGGATTTTGTAATACAACACTCGATTACTTTATTAAACTCTCTCCGCATGAGCTTTTACCAAGTAGCTCATGGTCCTAAACAAATCAAGACAAGTCAGGCACATGATTCGCACATTCACCAAATAATTCAAAATTAGATTGATCATTACAAGCACGATCTATTATTAAACTTTGATTTGTTGTCCATCAAGTGATACACTACAACCACAATCTATCCTAATGTCTACCTCCGTTAGATGATCAAGCTGGTTTTAACGAAATTGGTATTCATATGCCGCAAAAGGTCAAGTACCAAGCTAACAAGTCATGAGAAGACTAATATCAATTTCAACTGGGAAATAATTCTATTGTCAAATGTTGAGCACACAACATGCCAAAGGGCCACCTCGCAATTTATGTTGAGGACGAGGAAAAGAACCAATGCTTCGTGAATCCTATATTGTACTTGATTCACCCACAATTTCAAGAGCTAATGAGGAAGGCTGAAGAAGTGTTGGGCTATAACCCAGCCATGGGTGGGATTATAGTTCCTCATTCAAAATATTACTTCATCAATCTTATGTCCTTGTTAAATGACTCTTGGTTGGAGGATTTAGTTTTTAATTCACTTCCTATCATTTTTTTTTTTCATAAACGTCTATTTAAAAGTAACGAAGATATGCCACTGTTGAGCACTTACATTGACAAAGTTGAAGATTCCAAAATAATACTTGACGGTCTTTTTGGTTGGATAGTGGGATAGAGAAGAGAGAGAAATAGGTGAGAAGGAAGACCTTACAATTTCCATAGCAAGTGAAGATGAAGATACTAGCTATACTTGCATACATTACTTTCTTTGAAAGCAAAATAAAGTATACATGAGAGAACATCAAAGGGTTAATGATCAATCAAAATACTATTAAGCCACGAAATGAAGTATCGAGCACTACATATCAATAACTAGTCTCCCAATACTGTGACAAGATCGAAATATGCCCCTATATCGGCAAATATTTCCCTACTAGGCAACCATTTGCTAAAAAAATTGTACATGATAAGTTCAAGACTAATATGAATCATTTGTTATGACCAATAGTGTTATGTATTGTCTGATATGCTTGATAGCAATATGGCCATAATAGACACATGTATCAATACCAATATTTTAATACATTTATTGAATAAGCATACAATTTAACCTTGATAATTATCGTGCCAACCACATAATTTATAAGATATCACAAAATAAACATGCAATTTATTTGAATGCGACGTTAAATTTTTTCCCCTCTTTCTTAATCTCTGTACTCGAATTACAACTTGATACTCAAACATTTGGGTGTCACCTACATAATTTGACAACAATGGAGACTGAAGAAACAAAAGAAACAAAAGAAAGACAAAAGCAATAACAAAACAGATGCAAGACATAAAGCTTAACAAAAAATGGGCAAACATAAATTTTGGTTAAGAGAGATATGCTATAATACTTAACAAAAAATGGGGTCACACCTTGGTCTTCTTTCATGAATTTTGGGCAAACATAAAGCTTTAATGAAGCACTGGGACCAAATTAACCTCATCCACACTGCAGTTCTCTTGACAACAGCAGCTTCACATGGATCTGCTGTGCTTCGTTTTAGATGTTCAACATTTTCTTTCCGCAGCCCTAGTGGAGACAGAAGCTCATTTCAGATAAAAAAAAATTAAATGGGACACCGGGCACATGGTCCAATGTCACAAACTGCAAAAGGGCACATGTGGGCCAATCAAAATAAAGGCCTGTCGCCAAAGAGAGAGGTTAAGCTCACCTAACAAAGCCATGTAACCAGTTGAAAAGGTGGGTCATGCTCAGAATGCCCAGTTACCAAAATTTGAGGGCCCAAATTCCACTTCATAATTTGCAAACTACCGTTTATAAATAGAACATCAACTCAGCTTTCCAACACCAGAATCTGCATATAGCATCTTCCTTTCAGGAACTAAAACCTCCAGTACCAAGCTAAAGTGTCTGTTATCCCACCAACACCCTTCCAATTTCCTTAATCTGTTTAGTCTCTCTCTCTCACACACACACAAATCCTCCACCATCATGGGTTTCCGGCTGCCTTCTTCGATCTTCAACGCCAAGCAGATTATCAAATTGCAGACTCTTATTAGCAAAAATCAGCAAGGAGTCCCGAAAGGCCATATTGTCATCTATGTAGGAGAGGCAGAAAAGAAGAGATATGTGGTGCCATTATCTTACTTGAACCATCCTTCATTTCAAGACTTGCTGAACCGCGCAGAGGAAGAGTTTGGCTTCCACCATCCCATGGGTGGTCTCACAATCCCATGTAAAGAAGAAACATTCATCAATCTCACTTGTCAATTTAACTACTCATGAAACATAAACAAGAAATGGCAGATAAGCCTAGCTCTACTATTTTTAACACGAAATTGTAGCTAACCTAAGGTCCTAAGCCCAATCTGAATGGCAATTAGTGCACATATCTTTTAGCCATCCTGATAGGAGCTTTACAAATAAATTAAAATTCCATTAGCTTCTATTTGTCTCTCATTTTGAAATTCTAATATTCATTAAGTAAAAATATTTTGGAAACTAATTGAAACTCCACGATCACATTTGAGCCATCTTTCATTTCAAGGCTTGCTTAACCTTACTAAAGAGGAGTTCAGCTTCAATCATCCGAAGGGTGACCTCACGATCCCATACAATGAAGAAGCATAAAGAACAAAAAGCATCTACAATTTTGACATGAGCTTCTTACACTTCTCCTCCAATCACTATTTCTACATGTAAAATTTTATCAATTTCTGGAGAAATGCAATATATATCAATTGTAAATACTTCTTTTAGTAAGAAAATATTTATAGCCCTCTTGTGCTTTTCTACTATTTTGCTTCCCCCTTAATTTAGTAGATAGTATACCTTACTAACAATATAAATTATAAAACCATACCTCTAACAATACTATGAGAATTTTATACCCTTGTGCATAATTTTATGCCATATGTTAGTGGAAAGCGTAGAATGTAATCCAATACTACAATACTCCTTTATTTTATTAAACCTCAGCTGCGTCTGAACTTCTATAAAACAATTAAAATTTATATCCAAAAACTGGTAAATTTTACTTTAAGACAATCTTAGTTTTAGTTTTATTGTTTTCCTTTGTCCACTTTTACAATATGCTATCAAACTAATTTCTCAACATCAACATAATGGGGCCTTGGGACTAAAGTTTCACTAGGTCAAAAAATATGTATGATTCTTTTACTTTTGGTTGCCATCATTCAACAACTTATGTAAATATTCTTAAAGTCAACACCAGGCATAGAAATTCATGCACCAAAGTTTTCATGTCATCTGGCATGGTCCTTGTGTTAATCCTTTGCTGAATTACCCTGCATAGGCAAATCATTATGCACGTTGATCTATGTATCTAAATTTTCTTACAGTCATTTTCTTCAAGATATTACCGCATTTTAAGTACCAGCCAAAAAACACGCATCCTCTTTATACATTTTCAATAAACAAATTTAATCAACAGTTTTTTATGTCCATCTCCTCTATTGTTTCTTTATGCCTATCCAATCCATCAGGATTAAACAGTTACCACCTTAACCAACAGGGAACACTCCTTTTTGGCATATTAATGATAGCACTGAGCATCATCGGAAAAAAACCCTTCCACTCTTCAATTCATATATACACCCACTTAGACATGGATATCATGTTTTCTTTAATTAAATTGCATCATAGGTGGACTAAATCTATGATTAGGAGAACATAAAAACTGCCAAATTACAAGCAACTAGCCATGCATAACTACTACATATAATTGCGCACTGTACACTGTCTTTAAGGTTTGAAGCTCTCATAAGTGGTCACAAATGACAACATTGAAAGAAAAGACATCATTGACAGCAAGTCACAATCGAAATAAAAGCACCACCAACCTGTTGAATGAAGTTAAGACAACATAGACATGGAAACTATTCAACCACAATAGTCCCAGCCCTTTATCATTCTGCAGCATATGGAGCTCCTCATTTGGTCAATGTCAAACTACTCCAAAACTACACCAGCAGTTATTTAACTCTCGGAAGTTCCAACTCTACTGATGCATTAGAAAAACATGACATTCAGCTTACATTTTGGTGTTATGGTAATTAAGCTGAATTTGAAAGATTCACTACTAATGATAAGATTTTTGGAAAAAATATTAATGTTCAATGTGTGGTTTCATGTAAATAATTAAAATCATACTATCAGTTATATTAAATATAACATCATTTATCATTGGTAATGACAAACATTCTAATTGTAAATAATTGAGTGCAGTTTGATTATAGAAAAAGATCAATTACGGAACCAAATAAGAACCTTTTCTCTATTAAGTGCTTGTCAAGTTATCATGTACATGGTTGACTTGGAAAATTATTATGAAACTACAAAGCTAGACATACCTTAAGCCAAATAGGGGCATAGAACCTTGGCCTCAAGTCATATAAATATTAAACCTGACAAGCCTTTGCGGACATCTTAGGAGATAAATTATCTCAATTGCAGCTTGATATAACCAAGCGTTAGGTCTAAGGCTGCAAATTAGACGATCCAAACCTGGACATTGTCAGGTTTAGTTTGGCTCTTATATTATCATAAATGAGATAAAGCCCAAGTCTTACTTCTTAGCTTGAGCTCAGTTTGGGATACAACAACTATGTTTCAGCTTGGTTAAGGTCCTAATTTGTTTATTTATAAGCAAGTTAAGCTTGAACTCAATAGAGGCTCGGTATCTTTATCCATAAACAAGCCAAATCAATGAGAAAAGAGCTGCTAAGCTTATTTCTAAGACAAACTCATAGACAAGCCAAACTCAGGCATTTAAATGAGTCTATTATTAAGGTTTTGAACAAGTATCTATAAGAGCCCAAGAACGAGTATATTATCATCCTTTAAATGAATTTATTTACGAACTCATAAGCAGCTTTCTTCATAAGCCCATAAACAAATCTAACCAAGTAACTCACGTTTCTAAACAAATTAAGATAAGTCAGGCACAAGATTCACTCGTTTACCAAATGAGCTTCAAAATTAGATACACTGCAACCACAATCTACCCTTATATTTGCCCCTGTCAGATGATGAGCTAGTTTAAGAAAATGGGTATTCAGATGCAAAATCGTCAAGTACCATGCTAATAAATTATGAGAAGACAAAAGCTACTTTAAACTAATATATTTAAGACTGATATGGATCATCTGTTATGGCCAATAGTGCTATATATTGTCTGATATGGCCAATAATAATATAGCCACAACCGATACATGTACCAATACCTATATTTTAATACATTTATTGAACAAGCGTACAACTCAACCTTAATAATTATCATGCCAACTGCATAATTTAAAGGATATCACAAAATAAACATGCAATTTATCTAAATGCAACATTGAATTCTTTTTCCCCTCTTTCTTAATCTCTTTACTCAAATTTCAACTTGATACCCAAATATTTGGGTATTCCTTGCAAAATTTGACAACAATGAAAACTGAAGAAAACAAAAGAAAAACTAGAGCAATAATAAAACAGATGCAAGACAGAGTGGTGGTTAAAAGAGATATGTCATAATACCTAACCAACATGGGGTCACTCCTCAGCCTTTTCTTTCATGAATTTTCAGCAAAAACAAAGCTTTAATGAAGCATTGGGTCCAAACTAACCTCATCCACACTGCAGTTGTCTTGACAACTGCAGCTTCACATGGATCTGCTGTGCTTAGTTTAAGATGTTCAACATTTTCTTTCCTCAGCCCTAGTGATGACCAAAGCTCATTTCAGGTGAAAATAAATTAAATGGGAAACAGGGCACATGGTCCACCGTCACAAACTGCAAAAGGGCACATGTGGGACAATCAAAATAAAGGCCTGTTGGTCAGAGAGAGAAGTTAAGCTGACGTAACAAAGCCATGTGACCAGTTGATAAGGTGGGTCATGCTCAGAATGCCCAATTGTCAAAACTTGAGGCCCCAAATTCCACTTCATAATTTGCAAACAACCCTTTATAAATAGAACATCAACACAGCCTTCCAACACCATAATCTGCGTACAGCATCTTCCTTTCAAGAACTAAAACCTCCAGTATCAAGCTAAAGTTTCTGTCATCCCACCAACGCCCATCCAATTTCCTTAAATCTATTTAGCCTCCCTCTCTCTCACACACACAAATCCTCCACCATCATGGGTTTCCGGCTGCCCTCTTTGATCTTCAATGCCAAGCAGATTATCAAATTGCAGTCTCTTATTAGCAAAAGTAAGCAAGAAGTCCCAAAAGGCCATGTTGTTGTCCATGTAGGAGAAGCAGAAAAGAAGAGATATGTGGTGCCATTATCTTACTTGAACCATCCTTCATTTCAAGACTTGCTGAACCGTGCAGAAGAGGAGTTTGGCTTCAACCATCCCATTGGTGGTCTCACAATCCCATGTGAAGAAGAAGCATTCATCAATCTCACTTGTCAATTGAACTGCTCAAGAAATACAAACAAGAAAGGGCAGATAAGCCTAGCTCCACTATTTTTTACATGAAAATTGTAACTAACATAAGGTCCTAAGCCAAATCTGAATGGCAATTAGTGTACATATTTTTGAGCCATCCTGATGGGAGCTGATTTATAACTGCTACAAATGCATTAAAATTCTATTACCTTATATTTCTCTCTTGTTTTGAGATTCTAATATTTATTGAGTACAAATATTCTAGAAACTAATTGAAACTCATCCTCCAGGGGCACAACAGTTGTACATAACCCCCAAATAAGGGCCAAACATAAGTCAATTGAGAATAAGACGATTTACACTTCTGTTCTATGTACGATTGAATCTATATTTTCCCCTTCAAGAGTTTGGAGCACTTACATACTCAACCAGAGTTTAAATGAAGGATCACAAGGAACATACCTCATTACAGCATATTAGAATAAAGATGCGCAAATTACCTATTTGATTTTAGTGAGAATACAGAGATGTAAGTCATTGACCTCTGATATGTAATGCCGGATTGACAATGGATTTGACAAATAAGAACTTGAAGCAAGTCCGAAGCTTCTCAGAAGGCCTGCAATATTGGTTTGACAAGACCATGGCACTTGTCCGCAAGATCTGCCCGTATTCTTGACTTGAATACTCTGACCAAACATCTAATTACACTGAGAGGATTCCATTCCCACCCAGCTTTATATTACATTGCTATAAGAAGTTCACAATGAACCGTTATCCAGGAAATATGATGTCCAATTTGTTTAATTTTTGGTTTGAAGCTTTCACAAAAGTTTTGTCGGTAAAGGAGAGGCTAAAGAACCTTAAAGATGTCAACACGCTAAAATTTCATAAATTCACCTTTCTAAAATTCAAATTTGAAAGAACAAATGTGTTGTTTCTTACACATTTCAGGGGATTCCTGACCAACTACACCTGAAACCTTGTTCACAAACTATTCAGAAATATCAACAATCTCCATGGCAGAGTGCAAACAAGCATTAAGCCTTGTTGGAACCATCATCAACATTACGCATCCATCAATCTGTTAACATCAAAGACACAGTATGATCCTTTAATTGTCAACTTCTCTAAGCCTGCAAGCATGTGTAGAGTTAGTTAAATGAATTTAGAAAATCCTGTTCATGAACACCTGATAAAATTTTTCATTTAGCAATTCTAATTGGCTCAAGGCTTTTCAAGTTAGAAAGCTTTTCCGGGACTGACATAGGGATCATCCCTAGGTTCCAACCATCATGTTGGTAAGCCAGGTCTAATGGGCAAGTTATTTGGACATGTAGCTTGTCAGAAACAGCCTGCGCTAGCAGTGCCAGTGTGAGAATATACTTGGCCTCTCGGTTAAATTTGAGAATCCGGCAAAAGGATGAGTCCCAAAGGCATCCTGAGGTGAAGCTGGGGAATCAAGGATGACTCAAACTTCTTTGATGAAAAAAATGTGAAGAAAACCTCTACCACATAACAAGAAATAAATAAGTGGCAACTTAATTTTTTTCCTAGGAGGCAATCTAAATTATATTGATTGCCACCCTGCTAATGATTTGATTTCCAGTACAAACAGCAACACTGATTTAGATTTTTTAGTAAAGTACAATTATCTGATAAATTAAACAATACAGAATTATCTTTCCTTTGAGAATGTTTGTATTAAATTGAAACCTCAGCCCGACCCAATGCTGATGAAATTACTTATTTTAAGTAGTCGGCTTTACAAGACAATACACCACTCTTACACTAGAGACTAAACATGCAGAATGCACAATGATGATAAAGAATATTGTCAGGCTCAAAGTGTATCTTAAAGCATTCCAGGACATCTTCAAATACAAATCAAAGATTTAGGTTATACAAATCATCCTCCAGCACTTTGATTTATACTCAATCATTAGGTCTTATGGTAACAAAACTTCATCTTTAAAAAAGTAGTTTAACAAGACAACTAAAAATCCCAACAAGAATCCGTAGTCTTCTTAACTACAATATAGAGAATAAAGACATGAAATCACATCACAGTCAAGACAGCAGGTGACACAAGTATTTGTTCAGAAATGGATCTACATCACACTTGTTCACATGGCTATGTTGTCCATCACTTTCCACTATACCAACATTAGATTCCAATGAGTGGTATTGACAACAACAAATTTTCAACAGTAAATATCATTAAAAGATTAGTCTGAAAGGCTTTCGTCCTCATTTGGACCATGGCTTTAAGAGACAACATATGGGACAATAAACCATAGAAAAAGATACATGAGTAGCATACATAATTGAACAAAGCCATGTGAGCCTAGAATAGATGGGTCCCTAAACCATAGAAAGAGATATATAAGTAGCATATCACATTGAACAAAGCCATGTGAGCCTTGAACAGATGGGTCATTCTTAGAATACCTAGTTGCACATATAAATAAGGGACAAACTTGGCTTTCCAATGTATATAGCCCCTCGTTCCAAGCTCTTTATATTGCTAAAGCTTTGAACCTTCCAATCAGAGCCAAAGAACCCATTTATTCTGTAACCAAGTCGACTGCAATGATGGGTATCTGGTTGCCTGCTATGATTTCCAATGCCAAGAAAATTCTTAAAATGCAGTCTCTTCTCACCAAAAAGCAGCAAGGTGTTCCGAAAGGCCATGTTGCCGTGTATGTAGGAGATGGTGAAAAGAGGAGATATGTGGTTCCACTATCACATTTGAGCCATCCTTCATTTCAAGACTTGCTTAACCTTGCTGAAGAAGAGTTCCGATTCAATCATTCCATGGGTGGCCTCACAATTCCATGCCAAGAAGAAGCATTCATTGACCTCACTTGCCGGTTGAATTCATTGTAAGCATGAAGAACAAAAAGCAAACTTCTACAATTTTGACGAGCTTCTTCTTCGGCCTCTCCTTCAATCACTATTATTGCATGCAAAATTTATCAATATCCAAATTAATGTAATACGTGTACAATTGTACATAGTTCTGTTTTATTAAGAAAATATTTATAGTTCTCCCCTTGTGCATTTTTCAGCTATTTAGTTCCTCGTTATTTAGCAAACTATATACCTTACTAATAATATAAATTATAAAACCATAACCCCTAATAGTATTGTGAAAATTTTACACATTTATGCATAATTTTACATTCTACAACATAGAATTTAATCCAAAATTTTACAATACAACACCCGTATATTTTATTAAAATCTCTCCACATCCGAGCTTCTATTAAACAACTAAATTTAAAATAAAAAATCAGTAAAGTTTATTTAAGTTAATGTTGGTTTCAATTTTGTTGTTTTATCTCTGCTCTTATAATATGCTATTGAACTCATTTTCCAACATGAATAAAATAAAGTCCCTCTCTCTTAGAGCATAATGGAGCTTTGGAATTGAAGTTTCGCTGGTTCAAAAAAAATTATGACACTTTCACTTGTGGTTGTCATCATTGTACAGCTTATATAAATATTTGTAAACTCATACGAATTGGTAGACATACCAGTTGATGCAGCCAATGATTCCATGTCTTTTGGCACAGTCATTATGTCAATTTGCTGAATTATATGCATAGGCACATCATGCACGTTGATCTCTGTATCTGAATTTACGTCAACTAGTTCACTGAATAACGCAAAATGTTAAAAAGACTACAATTGTCCAAAAATAAAAAGATTTTCATGACATACTTTGTGTTTCATCTTCATGGAATCATCAGCAAGAGTATTGGAACATTATAAGGCAATAATTCCGAGAAAAGCTCCTTTATAAGTTGTCCTGTTCCTTTTGAGACACTCCCACTTTTAACAACAATATGAAAAAGATAAAAGCTCTACAAAGCCTTTTGTAAAGACCCGATCATCTTAGTAATATGCGAGACAAAAGTATTATATCAATGTGAAAAATTTAAAAGTGAAACCATTTGAAAAAAGGGATTGAAAAAGAAAGAGAGAGAAGAACACATCCAAATTACCAGAAAGAATGAGAGGCTTGTACGGTTGTGAAGGTTGTCCTTGACATCAAGTTATGGTTCACAATGACGACTCCAACTAGAAAATCAAGGCTAGTTGCCAGAGGAAAAGGGAGAGAGGAATGCCCAACGATAGACTTTGATGCATAAATCTAAAGCGAGAAACCAGGGGAGCATTAAGGTAAATGATTACCAACTAGATGACTTAATCAAAATAAAAAAAAATCCTTTCCATCACCCTTACCAATTTTGCAATTTGAGGAGCAAAAGTTTAAGGAGACGCTAGCAATACCTAGTCCTGCCTTGTGAGGAAAATCATTGGTCTAATGTTGCAAATCTACAAGAGGGAGTTGCAAAATAATTCTTCTAGTCACAGCCAGGCATCAATACAAATGGTAAATAGTAGCTAAGAATTAGATAGTAATTACCCATTGAAAAATTTCTACTTCAATAACCTGACTTTTATGACTCAGCTTTTCCCAAGCAAGATTAGCAGTGACAGTGAGATGCCCATACATCCATTTTACCACATAATCAAATCACCATTCACCAGAAGCCAATAAGCAAATGATAACAAAAGGATAAAGATGATAAACATGCAATGCAAATCACCACTTTACCACACAGTCAAATCACCATTCATCAGAATGCCAATAAGCAAATGATACCAAAAGGATTAAGATAATGAACATACAATGCAATGGCTAGGGGATCCTTATTCCTTTAAAATGATGACTGACCCTCAACTTGACCATCAACCTTCTTTCCTTTCCTGCTGCCTCTTGATTCAACAAGTCAGCCACCATTCCCTTCCTATGAAGCAGTAGGTTGTCCATGGAAGCACACATCTGATCCAATCAAACATCCTAGTAACCAAGGTTCATCAAATGAAAGAACACAAAAAGGTGCAAATAAATAATTACAAAAAAAGTTGAAAGGAAAGCTTGAAATTAGATGTGAAATATAATAATTAATCCCCTTGATGAGGCTAGAATTCTTCCATAAATTGCTTTCTTACTAATAAAAATAAACTAAGAAAGGTTGACATATACAATGGTTCTCTTAAAGGAAGTTCTAGAAATATAAAAGGTATTTGTATAGCTGTCCCAAAACTTTTTTATCCATTCTCAGTAACGAAAGACTATTTCTGTGCTTAGAACTACATAATTGGCACCTTATGCCGATCTAGTAGAGTGTCACGATCATTTTAGGCAATATATTAACTACATGAAAATCCAAACAACTCCTTTCTCGAGTACTCTGAACATGTAATAAAATTGATATGACGATATCGTCTACACAACTCATGTTAACTGTAAGGTCATAAAGCCACTATCTCTAGATTACATTCTTCAATTATAAACATTCAGATTTATGCACTTACGGCACAATAATTACAAGAAACTTGACAATCCAATAACCAACTTATGAGTTTATGATGGCCATATGTTTTAATTTTGTTTACCATTATCAGCATTAATACGATGGTTATTCAACAGGAAAAGTTCATATCAAAAAAACAATATGATTCACTATTATTGAGCTGGACTCCGAACAATAAACAAAAAGTATTGTAAACTTTATGAAAAATGTTTTTTGCACATTTTTTTTTAATCACGACTTAGCCAAATTCGAATAGATGCTTATGGGAGCATCTAATGAAATGATTCAACCTCAAGCATTCTCGCAGATGATAGGCAACAATTTGTTTAAAAAGCCAAACAACTGCAAAATCAATTAGGGAATATATTGCCAAAACAAAGATGAGAAGGAAAATTAGTAAACAAGCTAGAAGTTTTGGTTTAATTCATTTCAAATTCCTAGGGTAATGACAAATAGACCAAATTGAAGGATTGGGCCAAAGAGAATTCTAAGAAATTGAAATAAGATTAATCATCAGTACACTACCGTTTGATTTTAAATTTGTTCGCGTTAACCATTAATATGATGTGTAACTAATCAAGAATACAAGTGGCAGCTATTTTTGGCCAATGCAAATAGAAGTTAGAGATTGTAGAAGGGGTGGCCCAATACAAGCTGCCTGCACTGTAGGCTTTAGAGATGATCATGCATATGCAAAGAGGCTTTTTCCTTAGAGTAGCCTATGATCTCTAAGTAACAATAGAACAATCTTATTCATTACACCAAACTCACTACTACAGATGAGAATATAAGCCGAAGAATTAAATCATCAATGAATAATAATAAGTAAAAGGCATACACAATATATGCAACGATGATACAAAAACTCAATCAACAGATTGCAATATCAAATGTATTAATGGATTTGTAAAGAGATGATGCACTAGGCTCATAAATTGTGCAATCTAGGAGCCATGTATGTAACTTTACACTCGTAATACCAAGAGATTCCAATGGTTTCAATCCGTAACCTTCAAGCTACAATAAATTAACTTTACCGTTATGCTAATGTTCACCTTCTTAAACATTTAAAAGATGCCTACTATGAAAAGATATTCGAACTGAAAATGATTGTTGAAATTATGTATGCTTGACTAAAATTTCACTGAGGTTTATCCTCTCTAAAAATTAAACACAAGGCATTCATCATATCTACGTGGTGTTAGGTATATAGTTAATTAAGAACCAAAAACATATGAAGCAGCAAAACAAAGTAAAAGAGTCATTTGAGCCTAATAGCAAAATCCTATAATATACAAAAGTTAGGCAAGGAAAAAGAGAACACATCTGAGAATCGTCATATTTAACCTTCAAAAATAATAAGAAACTAATAAAACCTCAGACAATAATGATAGCCGGCAAAAGGACAAGAATAAAAAGAAAATCAATACAATATTTGCCATTTAATAGTTATAACAACAATTAGAGCAATGTAAGAGTAAGAAAATTACATAAGTCCAGTCAGCTTCTCATACAATACCACAGCCCTTGTTCGGTTTGTACCAATCAATGTATTGTTCCCTTTATCAATAGCTTTAAATTAAAAGCAATGAAAAGCAACACCAGTCAAATAAAGTAAATTTGATTGCCTTCCATAATGTCAACAACAACGCTACTCTAGCCATGCAACTAGGATAAAAATGCACAGATAATATAAGATATCAGAAGAATATTTTTAAAATTTACGTTAAGCTCTAAATTCTTTACGCATCATGAAGAATTGAAATAATAAAAACGTACACAGAATATGATCATAGAAAAGTACCTCACTACCTACACATGACTGATATACATAACAAATGCATACCTTTCTATTAAGTAGCCAAGACTTCTGATTAGGCATTTTTGCTAAGAATTCTTCCTCAAGCTTTAGAAAACTCTTTACCCTTAGACTAAACAAATCTGTGGTACAATTTCAAAATTAGGTTCCAAGGGATATGCTAATGGTAATTGGAGTTTAACCTGCATAAAAAAGACAGCAAAATACAAAATAGAATCAAAAAAGTATAATGCACAAAAAATTATGAAACAAAGCAAGAGATAAGACCTTATATGACAACACAACCACGTTAGTGAGCTTCAAAGTCAACAAAAAATGGGAGAAACAAATTATGTTAGTGATAAACACAACTCATTAGCATGGGTAAGAATATCAGTATTAGTGAGTGCTATATCGGTGTCAAATATATCAAATAATAAGCATAGGTATTCAATATATCGAAAATAAAAATTTTTATTTAAATTGCACAACTACAGGCAAATATTAACCGTATACAATATATACAGAATAATCTATTGGAAAAATTAGCCAACAAATCTTCAAAGTTCCATGTATCTACTACCAAGAAATGAGTCCAAAATAATGTATTTTATAGGATAGCAATTATTTGGTGGTCGTAGACCAATAATATACTTTGGTAGAACATAGCTAGAGGAGATAGGAAACAAAAGAAAAGGGAAATAAAAGCAGGGATATGAAAAGGCCAAAAACAACCAAATCTAATGGTCCGCAAAAGAATAAAATTATAGAAACTGCTAGAATTAATCATAAAAAAATGGTAGTCCCGAAGAGGATGAATTACCTACGAGGTGTTCAAACGCAACAATAGGCTGGAAAAACAAGCATAAAAAAATTTTCCATGGAGAATGTCAATGAAATCTGGATTTGGTTGTCAAACGAATAGCATGAACTATAGATTCTTTCTTTAGACGAGAGCATAATACTCCAACATTTCAAGAAATACTGAACCATTACAAGTTATATCCCGTTAGGTCCCAGCCTACTTTGATGATTCATAAGCTCTATCATCAAGCTCCTTCCTATAATTTGAATATACAAACTATTTGACACACCACAGTCCAAAAAGAAGATACATACAATAAATAAAGATTTTTCCATCCATCGGCAAGAGAATAATACTTGAAAATTTTTCTTCAAAAGTTGATCATCGAAATAGGAAGTTATACAAGTTCATCTTGTACAAACTCAACACAACTTTCCACCCTTAATGGAATTCAGCAAACGAGGTTTGAAAAGCTGATGATGTTAGTTTCGTAGGATGAGGTTTCTAGTAACCATTCCTTAGTAAAGCAAATATGTGCAAAATTTAATTTTAAAAATTCAAGGAGTGCAAGACCCACCGCTATTCAACACTAAAACTATCACAAAATTAGAAATCAATGAACACAAAAGATAAGTAGTCGTAGCTGCACAAGAAAAGGTAACAATGAATCATCCCAACTTAAATAAGCGAAACTAAACCTCATAGACACTTCTTTCTCCAATTAGTGTTATGTACTTGCAGATAAGATTCTTTGCAGCTGAGGAAGATACTTCTATATTTGTGTTAGCCCTTACTGTATTGTCCAACTAAAATTCTTCAACAATATAGACAAAATTGGCCATCATTGCTGCTAAGCTTTAAAATTTTATTCATCATTATCATCAATCTTGTTTAACTAACTTGAATTCTGGTGGCTGAGGCATATCTTCATGCAATGTGGGCAAACTTGGAGCTTAAACATTCTACAACCAAAAATAGAAATATCAGCAATCACAAGTAGTGCAGCTAGCTTCATCATTGTCATCCATCTAGTTTAACCACCTTGAATTCTGGTGGCCAAGGTGTATCTTCATGCAATGTGGCCAAGCTTGGAGCTTAAAAAATGTGCAACCAAAAATGGAAAAACCAACACTTACCAGTAATGAAGGCCATAAATAATATCTCTCTGATATAATGGTCATCCAAAACACTTGAAAATAAGCAAAAACATGAATTTTACATAGTTTTTTCATTGAGTTTTGCTAAACTCTTTACTTTGATTGAACAAATCAGTTGTGCAGTCTGAAGAATCTTGGATAAGTCTTTTCCTACATTTTTTGCATATTTTCAAAGAGAAATTTTTATTGCACCTATAGTCTTTTTTGTGCTTTTAATCAAAACAGAACTTTTTAATCAACCAAATATATGTTAAGGTCCATAAAATTTAAATTAATGAAATGGATTCCAAAACAATTTGAAAAAATTCAATGTAAGGAAAACAAGCAATTTATATAAAAAGATTTTAAGCATATTTTTGTTTTCTAGGAATATAGATCCATTATTTATAGAGGGGTTATGTTTTAGGATAAATGAAAACTTTAAAAATTGTGAATTTTTCGAGCCTTTGGCTTATGGTATGTCACAGTTAGTACTATTAGTACTATGTAATTAGTTTTGTAAGGGGAAGTTAGAATAATTTATTGATGTGACAGAAGATGTTATGGAGATAAATTATTTTATGATAGATTAGATCCATCTTAAATGGTTAAATGATGTGAAAAGTATTATAAAAAAATAAGCGGAAGACAAAGCCAAAAGTAATTTATATGTAAAATGTAAATTTAAGGCAATGACAAACCTTTATTTTCAATATAGAACATCTTTATGATCATCTATATAATTAAAACAAATATGCGTTCCGCTTCAATTGCATCAATATAAAGCAATAAATGAGGCTAGCATTTTGATAGATGAAGCAAGCCATACCACTAATTGAAAAATAGTCCTTTCTACCCTAGTAATCGATTCGCCAGCAAGTAGAAATTGATGGACGTGTTCGCAACACCTCGTCCTAATTTGGGAGGAAATTTCTAAGGTTTTATGTTTCATACAATAAGATGGGTTTGGAAAAGTAATTATACAAGTAATGGCCATGCATTAACACAAGCAATAACTAGTATCAGCACAAATTAAAATTTTAAGGTTTGATATTTCAAATAATATCATGGGGTTGAAAACGTAGCTATACAATCACGCCCATTCATTAGCACAAATGTAAATAGTATCTAAGGAATGAAAAATTAACAAATAGATATCTTCCTACTTACATTAGCACAAATGTAAATAATCAAACTCTCTATTACCCTACAATTCCTAAGACCAAATAAAGAGGTATGATG
The DNA here is from genome assembly GCA_033239525.1 of Nepenthes gracilis. NCBI lineage: Eukaryota > Viridiplantae > Streptophyta > Magnoliopsida > Caryophyllales > Nepenthaceae > Nepenthes > Nepenthes gracilis. The sequence goes on from BSYO01000004.1 coordinate 2,077,229, forward strand.
AGCTATTCGCGTATGCATCCCTATTATCACTCACAAAATCCAATCACCATGATGTGAATCTGCAATTTATGACAAAAGGACAAATATGACAAACATAAAACTCGACGATTGGGGTAGGCGTGGTTATCTACCTTTTTACAATAAGTGATTTTAAGCATTTCATCTGGCAGTTGGGATCCTTTTTTTCCTGCCAATTACGTTTAATTTTTTGGATCTTGTTTAAATGAACCCGTTGATTAATCCAAGGACATGATTTTATATTTAAAAAATAAACGGTTAAGATTAAAACAGATTCTTAATTGTGTAGAATTAATCTTGACCCTTCATTTTTTAAAGATGAAATCAGGGCCAAATAGATAGGTTCACTTAGGAGCCAAATAGATGGGTTCACCCTAACATGACCATTGGTTTTTAACCAAGCCTATAATTTTTTTATCATTTTCAAAGACAATTATCTTATATCTCCGATTTGGTAATGATGTCAATGCCAACTTCTTTGTGAAATTTGTCCAAATATTTGCTGATTTAAGGATATTTTCACCCCTGCTGGCATTGTGCCAACAGAAGATTTTAGCCAATCATTAGCCAGCTTTTCAAATTTGCAAAGGCAAAGGCTATGTTAAATTCTGATAAAATTTTGTTAAAATATATTTTCACCTACATCATTAGAATCAACGAAGTTGTATAATTGTCAAGATGAAAGATTATGTCAGTCTTTGTACTCAAATGAAAGCTACAATAAACCTCAACAGCTATGAGTGATCTGGGAAACAACATAGAATATATCTAACAATATATTTTGATGGTTCTGCTATATATTTTCATGAAATAGAGTAACATTAATTAACGTTAGTTTTGTGGTCAATCGCTTGAGTAAAAGTACACAATTAAGCTCAGAGCACTAAATTTTAGCTAGTTTAAAGGACAAGAGAGGCAAAATTTGCAAGCGAGTGCAAGGGGCCTCTCACAATGCCATAACTAGAGAAAGTAGTACCTTACCACATCGTACGTTTAGTGACATAAGACTTCAAGGTATTGATGTTCTGTCAATTATTCATACGTGAAATCACAAAAAAATTAAAAAAAATAATAAATTCACAAAACTAACAAAAGTATAACAACCCATAATCAAAAGAAGAAGAAAAAAAGTAATAATTTTTATATTGAGGTGCTAGGTTTTTCATTAAATTCATGATACTTTTTCAATCACATTCGCTCTTATCATATTCTCTATAGTTCCTAAAAAATTAAAATTATTTCAATCCAAAATAGCCTAAAAATCTCTAGAAGTTTATCTGTCATAAACATTCACTGTGAAGTTCTAAGTAAATAAGAAAGACTTCGAGGCAATGCATGTAAAAACTAAAACAATTAGAACTTGCAACAAAAATAGAGGAGACGATTTACACATTTACTTTACCAAAATACAAAAATGTAACAAACACCATATGATAATAGCCATGCAATGATCAAAATTTAATACTTGCTGAAGAAGGCAGGCTAAACTCTTCCCCCGCATGAAGGAAACCTTTGTGTGGTTCCAAATCCAGGTCCCTCCTGGGCATCGTCATCGTTAAATGGGTTTAGAAGTATGCATCAACAACAAAAATTCCAGACCATGGACTCAATGTGCTCAGTGCATAAAAATTTTTTTTAAAAAAAAGGCAGAAGGCAAGGGTCTATTTATGAAATGTAATCGAGGCAGTGATGATCCTTTGGTACTCTATGACAACGTCTTTATCACCACTTGTAGAATTGAGCCAAATGGGGCTACGGGTTCCCTCACTATTTCCACAGCAACAAATGTTTGCCAGTATTAAGATAAATGAAAAGCAACCAGACCAATTAATTAAAAGGAAAAAATCCTTACAAATTTTGGCAATTGAAGGTTAGAAGCTTGAGTCCTGCACGCAAACTTGGTCTTAATTTGAGTGGCAATTCCATTGTTTCCATAAAAAAACAAGTTTTCCAGACAAGTACAGATATCAATGCAATTTATGCCAATGTTATTAAGGCTAACTAGATTTGATTCCTTCCACCTACCTCTTTGTGCTGTGACTTTTACAGGGCCAGATTAGGATTGACAGTAGAGTGGTTAAAGTTGAAATTCTCATAGCACCAATCAAAATCTGAACATCATAGCAATCATCATACACGTAAAAATGCTGAAAATAAAAAGCAGCCGTATTGGCCAACTAAACCAAAAAGATATAACAAGAAAGGGTAATGCCCTATTATAATTTCAAGTGATAAATTTCTTTATGATTTCCATCGTAACACCTAAAAGCCGTAACAAAATTGCACAAACATTATTAAATCCTCTGTGTGTTATTTGCACAAACATCGAAACATATGTTCATTAACATGGAATAATCAAGAACAAAGTGAAAAGAAAAAATAATCATCAACATACAGAGAGCACAAACTCGGGTAGGTGCTTGTACAGTTTGGGACAAGGTTTTAATCGGTCATACTCCTTTTTACATGTCCTGTGCTGTCTAACATCATCCATGTCCATGTTCCGTTTCCTCGTCCAGCACTCATCTCATTGCCCAGCTCTTTTCTTCCTATCTTCCAGTCACAGTTGTCAGTGTGGATGTGAGATATACGTGGCAAGGCTTACGCACATAAGCATTCTCCAGGATTAGATGATTGCAAGAATGTCTCTTAGTTGCTCTGATGCCAGTGAAGAAATATATGCAATTATTAGAAAAGTGGGAAGGCACTGGGTGATAGAATAAGAGTACATAGTCTCATAGTAGTTTTGACACTACTCAGCAGGAAGAGTTTTCTGCTCGGGCCACGGCTGATGGTACTGCTTATAACTTGAAAGGCTCAGCAGTGGAACTCAGAATTTGCAAGCCTATGAAGAGATATTGTCTAATGAACCGGAATTACAGCGTTAGAACGATAATATTAGATGAAGACGACCCAAATCCTGGATTAATTTTTCTCCACGCAATCGCCTGGGACATAAATAAGCAAAATTTCAGTGCCAAAGAAAAAAAACTCAGTTCCTCCGAGGAAGACCGTCTTATGTATCGAGGACAAAAACCATTTAGTTTTACAATCAGACCTTCGTATCGATCACTCAATGGGTTACTTGCCGATAAATTCATCTTCCTGCGTTGCGTATACTTCCGGCCCAAAATCACAAACACTGAACTGGCAGCTTTACATTTCGTGTCGATTTTTACCCAACAAGGATCACAACAGGGATCACTCACATGTAAATAGACGTGATGGAGTTGCCGGCAGTCTTTACATTGATTCTTAAGGCACAAGGAATCGAGGTTCCGAAAGAAACGCAATTTGGACCGGTTTCAGCGGCAATACCTCTTTTCCCTACGCCCCTATCTCCCAAAAGTTCTTCAGAGTCACAGGCATCGTCTTGCGCCATCCACGAAAGCGCTCTTGTTGGGTTCTACAGCTTTTTATCAGCATCTGTGTATCGCTGACATTCTTTAGAGTACTGAGCCTCATTGCATGCCACCAACGAAACCGCTCTAACTTGCTTCTGGGTTATACTTCCGCCGTCATCTCCCTCTATTTCTCCAGATCCCAGAGCACTGTTGTGCGCAACCTAGCAAAACTATTGTATTGAGAGAGTTGGGAGGACGCGTCTTATATAACGGCTATTAGCGTAGGATTTAAGCTGTTGACTCGGTCAATTTTTTTTTAATATTTATTACCTGTTTGAAACGGAAAGATTAAAAACGCGGGAATATCTTTTTTTTCGTTTAAAATCCATTTTTATCCGTTATTATTTTTTAAGCGAGATCTTTGAAGACACTGTGTACGCGTCAGATATAAATATGTTTATTTTCTAAATTTTAATTATTTATTTTTAAATATATAATTATAATTTAATTAATTTAAAATAATTAATAGACAACAAGCATCTTTCCTTTGATAAGATCTGGGGCTTCCTCTGATCTCTCCTTCGACCCCTCCAAATTGGATATTTTAAGATATAAAATACTCAAAATTAGTTATATATTTTATTTTTTTTAATAATATCAATATTTATTAAATTTAAAATATTATTATTAAAATATTAATTTTTATATTTTAAATACCATCCTCTCATAAGTTGGGGTCCCTGTGGCCCCTTTTTCTATTATAGCTTGCGGATGGTATGTTTTTTAAGAAAAAAACATATAAAGTATAGTCTCATCTCATTTATTTGATAAAAAAAATTCATCGAATAAGATTTAAAATTTTTAAAAAATAATCTAAATAACTATTTTAAAAATATTTTTTAATGATTAGGTTAATTCAATGATTACTTAATTTTTTATTTAAAATATCAATATATATTAAATATTAAATTCAGTATAATTTTTTAATATAAATAAAAATTTAATTATATTATTTATTATTTAAATTTTAACTATTAAATTTTTTAATCCAATAAGTAGGATCCAACTTTTCATCTAGATAAGTAAAATCCTCAAATCTGATTTGTTCCGGGTTTAAAATCATCTAAAATGTTTAAATTAAACCAATTCAAGTAATAAATGAAGATTTATCATATGTGTGGTTTAAATACGTTTGATTTTTTATCCAATATTTTTTCCTCTATTTTATAACTTAAATTGTACCAAATTAATCCAAACTATACATGTATATTTATGTATTTATATATATACACTTGTATATGACATATATAATTTTATACTGTAACTAAAAATATTTTTATTATGTATATATTTTTTACTATATTTTTGTTACTCGGACTTTTATATAAGTTGTCAAATTTGTGATTGAAATGGTGGTATTATAATGAATATAGCCACTTCGTTGAGAAGTAATTATTATAATATTCTAATTGCTTAAATACTTTAATACTATAATTAAATAATCGACAGGTGTAAATTATGATGGTTCCGTATAATTGTATAATGTAGTTCTTTTTATGTACATGGTATTTGCAAATCATATGACTAGATTTTTAAAGAATTGAAAGATGATTTTCTTCTCATCTATCTATTTAGAATTTATAGGGATTTTTTATAATTCTTATATATCTTAATATAATAGTTATAGATGATTTTTTATCGAATGAAAGATGACCATTTCAATATCATTAAAATGACCATCATTTTCTATTAAAGAGTGAACATTGAGCAAAAATGTCTTTTCAAAAAATATCTTCAATTAGTTATAAATAATTTATATATCTAAACTAACTATATAGAATTGTGTCATTTAATTAACATTTAATAAATTAATAAATTATATATCTTATTATATGAGATATTTTTCTAATATTGACCACTAACATCCTCTCTATATCTTCACTAAGAAATGCCATGTTATTTACCTTTTTGCCAACTAATGAGCTCTCTACATATTTAGAAACCACAATGTTAGCCTTATAAGTAAAATTCTAAATACCATATATTTTTTGTGAACATACCTATATACAATTTGAACGCAGATAATTCGAATAATTTTTGTTAAACTTAGGTAATTTTGGTGATTTTAGTACCCGGTTTACCTAAAAAAATATTCCAATCAGATGATAATAAGGTCTTTTAGTACAAATTGTTCAAGTTTTTTTATAAAATTTCTTCCCATTTTTTAAAAATTTTTATGTTTATAATTAGGGATTGCTTGAACACTAAATGTAACATTGATCGGTTCCTCAACTATTGGCATACCTGCTCTCTTTTGTGGCTTGCAAAGTGAAAATCACCAATATATTCTATTGCAATGTCAATTCACACTCGAAGTTTGAAACATTATCGAGGGGTTGTAAATGCCCTCGCACCAATTGCTCAGTGGGAGGAAGACACTTCACAGGCATGACTAACTGGATAGAAAAGCATTCAATTTTGGTAATAACTTCTCATAGTTGTTACAAAAACATTTGACCTTAGAGGTTAAAAATAATATTGTTGCATCCCGGGCCCACGGTTATCGTATGGATTAGAGAGCCTTCGGATTCCTTAGCGTGCGGCGGCTTCGGAAGAAGGGTCCGGTCTCCGTCCCTATGAACCTGGACCTGCACAACACAAACGACAAACAAGAGGTCTAGGGTTCGACAGGATTTCTCCCACTGATGCCGCTCCGACGCTCAAGTCAGCAAGTTCCCGCGATAAACGGAAGTGGCGCACACTAAAGGGGTGTGCGGAGGAATGCTGTGTAAGCGTAAGAGGTGATTATGCGGTGGTGTGGAAAATGCAATGAGCAGGTAGTAGAAGGTCTGGCTTCCTTAATGCATCGCCAAGGGTGGCTAACTTTCCCGTGATCTCAGGAGATGCTGGGAAGGTGAGCGAGTTAGATATTGTCGACGGAATTGAGATGGTGCTCAGTTCCGACTCATTACTCTCGTGTTATTGATTAGAGAAGAGGGGAGCAATTGAGTATGATTAGCCGTTTGAATTCTTGATTCAAAGGGAGGTTGCTAATGAAAATCTTCCAGAAGAGATCCCCTTCTCTGTGGGGTGTGAGGGCTCTTATACGCCTCTCCCGTTGGATTCTTGGGCGCAAAAACGCCTGTTGCTTGGGTCATCGCGCCGCTGGTCACTGTCGTGGACCCATCACGGCCACGCCGGTTGCCTCTGCCGTGGCTGGCACGATTTCTTGGCGCACACCACGCCCGATTTTTTTCGAGCGGGGATTAGTTGACCACCTGCAGACAATGAATGCCGCCACGCTACGCCAACCATGCCTCTATCACAAGATTTCCTGCTGCTCCCGACGCAATGCTGCACCGGGCAGCTTTCCGCCGCTTCTTCCAGCGTGGTTTCGCGTCTTTCGACCCTTGGACTGGGTTGACTGCTTCATATGGGCTTCTAGATCCCCTGTGGGCTGCGACCTGTTTCGTAGGCCTGGACACATTTCATGGGTCAGGACATGGAACCCAACAAATATTATTTTTAATAATACATTATAGTCTAGTATCAATAAGGTAGGTGGGAGGATTCTAAATTTTGTGTGTAATAAAATCTAATAGAAGCATAATAATAAAAAAAATATTATTATAAAAATGATATGTCATCTAATGCGCTTCTAAGAAGCAGGCTTTGCCAATGTAAGTTGTAGGTGGAATCATAGCAAAGTGACAAAACTTATAATAGAATATTATTAAGCTTTGCGACTCAATATTTGCTACATGATAAAGCATATATTTCCAGTATATTTGAGTGGGCTCTTGACTGGTGGGAAGATATTTGAGTTTAAATATTTTTATTAAATAATCATCAATACTCATAATTATAAAATAAATGAACAACAATAATTCACTGGAATTAGTCTGCAAAAAACTAATCAAGCATCGCGTTACGTTCTTGGCTTAAAGGACATATTTGGTTCGTAAATTTTTTTAAAAAATATATATAAAGGAAAAATATATTATGTTATTTTATAAGAAAATCTGCAAGGAAATAATATTTAGAAAATAAAAATAAAAAACAGTCATAATTTTCAAAATATAATATATTTATCTTAAATTGTTTGCCCTAAAAGAAGATTAATTATTCTTTATTTTCACTCACAACCAAATACGAAAATTACTCTACTTAAAAATTATTTTTATTTATATTATTTTCAATCAATATAAAGTAAGGAAGATAAAATTTACAAGTACATGTAATAATTTTATTATTTTTTTCTAATAATGGGTACAATCATAAATAGGTTGGCTCGAAAGCCGAACCAGCTGAAAGGGAAAGGACCCAGGAGGAGACGGCCTATGGTGTGGCCTCGTAAGCTTGAGATCAAGGTAGAGATGTGGTTTGCCCGGGTGGGTCAACTCGAGTTCGCTCGATGAAAAACAGGCAATTAGGACTGATTCACGGGAACACCTTCTATTTATCAACTAATAAGAGACATAATTCAACATAAGTATGTAAGCGACATTTATCATAATTGCCTAGGGTAGCTCAATAAATACTTTCGAAATATTGCCTAGGATCGTAAATCTCCCTAAAATAGTAGTTACGGCTTATCAAGTCTTCCTAAAAAACAATTGCCATGCGGTGACATTTATAATCACCATAACAAATGAAGGAATATCCCCAGGTAGCCGCGATTATCATACTCGTCACATACACAATTGTTAAAATAGTTCAGCGATTATCATACTCGGGGTCCAAGCAATGTTGAATCGACTCCAACATTATAAATGTTATTTCATCCCTACGGAAATGACACAAAGTAATTCTCTCTCTCAAGCACCCAAGAAGATTGAAAAACTCTTTATTGAACCGCTCAATCCATGAGTGCAGCTTTTTTAGAAGTTACTCCCCATCGAAAGCATATCTTGAAGTCAAGCCTTCCAATTCCACACTCAATCACCCCTCTTTTGTGCATCAATGCATTGTTTATATCATTCGTTTTTCTTTCTATCATAGAAAGATTTTTGATTTAAGCGTTATAGAATATGTTAGGAAATGTATCCCACTATTATCTAACCTCTCGTTGGTTTTATTGCGATGTGTAAGACCCAAGTTTTTCAGAAATGAAGATCAGACTCGCCTCGGTTCAACCCATCAGAAAATATTATGTGACTTTATAATCCATGCAATAATCTAAATTCAAGAAATATCACATTTAAATTTGTTGTTAAAGAAATATAAAAAAAGGTAAAATTTAACTTATAGAAATGTGTATATTTTTTTTCTGAAAGTTTTTCTTTCTGTTTGTATTTAGAAGTCTGAGTAGCCCATTAGGAAAACAAATAAAGTAAAAATATTATTTATATACTAATTTACATATTTATTCATATCAAAATTATCTATTTTAATAGAAAAATTGTAAAATACATGTAGTTTTTTAGATACACTCGTTCATAAAGGTAACGCCATATTTTAACTGAGATAAAATATCTACAATAAAATAAAATAATATAATTTTTTAACAAAAAAATATTACACCGTTGGAGTAAAAATCTAATAGTTTTGAAAATTATTTTTTAAAATATAGAATTGGTAATTAGGTTATAGTGAAAATTGTTAACTAAAATAGACAATTAAAAAAAAATATTTTTTATTTTCTAAAAAATGCTTCAATTTGCATCAGGCATACGCGCAAGGGGAAAAATGGCGGGAAAATGGGAGTGCGAGTGAACCATGTCAATAAATACCAATCCGTCCGTTGCTTCCTCGTCATCTAGCGTGTGGAGAGAGAGAGAGAGAGAGAACACGAGAGAGGGCGAGATAGATAGAGAGGACGAGTCGGAGAGAGTGCGAGAGTGGATTCTTACCTTGATCTGTAGCCCTTTTGGGATGGATCGGTAGACATTACCGGTCAAACTATCTCCTGGAAGCCCTAATCCAATTGCAAAGTAATATTTCCTCTGTCATCTATTTTCCTAAATACGACGGATTTTAGCCAAATCGATACGTTTAATTTGATGTATTCGTCTGATGATGGAAGAACGCTGAAGAATTGAATGGGCGTTCCGAATCCAAGTATTTTGGCTTTGTTAGTTCAGTCACCATCTGAGGTAATACATGAATTTCTATCCAAGTATTCTGGCAGTGTTTCTTTTTTTTCGGGGGTTTGATCTTTGTTTTATCTTGATTTATATTTCTTACGGTTTACCACTTTGATGTTTCTGTTGATGGATTGACACGTAGATGGTGTACCATGCCCAACCCATGCATGAAATATGCTATCTTATTGTCTACCCTGTTTTTTTTTTTTTTTTTTTTTTTTTTTTGTACTAGAATTTTTATGTATTCAATTCCTTGTGATGGCTAACCTTTTCCAACCCATGTATGATATTCTATGTCCTGCCATTTCTCTTAATTTTATGCGTTTCTTAGATTGAGTTTGCAACGACAGTTTGAGGGGACAAAGAAATCTCACGGTATATGGGGAGGTTTGGAAAAGAGCTTAATTCCTCGATTCTAATTGTTTATTTATAATTATTTGAGATTATGATTGTTGTGATAAGATCGTCTGATGTGTACCTAAGTCGAGATATATCCAAAACATTCGGTACCCAATATCAGATCCGAATCCGAATGTCTTTACTTGGGTACTACTCACTAAAAACAATTGTTATTTATGGGGACATTCCTTCAATGCCTATGTTAGTTTATACCTGAATTGGATAAGAGAGTTAGAAAATTACTGTCTATTGGAACCAGCTGCAAGACTCCAATGTTAGATTGTGATGGATAGGTCAAACTTCTTGAGAATAATTAGCCTATGGAAGGAATATCCCTGTTGGCATGTTGGATCGATATTCATTTAGGCTCAAAGTGGCAAAAGCAACTCCATAAGATACTAGCTATTCAACAATGGAAGTAATAGACTCGATTAACTGGGTGGCTCGGTCTCTTATGGGAGTGAACGTTTCTTTAACTCCGGTAGCAAGAAAATGGCCAAGTCTTCCATTAGTATTTTAACAGAACAATTTTCTTAATCAAAGCTAAAAAGTTGTTAGATGTTAGCCATTCCTAATTTATTGCCTATTTAGGGTCAGAAGGCAAGCGTATCTCATCAATGATCCGTGCTGGGCACCTTACACTACCTAATCAGCTTCCTCTTTGCCAACTTTGGCGACTTTCAATGCACAATACACCTCAGCCTTGCAACGCAGGGCCCTCCTCTCCTCTCTCTTCCTCTGCAACGAAAGCTCTCCAACACCAATGGCCTTGGTGGCATCCTCAACTAACTATCCGTTGATAGGATCCTAGGCTCCTATGGGAGCATCCTCCTCTGTTGGAGCCTCTCTTTCTCAAGACAGCTTCGTAGGTGGATTGATCGGCTCCTCTGGTATAGAGCTTGTCCCGACCGTCAAAAGCTCCCTTTCAATTAGAAGTTGTCTTGTTGACTGGTGGTTGCTCAAATTTTCACTAATTAAATCGAACTCAAGCTTGATGGCTAGATAAGTTTTGTCAAGCTTGCTGTAGAAGTTGGGGTTTTGGAGGAGTTCCCCAAAAGGTAGCCTTCGACTGGCTGGGTTCCTTAGAAAATAGTGTCTATCTTTTCATCTTTTGACAAAATTGGGATTGTGAACCTTAATGCCAACCCTTGGTTTCAGGTTTAAATAAAAAACAAGTCTTACCCTCGAAAATGCTAAAAAACTCTCCAAAAGACAGTTAGAGCTAGGTTTCTCTTCTTCTGCCTAAAAAAAATACATAAAGAAATCAAGTATTATACTACGTTGGGCTGAGGTTAGGTAAATAGACGTTGACAATATTAAGAATGTTGGCAATTTTAGAAAAGATGGAAAAGTAAACTTATTTTTCAAGGCTACCTCATTATTTATGATGGATCCTTGAGACTATGCATGGGCCCTATGATTTGGCTTAGTTACAAGAGACTCATAAATATTTAAAATTTTAAATTGTTGTCGACAAAGAGCTACCTAGAAAGTCGTCATTACCGACTTGATTTGCTTGATAGAGGTCGCCTTCAATGACCCCTTCCCATTGGTGATGCCTATAGGAGTGCCCACATTGATCGTTGTAGAAAGCTCCGAAAAGAAAAGAAGATGGGAAAAAAGAGGGAAACTTGAAAATGGCAACATTGAGATTTCTCAATTGTCAGAGACTCTTTTTTTTAAAGATAATAACACAAACACATGTTTAGCTCACTTGCGAAGCGCAACAAGATAGATGTGCCTCTTACAAGATAATCAGCATGTGGCAACAAATTGGAATGATCGGGGAATTGTGAAGACACATAGTAGCAATGGGATGTATAGATTGACCTAAAGAATGTCGGGATGTGGCATTGTGGGCTTTTGATATGCTGCCACAGCAAGGAACGAGATATCTTCTGACATCATAGCTCCTCAAACTTATCATTGATTCTTGAGGTTGGGGTTAGTGTTAGGGTCATGTTGGTAATATCGTAATATTTTGACTTGAATTTATTAGACTCTTGATCTGAGGAGGTTAATATTAAGAATAATTAATACTCTATTAATTGTAAGTAAATTTAAGTTAATTTTACATTAGAATTAGACGTGTTGGATTTATAGGAGTATTTTATGGATATTTTGATAATTTTTCACTGATAAATAATAATTATTAAAAAATAATTAAAATTTATTATTATAATAATAGTGATTACCTACATGATTTATAAAATAAAAATTTATTAAATTGGTTTAATTAATAATAATAATAATAATAAAAGTAAATTAAGTCACCATTCAGCAAATTGCTTGCCACTCATTCTTCCCACTTTTTCTTCTGCTTCTTCTTCCTCTTCCTTGAATCTCCATTTTGCTGCTTCCTTTCGGTTCACCGAGTAGCAGAGAGAGATAGAGGGAGTAAGGGGACGTGTGCAATTGCTGCTGACCTGTTCTTTGCCGTGGAGAAGCTGTTACTGTTTCTGTTAATCGCCGAGAAATTTGGAAATCAGGCAATTAAATCTTTCCTTTATTCTCGTTGATGTTAATCTTCTTGCTTGTGTGCCGTTACTTGTGGGAAATTGGCTGTATTTTAGTTGTGAAGGGAGAAATCCGGAAAACAGAGCCTACGGCTATGACAGAGAAAGACTCGAATTTTTACGGGCTTCACGATGATTTGGGGCGCAAAATTTAGTGTGCTCATACTACAAAATCGTTGTTTTTCATGTTGGAAGAGGAAATTTGGGATTTTCGTTGTTTTCGGTGGGCATCGAAAGGGAATAGAGGAATAGAGCACTGTGCTCTGTTTGTGGTACCGAACCGCTTTCAGTGAATTGAAATGGTGAGGAATAGATTTGGAAGTTGATTGCGTTAATGAGTCGTATGGGAGGCATTGGGTATGCTTATGTACAGACGTATAATTATTCGGATGCGTCTGATGTGTATATGTATATATGTATGTATACAGGAGTTATTCGTATATATATATATACGTGTATTACAGAGTGTGTATTAGTATGTATGTATGTATATGTTATACATATACACATATATATGGTATAACATATATGTATGTATATAGGAGATATTCGTATAGTATGCCTGTTTTACATATGGTATGCATACTAAACTTATACATACACATACGCACTCGTGTAAACACACACGCAGACACACGTATATATACGTATAAGTGTATGTATATATAATTTACATTCAAAGTTGGTGTAAGGTAAAAATTAAAGGTACTCTATTATTTTGACCTGATCCTTGCCTGATTAGCCGGGATAACTGAATAAGATTAATAATTGTGAGTTTTGTCCGAAAGCGACAAAATGGGAGGTATTTTATGGCCTTAGTAATTAGATTGGTACACTGGGGGAGACAGGTAAGGATCAAATAAAGTCTTAGTGACGGTTGAGTAGTTAGCTATTATTGGATTTTCTTCAATATTTTCAGTAATCATTTCTTCGTGTTAACTTAGTTCACGTGTATGATTCTCTTCGCTATTTATGGTTATGAAAACACTATAATGTCAAGGAATATGGAACTAGCGATACCGTGATATAGTATATAATTATCTAATACTAGTTTCTATATCTAAGAGGATTAAGGTTATTTAGAAAAATGTTTGTAATATTGTGAACAATATGATTGAGATATTGATGAATATCGTATTGATGGGTGTTGGGTTTGACATGTGGTTGAAATTGAGTACTTTGTTAGATCACGAGAATATGTGCATGGCATAGTCTGGGTTCAGTAATGAGAATATTGTTCATTTAGATTGGGTTTGATACTTACATATTATGAGTGGAAAAATATCATGAGATTATATAGTTGATTGCTTCTCAAACGTACGAGTATCGATATCTCATAAATTTTACCCTACTATTGGAGGCGGGTGGATAGTCATTGATTCATAGTAACATATAAAATTCAAGTATATTTTTGAAATATCTCACATAGTTGGAATTTCTGTTGAGATAAGTTTGATGAAACTTATATATGTTTTTGTTGATATTTGAAGTAGGTGGAATTCTAATTGTATTTCTAATGTTCAGTTGTTTTGTGGCTTTTGAGTCGTGGTATCGACCTGACTTTGAGTCTTAGATAGATGTTCATCTATCACATGTTACTATTAACTTTATATATGTTTAATGTTATTATTTGAGATGTCTTATTATATTCTAAAATTGTTAATTTTATTTACTTGCTAGGTATTTGGCTTATCATTGTGTTTTTCTTGGCTCCAGAGTAGAGGGGTCGATAGCGGATTAGAGGAGATCGTGTATTTGCTGTCGAGATTTCCAGTAGAGATAATGTTAAAGTCTAGAAGTTTTGTGATGAGAGATTTCATGTCTTCTTTATTACTTTATTAGTTTTTGGATATTTTATTGGGATTGTATTTTCAGGAGTTTTTGTTACTATGGACAGTTATGCTATCTCATATTTCGAAAAGTGTAATATTTATTATGGATATTTTATTTAAAGATATATTGATGAGAATTATTTATAATTCGAATTTTTTCATATGGACAGTTTGGGACGGATCTGTTAATTTGGGTTTGGTTGGCCATAATATCTGCCTTGGATTTGGCTAAAGCAAAGACAATGTTGAAGAACAATCTTGGTCACCATAAATCTGGTCAATTAATGTCACCTGACTCAAACAAGGCTGTAAGCACATGGAGGCTGGGCCACAATAAGGTATCAAAGCCACCCAACTCGGGCAAGAAGATATGTCAATACCTGTTCACGAGCAAACGCTATTGGTCATCCTTTTGATTAGTTGGTGGTATGTGCCTCAGCATACAACGGCTTCTATCATACCAAAAAAGTCACTTGATACACTAAAAAAGGAGGTGACAAAAAGGAAGTTGATTGAACAATATAACAATGCATAGTGTTAATCATGGAGGATGGATGCTTTCCTTCTGACACTGGATATATATCCTATCATGCCCAATGATTCTTTTTGGCTATTTACTTATAAATATACCACCAGCCATTTGTCAAAGGAAATTTATTGAAATGTTACTAGAAGACTTGGCCATTTTTGAATGTCTACAACAGAGAGAAATATTCACTCCCACAAAAGACTGAGCTACTTTTTTAGGGAAGTCTAGTACTCCCATCGTTGAATAGCTAGTACCTTAGGGAGTTGCTCTTCCTACTTTGAGGTTAAAAGATCATTGGTCTCTTAGGCTTTCAAGATATTCCTTCTACATGCTAGTTATTCATACTGAGCTATCTTGATATGCTTGATCTCTCCATTGTAACCTAATAGAGGAGCATTGTAGTAGGTTTCAAGAGTCGGTAATTTTCTGACCTTATTATTTAGCTCAAGCATGTATTCAATTAGGTATTTAAGGATTTTTTCAGGAATAACGTCTGAGCCTCCATTTATTTTATTATTTGTGATGCGTAGAATTTAAATAAAAATATTTTAATTTGGGTCCTATATTAGGTAACCATTGCTCTGGGTAAACCTAGATTTAGGTGTGCACATAAATGTATTACTTCTATGGTAGACTAAAACAAATTGTCCATTTGCATGAAAACTCGGGTGAGAGCCGAGATGATACAATTGATACATGTATCCCAAAGTGACATCTTAACAACCGCCTTAGAAAAAGCATCTCCATAAGAGAGAAACAAAAAACATGACAAAAGTTGTTGTCGCATTTATCAATGGCTAAAGAACATTAGAAAAACGATGAATGGGAGAAAACATACATAGAACGAAAATAAATTAAATATATTATAAACTCAGCAATAACATACATTGTGAGATCCAAAACTTTAACTACTTAAAATAAGTTGGCCCCTTTTTGCATCAACATGTGAAATCAGCCTAAGAAGGCGGAACCGCCTCAAAGGAATGAAATCGGCCCATGAGGATCGGTCCGTATACTGTGAAACCCAAGTCACAAATGTCTTGCCCCTGTTAAGCAGTTTGAAAAGCGAAACCGGCCCTCCTTCACAAGTTAAAAATCAAATCGGCTGTATGAAAATGAAATCGGCCCAACCCTTACGCTTTGCCCTTTTTGCTTCAATCAAACCGCCCTCAAGTAAAATCAGCCCAACGATGAAGCTCGGCCTCAAGTTCGGCCAAGCAGGTGCACTGTAGGGGAAACCTAACTCATTGGAATCCAACGAAGCGGCGACGAAGCGGCGACAAGCGGCGATTGAATGAGGTAGGTGAAACGACCTCGTTACCCCCTGAAAACAAGTACGGGGCAGGTAACCTACCCGATTTTGCTTCACCAACTCCTTCCTCTTTATAAATCGATCAATACGAAGGAAGAGGGAAGGAAAATCCGGCGGGTGCGACGGGAAGAGAGGAAAGGAGAACGCGCCGAATTCAAAATTAGGCAACCCGGCTCTCGTGCAAGTTACCTTGGGCGCCGATTTTAAGATTATTGCAAGTGTATTCCGTTTTTAAACTACATGTCCAAGTATTCTTTCACTCCCATCGATCGACTATTCTGCAATGTTTCTCTCATATTTTAAATCGCCTGTTGATTTCCTTCTGCATTTTGTGTTTCGGACATGAAAACCGAACTCGCACGTTTTACGCATTAGGCATTAGCCTCGGCTCTTAGGTGAAAATCAAACCTTTGCATGACCTGCATACTGAATTTCACCTCTCTGCAATGAAACCGGCCTTAGCTGGTTAAAACCGGAATCGGTCCTCATAACCTAAAAATCAGAATCGGCCTTTGCATATTCAAAACCAAAGTCGGCTTTGTGCATCAGAAACCGAAACCGACCTTGGTATTGAAACCGGCCCCCTTTGAATTGAAACCGGCTTGGCTAATTCAAAACCAGAATCGGCCTTTGCATATTCAAAATCAAAGTCGGCTTGAGCACTTAAAATCAAAACCGGCCTTGACGTCGAAACCAGCCCTTGCATTGAAACCGGCCTTGGCATTTTTGAAATCAGAATCGGCCCTTACACGTTTTAAATTGAAACCGGCCTTGGCAGCTTTGAAATCGGAATCAGCTTAAAAATCGAAACCGGCCTCTGCATTGAAACCGGCATTGGCAGATTCGAAATCAGAATCGGCTCATATACGTTTTAAATTGAAATCGGCCTTTGTGTTATGAAAATCGAAATCGGCCTTTGTGTTATGAAAATCGAAATCGGCCTTTGTGTAATGAAAATCGAAATCGGCCCTTGTGTGATAAAAATCGAAATTGGCCCTTGTGTGATGAATATCGAAATCGGCCTTTGTGTAATGAAAATCGAAATCGGCCCTTGTGTGATAAAAATCGAAATCGGCCTCTGTGTAAAGAAAATCGAAATCGGCCCCTGGTGATGAAAATCGAAAATGGCCCTTATGTGATGAAAATCAAAATCGGCCTCTTACGTGTTGAAATCAAACCGCCAACCATTAAGAGAATCGGAACCGCCCCCTTTTACATTGAAATCGGGAATCGGCTTTGGGCATCAAAGTCAATATCGCCCTTTGCTATAAAAATATAAATCGGCCCTTTTACATTGAAATCAGAATCGGCCTTGTACTTTTAAAATCGGAATCGGCCTTTGCGTGTTCAAATTCGAAGTCGGCTTGAAAGCCGGCCTTGATATCAAAACCGGTCCTTTCATCGAAACCGGCCCTGACAGGTTGGGATCGAGATCGGCCCTTTGCATGTAAAAGTCGAATTCGGCCTCTTTCATGGAAAATCAAAACCGGCCCCTTGGGCATTTGAAACCGGCCTTCTGCATGGAAAATCGAAACCGGAAATTGAAACCGGCCCAAGTATATTTTATGCCATCTCAACCGGCCTCAAGTTTATTTAAGGACATGATTTTCGGATTAAGTTATATGATTTGAAAATAATTTTCAGTAAACAATATGAAGTATTTCTGTTTCCGTGTTATTTTGGTCCCTGGACTGACTACAGTCCAAAAAGGTTCTCCGGCATGCCTTAGGACTTTTCGGTGATAATCGAGGATAACTCTGTCCATGGAGTTATTTGTGGTCCGCCCGCCTCGGGCGTTATGGACAGAGGGAATTACTGCACACGGCTTACCTTCGGGTGGCATCTTTCTCACCCGATCCGTGAGGGATACCGTTATCGGCCTACCTTTGGGTGGCATACCGTACCGATCCCGTGAGATGGGATACCCACAGTTACCGGCCTTAGATTGTGTGGAGTGAACACAATCTATCCTCGATTATTCGCCCCCTTAACTAGTAGGGAATACTGGCAGGGTCCGTACCAATATGATATGAAGTACCGTTTACTGTTTTGCTGATATGTTATGATTACCGTACCGATTACCGAATATGAAGTACCGATTATCGATTATGAAATATTGTTACCAACATGATACGTTCTGTTCGCCGTTTATCGTACCGATTACCGGTATGCTACGTTACTGTTTACCGTTTACCGTTTTCTGAAGTATAGTACTGTCAAGGTATGTTTTCTTTCTTTTTTCTTGGACTGCAATTTGATTGACCGTCCTGTTATGCACAGTTACTTGACCGTTCTGCATCATCGTTTTACTACTCATATGCATGTACCTTGTTGGGCTTCGGCTCACTGTTTTATGTTTTTTCCCCCTACAGACGAGGCATTAGAGCTTGTGCCTGACGAGTTGGAGTGACTAGGGCTTGTCTGAAGGATTAAGGACTCGGAAGTTTATTTTGGAGAATATTATTGTAACGACTTGTTTATGATTCATGAACTCTTATAACTAGTCGTTTTTATGTATTCGGAAATGAACACTTTGGAATGAATATGAATGTTTCCGTAAGATGTTAGAGTAACTTCCGCTATATTTCTTATGGTTAAAAATATATTGGTCCTAGCTGGCATCTGAGATCCTGTGTTTGTGCATAATTGGTTTAGTTTTGGCTTCCACTAGTGTTATGAATGACGGATGTAAAAAAAAAAAAAATCTGTTCCGTCACATACATAGTGAGATTGGATAGAAGGGCAGAGGTTCCGAGATTGAGGCAACAGGTGAGGAGTCGTTTGGAATCGTCTTGACAGTAGGTTGGGAGGTTAAGATCCACATCAGCCCCACCTTAAGCAGTTATTGCCCACCTTCCCATCTCTCTTTCTCCAAACTTTAAACTATGCCTATTGTAGTTCTCTTATGTAGCAGAAAAGAGGGTGACTTTCTTTCATAGAGAAAGAGCAATACTATTTAGACACCCATTTGTACCGATATTGTCATTTTTGGTGTGTAGAGAGAAAAGGGAAAGAGTAAAAAATAAAATAGGATGAGCTCACACCAACTTTTAGCAAATTTGGTACAAGTGAGTGTATAATTGGGTGTATGAAATGTATTTCTCATAGAGGAACGTAGGGTTTTGGACTCTAAACTATTGAATTCAATTTGGTTTTGTGATTTGAAAATTATTCTGAATTCCACTTGAGTTTCTAGGGATTACAATGGGTTGGTTTGAATCGGGAAACTCAAACATAATTTGATTTGATACTTTCAATCCATAATCCACACCCAATCCAAAATATTTCAGATTGGGTAATTGTTTGAATTAATCTAAATCCAAATTCAACCAAAAATTATTTTTCTTAAAAAAGTAAAAATTTGATTTGATACTTTCAATCCATAATCCACACCCAATCCAAAATATTTCAGATTGGGTAATTGTTTGAATTAATCTAAATCCAAATTCAACCAAAAAATATTTTTCTTAAAAAAGTAAAAATTTAATAGTTTTGCTATAATTTTTAGTCAACTAAGTCAAATCTAAATCTAACTTAATACTCTTAACTTGTAATTCAAAACCAGCCCAAAATACTTTGGATTTGGGTTTAAATATAATCCAAATTATTAGATTATCACTCAACATAAAATATTTTAGTCTAGGTGGATTATAGGTTGAAAGTATTGATACGGTTTTAAATTTGACTTTTCTGACTCAAATCTAATCCATTGCCATGCCAAGAAACACAGGTGGAATAAGGATTTTTTCAAAATGACAAAATCAAATTGAATTTAATAGTAGTGAGTCCGAAATTATCAGCCTTCCTCTGTGAAAGAAAGCAACCCTCCTTCCTATTACTTATCAGTGCTCCAAAAAAGGCATAGTTTGTTGCCTAGAGAGAGAGACAGATGTGAAGGTGGGCTATTGCTGTTCAGGGCAGGGCTGGTGCATCTAACAAAAAGAAGGACAAAAATATACTAAAAATGCAAGTGTCTAACCACTTTATGGTTCGGAAAATAAGCCTTTTTCGTGCACTTGTTTTGGGCCTTTTTGCATATATGCATAGTAGAGGAAATGGAGAAGATTTAGTCATGGCATTGATTGAGAAATTTAACAGTTTAAGGGATGAGGTCGTCCTTACTCTCATCCCAGAACAAAATTTATATGACATGCTGCTGTGGTGCTCAGAAATTCTCATATTTTGTTAGATGAGTTTCCAGATCAACTTGGAGCTATAGCACGGAGTGTGATGAGTTTGGTGGAGTGGATCACCAAGGGTCCATTGAAAATTTTGTTTTGCACCTTCATATTGAATTGCATTTGATTTATATTTTTCTTCCTGAACTGTGCTTAGCTGAAATCGATACTCAGGAATTTTACATGGTTTTAGGAGCCTAGTATTTTGCAGAAATGTTTGATTGGGAAATGTCTTAATGTGATTCCCTAGCTGATCTGTGGTTGAGACACAAAGGCAATATCTATCATTGTGTTGAAGCTTGAAACGGTTATAAGTTTTAAATAAAGATGCGCACTTGGCTTCCCTTTCTTAGTAGGTTGCCTAATTTTTAGAAGCAATGGACCCTGAGTATACTGAGACTAAATAGTTTTGTTTTCATATGCTGCATGCTTATATTTCTGTAACATGTTCAGCATGTTCTTTATGCAATGTGTTGTAGCTTTTGGGGTTGTTGATTAGGGAATCATTAATTTGTCAAATCTTTATGGAGGAAGAAATTCCCTTTATTTTCAAATCATAAATAGGTTGAACACTATAATTTTTGAATATCCTTTGTCTTTTGTTTTTAGTTTTGGTTTAGCTAGCTTATTCACTGATAGTTAATATTGCCAATATTAGAAAATATGAGAATCATTGGATGATCTGACATAGGTTTGATTTGCAATATCAATATCACCAAAATATGTTTCTCTGTCATGCATTAAACTCCTAAGTCAGGATGCTATCTCTTTCAAAATTTGCATTTGAATAAGATTTATCCCTTTTATGAGTCTTAGTTTATTAATATCAAAACTTTTGCACCTGTACATTGGGATTACAGTTGCCGTCAAGCTTAATATTCTTTGTTAACATCCGGAAATTAGCGTTGCTGCAGGAAAAGAAACAATTGTCTTGGAAAGTTTGCAATGTTTTTGTGCATTTGTCATCAATAAACGTGCCTTTTACCTCTTCTTACATGATTACTAGATAGACAGTTGCTTTTATTTTGGAGGTATGGGATTTTTATTGTGGCTATTTTTTTTTGTTCGAACATCATTAAAAAAAAGGAAAATTAAAATATTGTACTGTATTGCCTAATATCTAGATGATGAAGAGAATTCTAAGGCACTGCCAATAGACATTCTTCTGTAAGTGTAGAAATTCAATTTGAGAAAATTATTGTCTTGCCAATGCTCAAAAGATGTAGTGTAGCCAATTAGGTAAATACAGACAACTTACATCAATTAGAGGACCAACTTCTCTTGCTTTCTCTGAGATCAGTCTTAGAGGTCTGACCATTTTGTGCTCCATTGAAAATTCATTATACTATTGCACTTGCAATCCTGTTCTGAAGGAAATGCATTCAATTACCCTTTGTCCTTCTTGCCCACATTGATTGGCGTTCAACCTTTGGTGATGGCTGATAGGTTTGGAAGTCAAATTGCTGCTTCTCTGGGAATTTTTGCCTTGTAGATCAATCATCTATGCCACTCATGCTCGGTATGTATGAGCTTCTTCCATACTGCTGTCTTCTCATGTTGGCTATACTAAGCTAACATTGTACTTTGTGTCATTCTCATATTAGCTTATATAGTAAATGTTGTTCGACTCATCACGTTTCAATAATTCAATTGGTTTGCTGATAATGGCTTTCCATTCATGGACTCTTGTTGTTGTTGAACCTTGACTTAGATGCTACAAATATTCACTGTCCTCTACTGACACTTGGTTGTAAGTTAAATGCTTTCACTGGAGATCCGTCAGTGAAAATTGGATTCAATACCCTCACTGAAGATCTGTTGATGAAAATTGAATTTCTCTAACAATTTTCGCCTACTTTCAACAATACTAAATTGATTTTTAGTAGTTTTGAAAATAAATGAGTGGCTCAAAGATGATGGCAATTTCAATATCTTAGGAATCCTTCATGGATCTCAACAGATGAGGGAAGTTTTCTTCCTAGGAACTAATGGATATCTACAAGACTTTGTACCAGACCTCATGCATTGTTGTGTATGTCTTATGTGACGTGTGCATATATGCTTTTGTTGAGTGATAACTATGGCCAATAACAATTATGACATGTTCTTTCTGTTGAATCATAACACAATGTTATAAGGAAAGTCTTAGAAAAAATAATAAATTATTTGTGAATTTTATGTGCTTTGAGACTCCTTTTCATCATATAAATGCAGTTAGGTCATCATCCGATTTTCTAGTAGATTTCTATGTTGAATCAAAGTCTCCATGCCATTGGGAACATGGTTCAGAAAACCCTAATTCCGTATTAAGATGTTACCAAGTTCTCCATGCTTTAGGATGTGTCATTATCTTTGACTAATTTGTATAAAAACACAAAGTCAGCATCCCATTTTTATTTATCTCTTTTGTGTTTCTGCATGACAAATCTAGACCTCCAATCATCATGCCCTTCTTTTCTGATAATAATGTTTTCATTCCTTCTTAGCTTGTGGTTCACTAGCTGCATCATGGACGTGTTTCATTCATTGTTCTTGAAGTTTTGGTTCAGTTCTTATCTTCGTTTAATGTTTATTTTACGTTGATTCTTAATCAAGTTTGTTAACACTAGCGATGATGTGGTAAGCATTTCTGGGGCAAGGAAAAACATATTTGTTTCCCCCTGTCAAAAGATGTCACCGACTATATGTGTTGCACATTCTCTCAATGAGGCCATGGTAGCGTGAACTAAGGTGTGTGCTGAGGCTGTGGTTTTTTTTCAAGCTGTTTATTCTGGTAGCGTTTATGTGTGATACATGCTTTATGCAGCTATGAATCAAAACAAGCACATTACATAAACCATGAAAGTAATTTTTAAGCTTCCATTATTTTTTTGGGATACATCAATAGCCACATTAATGACAATAAAATTTTTATACAAATCATCTTACCTGATTATCTAGAACTTGATTGGCAAAGAAAGGCCAGACCAGTATATTTAGTGTCTTTGCACTCTCAATTTCGGAATCTTATTTTATGTAATTCCTTTGTCTAGTACAAGCGCCTTCTTAAAATTCTTTTTCCACTATCTAAAAGCAGAAATAATGTAGCATAACACACTTTCATTATATTGCAAATGCACTTTCAGAATATTGTTCCACCTAATTTAGTTGTCCATTACAAGCATTTTCTTCAGATTCCTATTTCCTGATCTGAAAGCATGACATGATGTTGTAGACACACTATAAAGTAATGGATTCATCATATTGCTTCAGGCATTTTTTGCAACCTACAAGTACCGCCTTTAGATTCCTCCATCCTGATCTGAAAGTATGAAATGATGTTGCTGGCACACTACAAGGTTGCAATTCTTTTAGTGCCATGACCAAGATAATCCTAATTTTTGCTACAACAATTACAGACTCGTGTTTTTCAAGTTGTAAATTTTTTTAGTCATTTTGTCTCATTGATTGCTATGTGCTTATGTGTTGCAGTAGATCTACATTTTTTGGAGAAGGTGTGCAGCCTCTAGAGATGACCACAGTTCAAAGTGGGGAAGGATAGAATAACTTGGCATCAGTAATGTTCAGATTCACTACATTTGGGAATTTTATTTAGGTTCACTACGTTTGGC
Source organism: Nepenthes gracilis (assembly GCA_033239525.1). Lineage (NCBI taxonomy): Eukaryota > Viridiplantae > Streptophyta > Magnoliopsida > Caryophyllales > Nepenthaceae > Nepenthes > Nepenthes gracilis. Next base: position 2,101,054 of record BSYO01000004.1, read on the forward strand.
GATTTTTTGAATCAAAATAGAAGGTTCAGCTAGAAAACCCTCCTCCATAAAAAGCAGTTCTTGATTGATTTCATCAACAGATTTTTTGTCATCAAGCTTGTCTCATAACTCTTTGAACTTCTTTATTAAAATCGACTCCTCCAAACATTATAATTACTCCTGATTACTCATGATTTTTCTATCCACTAATTAAATGGGTCTAGATTGGAATTGATATCATGATAATACTGATTTTGTAACTCAAATTGAAACTTAACAATTTTGGAGCATAAAAGGTTGCTCATTTTTTGGAAATGTTGTCGGAATCTTATCGTATTCTCTTAATTTATTGTTGCACTTGAATTGGCTAACAATGAAAGTATCGATATTGGTATTAATATCAGATGTATTAAATAATATGTATTAATATTGGATATATTGAAAGCAAATAATATCTGCGAATTGTAAACTAATAGAAAAATATTGGCCGATATATCAGACAATTATCGAATATATTATCCGATTTATTATAATATATTACTGATTCGATATCACAATTGTGTTATTGTATGTGAAAATATTAGTATTAAGGGACCATATATCATATATATCAGCCAATATATTGGATATTGTAGATATTTCATCCATGGAAAACATCTAATGTGATATTTCGGATCCCGATTGGATTATTTTAATATTAATTGTGATTTTTGGGTATTTCGGATGTGGTGAAAATAATTTAAAATATCGTAAAATTTTCGAAAATGATCGGAGGTGTGGAGTGGGGCCTGGAGTGTGCCCGTAATGTTGTTCGGAGGTCGAGTTGGAAATTTAAAATAAAGAAAAGTTATATATAATAATAATAATAATAATAATAATAATAATAATAATAAATATATATATATATATAAGGTAAAAGGAAAAAGGGAAAAGGAAAAAGAAAAGAAGAAAGAAAAAAAGAAAAAGAAAAAGGAAATTGGGGAAAAAGAAAGGGGGAAAAGGAATCGGGGAGAGAGGAGAGAGAGGAAGAAGGGGCCGGCTAGGGTTTGTGCGAGGATGAAGAAGGAGGAGGAAGGGGGAGAAGGAAGAGGGCGGCGACGGCGGCGGTGACGCAGGAGATCGGTGGAGAATAGGAGGTCGATGGTGGTTGTGGGTTGGCCGCGATTGTTGCGGTAGTTGCGAATTGAGGCGGCGCGGCGATGGGTGAGAAATCGGTGCGGAAGAGTCGACGGCGGCCGTTCGGTGCGGTAGCGGTGAAATCGGTGGTCTCGGTGTTGTGTGGTGGTCGCATGGTGTGCGGTGCTCGTGGGCCGAGGCGGCGGTGGCGTGGTGCGAGGAAATCGATGACGGGCTGCGAGGAGAGAAGTCACGCGGGAGAGAGGAGGCGGCCGGTTTCGGTGTCGACGGTGGCTGGGTGAGGCGGAGGAGGCCGGCGACGGCCACGTGAGGAGGTGTGGTGGCTGAGCGGCGGCTGCTGGCAGAGGTGCGCACGGAGGAGAGAGGAAGAGGACGCGGTGGCAGGAGAGAGAAATGTCATATTCGAGTACTTCGGGACATCCTTTATTCAGATCTGCAGAGTATGATGTTAAGGCAAGTATCCTCCAGCCCTATTCTTGGTCTGATTTAATTTTCGATGCATTTTGACTGCTGTGGGAGATTTTACTAACGTGCATGTATTTTTAAATACCCTCAATTTATCAATTGTGTACATGCATGTATGTTTTATCGGTTGTGCGGTGGTTTTGTACTTGTATTTATGATTTGGAGGGATTTTGGACACCCGGACGATATATATATGTATGTTTGGTATCCGTATATTGTGGAACCATGAACCAGGCCTTGCACTAACCATGCATGCTGCCAGGGGTGGGATCACTACGTGATCCGAGGCACCTGCTACTTCCATTGTAAGGAAGATGAGGATGGCTACTTACTTCCTTTAGTAAGGAAGATGAGGATGGCTACTTCCGCCGTAAGGAAGATGAGGATGGCTACTTCCGCCGTAAGGAAGATGAGGATTGGCTACTTCCGCCATAAGGAAGATGAGGTATCGCCCCAATGTGTATTTAATTGAGAACCATCGTAAGGAATTGACGGAAAACTAATGTATTCGGACGTCCTAATATATAATAAAAACTTGAGGTTGCACCCAAAGCCGCGGGTGGTAAAACATAGTGAGCAAGTTCCTTATCTATGGGAGACAGAGTACATGGATGGCCTTGAGCTGCGGCCTAATTCGTAGCCGATATATAGCCGTGGTTACGGACGAGGTAACCCTTCCTCAAGTTGGTATCATTGATCTTTGGTTCTCCGATTTCGTGCATGCTTTGTATTTACGCACGTATTTGGGTGTATGATGATTTGAGGTCGTGGTTTGGCCCACGGATGGGCGATAGGAATGTCTCAGACGTCTTGATGCGATAAAACCGGAACGTGTTTTGATTTATGTTTTAGTTCCTGGTTTCTCTTGATTTCGGCATTATGAGTTTTAGATCCCAGGACGACAGATGTGTCTCCACGTGGATGTGGTGACGGTTTACGGCTCATGTGACCTCGGATCATATGATATGATATCGTCTATGAGGTTTTACCTAGGATCGTGATTTATATGATTTTGTCCCGTGGAGGGACGAAAGTTAATGCGACGACGATTTAGTACGAGACATCTCCTCGATTTTCGAGGATTTCACGGGACATGATGTTTTGTTTTACGTGATTGCTTTGCGATATCCCCATGCACGATTTATGAGTCTTGTTTTTATACGATGATGCTTCTTTGAGCTCTAGGCTCACGTTTTCATGTTTTATCGCCTGGACTAGTGGCATGGATACGCTTGCAGGAGCTCGGACGTGATCGGGCTCGGATATTCCTTTTGACGAGTGGAGATGCTACATTTGGTATATTTCTGAATCGAGGATACGTTATGGTTATTATTTATGGCCGGATGGTGCCTTGATCATTGTATGAGAAATATTGAAGTTATAGTATTTATGTGGATGAGTTGTTGTAAATGTGGATACCTCCCTTGCGATCATGGTTAGCAGGTCGTGTATTATGTTTGTCCGGATTCTTATCCGATGAGATCTTGTGCGGGTTTTATTTATATTGGGTCCTGCATATGTTTGATTGTCACATCCGGGATGGGTTATTGTTGATGATGGAATTATTATTATTGATTTTATTTTTGGACTGCGTATGTTGTGGTCCCGGTCGTGGCAAGTTTGTGGTATCAGAGAAAAGATCGAATGGAGAGGTGATTTTGGGTCATCTCAGATAAGAAATTGATTGAATATCCAGTGTGATAAGTGTAGCCTTTGATAATGAAAGGGATGTTTGGGTTGTAAATGTTTGAATTCGACTCGGAAGTCGATTGTTTGGGTTGTGTTGAGTCACGCGAGCGATGTTTTGAATGTTTACATTCGTGACTAGATGAGAATTTGGTTGCTTTGTGAAGGATGGTTTGTTGTAGGTAAGGTGGAGAGTCCTTCGAATGATTAAGTGTGAGCCGATTTGAAAAATTTTGGGATGTTTAATCTCAATTAAGGCTTAAATTGAACTTCAGAAAGTGGAGGAGGTGTTCGAGATTTCTGGCTGTTCAAATGAAGTTTGGTCTATTACCATAAGTTAGAGAGTGAGGCAAGCCAGAGGTAGGCTTCTCAGTGCCGTATTCCACTTCTTGAGATGTTTTTGTGGAAGCAATTTTGAGAGTGATTCTCTGTTTAGCATTCGCGATAGTAAGGAAGGTGAATTTAGTTGGTGAAGGCACGGAGTTGAGTCTGTGGCCTTTAAGATTGTATGTAAATGTTGTATGTTTTCCTAATTTTTAAAGCGAGCTTTGATGAAGTTTATCCCTGATGGGTAAACCTTTGATCTGTTAAGTTGTAGACTCCGATGTTCGGTCTGGGTTTGTAAATATCAATGAATGGTTGATCTAATTTTATTTGATGAACCGGACTTTAATGCGATTGGGCATGATTTGGTTGGCAAGTCATCACATTAATGTAAACGATTTCGGTAGAATATTCTGATTTACAATCTGGGCTGTGAATGTTAAATTTGAGGAAGAGTTGACCGAGAGGCAATGAATTGATATCTTTGTGCCTGAAAGTTAATTGATGAAAATGTGTGCCGAGTTTAGTTGGCATATGTGGCCATATCTGAGAGTCGTTATGTGGTCATAAAAAGTGTTCTGGTTGTATGGTAATTCGAGACTGTTTCTTAGATGAGAAGATAAGCCTGAATTGTCTTTTAGTCGGTAGTTGAGGTTGTTGTTGAGGTTATGTCAGGAGTGACATCGATCTTGAGGATCCCGCATAGAATTGTGGAGGCATTGGTCGAGTGCCTTGCCGTGGGTTGTTAAATGCTTTTGGGATAAGCGTGATGAATCTATGAGGTTATCTATGAATTATTGAAATTTAATTCGTTTGGGAAAATGAATTATTTGATAAGCGAATGTTAGGAAATGGTAGGTGATTTGTTTGATCAATGGTTGATACTCGATGTTTTCTAAATTGATATGTACTTGGAGTATTGTCAATTAAGGATATCGGGAGAATATGCCTGAGGTTGCCTTCAAGGTGAAAATGCAGCCGTTGTGAGCTTCGGTGGCATTTTGAGGTTAGTGATTTCGTTGGCATCTTTTATGGATCTTTTAAATTGGATCTTTCGGTCGTATTTGAGTCTATTTGTGATGGATTCATTAATGATGTTTTTATTTGTTCGAGGAATTTATGTGGGGTATGGGTTCCGTTTGAGGACTGTCATAGTTGTAAAGGGTAGTTTGTGGTTTGCCCAATTGAGGAGATGCGAGTTGGTTGTAAGTAGTGTTATATGGGCGTGTTGTTTCTTCGATGGCATGTTTGTGAAATTGCTGAAGATTGAAGCGGTGATCGGTTGGGAAATACCATCGTTTGTTGCGAAGGTGCGTGATTTCTTGAGTTTTCTTAAAGCTGTTAACCGATTTGTTGAGGATTCCTTGAGAATCGTAGCGTCCGTGGGACATTGGACTTAGTAGCTATCAGTGTTCGTTGGAATGATGAGTATAAGGGGAGTTTTCTAGAAATAAATGACGTATTGTCTGCAAAGTTGATTTGGTTGATCCCCGATGGATCAAGTTAATCTGTGGTAGGTTGTGATGCCCTCGAGGAAGATTTGAGGTTGTGTTCTGATGTAGCGTTTTCGGGTGATTGTCGATGGGTTATGGCGGTTGAATATTTTTAATCAAAATTACTCCACTTATGGCTTGGAGTTAGCACTTGAGGTATTTGCTTTGAGTGATGTATTTGGATGGAAAGTTGGTTTATCGGTATGCTAATGAGATAACGAGGATGTATGATATTTCAGTTTTGAGGTTTCGATTGTGATCAGATGTCGTGCCGAATTTCGAGGTAGGCTCGTATGAGAAATTGAACTCCTAGTCGAAATTTGTTTTAGCGATAATTCGTAGTCAGGTGATCAATCCGAATAGTACAGTAGAAGCATGTGGGTCCGTAGCCTTTGGTTGTGAGATTCGATTTGGATCCTCAGATAGAGAATTTGATTTAAATGTTGGTTTGAGGACTTTGATTTGGTGGTGGTTTTGTTGAGTCCTGTGATGTTGGAGAAGTAGCGGCTTTGATTTGATCGGTCTGAAATCTCATGGAGTAGAAGGAGATTTTGTCGACGAAGGAGTAGGTAGGTGGATCCATTCTCTGCCTATGCGTATGCTGTTCAGTTCAGAGTTGCGTAAAGAGTTTGTGCTGCAATGTCTTCTGTCTTCATTTTGAGCGGAGAAGTTGTAGAGTTATCGGTGAGTAAATCCTGCCAGGATTGGGCTCTGAAGCAAGCTCCTGTCTGCGGAAGATGTTTTTGTGAAGATCAGAAGTGAAGATCCTTTTGTTCGAGTGGTCATGAAGCTGGATGCGATCAAGCTGAGTCTCGGTTGATGGATGAAAGCTCGCGAAGCAGTCAAGGTTGTCAACAGCTGTAGTGGAGTTGCAGTGGTCTAAGTTTATAAGGAACCTCGAAGATGCTCTATCAGCGGAGTGACGAGTTGATCGTGCGTCTCGTGCTTGAAGGAAGAAATCAAGAAGAAGCCTTCGAGATTTTGTTTTGGTCTGCGTTGGACAGCGAGGAATTTGGTGGCTTCTTAGATGATGATGGGTAAACTGATGAAGTCGTTTCTTTGCTTGCTGATCAGAAAGTTGTTTTGAGTTTGGCCGTTAACATATTATCAAGATGAGAATGTTGGAAGGTATACTAATTTTGAGGCATTGATTGCGATTGGGAGCAGATGATTGATCAGAGTTGCGCAGCGGAATCGTGTGGATTCACGGTTATCAGTTACAAGAATTAATTCGAGAATTGAAGCATGAGATTAGATTTGTAGCTTGAGTGGATGATCGAGAAGAGTGGTCAGATATTTCTGAAAGCGTCATAAAGTGAAGAATTTCAAGTTTCGAGGGCAAGTGCTGGATTGAGGTTGAGGTTCGATAGGACTTTTGAAGTTTTGCAATGAATTCGAGAAGTGGCCAGCAGATTGGCGTTGTTCCGAGTTTGGCATATCCTGATAATGTGTTTTGTGTATGTATGTTGACAGAAATACGGGTCGATTATCGGCATGTGATAAAGTGTGAATTGTTGCTGGTTTCGAAAAGCTACTTTATGTTGGGATTTTGATTTCCGATATTGGGATAGAAAGATCAGGTGCTGATGATCAGATTTTTGGAGAAATCTTTTGATCGAGGTAAAGTTTGAAAGAATTGTTCTTATTTTGTTCAAGGATTGGTATGCGTAAATTTCGAGGACGAAATTTTTAAAAGGAGGGGAGAGTGTGATATTTCGGATCCCGATTGGATTATTTTAATATTAATTGTGATTTTTGGGTATTTCGGATGTGGTGAAAATAATTTAAAATATCGTAAAATTTTCGAAAATGATCGGAGGTGCGGAGTGGGGCCTGGAGTGTGCCCGTAATGTTGTTCGGAGGTCGAGTTGGAAATTTAAAATAAAGAAAAGTTATATATATATATATATATAATAATAATAATAATAATAATAATAATAATAAATATATATATATATAAGGTAAAAAGAAAAAGGGAAAAGGAAAAAGAAAAGAAGAAAGAAAAAAAGAAAAAGAAAAAGGAAATTGGGGAAAAAGAAAGGGGGAAAAGGAATCGGGGAGAGAGGAGAGAGAGGGAGAAGGGGCCGGCTAGGGTTTGTGCGAGGATGAAGAAGGAGGAGGAAGGGGAGAAGGAAGAGGCGGCGACGGCGGCGGTGGTGTGCAGAGATCGGTGGAGAATAGGAGGTCGATGGTGGTTGTGGGTTGGCGCGATTGTTGCGGTAGTTGCGGAGTGAGGCGGCGACGGCGATGGGTGAGAAATCGGTGCGGAAGAGTCGACGGCGTTCGGTCGGTGCGGTAGCGGTGAAATCGGTGGTCTCGGTGTTGTGTGGTGGTCGCAGTGGTGTGCGGTGCTCGTGGGGCTGAGGCGGCGGTGGCGTGGTGCGGAGGAAATCGATGACGGCTGCGCGAGGAGAGAAGTCACGCGGGAGAGAGGAGGCGGCCGGTTTCGGTGTCGACGGTGGCCCGGGTGAGGCGGAGGAGGCCGGCGGCAGCCACGTGAGGAGGTGTGGTGGGCGAGCGGCGAGGCCGGCGGGCAGGTGCGCACGGAGGAGAGAGGAAGAGGACGCGCGGTGGCGAGAGAAAATGTCATATTCGAGTACTTGGGACATCCTTTATTCGAATCTGCAGTATGATGTTAAGGCAAGTATCCTCCACCCTATTCTTGGTCTTGATTTAATTTTCGATGCATTTTGGCTAGCGTGGGAGATTTTACTAACGTGCATGTATTTTTAAATACCCTCAATTTATCAATTGTGTACATGCATGTATGTTTTATATCGGTTGTGCGGTGGTTTTGTACTTGTATTTATGATTTGGAGGGATTTTGGACACCCTGGACGATATATATATGTATGTTTGGTATCCGTATATTGTGGAACCATGAACCAGGGCCTTGCACTAACCATGCATCTTGCCAGGGTGGGATCACTACGTGATCCGAGGCACCGCTACTTCATTAAAGGAAGATGAGGATGGCTACTTCCGCCTCGGTAAGGAAGATGAGGATGGCTACTTCCGCCGTAAGGAAGATGAGGATGGCTACTTAGCCCTAAGGAAGATGAGGATTGGCTACTTCCGCCATAAGGAAGATGAGGTATCGCCCAATGTGTATTTAATTGAGAACCATCGTAAGGAATTGACGGAAAACTAATGTATTCGGACGTCCTAATATATAATAAAAACTTGAGGTTGCACCCAAAGCCAGCGGGTGGTAAAACATAGTGAGCAAGTTCCTTATCTATGGGAGGCAGTACATGGATGGCCTTGAGCTGCGGCCTAATTCGTGAGTCGATATATAGCCGTGGTTACTGGGACGAGGTAACCCTTCCTCAAGTTGGTATCATTGATCTTTGGTTCTCCGATTTCGTGCATGCTTTGTATTTACGCACGTATTTGGGTGTATGATGATTTGAGGTACGTGGTTTGGCCCACGGATGGGCGATAGGAATGTCTCAGTGCGTCGATGCGATAAAACCCGGACGTGTTTTGATTTATGTTTTAGTTCCTATTTTTCTTGATTTCGGCATTATGAGTTTTAGATCCGGACGACGGTATGTGTCTCCACGTGGATGTGGTGGCGATTCTGGCTCATGTGACCTCGGATCATATGATATGATATCGTCTATGAGGTTTTACCGGATCGTGATTTATATGATTTTGTCCCGGAGGGACGAGTTAATGCGGACGACGATTTAGTACGAGACATCTCCTCGATTTTCAGGGATTTCACGGACATGATGTTTTGTTTTACGTGATTGCTTTGCGATATCCCTGTACCTGATTTATGAGTACTGTTTTTATACGATGATGCTTGCTGAGCTCTAGGCTCACGTTTTCATGTTTTATCCCTTCAGACTAGTGGCATGGATACGCTTGCAGGAGCTCGGACGTGATCGGGCTCGGATATTCCTTTTGACGAGTGGAGATGCTACATTTGGTATATTTCTGAATCGAGGATACGTTATGGTTATTATTTATGGCCGGATGGTGCCTTGATCATTGTATGAGAAATATTGAAGTTATAGTATTTATGTGGATGGGTTGTTGTAAATGTGGATACCTCCATTGCGATCATGGTTAGCAGGTCGTGTATTATGTTTGTCCGGATTCTTATCTGATGAGATCTTGTGCGGGTTTTATTTATATTGGGTCCTGCATATGTTTGATTGTCACATCCGGGATGGGTTATTGTTGATGATGGAATTATTATTATTGATTTTATTTTTGACCTGCGTATGTTGTGGTCCCGGGTCGTGACATCTAGCATATACCTTGGTTGAGGGCATGTATTCCACCAAAGGAATGATGGCATCTCTATGAAAATAAAACTGAATGCGAGCATGATAATAAACCAATGACTTGAGCAATTTAATTTCCTCTTCTTTTCCTTAAAGGAGATAGTACTTGGGATGGTATTTCAGTTGTGATAGGTTAATCAATTGACACAAGTAAAATTAGCAATACTACATAAAAGTCTAATCATTAGTGGTATAGAAATTTGTCTTTGTTATCAATAAAATTGTCCAATTATCCTTTTTGTAGAATTAGAATAGACCAAGCTCGTCCATGTTGGTGGAATGATTTGATTTTTAGATTTTTCCGTTCCTAAGGAAGAGAGAGAAGGAAAATCTCTGTGTGGTTTTGCCCAATACATAGTTGTTGAGAAGAATGTTAACAAGGTGTTCATAACACATTCATCTGCAAAGTGGAGAGATTTACACTTGATAAACTGCTCAATACAAAGGTTTAGTTTCTCTTGAATGCTCTCAGATGAGCCTTTGATGATTCGGCGCTCTTTCTTCATTGAGATTTTACATCTAGTTTAATGGGTCCAACCACGACACGGGCCGATCCAGTTATGACGATGGCTAATCTGAAAGTCAGCCCATTAGCCAGCAAAATTCAACACAAAGTAAGGCCCAGGAACTATCCAACTAGCCTATCTGTCGCGAACAGGCCTATGGAGGACCAATGGCCCAGCGTCAAAGGATAGTTTCTACAACTCAGCCAATCACAGTAAAGTCCACCCTCCACTTCAGTGATAACAATTTGGCAGCGTAGAAGACGCTGACGTCGCAGATCTCAACCAATGATGATGGCGGTTAACCATAGGGAACCGTCGTCCTCGCTAACCAACGGCAGCCAACCAATCCACGCGAGAAGCAACCTGGCCCCTATCGGCCACCACCAGCCGTAGTCACGTCACCGCCACAAGATGACATCAAACACGATGGCTCCAGTCAACATCCCAACGGTCAGCGAATCTTGGCGGAATACTTGTCACCAATTTTGGTGCCAAAGCCTTCTCTACAAAGCACTATAAATCTCCTCACCCTTCACGGGGCAGGGGATCAAGCTATTCCTAGGGAAAAGCCACCCTCGGACGAGACACAAGAGCCCAGAAAGAACCAAGCTCTCTTTCCCTACGCAGCTCTTATTTTCCTCATAAAACCACTCCCCGTTAAGTACACCCTAGTGAGCCACTCACCGAGTGCAATACATCGGAGCTCAGTCCTTCACCTCTCCAAGCCACTTCTCATCGAGCATTCTACAAGAGCCTAGGCCTCTTCTCTCAACCCTGCATACGTGCATCATTGCATTCCTTCTCATCCCCCTTACATCTTTTCATTATTTTAGAAAGACTTCTGATTTGAGTGTAAGAGGATAAGTCAGGAAGTGAATCCCGCCAATCTTCTAACTTTTTGTTTGTAGTTTGTCGTATACAAGTCTCAGATTAACAGAGACGGAGATTGGACCCGTTTTGATTCGACCCGCAGCGGAAGATTGAGTGGCTTTCTAATCCGTACCACAACTCAGACACCGGGGATGCATCATAGTTGAAGCCACAATCAGATATTATTCTAAGGAAAATACATTCAATATTAGACTGTGTCCTGGCTTCCCTCACATCTATTAGCATTCCACCTTGATAGCGGCTGTGCTTGTCACAAAGTAAAGAATTTTGTTGTTTGGGAGCTGTCTTCTGGTGTCAATATGAAGTTTTCTCCTTTGTGAATCAATAGTCCAAGATATTCATGCTTTTGCATAAGCTTCATCTATTAAGCCACCTACACACAATAATTTCTCTTAGCTACGAATGCGACATACAACATTATTGTACAAGCTTATACAGTAATTGTTTTTTCAAACTGGTCACTCCAATTTGTTTGTTGATAATGGCTTGTCATTCATGCAGGTCCAACGTTCTCTATATCCATAGCTCAGAATTGGCATATTCATTGCCCTCCGCTGATCTAGTTGTTAGTAAATATCAATTCTGCTAACAGAAATTTATTGGTGGAAATCAAATTTTCTAACAGTTACTTTCAAATGTCAATAATAATAAATGATTTTTGAAAAGACAGGAGTGGTTTAAACATACCATCAAAATTTATCATTTTTGAGAAAACCATCATGGAGTTCATTAAATGAGGAGAGACTCTTTACAGATGATTATAATATGTATCTACAATGCCTTGTTTTAGATCTTGAGAACTGACATGTTTATACCTTATAAAGCATGCACATATTGATAAGGAAGGAATACAACCAACAAGAGTCACTGGATCTGTGACGACCCGACTTTTAATATCATCAAAAGTCGTCAGCAATACTAATTCATATGATAAAATTATGAGTATAAAAATTTTTCTTTTCTTTTCATCAAGCCTGAGATGCATTATAAAGATTAGTAATTTCATAAATCCCAAAATGTCACGGAAACAAACTACATTCATAAGCAGCGGAAATAAAATTACAAGTTTTCCTCAATCTAAATAAACAAAACTCCAAAAAGATCTGCTCCAGCCCGCATAATCATAGGACTCTACTCGACTTCGTCCTCCATAAGCTTGTCATCTGAAAATTTACAAGAGTGAGCTTACAAAGCCCAGCAGGATACTCACATGCAGAAATCACAAGCATATAATCGAAATATATAACATAATATAGCATAATAAAAAGAATCATCATATCATTTTTTTCTTTAGTTCATGCTCTTTCATCTTGTCTTTATCAAAATCATTCGGAATTCATATCATCTTTAGGGACCGGACGGGAGCGGACAACATCGAGGACGGGTTGTGTGCTACCCCACAACCTAAAGCCGTATCCCCTCATTATGCTCCCCGGGGCGGGAGGTAATGCCTTTAACCCGACATACGAGGCCATAGTCCATAGTCCTTGTGCCACCAAAAGGTCCCCTCCCGTGGCCCAGGAGGCATCCTCGAGTGTCACTCCAATATCCTTCATCCATCTTTAACAGCAAGTTTAAATGGAAACTCGGTTCTTGATTCGTGTTCTTTATTGGCCATATATCATAGTTCAAAAGTCGGAAGAGTTCCACTTGCTGCCCATAATCCATATGTTTACTTATTCATTGCCGAAGTTCATATCATCAAAGCCGGAGCTTAACCGAAGTTCATTTCATGCAACAGTAGTCGGAGTTCATTTTATGAAGAAGAAGCCGGAGTTTGAAGTCTTTCAAAACCGGAGATTATTTACTTTAGCCTGAGTTCGTTTTCTTTAATCGAAGGCCGGAGTTCGTTTCTTTAGTTCAAAACCGGAGTTATTTATTTATGAAGGACGGAGCACAATTACATTATGCCCCAAAAGTCGGAAATTCTTTAATTAGGGACGGAGTGCCGTTTTCTTTTTAAAGGACAGAGGACTTGGACGGTCTCTAAACGGACGGAGTGCTTTTGTCTTACACAAAATCTAGAGTGACTTGTCTTAAATAATTCGGAGTTCGGGGCGGAGTGGCTTTTCTTTTAAATTCCGGAGTTCAAAGAGACGGAGTGGATTTTCTTTTAGAGAATCCAAGCTCAAGGGCCGGAGTGGATCTTCTTTTAAAATCCGGAGCTCATAGGACGGAGTGGATTTTACAGTAAAATCCAGTGCTCAATCCGAGTGCTTTTACAGTAAAATTCGGAGTGCTCAATCCGTGAGTGCTTTTACAGAAAATCCAGTGCTTTTACGTAAAATCCGGAGTGCTCAATCTGGGTGACTTTTCTATTAAAAAAATCCGGAGTGATTAAAGGGACGGAGTGCCTCATTGACGGAGTACACTTCTTTTTTAGAGTGCTTAAAGGGACGGAGTTCTTTTAATAACGCAAGGACCGGAGTACTTTTTCACAGTGGATGGAGCACTAAATTCGTTTAAGCGCTAGGACTTCTCTTTTAATCAAAGGCTAAGTTTATTGCAAAACGAAGGCGAGTTCTTCGTATCAGCGTAAATTCTTCTTCAAAATCGGAGTACATTAAAAGAGGACGGAGCACATTTAAAGCCTAAGTTCTTTTGGACGGAGTTTTTCATTCAAACAGAAGGCCGGAGTACTTTTCAAGGGAACAGAGTACATTATTCATAAAAAGGCCGGAGTTCTCTTTTACATGGGGACGGAGCTCTTTATTCTTAAAAGGGCCGGAGTTCATTTCTAAACACAAAGCCGGAGTATAATGAGACGGAGTACATATGCCGGAGATCTTTTACCGTAGAAACAGAATACAGTAACAGAAATTTCATGATTCATCCTAATGCCTAATTTTCTTTTCGTAAACATGCATTGGGCAAAGTTCATAATTATTGACAGTAAATCATAACAGAAATCCAACATTATGCATAACAGAATTTCCTTTAAACATGTCTTTCAGTGTGAATAGTAAAAGTATACTTATACAGAATTTCATATAATTTTATAGCAACATAAATAAGACATGAATTTTATAAATAGGGTGAGTATCTTGCCTGAAGTTCTTCACTACTTTTCCTTAGAGTTTCGGCCTTCTACTTCCTGAGAGTTTTCTAGTGGTGCCTTATTCTTGACCCTAAGGCTCTTATTTATAGTCCTAGGTTTTGGAGGCCCTCATTTATCATCTTTCCCTACTTTCCATATTTTATAAATAATTTTTACCTTTCCCATCGTAATTTTATTTTCCAAAATGCATTGTGAATGTAGTCATTAAAAGTGCTCTTTCCCATACATCTGCGCTAACAAAGGCCAAAGAAAGCGATACGAATTTGAACGTCTAAATGCCGAAGGCATTTACGTAATTGAGATTCATCAAATGCCGAGTGCATTTTCGTAAATTCAGTAGTGTTAGGCGCGTTTGAATCCGGGCTGCTTTCACAATTCGACGCGATTTCACTCGACATCCGAGCTCATTTACTAAGGCCCAATCCGCCTGCATTCCGTTCTGACTTAAATTTCCGGTCAACATTGCGTTGGCCGGAATTGAAAGCAACATGTCCCGGATAACCTGGACTTCCAAGGGAAGTCCGGATTTCTTTACCATTTCCTCGACTTTGCGTTGACCGGATTTGATGAAGGAAAACATTTTCCTTTGACATCCGATCTCCCTTTTAACAATTTTGGTCAACTGCGTTGACCCAGGACCAACCCGATTACTAACCCTTTTTAGATTTTACAAAATTTGGGTTGTTACAATCTCCCTACTTATAAAAATTTCGGCCTCGAAATTTAGAATAAATATACTAACCTTGAGGAAACAAATGAGGGAATTTGTTCGAATCTCCTCCTCTCGTTCCCAAGTTGCCTCGGTGTGTGAATGATTCTTCCAAAGCACTTTTATTAGAGATTGATTTGGTGCGTAATTTACCATTCCTTACGATCCAAGATTTCCACCGGTTCTTCTTCATAGGATAAATTTACGACGACCGTAAGAGGCTCATACTCAATTACATGAGTAGGATCATGTACATACTTTGAAGCATGGACACATGAAACACATCATGTACTTCCAAACTCGGAGGTAGTGCTAATCGGTAAGCCACTTCTCCAACCCTTTCCAAGATTGCAAAGGGTCCAATAAAACGAGGCTTGATTTTCCTTTGACTCCAAATCTGAACTTTCCCTTGGCGGGCGACACCTTTAAGAACACAAAATCACCCTCCTCAAATTTTAATGCCGATCTTCTTGGTCGGCATAACTCTTTGTCTACTTTGAGCTATACGAAGATTCTCATGCACTATTTTGATCCTTTCGGCCATCTCCTTTATAATGTCGGGCCCCAAAATTCGGTTATCACCGCGCTCTTCCCATGAATCGGTGATCTACATTTTCTCCCATACAAAGCTTCAAAAGCCATGCCAATGCTAGCTGATAGCTTATTATAAGCAAATGCTGCAAGAGCCAAAGCATCATCCCAAGTCCTTTTTATTTCCAAAACCGAGGCCCTCAACATATCCTCAAGAATCACGGATAGTCGTTTACATTGACCCGTCGGTTTGTGGATGGCTTGATCTTAAATTTTAATTGATGCCCGATTCACGATGCGAGACTTTTCCGAATCGAGAAACAAAAACGAGGATCTCTATCGGATACAATAGAGACATGTATACCATGAAGTCGACAATCTCGTTTCACGTCTTGGTTGGGCTAATTTATCAAGAGGATAATTTATCCGAATTGCCAAAAAGTGGGCTGACTTGGTTAGTTTGGTCAACAATCACCCAAATAGCATCATGCTTCTTTGGTGTCATTGGTAAACCAGATCACAAAATCCATGGCAATATCCTCCCATTTCCAGCCCGGTAATGGCATTAGTTGTAATAAACCGGATGGCGGTTTTCTTTCAGCCTTTACTTGTGACATACAAGGCACTTTTCCACGTAACTGCGATGTCCCTCTTCATATTTCTCCACCAAAAAGTTTTCTTGAGATCTGATGCATCTTATAAGCTCTGGGTGGATCGTATAACGGGATCGATGGGCTTCCTTAAGATTTTCTCCCTTAATTCAAGATTATCAAAGCACACATAACCGATTTTTAAATCTCAAAGCTCCATCCGGCGAAATCAAAAATCACTTGAGATTCTTTATCCATTTCGCTCATGATCTTTACTAGAAAAGAATCTTTCGTTTGACACCCCTTTACTTCATTACACAATTAAATTTGAACTTGTAGATGTGCCAAAATCATCCGATTCCCATGCACATAGCGTTGGACATCATAGTTCATGAAACAATACAAACATCTCAAAGCGCTTAACTTGCATTCTAGCTAGCAACCCGGGCTGCCTACTTAACGTCGTCTGCAACCACGTTGGCCTTTCTCGCTCATGCTCGAGTTTATGCATCGTAATCCTTCAGAATTCAATCAACGCCCTGTCTCATGTTTAGTTCCTTCGAGAGAACAAATACTTTAGACTCTTGTGATCGAGTAGACCAGAATCTTTCACCATATAAGTAATGCCTCCAGATTTTCAATGCAAACACCACTTGCGGCCAATTCTAGATCGTGGGTTGGGTAATTCCTTTCATGGTCCTTCAACCTGCATGAACCATAAGCAATTACTCTCTTAGTGTTTGCATTAGAACACAGCCCAATCCAATCTTCGAGGCGTCGCAGTATACCATTAGTCCTCCCGATCCATTTGGAATGGTCGGGATGGAGCGGTTAACCGCTCTTTAGCGTCTGGAAACTCCCTTCCACAATCATTGGTCCATACGAACTTGGCATCCTTCTTAGTTAATTGAGTGAGAGGCACGGCGATTCGAGAAAAGTTCTCCACAAACCGCCTTATAGTAACCGGCCCGAGGCCTAAGAAACTTCGCACTTGATCGCGAGAGTTGGCGATTCCATTTTGAATAGCATCCACTTTCATAGGGTCTACAGAGATTCCTTCCTTGGATATGATGTGTCCAAGGAATCCAACCTCTTCCAACCAAAATTCGCACTTTTTGATTTAGCGAACAACCGATGCTCCCTCGAATCCCAAGTGTAGTGCGTAAATGTTCCTCGTGTTCCTCCGAACTTTTGAGTACACCAGGATATCATCAATAAATACGATCACGAACTTGTCTAGGTATGGTTGGAAAATTGATTCATCGGATCCATAAAAACAGCCGAGCATTAGTCGGCCAGCGGCATTACTACAAATTCGTAGTGTCCATACTGTTTGGCTTGCCGTCTTTGCTATATCCTCTCTGGCGATCTGGAGCCGATGATACCCGGATCTAAGATCAATTTTTGAAAATATGCGGGCTCCTTTGTAAATCGATCAAGGAGATCATCAATCCTCGGCGAGAGGATATTTGTTCTTGATGGTGATCTTGTTTAATTCCGATAATCCACACATAATCTCATGGTTCCGTCCTTCTTTTAACAAAAAAGAACAGGAGCTCCCATGGCGACACACTTGGCGAATGAAACCCTTATCTAGCAACTCCTGTGAGGCTTGTTTTCACTCTTTGAGTTCAGCGGTGCCATTCGATAGGGTGGTTTGGATATCGGTGCCGAACCCAGTATTAACTCTACACCAAATTCTATCTCCACGCTGGGGCAAAAACCGAGTAAATCATCGGTGAATACATCTTCAAATTCTCGCACCACCGGAATTTCCTTAGTCGAGATTCGACTTTCGGTAGATACACTAGCAAAAGCTAGATAAGCTTGGCATTCATCATTCATCAAATGCCTAGCATGAAGAGCCGAAATAAAGCGGGATGCTTCCTTTATTCGAACACCACGAATGTGGAAAGGCTTGTTTCGAGAATGGTGAATTCTACTCTTTTAGGAAACAATCAATCTTGGCATGATATCTAGCTAACCGATCCATCCCAAAAATCGCATCAAAGTCTTTCATTTCCAAAAACCAAGTCAACAGGCATAAAGAATTCATTTACTTTTATCGGGCATTGAGAAAATGCTATATTTAATATTACGAGCGACCCCTGTTGGTGAGAGGCACCATTAATGGGTATTCAAGAACTTTAGGAAGGGTTGTCGATGTGCTTGAAAATTTATGGGAAACAAAAGAATGCGTGGATCGAGACCAAAGAGTACGTGACAAGAGATCCACCCTGGATAGAAAGTGTACCTTCTACCACTTACGCAGACTTTTTTCGCCTCCTTTGCGAAATAGCAAATACTTTGGCTTGGGATAGGAGACTTAACTCCACAGGACTTATTTAGCAACCGGACAATCCCACGATCATATGCCCGCCTGTCCACGGTTATAACAAACTCCCGACTTCTTGTAGCAAGGCTTTCCACCATGTGATCTCCCGCAATGATCACATACATCATTAGCCGCAGTCACGAGTGCACCCGATCGACTCTGTTCCCGAACCTTGATGGTCTTGCCTTCTTAGAAGGCACTTCGCTAACTGTTGGCCTTGGATGCACTGAAAAAGTCCTTTGTCTGGACATTGCTCCCTCTCCAATTCCTTCTCATAAATAGCCGCCTTAGCGAGTACCTCCCCATAAGTTGTCAACGTCGAGTGGAAAGGTGTCTCGATATCATCTCGTAATCCACAGAAAGAATCGTCGACCTTCCTCTCCTCATCTTCCACCATGAAAGGGGCATAACGAGATAATTCGGTAAATTTAGAATCATACTCTGCCACCGAAGCGATTTCCCACTGCCTAGGCGAAGGAATTCATCCTCCTTTACCCGAAGATTTGCAGGAAAGTATTTCTCAGGAAAGCCGCCTCAAACATCTCCCGACTAATCTCCGATCCGGCATATTAAAAACTCTTTTCTGCATTTCCCACCGACTGGTGTGCTTCTCTGCCAACTTATGAGTGGCATAAAGCACCATGTCCCAAACAGGGCATTTGATTCTGACAAATGTCTTCTTAAGTCACTGAATCCATAATTCAGCCTTGATGGATCGGGTTCCCCCTAGAAATTGAGGATCCGTTCATTGGTAAACCGATCGTAGACAGACCTTTCTGATGGACGAGAACCGGGTGGTCACGGAGTTAGGAGGTGGTGAGTCAAAGCTTCTATGACTTGGACATCTGTCGATGGGTTCGCATATCTTGCCTCACGATCGAAGTGTTGTTATCCTGAACATTTCTCCTTCCTCCTGCATTGAGGCATGGTCATGGAAACGTCTGAAAAGAACAATTTCGTTAGTCAATTATTCCAAAGGTAGCTATTGTAATGGTTATTGTCCCAAAGTGTATGTAAGAACCACACTCTTCTAAACTTATCCTAAGTTTCCGTGTTGATTCAAACTTATCCTATAGCATCTCAGTTTTGTCTCTGATACCAACTGTGACGACCCGACTTTTAATATCATCAAAAGTCGTCAGCAATACTAATTCATATGATAAAATTATGAGTATAAAAATTTTTCTTTTCTTTTCATCAAGCCTGAGATGCATTATAAAGATTAGTAATTTCATAAATCCCAAAAATGTCACGGAAACAAACTACATTCATAAGCAGCGGAAATAAAATTACAAGTTTTCCTCAATCTAAATAAACAAAACTCCAAAAAGATCTGCTCCAGCCCGCATAATCATAGGACTCTACTCGACTTCGTCCTCCATAAGCTTGTCATCTGAAAATTTACAAGAGTGAGCTTACAAAGCCCAACAGGATACTCACATGCAGAAATCACAAGCATATAATCGAAATATATAACATAATATAGCATAATAAAAAGAATCATCATATCATTTTTTTCTTTAGTTCATGCTCTTTCATCTTGTCTTTATCAAAATCATTCGGAATTCATATCATCTTTAGGGACCGGACGGGAGCGGACAACATCGAGGACGGGTTGTGTGCTACCCCACAACCTAAAGCCGTATCCCCTCATTATGCTCCCCGGGGCGGGAGGTAATGCCTTTAACCCGACATACGAGGCCATAGTCCATAGTCCTTGTGCCACCAAAGGTCCCCTCCCGTGGCCCGGAGGCATCCTCGAGTGTCACTCCAATATCCTTCATCCATCTTTAACACAAGTTTAAATGGAAACTCGGTTCTTGATTCGTGTTCTTTATCGGCCATATATCATAGTTCAAAGTCGGAAGAGTTCCACTTGCTGCCCATAATCCATATGTTTACTTATTCATTGCGCCAAGTTCATATCATCAAAGCCGAGCTTTAACCGAAGTTCATTTCATGCAACATGAGTCGGAGTTCATTTTATGAAGAAGAAGCCGGAGTTTGAAGTCTTTCAAAACCGGAGATTATTTACTTTAGCCTGAGTTCGTTTTCTTTAATCGAAGGCCGAGTTCGTTCTTTAGTTCAAACCGGAGTTATTTATTTATGAAGGACGGAGCACAATTACATTATGCCCCAAAAGTCGGAAATTCTTTAATTAGGGACGGAGTGCCGTTTTCTTTTAAAGGACAGAGGACTTGGGCGGTCTCTAAACGGGACGGAGTGCTTTTGTCTTACAGAAATCTAGAGTGACTTGTCTTAAATAATTCGGAGTTCAGGGCCGGAGTGGCTTTTCTTTTAAATTCCGGAGTTCAAAGAGACGGAGTGGATTTTCTTTTAGAGAATCCGAAGCTCAAGGGCCGGAGTGGATCTTCTTTTAAAATCCGGAGCTCATAGGACGGAGTGGATTTTCTGTAAAATCCGGAGTGCTCAATCCGGAGTGCTTTTCTGTAAAATTCGGAGTGCTCAATCCGGAGTGCTTTTCTGTAAAATCCGGAGTGCTTTTCTGTAAAATCCGGAGTGCTCAATCTGGAGTGACTTTTCTATTAAAAAAATCCGGAGTGATTAAAGGGACGGAGTGCCTCATTGACGGAGTACACTTCTTTTCCGGAGTGCTTAAAGGGACGGAGTTCTTTTAATAACGCAAGGACCGGAGTACTTTTTCACAGTGGATGGAGCACTAAATTCGTTTAAGCGCCGGACTTCTCTTTTAATCAAAGGCTAAGTTTATTGCAAAACAGAAGGCGGAGTTCTTCGTATCAACAGAAATTCTTCTTCAAAATCGGAGTACATTAAAAGAGGACGGAGCACATTTAAAGCCTAAGTTCTTTTTGGATGGAGTTTTCATTCAAACAGAAGGCGGAGTACTTTTCAAGGGAACAGTACATTATTCATAAAAAGGCCGGAGTTCTCTTTTACATGGGGACGGAGCTCTTTATTCTTAAAAGGGCCGGAGTTCATTTCTAAACACAAAGCCGGAGTATAATGAGACGGAGTACATATGCCGGAGATCTTTTACCGTAGAAACAGAATACAGTATCAGAAATTTCATGATTCATCCTAATGCCTAATTTTCTTTTCGTAAACATGCATTGGGCAAAGTTCATAATTATTGACAGTAAATCATAACAGAAATCCAACATTATGCATAACAGAATTTCCTTTAAACATGTCTTTCAAAGTGAATAGTAAAAGTATACTTATACGTAATTTCATATAATTTTATAGCAACATAAATAAGACATGAATTTTATAAATAGGGTGAGTATCTTGCCTGAAGTTCTTCACTACTTTTCCTTAGAGTTTCGGCCTTCTACTTCCTGAGAGTTTTCTAGTGGTGCCTTATTCTTGACCCTAAGGCTCTTATTTATAGTCCTAGGTTTTGGAGGCCCTCATTTATCATCTTTCCCTACTTTCCATATTTTATAAATAATTTTTACCTTTCCCATCAGAATTTTATTTTCCAAAATGCATTGTGAACTGTAGTCATTAAAAGCTACTCTTTCCCATACATCTGCCTAACAAAGGCCAAAGAAATCTGATCAATTTCGAACGTCTAAATGCCGAAGGCATTTCTGTAATTTGAGATTCATCAAATGCCGAGTGCATTTTCGTAAATTCAGCGGAGTGTTAGGCGTTTTGAATCCGGCTGCTTTCTGGTCGCGCGCGATTTCACTCGACATCCGAGCTCATTTACTAAGGCCCAATCCGCCTGCATTCCGTTATAAGCTTAAATTTCCGGTCAACATTGCGTTGGCCGGAATTGATGAAAGCAACATGTCCCGGATAATCGCGGACTTCCAAGGGAAGTCCGGATTTCCTTTACCATTTCCGGTCAACTTTGCGTTGACCGGATTTGATGAAGGAAAACATTTTCCTTTGACATCCGATCTCCCTTTTAACAATTTTTCGGTCAACCTGCGTTGACCAGACCCGAACCCGATTACTAACCCTTTTTAGATTTTACAAAATTTGGGTTGTTACAATCTCCCCTACTTATAAAAATTTCGGCCTCGAAATTTAGAATAAATATACTAACCTTGAGGAAACAAATGAGGGAATTTGTTCCGAATCTCCTCCTCTCGTTCCCAAGTTGCCTCAGTGTGTGAATGATTCTTCCAAAGCACTTTTATTAGAGAGATTGATTTGGTGCGTAATTTCTGTTCCTTACGATCCAAGATTTCCACTGGTTCTTCTTCATAGGATAAATTTCTGTCGACCGTAAGAGGCTCATACTCAATTACATGAGTAGGATCATGTACATACTTTCGAAGCATGGACACATGAAACACATCATGTACTTCCGCCAAACTCGGAGGTAGTGCTAATCGGTAAGCCACTTCTCCAACCCTTTCCAAGATTGCAAAGGGTCCAATAAAACGAGGCTTGATTTTCCTTTGACTCCAAATCAACTTTCCCTTGGCAAAAGACACCTTTAAGAACACAAAATCACCCTCCTCAAATTTTAATGCTGATCTTCTTCGGTCGGCATAACTCTTTGTCTACTTTGAGCTATACGAAGATTCTCATGCACTATTTTGATCCTTTCGGCCATCTCCTTTATAATGTCGCCCCAAAATTCGGTTATCACCGCGCTCTTCCCGTGAATCGGTGATCTACATTTTCTCCCATACAAAGCTTCAAAAGGAGCTACGAATGCTAGCCTGATAGCTATTATTATAAGCAAATTCGCAAGAGCCAAAGCATCATCCCAAGTCCTTTTTATTTCCAAAACCGAGGCCCTCAACATATCCTCAAGAATGGATAGTCCGTTAAGACCGACCGTCGGTTTGTGGATGAAAAGATACTAAATTTTAATTGAAGACCCGATTCCCGATCTGAGACTTTTCCGAATCGAGAAACAAAACGAGGATCTCTATCGGATACAATAGAGACATGTATACCATGAAGTCTCGACAATCTCGTTCACGTACGGTTGGGCTAATTTATCAAGAGGATAATTTATCCGAATTGCCAAAAAGTGGGCTGACTTGGTTAGTCGGTCAACAATCACCCAAATAGCATCATGCTTCTTTGGTGTCATTGGTAAACCAAATCACAAAATCCATGGCAATATCCTCCCATTTCCAGCCCGGTAATGGCATTAGTTGTAATAAACCGGATGGCGCTTTTCTTTCAGCCTTTACTTGCCGACATACAAGGCACTTTTCCACGTAACTGCGATGTCCCTCTTCATATTTCTCCACCAAAAGTTTTCTTGAGATCCTGATGCATCTTATAAGCTCTGGGTGGATCGTATAACGGATCGATGGGCTTCCTTAAGAATTTTCTCCCTTAATTCAAGATTGTCAAACACACATAACCGATTTTTAAATCTCAAAGCTCCATCCGCGAAATCTGAAAATCACTTGAGATTCTTTATCCATTTTCGCTCATGATCTTTACTAGAAAAGAATCTTTCGTTTGACACCCCTTTACTTCATTACACATTAATTTGAACTTGTAGATGTGCCAAAATCATCCGATTCCCATGCACATAGCGTTGGACATCATAGTTCATGAAACAATACAAAAGATCTCAAACCGCTTAACTTGCATTCTAGCTAGCAACCCGGCTGCCTACTTAACGCGTCGGCAAACCACGTTGGCCTTTCCTCTCGCTCATATCGGATTTGTGATCGTAATCCTTCGAGAATTCAATCCAACGCCGCTGTCTCATGTTTAGTTCCTTCCGAGAGAACAAATACTTTAGACTCTTGTGATCGTAGTAGACCAAGAATCTTTCACCATATAAGTAATGCCTCCAGATTTTCAATGCAAACACCACCGCGGCCAATTCTAGATCGTGGGTTGGGTAATTCCTTTCATGTCCTTCAACCTGCCGCGAACCATAAGCAATTACTCTACCGTGTTGCATTAGAACACAGCCCAATCCAATCTTCGAGGCGTCATGATATACCATTAGTCCTCCGATCCATTTGGAATGGTCGAGGATGGGAGCGTGAGTTAACCGCTCTTTAAGCGTCCGGAAACTCCCTTCACAATCATTGGTCCATACGAACTTGGCATCCTTCTTAGTTAATTGAGTGAGAGGCACGGCGATTCGAGAAAAGTTCTCCACAAACCGCCTATAGTAACCCGGCCCGAGGCCTAAGAAACTTCGCACTTGATCCGAGTCGGCGATTCCATTTTACAATAGCATCCACTTTCATAGGGTCTCTGAGAGATTCCTTCCTTGGATATGATGTGTCCAAGGAATCCAACCTCTTCCAACCAAAATTCGCACTTTTTCAATTTAGCGAACAACCGATGCTCCTCGAATCCGAAGTGTAGTGCGTAAATGTTCCTCGTGTTCCTCCGAACTTTTTGAGTACACCAGATATCATCAATAAATACGATCACGAACTTGTCTAGGTATGGTTGGAAAATTCGATTCATCGATCCATAAAAGCAGTAGGAGCATTAGTCAACCCGAACGGCATTACTACAAATTCGTAGTGTCCATACCATTTTTAACGCCGTCTTTGCTATATCCTCTCTGCTGATCTGGGCTGATGATACCCGGATCTAAGATCAATTTTTGAAAATATGCAGGCTCCTTGTAACTGATCAAGGAGATCATCAATCCTCGGCAGAGGATATTTGTTCTTGATGGTGATCTTGTTTAATTCCCGATAATCCACACATAATCTCATGGTTCCGTCCTTCTTTTTAACAAAAAGAACAGGAGCTCCCCATGGCGACACACTTGGCCGAATGAAACCCTTATCTAGCAACTCCTGTAGCTGCTGTTTCAACTCTTTGAGTTCAGCCGGTGCCATTCGATAGGGTGGTTTGGATATCGGTGCCGAACCTGGTATTAACTCTACACCAAATTCTATCTCACGCTGGGGCGGCAAACTGTAAATCATCGGTGAATACATCTTCAAATTCTCGCACCACCGAATTTCCTTAGTCGAGATTCGACTTTCAAGAGATACACTAGCAAAAGCTAGATAAGCTTGGCATTCATCATTCATCAAATGCCTAGCATGAAGAGCCGAAATAAAGCGATGCTTCCTTTCGTCGAACACCCCGAATGTGGAAAGGCTTGTTTCGGGAATGGTGAATTCTACTCTTTTCGGAAACAATCAATCTTGGCATGATATCTAGCTAACCATCCATCCCAAAATCGCATCAAAGTCTTTCATTTCGGTAAAACCAAGTCAACAGGCATAAAGAATTCATTTACTTTTATCTAGCATTGAAAATGCTATATTTAATATTACAGACGACCTGTTGGTGAGGCAACCATTAATGGGTATTCAAGAACTTTAGGAAGGGTTGTCGGATGCTTCAAAATTTATGGGAAACAAAAAGAATGCGTGGATCCGGAATCAAAGAGTACGTGACAAGAGATGCCACCCAGATAGAAAGTGTACCTTCTACCACTTCTGTAGACTTTTCCGCCTCCTTTGCGAAATAGCAAATACTTTAGGCAGGATAGGAGACTTAACTCCTGGGACTTATTTAGCAACCTGGACAATCCCCGATCATATGCCCCGCTTTGTCCACGTTATAACAAACTCCCAGCTTCTTGTAGCAAGGCTTTCCACCATGTGATCTCCCGCAATGATCACATACATCATTAGCCGCAGTGCGAGAATTCTGCACCGATCGGCTCTGTTCCCCGCCGAACCTTGATGGTCTTGCCTTCTTAGAAGGCACTTCGCTAACACTGGCCTTGGATGCCTGACTGAAAGTCCTTTGTCTGGACATTGCTCCCCTCTCCAATTCCTTCTCATAAATAGCCGCCTTGGCGAGTACCTCCCATAAGTTGTCAACGTCGAGTGGGAAAGGTGTCTCCCGATATCATCTCGTAATCCCGAAAGAATCGTCGACCTTCCTCTCCTCATCTTCCACCATGAAAGGGGCATAACGAGATAATTCAAGAAATTTAGAATCATACTCGCCACCGAGCGATTTCCCGCCTTAGGCGAAGGAATTCATCCTCCTTCGCCGCCCACGAAGATTTGCGGGAAAGTATTTCTCCGAAAAGCCGCCTCAAACATCTCCCTGCTAATCTCCCGATCCGGCATATTAAAAACTCTTTTTCTCGCATTTCCCACCAGGTGGTGTGCTTCTCCCCCAACTTATGAGTGGCATAAAGCACCATGTCCCAAGGCATTTGATTCAAGAAATGTCTTCTTAAGTCGCCGAATCCATAATTCAGCCTTCAATGGATCGGGTTCCCTAGAAATTCGAGGATCCGTTCATTGGTAAACCGATCGTCGAGACCTTTCTGATGGACGAACTGGGGTGGTCACCGGAGTTGGTGGAGTGGTCGGAGTCAAAGCTTCTATGACTTCGGACATCCCGTCCCGGTAGAGGTTCGCATATCTTGCCTCACGATCGTAAGTGTTGTTATCCCGAACATTTCTCCTTCCTCTGTTAGACATGGTCATGAAACGTCTCGAAAAGAACAATTTCGTTAGTCAATTATTCCAAAGGTAGCTATTGTAATGGTTATTGTCCCAAAGTGTATGTAAGAACCACACTCTTCTAAACTTATCCTAAGTTTCCGTGTTGATTCAAACTTATCCTATAGCATCTCGCTTGTCTCGATACCAATCAGACGACCGACTTTTAATATCATCAAAAGTCGTCAAAGAATACTAATTCATATGATAAAATTATGAGTATAAAAATTTTTCTTTTTCTTTTCATCAAGCCCGAGATGCATTATAAAGATTAGTAATTTCATAAATCCCAAAAATGTCACTAAAACAAACTACATTCATAAGCGTGGAAATAAAATTACAAGTTTTCCTCAATCTAAATAAACAAAACTCCAAAGATCTCTCTCCAGCCCGCATAATCATAGGACTCTACTCGACTTCGTCCTCCATAAGCTTGTCATCCGAAAATTTACAAGAGTGAGCTTACAAAGCCCAAATACTCACATGCGAAATCACAAGCATATAATCGAAATATATAACATAATATAGCATAATAAAAAGAATCATCATATCATTTTTTTCTTTAGTTCATGCTCTTTCATCTTGTCTTTATCAAAATCATTCGAATTCATATCATCTTTAGGGACCGGACGGGAGCGGACAACATCGGGGACGGGTTGTGTGCTACCCCACAACCTAAAGCCGTATCCCTCATTATGCTCCCCCGGCGGGAGGTAATGCCTTTAACCCGACATACGAGGCCATAGTCCATAGTCCTTGTGCCACCAAAAGGTCCCCTCCCGTGGCCCAGAGGCATCCTCGAGTGTCACTCCAATATCCTTCATCCATCTTTAACAAAGAAGTTTAAATGGAAACTCGGTTCTTGATTCGTGTTCTTTATTGGCCATATATCATAGTTCAAAAAGTCGGAAGAGTTCCACTTGTCGCCCATAATCCATATGTTTACTTATTCATTGCGAAGTTCATATCATCAAAGCCGAGCTTAACCAAGTTCATTTCATGCAACAATGAGTCGGAGTTCATTTTATGAAGAAGCCGGAGTTTGAAGTCTTTCAAAACCGGAGATTATTTACTTTAGCCTGAGTTCGTTTTCTTTAATCGAAGGCCGGAGTTCGTTTCTTTAATTCAAAACCGGAGTTATTTATTTATGAAGGACGGAGCACAATTACATTATGCCCCAAAAGTCGGAAATTCTTTAATTAGGGACGGAGTGCCGTTTTCTTTTTAAAGGACAGAGGACTTGGACGGTCTCTAAACGGACGGAGTGCTTTTGTCTTACAGAAATCTAGAGTGACTTGTCTTAAATAATTCGGAGTTCAGGGCCGGAGTGGCTTTTCTTTTAAATTCCGGAGTTCAAAGAGACGGAGTGGATTTTCTTTTAGAGAATCCGAAGCTCAAGGGCCGGAGTGGATCTTCTTTTAAAATCCGGAGCTCATAGGACGGAGTGGATTTTCTGTAAAATCCGGAGTGCTCAATCCGGAGTGCTTTTCTGTAAAATTGGAGTGCTCAATCCGAGTGCTTTTCAGTAAAATCCGAGTGCTTTTCTCGTAAAACTGGAGTGCTCAACTGGAGTGACTTTTCTATTAAAAAAATCCGGAGTGATTAAAGGGACGGAGTGCCTCATTGACGAGAGTACACTTCTTTTAAAGTGCTTAAAGGGACGGAGTTCTTTTAATAACGCAAGGACCGGAGTACTTTTTCACAGTGGATGGAGCACTAAATTCGTTTAAGCGCCGTACTTCTCTTTTAATCAAAGGCTAAGTTTATTGCAAAACAGAAGGCGGAGTTCTTCGTATCAACAGAAATTCTTCTTCAAAATCGGAGTACATTAAAAGAGGACGGAGCACATTTAAAGCCTAAGTTCTTTTGGACGGAGTTTTTCATTCAAACAGAAGGCGTAGTACTTTTCAAGGGAACAGTACATTATTCATAAAAGGCCGGAGTTCTCTTTTACATGGGGACGGAGCTCTTTATTCTTAAAAGGGCGGAGTTCATTTCTAAACACAAAGCCGGAGTATAATGAGACGGAGTACATATGCCGGAGATCTTTTCACCGTAGAAACAGAATACAAGAATGAAATTTCATGATTCATCCTAATGCCTAATTTTCTTTTCGTAAACATGCATTGGGCAAAGTTCATAATTATTGATGATAAATCATAATGAAATCCAACATTATGCATAACGAATTTCCTTTAAACATGTCTTTCAAAGGTGTGAATAGTAAAAGTATACTTATACAGAATTTCATATAATTTTATAGCAACATAAATAAGACATGAATTTTATAAATAGGGTGAGTATCTTGCCTGAAGTTCTTCACTACTTTTCCTTAGAGTTTCGGCCTTCTACTTCCTGAGAGTTTTCTAGTGGTGCCTTATTCTTGACCCTAAGGCTCTTATTTATAGTCCTAGGTTTTGGAGGCCCTCATTTATCATCTTTCCCTACTTTCCATATTTTATAAATAATTTTTACCTTTCCCATCGAAATTTTATTTTCCAAAATGCATTGTGAATCGTAGTCATTAAAAGCTACTCTTTCCCATACATCTCCGCCTAACAAAGGCCAAAAAACTGTTCAATTTTGAACGTCTAAATGCCGAAGGCATTTCTCATAATTTGAGATTCATCAAATGCCGGAGTGCATTTTCGTAAATTCAGCGGAGTGTTAGGGCGCGTTTTGAATCCGGGCTGCTTTCACACTTCGTGACGCGATTTCACTCGACATCCGGAGCTCATTTACTAAGGCCCAATCCGCCCGCATTCCGTTATGACTTAAATTTCCGGTCAACATTGCGTTGACTGGAATTGATGAAAGCAACATGTCCCCGATAACCGGACTTCCAAGGGAAGTCCGGATTTTTACCATTTCCGGTCAACTTTGCGTTGACCGGATTTGATGAAGGAAAACATTTTCCTTTGACATCCGATCTCCCTTTTAACAATTTTTCGGTCAACCTGCGTTGACCAGACCCGAACCCGATTACTAACCCTTTTTAGATTTTACAAAATTTGGGTTGTTACAGGATCTATTGTTTTCGGTGAATGATAATGTGACAGGGTAAGTTTTAGAGAAATATTCCGAATTTACTTGTGAAATTTACATGCTATGTGGCTCTATTTGTAATATCTCTGTGGCCGGAATATTATCAAATGATTTGGAGTTTATCATTTAGATTTTTATGATCATTCAAGTACTTTCTGCCGTGTGGACTCCTGGTGAGCACTCCTTGCCAGCATCAAATATTGTTTCTTAGACTGCTTCTCTATTAATGCGTTTATTCCTTCTTACCCTTGGAGTTCAGTAGCTGATTTACAGATGAACTTTGAGCAATGGTTCTCATTGTTTCAGTGCAATTCTTCTGGTTTTTAATGCCCATTTTGAGTCAATCCATATTCCACTTGGTTGCTTAAGTGAGGATGTGGTGAACATTATCGGGCCAATGCAATAAAAGATTTGTTCCCTCTGAACGTGCCATTGTATGTGGGCATCTAATGGGGCAATGCAATAAGAGATTTGTTCCCTTATAATAGAATTGAGAAAAGTGTGAAACAAAATCTGTTGTTTTAGTAAAATGTTTGTTACATCTCAAATAACTGAAAAATGAATTTCATATATACAAAGTGTATAATTAATCTAAACCATCCAAACAAATAAATCTGAACAATCATCTAATCACTAACTAAATGTGTTAGTTTAGTGAGTGAAAAGTCCTATACGTCCTTCAACTGTAAAGCCCAGATTAGGAACATAGCAGCAGCATTTCAGATTAGGAACACTTGGTGACTTGTCCAGGTATGATTGACTATAGTATGTATAATAAGTAAACAAACGTGTGGTTGAAATGACATAGATAGAAACTTGCATGTGTTGGACAGCGTCCAATAAAACAATAACTTGTAGGCAATGTAACAGTACCCGGCATATCAATACTCCCTTTCTCATTTTTACTACCTGTAATCTTTAATACCTTGTCTGAAGGTGCCATTGTATGTGCACATCCACTAGGTGGGGACATTTTTGCTGGAAGCAAGGTATTTCTTGGCTCTCTTTTTATTTTTGATGTCTTTATTTTTGCCATGAATATTATACAAACAATAGAGGCAGCTGTTGGCACTGAGGCCTTTACCCACAATGATTGTAGAATATAATATAATCGCCATGAGAAATATCTGTTGACATGAAGAATGTAAACTTGTTGAGGTCAGGAACACTTTACGCGGTTTGATACTTGGCCTACCTGTAAGGACATTCGAAATGAAAAAATCCATGATATAAATCTTAGAGATTAGGAATACAACCATTCTATCCTCCAATAAATGAATGCAAGTCCTTCACCACTCAATAGACCACAAGTCATGGTTAGTCACCTTGAGCTGCTTACAGGAGTAAACTAGAGACAGAATAACTTCTTAGTATGTTGGATGAGTTATTCAAATAAGATCCAATGTAGATCAAATTTTACATTCACTTGTGAAATCCAGGCCATCAAGGGGACCACTAAAGCTCTCTTAATCGGGGCTCATACATCCTTTCTTAATGTATAAATTATCTTTCAGATCAAATTTAGTTCAACATTAATGAAAAAAATGGAGCATCCAATAACATGCTTTTAAAGACAAAACTACTAGAATACAAAAGAACGCATTCACTTGTGGAATTTGGGCCATCTAGGAGAGCACTAAAGCTCTTACCGCCGGAGCTCATACATCCCTTCTCAATGTATGTACTTTCTTTCAAGATCAAATTTAGTTCAACATCAATTAAAAAAATGGAGCATCCAATAACACATCTTTAAAGACGAAAATCACTAGAATATAAAAAAACAACAGATTAAATTATGAGCTATTGTATAATTTTTATATAAAAACTTTAGCTGTATTCTTGAACCTTGTCTGGTTGGAATAATTATTAATCATTTTCATTGTCTTTTTTTTTTTTTTTTGTATTTATTCTTTATTTAGCAAGATGGCTCTGCTGTGACATTATAGTTTTGGGCTTGGACGACAAAAACAATTGCTAGTAATGTAGGGGCAATGAAGGGAACATATTTTGAAATATGAGAAGTGCCACCCTTTAGATCACAGCATTGATGAACTATAACAAGTACACTTGGGGAGAAGTTGATCAATCAATCTGTTTAAAAGAAGACATTGGACTTTCTTCAAGAAAAGAACATTGTGAAATTGTCTGGATGCTGAAATTGGCAACCTGAAAAAAAAGCATCGTCCTTCCAATGAGAGAGAGCAGAATCCATGCTACAACCGGTATTGCCTACGTGAGAAAAATTCCAGTATGAAGCTCAATAACTCCAAAATGAATGAGTTTAAAAAAAGCCATTAAATGGAAGAAGTGTCATTTTACAGAATAAAAAATGACTGCACTAATACTTAGAGTGGTGGTCTATCAAACCAGTGCCTAATTTTTTCAAAGAACTATCACAAAATGCAATATATCAAAACTCCCATTTTAGGTTAGGATGATTAAGGAAAGAGAGGAGAAAGGGAAAGGAAGCGGTGCCTTTGACACTCATTCCATCCAAATTTGATCTCCATGTTCCTTATCCCTACAATTTTGATTGCTTTGAATACTGCTGTTGTAAAAATCGGTCATTGAAAAAAAAGACCTTCAGCAACACACAAACTTTAAAAGTTGGCCAATAAGGCAGCAGCAAACAAAATTCATACATGTAATTACCGTAATCAATTTCAATGTAATTTGAGAAGTATCCAGAAGCCCTACCAAAGGATCTAGAACAGGGTCAACATTTGCACCTGTTTATGCACAATGACAAAAAAATAGTACTTATATGTCCTACAATTGCCTATATAGTTCATTTGAAAAATGCAATCAAGTCTGTTAAATATAAAAGCCACAAATATGGGACATTTGGCTGCCAAACTTTTGTGATAATAAAAGGAATTAAAAACATTCAACTTGATGCTCATACAATCTTGAAAGTCCCTTAGATTTCTGTCAAATTGGTAGATACATGAGAATTCCCAACTCAAATTAAAGCCAATAATAAGATAATCTTTTGTCACAATAGAAGCGATTTATTGTAATTTTATTTAGATTGTGACCTATGTTGAATGATACTAATTGAAAAAATCTTAGTGCACATAAATTAGAGATATATAGAGTACAACAAAGAGGAGAGTTCATACCTTGATGTGGTTCCGATTCTCATCTCTTCATAATATTATCTATTCTTTTTATTTGTCATACATGTAGAATTACGCTAATTAAATTAAAATTTAAGAAAAAGGAAGAAGTTGGAAAGTCTATTCATGAACTTGCCTGAGAAATTGAGATCATAAATGCAAGGAAAATATGAATCTATTGGTGAAATGTTGCCGAAATGAAAGATGTATAATTCACGCATGTAGTGAACTAGGTTGTCTAGAAAAAGGCATTGAGTGATACTTGAAACTTGAAAGTCGAGCCAGGTCACATCAGGATGTGTCTTAGCCATGGGTTAATTGACTAGAAATCAGGTGTCTTAGTGTATTAAAGGTAATCCAGTGCATGGACTTCCCGCTATGTATGAAGTTCAAGAAAAGTATGAATATTTTTAGATTTATTATTCGTAGATTTACTATAGTTTATACAAGAGGCGGTTTTAATAATTCAAAGTCATGACTATCAAGTCACATAATGACAATTCTACCATTGTTTTGAGAGTCCCTTTCAAACACGTATATTTAGTTTGAGATGCAAAACATGCTTGATAAATAAAATGTTTGAATATGATGATAAATATTTTGATCGAATTTTAAGCAGTTAGCATATAATTAGTGAATAAAAAATTTGGAAAGTAATAGAAGAAGAATCCCTTGACATGCCAGAACAAAATCCCTAGCTTTCCAAAACTTTTCAACATTGTCACTTAAGTTGGTATGAAATAGAAATTTCCCAACACTGTTAACATTGTTCCCTATTTTGTGTTTATTGTTATTTTCTTTTCGCAGCTTGCCTTAGAAGTTGGAATAGATTAAATTATAGGTCCTAGTAACCCTTTTGTGAGAAAATTTGCAAGTTGAATTTTCTAAGCATTACAGGGAATAAAAACCTCTTCAATTATAATTTTTCTTTGATGAAATGCCAATCAATCTATATGTTTAGCTCGATCATGATGAATTGGGTTGTGAGCAATCCTTATAGATGATTTGTTATGATGAACAACTCCATGTTCCAAATTAGATAGGATGATCTTTATTCGAAGTAACTCATAAATGCCCTGAGCCATTGCTATGAGTTCAGTTTCTACACCTTTCTTAATATTGATTGTTTCTAGAAGATTGCCTCCAACAAATGTGGAATATCCACTAGTAAATCTCTTCCCAACAATGGACCCAACCCTATTTGCATCAATATCTGGTGTGACCTCACATTGTCAGATTTTCTAAACAAAATTCATTTACCCGATAATTATAAGTACCTTAGTAATTTGTAGGTTGTTTTCTTATGTATCTCTTAAGCATAAATTCACGCACTGTGTTTCCTGTGAAAGCAATATATAGAATTAGCTTATTAGAATAAGCAATATCAAGATGAGTGTGGGAAAGATAATTAACCTTCCAACAAGTCTTTGATAACATTTTTTGGCAGCTTTAGGTTCCTCAATACATTCCCCCAACTTATGATTAGGCTCAATGGGACTGTCTACTAGTTTGCATCATAGCATCTTTATGTCTTTTATTTAAATCAAGAGTTTATTTATGTTGGGAACTTGGGATTGAAATATGCTTACTCTTGAATATGCCAACTCTATTTTAAGAAAATATGCAAGTCTTCCCAAGTCATTGTTCTCAAATTTTCTTGCCAAGTATTGCTTTAAATCTTCATCCTTTTTGTTCATTTCTTGTTATGATTATAACATCTATAGAGATAAGTAGTTACCTCATTTGAACACCTTTTCTTAATAAAAAAGTATGATTCATTAATTTTTTCTATACCCGAATCTCATTGTGGCTTTTTTAAATTTGTGAAACTAATTCCTAGAGGATTGTCTAAGTCTATATTAAGATTTTGAGGCAGTGACTTGACATGCTTTCCATTCACACTTCTCTATGGATCTAGGTGAGATCTCCATGTAGACTTCCGCTTTTAGTTTTTCATGTAATAAGATATTCTTTTTACATCAAATTAGAGCTATGTATTATATTCTATTCCTCTTCAATAAACATGATACGTTCAATCT
The DNA here is from genome assembly GCA_033239525.1 of Nepenthes gracilis. NCBI lineage: Eukaryota > Viridiplantae > Streptophyta > Magnoliopsida > Caryophyllales > Nepenthaceae > Nepenthes > Nepenthes gracilis. Next base: position 2,135,679 of record BSYO01000004.1, read on the forward strand.
GTTATTTTTAGAAAAGTTCTCAAGGTGGTAGATCTCACCCCATTCCTTTGCATGCCTAATCATCAGCAAGCAATCTGTATACAAATTTTTGTCCTTGTAGTCTTTTATGACACAATGAGAGGGAAAGAAAATACAGCATTGAAATACTAGCCAAGAAAGGCACATCCTCTTCATATATCTTCAAAAAACAAGCTTAAGTAGAAGTTTTGGGTGTATTAGCATTAAACATTTATAACCTCAAGCAACAGGGAACACTTCTATTTGGCATATTAATGATAGCACTGAGCATCATTGGGAAAAAATTCTTCCACTCTTCAATTCATATACACACCCACTTAAACATGGTTATCATCTTTTCTTTAACCGAATTGCATCATAGGTGGACTGCAATTATGATTGGGTAAACATAGAAACTGCCAAATTACAAGTAACTAGCAATACATGGCTACAACCTATAATTAGGTACTATACAGTCTTTAACGTGTGAAGCTCTTATAAGTGGACACAAGGACTTCCAAGTTTCAAGGAAATGACATAATTAACAACATATCACCATGGAAATAAAAGCACCACCAACCTGTTGAAAATAATTAAGAAAATTTAGATTTGGACATTATTCAACCACAAAAGCTCCGGACCTTGAAAGATACTATAAAACTACAAAGCTAGACATACTTTAAGCCAAATAAGAAATTGCACCTCGGCCTCTAATTGCACCAATATTAAACCTGAGAATTTTTTGAGGACATCTTAGGAGCTAACTCCAACAAATAGGTTATCCAAATTATCTCAACAGCAGCTTGATAAATCAAGCATCAGGTTTAGGGCTGCAAATGAGACGATCTGAACCAGGACATTGTCAGGTTTAGAATGGCTCTTATATATTATAAAGAAGCTCAAGCCCAATCTTACTTGCTTAACTCAAGCTTATTTCGGATAAAATAGTATGCTAGAGCATAAATAAGGGCTTGATTTTTTATTTATAAACAAGCTAAACTCAAACTCTGGCCAAAGCTGGGTATCTTTATCCAAAAACGAGCCAAATTGATCTGGGCATAGCTGCCATGCTTATTTGTAAGACAAACTTGTAGAGTCCCACATCGGATGAAGAGGGGAACGAAGCACGCCTGATAAAGGGTGTGGATACCTCTTCCATTGGCGACGCGTTTTGGGGGCCCGTGAGGGTCTGCCAGGAACAAAACCGTGAGGCGCCCTATGACGGCCTTGGCGGCAGGGGACGGTCCAAAGCGGACAATATCGTCAGTGCGGATGCTCCGGGGACGTTACAAATGGTATCAGAGCCGGGATCCGGTCCGGTGTGCCAGCGGGGACGCTGGGTCCCCAAGGGGGGTGGACTGTAGAGTCCCACATCGGATGGAGAGGGGAACGAAACACGCCTGATAAAGGGTGTGGATACCTCTTCCATTGGCGACGCGTTTTGGGGGCCCGTGAGGGTCTGCCAGGAACAAAACCGTGAGGCGCCCTATGACGGCCTTGGCGGCAGGGGACGGTCCAAAGCGGACAATATCGTCAGTGCGGATGCTCCGGGGACGTTACAAAACTCATATACAAGCCAAACACGGGCCTTTAAATGAGTCTATTATCTAGGTTTTAAACAGGCTTATATGTGAACCCATAAATGAGTATATATTATTATCCTTCAAATGAATTTATCCACGAGCTCATAAGCAACTCTACCATGACCCATGAATGAACCAAAACAAGTTGCTCATGATCCTAAACAAATCAAGACGAATTAGGCACAAGATATGCTCGTTTACCAAATGAACTTTAAATTAAGCCAAACGTTAGAACCACGATCCATAAATAAACACAAATTTGTTGCCCATCAAGCATTACACTACGATCACAATCTATCCTTATACATACCTCGGTAGTATGATTAAGCTGGTTTTTAGGAAATAGGTATCCTATGCCACAAATGGTCAAGCACCAAGCTAACAAGTTATGAGAAGGAAGATAGCATTTTCAATTGGCAACAATTTTAATGTCAAAAGTCGAGCACTGGATGTGCTGGAGGGCTGCTTTGCCATTTATGTTGAGGGTGAGGAAAAGGACTAATGTTTCATGATTCCTACATCGTACTTGAATTGCCTAGTTTCAAGAGCTACTGAGGAGGCTGAAGAAGTGTACGGTCATGACCTTAGCTTGGGTGGGATTATAGTTCGTTGGTCCAAATATTACTTCATCAATCTCGTGTCCCTGTTAAATGATTCTTGGTCGGAGGATTTAGATTGTTTTTTCCCACTTCCTATAATTTTTCATGTGGGTCAATTTGAAAGTAATGAAGATCCAACTGATATATGTCAATTGTGATGTTACTCTCTGTGAAGTTCTTACATTAACAAAGTTGAAGTTTGCAAAACAATACAACGCAGTCATTTTAGTTGGATAATGAGACGGAAGAGAGAGGAATGAGCGAGGAGGAAACCCTACAAATTCCATAGCTAGTGAAGATGAAGATACTCGTTATATTTGCATACATTAACTTCTTCGATGGACGGAATAAGTATTACCTGATATGGTTAATATCAATATGTATCGCCCGATATGGCTAATACCGACAAGCCTTGACCGATACTTGTGTCAACACCAACATCTTAATACATGTATTGAACAGAAGGACAACTCAACCTTGGTAATTAATAAGCCAACTGTGCAGTTTACAAGATATCACAGAATAGCAATAGAATTTTATTTGAACGTGACATTGATTTTTTTCCTTTTTTATTAGTCTCTGGATGATCCTAATTACGACTTGATGCCCAAACATTGCAGCATTAAGGACGTAACTAGATAACAATGGAGATTGAAAGCGAAAAAAACAGAAGCAAGACAGAGTGGTGAGCGAGAGAGATATTTCAGAATACCTAACCAAAAATGGGGTCACATCTATGTCTTTTATTTTGCGAATTTTGGGCAAAAAAAGCTTTAATTACCGCTGGGTCCAAATTAAACTCATCCACACTGCAGTTTCCTTGACAATAACCACAGCTTCACATGCATCTGTTGTGCTTTGTTTCCAATGTTGGCTATATTTATTCCTCGTCACTAGGGGAGACAGAAGCTCATTTCAGGTGAAAATAATTTAAATAGGAAACCGGGCACATGGTCCAACGTCACAAGCTGCAAAACGGCACACGTCAGCCAATCAAAATAGATACCTACTGGGCAAAAAGAGAGTGGTTAAGCTCACTGAACAAAGCCATGTGACCGGTTGATAAGGTGTGACATGCCAAAACTTGAGGCCACGGGATTCCACTTCATAATTTGCAAACCACCCTGTCTAAGTAGAACTTCAACTCAGCCTTCCAACACCAGACTCTTGCACATGGCCTCTTCTTTCTGGCACTATTATAACCTCCAGTTGCTAACTCAAGTTTCTCTTATCCCAGTAACGCCCTTCCAATTTCCTTAATCAATCGATTCTTTCTTTATCTCATTCACACACACGCACGCACAAATCCTCCACCATCATGGTTTTCCTGCTGCCCTCTTTCATCTCCAACGCCAAGCAGATCATCAAATTGCAGTCTCTTGTTAGCAAAAATCAGCAAGGAGTTCCGAAAGGACATATTGTTGTCTATGTAGGAGACACAGAAAAGAAGAGATATGTGGTGCCATTATCTTACTTGACCCATCCTTCATTTCAAGACTTGCTGAACCATTCAAAGGAAGAGTTTGGCTTCAACCATCCCACGGGTGGCCTCACAATTCCATGTGCTGAAGAAACATTCATGAATCTCTCTTTCAATTGAACTCCACATGAAACATAAACATAAGCCTAGCTCTGCTATTTTTCATATGAAAATTGTAACTGGACTAGGCCCAATCAAAATGGCAATTAGTGTACATATTTTTGAGCCATCCTGATTAGAGCTAATTTATAACTGCTACAAATAAATTAAGAATTCTATTAGCTTTTATTTATCTCTTATTTTGAGATTTTAATTTTTATTGAGTACGAATATTCTGGAAACTAATTGAATCTTAGCCCCTAGTGGCATAACAGTGGTACACAACTCTCAAACAAGGGCCAATAGCATAGGCCAATTAAGAATACGACTAGTTTACACCAATGTTCTCTGTACACTAAAATCTGTATCACCCCATTCAAGTGTTTGAAGCACTTATTTACTTGACAGAAGCTTAAATGAAGGATCTCAAAGAACACAGCACACTAACAACATAACAGTAAAAAAAAAGCAAAAATCACCTAATTCACAAGATTGCTGTGCCTTATTTCCTTCATTCCAATCGAGTCTTAAGTGAGAATACAGAGCTGTAAGACTTTAACCTCGCATACGTAATACCAGATTGACAATGGGATTTGCTAAATAAGAACTTGAAACAAACCCAACGCCTATCAGTTCTTCTAACAATGAAAATCAATCCCTTGACTGGACGCATTGGTAGCCGTCAACATTTTTTTAATACGACCTCCACACTTACCAGTACGAGCAGCCTTTGCTCTCAACACAAATACTCTCACCAAACCTTTTTTTCTCCACAGAGAGGGTTCAATTTCCACTTAACTTATCCAGGAAATATAATGTCCAATTGGTTTAATATCTGGTTTGAGGCCTTCACGAAAGTTCTGCCTATAAAATAGGGGCAAAAGAACCTTAAAGATGTCAAGGCACCTGAATTCCATCAATCTACCTTTCTAGAATTCCTATCTTGACAGAATGAATGCTGGTATCTTACACTTCTCAAGGCCTTTCTGACCAACTAACCCTGAGGCCTTCTTCACAAACAAATTTAGGAATATCAGAGAGTGCAGACAAGCATTGAGCCTTGTAGGAACTATTATCAACCTTTGCATCCATCAATCTGTAAACATCAAAGAAATAGCAAGGTTCCTTTCATTGTCAATTTCTTTAAGCATGGTAGTCTGTGTAGCGTTAGAAAATCCTGTTAAGGAAGACCTGATACACTTCCCATTTATCATTCCTGGTTTTACTCAATTTCCCATACTGGCATAGGGTCATCCCCGAGTTTTGACCAACTATTTCTTAACTTAGCTTGGTCTCCATGAGCATATGATAGCTAAGTCATTTGGACATGTGGCCTATCACAATCAACCTGTGCTGGCAGTGTCAGTGCAAGAAGATACTTGACTTCTCGGTTAAATTTTGAGTATCAAGCAAAAGGATGAGTGCTTAAAGGTGGCCTGACATTGAAGCCAATGGAATCAAGAATGAATCAAACTTTTTTGATGAAAAATCATCAATGCGATGAAAACCTCTTCCATCTATCAAGACATAAATAAGCAGCAACTTTTTTTTTTCTTTTTTTCTGGGAGTTATTCTAAATTATACGGATTCACACTCCGGTAAAGAATTAATTTCTAGTAAAAACTGCAATGCTGATTTAGCTTTTTCAATAAAATACAATTTTATCTGATAAATTAAATAACACTTAATCATCTCTCCTTTGACAATATTTGTATCAAAATGTGATGGGTACTACTGTTAATAGGCCTATCCATAACAAGGCCTATGAATGAAGTGAAGGCCTAACAAAGATCATCAGAGCTTGGAATGAGCAGCCTAAAAACAAACAAAGAATCTTTCAGATAACATCACACGTCTTGCTCTGGGAAACCGGCTGTAACCGATTGAAACTGATAAGGTCAACCGGTTGCCTTTATCCAATGCAGTTTTGTTGCTGGTGAAACCACCTCTTGCTATTATAAATACTTTACCAGCATCCAACAGTAAGGGGGGAGAAGAGAAAGAGAAAAGAAAAAGGAGGCATTCCAAAAGGAATTCGGTTTCATGCAAGACTTATTATCTAATCCACATTATGTGAAGAAACACAGAAGCCACCTCTCAGTCAGATGCAATATAACACTAGATTCCCAAACTAAACACCTTCGACTAAACTAATACTATTGCATCTTTTACTTCATTTGAGAAAGATTTACTGACTTAAGCGTTGGAGAGCTTATCGGGGAGCAATTCTCGCCTGCCTTCTGATTCTCTCGTTTTCTATTGTATTGTGTAAGATCCGGGTTTGAAAGAACAATGACTAAATCAGATTCAATTCAACTCGGGTTCGAAGACGTAATATTGACGTCATCTGTGGGAAGCGACTAAAAAGCCAACTTCACCACCAAAAACACAAAAGCCGAAATGGTTAATACCCGAACACAGGTAAGTGCTTCTGCAAGAGAGTGCCTCTCCTGACAACGACCCTCATTTGGATAGCCATGGAGAAGACCGGCATGCCCACCTCGTGCAAGCAATAAACACGTGGATGGACCATATATCCGAAGCGCTGAAAACTCTATGCGCGCAGTTGGGTCATGGGAAGCCAGACGCCCATTCTTCCACAACGTGCACTTCGACTTCCAAAAGAAAGAATAAGAGAAAGAAGTGATCGACCAGGTGGATGCAGTAGCCTTATGACCGGGCAAAAATGATTTCTAGCGAAACAAAATGAGACATATCACGGTTGGAAAGCCGACTAGGCCCCAAATCCTTTGATGATAGCCTAAAATGGCAAAATCCTCGTTATTCTTGGGATGAGAGAAGGCCTCCAGATCAAGAGGAAGCCTTCTCTAACGTACTACCAGCTGGCGAAAGCATCCAATTGTTTCGATGTCAAGCTTAACAAACAGAATTGAGGACTTACCTCAATGCAAAGAGATCCACCGCTACTCCTCGGGAAGAGGAGAAAGTTGAAAAGATTTGGCAGCATGTCTTTGGAGAGAAACTAAGGGACACACTGTTGATTTAAAAAGATCTCCATTTACAATGGAGATATGAACGCGTCCACTCTCTCATAAATTCAAGATGTCGGCCATGGACACGTACGACGAAAGCGCCGATTCTATGGATCATTTAGATCACTTTCGCACGCTCCTAAGTTTCCAGGGGTTGGATGAAATGACAATGTGTCAATGCTTTCCCTTGACCCTGAAGGGAGATGCAAGAACTTGATTCTACCGCATGCTGCCTAATTCAATTCAGTTGTTCCAAGAGTAAGCTGACAAATTCCTTTCTCAATTTGCCTCCAGTTGGAGGATAGAAAAGCAGCCTCAGCACCTTGCTCGAATTAAACAAGGACCAAGTGAAAATTTGAAGAGTTTTTTGGCCAAATTCACCTCAGAAGCTCGACGGATTCCACGGCTCACTGATGATGTCAAATTAAATACCTTTGTATCGACCTTGGAGCCAAGTGAGTTTTTTAAGCATTAGCCCACGAGAATCCACAGACCTTTCATGAAGCAAAAGCCATTGCCTGAGATATGTGGCAGCAGAAGAGGCTAATGAGGCTAAGAATCCAGGCTGTTGTGGCCCACCCCCGCAAGGACCACCGAATAAGAGAAAGAAAGATGAAGATAAATTTAACTCTAAAGACTCCAAGAAGCAATCTAGAGTTGGATCGGGAGCCCATAGAGAGTTTAGACTTTTTAATCTGATCTCTTTAAACGACTCCAGAACAAACATCCTTATGCAAATTTGGGACGAGAAGTTCCCCAGGTGGCCAAAAACACCAAAGATTAGACCAAATTTTATCAATACCACTGATCTCCTGACCACAACACTGAGAAAAGCAAGTTTTTACAGAGAGAAATTGAAGATTTTATTCGAAAAGGACACCTCACCAAATTCTTGAAAAACCCGGGGCATGCCTCCAGCAGGACAGAACAAGAAGGGCAGGAGCAGCAGCAGCCAAAGAATTGAGTAGCAGCTGGAGTGATGAATATGATAACATTTATGCAAACCAGAGCCCATTCTCTTGATTGGCCAGATGCTGTTGTAGATAACAAGAAGCGAAGAGTTGGAAATACCGACCATGTGATTAGTTTTAGTAAAAATGATATGTCACACATCCAAGATCCCCACTTCGACCCTTTGGTTATATTAGCATTAGTTTCAGATGGTAACATGGATTACCAACTAAAACGAATATTTGTTGATAGTGAAAGTTTGAGTAATTTGCTTTATCTTAATGTCTATTTCAAATTAGGACTAAACATGAATCAACTAAAATCAGCCAATGGACCTCTATACAAATTAGATAACAAATCGGTTTCCGTCCAAGGAACCATCCAGTTAGAGGTGACTTTGGGCACTTACCCTAGAACGGTATCTCATATGTTAACCTTCTTGTTAGTTGATTTGCCTTCGATTTATAATACAATTCTAGGTCAACCTTGCCTGTCGATATTTAGGGTAGTGACATCCATCCCTCACTTAAAGATAAAGTTCCCAACATCATTCAGTGTAGGAGAGGTCTTGGGCGATCAGGTGACCAGTCGAACTTGTTATCAGTCTGAGATCACTCAAACCGTTCCAAACCGGCCAGCCAAAGACTTTGATTGTCGAGATGAAACCACTTTGCAACAAGCTCAGTTCGGTGAAATGACGGATATGGTTCCACAAGATCCTAGTGATCCAGAGAGATGCATACAAATTGGAGGCACATTAGCTGAACCTTTGCATGATCAATTAATCAATTTCCTCTGGCAGAATCGGGATGTCTTTGTATGGTCACCCACTGATATGCCAGGAATTCCGATCGAAGTGATGATCCATATGTTAGACCTAGATCTTGGTCATAAGTCCATCAAATAGAAGCGAAGAAATTATTCAGTTGAAAAACTCATTATTGCCATTTGAGAGAAAGAGAAGAAACTACTAGATGTCGACTTCATCAGAGAAGTCCAATATCCAAATTGGCTTTCTAATGTAGTTCATGTAAAGAAGAGCAATAGAAAGTGGCAAATGTGTATCAATTTTACCAACGTTAACAAGGTATGCCTAAAGGATAGTTTCCCACCACTCAGAATTGATTTGCTAGTAAACTTCATATCTAAGCATGAGTTGCTTAGTTTCATGGAGTCTGGTTACAACCAAATTAGAATGAGTCTAGAAAATGAGGAGCACACTTCTTTTATGACCAACCAGGGGATATATTGTTACAAAGTTATGCCTTTCGGTTTAAATAATGCGGGTGCTACAGATCAGCTGCTCATAAATCTTTGAAGTTTAAACCGGTCGAAATATGGAGATTTATGTGGACGATACGCTTATCAAGAGTAAAACTACTAATGATCATATCCGGGACTAGAGTGAAGCCTTTAAAGTACTCTGAACACACCACATGAAGTTGAACCCAAATAAGTGCGTTTTTGTAGTATCATCGGGTAAGTTCTTGGGGTTCATAGTTTCAAGGTGAGGGATTGAGGCCAGTCCGAAAAAAATAAAGGTGATCATGGACATGAGCCCACCTAGAACCATGAAGGGTGTCCAAAGGCTTATTGAAACGCTTACAGCACTTTTTCATTTCTTATCTAATTCTGCAAAAAAAATATCTCCCGTTCTTCAAGGCTCTGAGAGGTACAAAGACCAATAGTTTCCAGTGGACAGAAGATTGTCAGGCAGACTTTCAGAAATTAAAAAAACTATTTGGCCAGTCCTCCCCTCCTCGCATCACCAGAGGAGGGTGAAGAATTGTATTTATATTTAGCAGTTTCTGAGATGGCGTTGAGTTCGGTCTTGATCTGGCAACAATCAGATATGCAGTGATCGATTTACTATGTCAATAAAACTTTATCGGACGTAGAAAGCCGTTACATACATGCTGAAAAGATTGCATTAGCTCTTATCTATTCCACAAGAAAGCCAAGGTTGTACTTCCAAACCGGTAAAATAATTGTTCCGATTGATCAACCACTCAAGGAAATATTGCAGAAGCTTGACATATCTAAACGATTAGTCAAATGGGCAATTGAATTAGGTGAGTTCAACATAGAGTTCAGGCCAAAATTGATCATTAAAGGACAAGCCTTGGCTGACTTCGTGGTTGACACTACAACTCCAACTCAAAGCGTCTGAACAGACAGCAAAGATACCGACCGAACTGAGCCATCATCCACTTGGACATTTTATGGTGATGGATCATCAACACAATTCGGCAGTGAAGCCGGAATGGTACTAAAAACTTCTGATGGAATGGAAATAAGTTACTCGTTGAAACTTTTATTCCCTACAACCAACAATGTTGCCGAATATGAAGCTCTATTGGCCGGACAACGGTTGGCCAAAGAATGTTCGCTGAGGCATTTGGTAATCTATAGTGACTCTGAGCTAATCGTAAACCAAGTCTAAGGAAATTTCGAGGTATCAAGCCCCTTGTTCGCAAGATACCTTGCTAAAGTAAGGAACACAACACGGAGGTTCGATAAAATAGAGATAATACACATCCCAAGAGCAAATAATGAAAAGGCCAATCAGTTGGCGAAGGCCGTGGCAATGGAAAATCCAGAGCAATATTCCCGGAGTATGTGAGAAATCCTGGCTGCTCCAAATATTAAGGAGTCTGAACAAGAAACCTTACAGGTTGCCAGCAACAAAAGTTGGATGTCTCCTTACTGGCGATATATTGCCGTTGAAACTCTGCTAGAAAACCAAGACAAAGTTAAGCGCATAAAAAAGACAGCCGGATGGCATGCAATCATCGATGGAAGAATGTAACGTCGAGGGTACTCGGTCCCATATTTGAGATGTCTCACACCGGATGGAGCAAACTATGCCTTAAGCGAGGTTCATCTTGAGATGTGGTTCCCACATCGGAAGTAAAAATCTTACTTTCAAAATAATGCCGCAATGCTACTATTGGCCTACTATGAAAAAAGACACTGCCGACTTTGTCAAAAAATATGAGAATTATCAATTACATAGTAGAATGCCTCATCAACCGCCGATCGAACTGAGATCCTTACAGGCTCCATGGCCATTTGCGTAATAGGTGTTATACATACTCAATCCTTTCCCAATAGCGTCTGGACAGAGGAAGTTTGTCATTGTAGGAATTAATTATTTCACCAAGTAGGTTGAGGTGTCTCCCTTAGCAAAGATAATCGTGCACAATGCGACAGAGTTCGAGATCCCTGAGGTAATAATAATTGACAACGAAACTCAATTCATTGACAAACGCTTCCTCAAATATTGCACAGACTTGCATATTGAATGGCACACACCTATGTGGCCTATTCACAATTAAATTGTCAAGTAGAGGTCATCAATCGAACCTTGTTGCATGGGTTGAAAACCAAATTAGAAGACACTGAGGGCTCCTGGGCAGATGAATTACCATCAGTACTATAGTCTTATCAGATGACGTCGAAGGAACCAATGCGGGAGACACCCTTCAGCCTATATTCTGGGACCGAAGTGGTCATTCCGGTAGAGAATGGGTTACCCAACCTCCGGGTTGAGAATTTTGATTTGCTCAGTGATGCGCAGCGACTTAGGGAGCATCTCGACTTGTTGGAAGTTCCGAGAGGCATCAAGGGTGCGAGCGGCTAGCTATTAGCAACGAATTGCACGATACTATAATAAAAGATTGAAGGCATTCTAGTTTGATGTCGAAAATTTAGTCTTGAGGAGTATAGAAATAACGGGTAAAATCACCAATATGAATAAGCTCTCTTAATTGGGAAGGCCCATTCATCATCTCAGCCATTCTCCAGAATGGTACGTATAAATTACACACCTCAAATGGCAAATTGGTACCAAGAACATGAAATGCTATACACTTAAAAAAATTTTATCAACAAGTCTAAGTAAAGCATGTATCATTTAGTGTGCTTGTATCATGTTTAAATTAATAAAATAAATTGTTTATTTATTTTGCATGTTTATTCATATGAGTGCTCGGCTTGCATTGCATAAAAATAAGATAGCCTACACTACCCCTAAGTTAGGTGGGTTGTTATCCACCTGCCACTCGGCCTAAAAACGGTCAGATAACCTTGAATTCGCTCTAAGTGACTCATACGCGGTCGAAGTGGAACCTTAGACCCGCTCCAAGTGATCCATTTGCGATCGGATTTGAACCTTAGATTTTTTTCAAGCAACCCTGACACGGTCAAATGCTTAAACCTTAGGGGGTTATTAAGCAAGCGTGTGACAACTTCCTTGTGAAGGGATAAGCGCCTTTTGTCAACTATTGCCTGATAATCATACATTATCAATACTCTAATATATATATATATATATATATATATATATATGACTGTTATCACTAAATTAACATGTAATATTGAGCTTGCATAAAAGTGGTAAATCTTTCCATTCATACAATCATCGACGTCAATACAAAGAAAAGGAAAATGAAGCTAAGACTGGGGGCTTTTCGAAGGCTGCATCGAAGATTCACCCAGGTCAAAAAAAATTTTCAAGTCAGATCGACGCCAGGCACCCATATTCCTTTGGTCAAAGAAATCAACTGAAAATTGATGATCCAATAGAGAGGCAGTCTGCTAGCACAAAAGAATACCATCTAAGAATCTGGCGTTTAGAGCAGAATCCACTTCCTTTGGTTTAAGTCAAGTCATTAGCTATATGTTCAACTGAGCATTATCACTCTGAGATCAACAAGATGTCGTTCGGCTGACTAAAGGGAATCTTTGGTCTCCTGCAGCTCCAGTTCAAGGCTGAAAACCTGATTTTGATATGATTAAGCTTGGGCACTGACAACACTCATCCTGCTTTGTATTTTATAATGCCCAAGATCTTCTGATCAAGCAAATCATAATTAATCAAGGTCCAAGAACATAGAGAAACCCGACATTTGGAAAAATTATTAAAAATAAAATACGTTGACTTGAAAACTTTCACATGTTTAAGGATATCTGTAAAAAAATTAAGAATAATGAACAGTGAAAACCAAAAGTTAAGAACTTATCCTAAAATGCCACAAAAATTTATTTAATAAAACTAACTTTAATTTTGGTTAATAAAATATATAACCAACGATAGAGAACTAATTCGGCTAATAAATTTTTACTCGATTAGTAATTAAATTAAATTTGATTAATTACAAGGTGAATGATCACCCAAATTAGACCCGATTAGTAACCGAACTTGAACCGATTGATCAAATATAATATAAATTAAATTAATTATGTAAAATTATATACATTCCAACACGCAAGCTCACACACAAAGTTGAAATTTCATCAAAATCAGCAAGAGAAAATGGCAGCCCAATATATAAGCTGAAATTCTTAGGATTCAGCAAATAAGGGGCTCACGGCAGCCCATATCAGCAATATTAATAAAATATATATATACAGCAACACACAAGACAAGTACACACACTCCACTAAAAGTTAAAATTTCCCAAATGAATATATATACACACACACCACACGACACAAAAATATCAGCTGAGAAATTCAGCAAAGGGAGAAGGAAGGAACTTCACGGGCAGCTAAGGTAATAAATGTAATATATATATATATATATAATATGGGAAATCAGCACACACACTACACGACAGCAGCCTCTACAAAATATTAACTCAATTTAAAGGAAAACAAAAGCAGCTACAGCTGTCTATTTTGGCTGCTGAAGCAGCAAAACACTTCACGGCAGATTCTCACCACAAAACACCAGCACTCCACGTCTACAGCAGCATGGCAGCTGCCTGTTTCACCAAGTAACACCAGCTGCTTCATCAAAATTCAGCAGCACCACACGGCATCTCTTTAAGGTAACAAGTATAATAGTGATTAGGCAGCTTTAAGTTTATTTAAAGAGAGAAAAATAAAGAAAAACGGGGGAGAGAAGGAGGAAAAACAGAAAGAAAAACAAAAAGAAATCAGAAGGAAAGGGAGAAAGAAAACTGAAAGCAGGAAGTTCAGCTGAATTTCCCTGACAAGTGTACTTGATTCCTTTTTTCCTTGGTGTTGATTATTGATTATTCTTACAAGTATTATTGTTCTAATACTTGTCTTATGTTAAATTTTTGTTCATATATTTAGGAAAACATGATATATAGTCAGCTGTGTAATAGAGACAGAATTCAAAGGCAAAACAACCTCTGTAATTTGGCCTAAATGATGACCAAATGGTCTCCAAATAATCTCAAATTTGGAAAACAATAAGCTCAATAGTTTACCTAAGTTGTGACCAAATGGCGCCAGGAGGTGAGCTGAAATAGTCCCTGAACAGGCCCTTGCATCAGTTACAGACCAAAATTTGACAGTCTGACAACATTCGAACTTGCAGCCTAGGAACGAGGCACCAAATTGGCCAAGCCGGCCATTATATAAACCTAAGTACCAAGTTGCTGAAGCAGAATTCTGGTTGATGAGTTATGACCCGAACCGGCCATAAAATTAACCTGAACTAGCTAGGAATCGAACATGAACATAAACATGAGTCCTCTAACTATGATAGGATTCCTTGGACCAGGAAAAAACGGGTCTAGAATTGGCCATAAAAATTGGAAAAGTTAAATTGGTCCCTGAAGTACTCTGCTGTTGCTGAATTGGCAGCATGGGAAAAGTGAACCAAACCGGGCCCAATTCGGTTGAATTAGGAGCTGGCCCAGCCATATTATTATGCACACTAATTGACCTACCCACCAGTAAAATGTCCGTCCAAAATGCTTTGAAATGGGTACTGAATTGGATCCCTAAATTGCTCTAGAACCGGGTCAGCATCCCTGATGCTGGTTCTGGCAGTCCCAATGAAGGGATTAAACCGGCCCTAAACCGGTAGAATTAGGAGCCAACTTGGACAAGTTATTAAGTAATACAGTCAAACCATCATCCTACAAATCAGCATCCAAAAATACTTACAAAGGAATAGTGAATCGGGCCCCTAAAGTGGACCGAACCAGGTTCAGCAGCCTTAATGCTGAATCTGACAGCTTGAAGAAATAAACCAAACCGGGCTTAAACCGGTTGAATCAGCACCCGACCCGACCACATTATCAAATATTAAGGTTAAACTATTCACCTATAAAAGGGTGGCCAAAAATACCTTTGGAATAGCACTGAATCGGGCCCCCGAAACTGCTAAGTCCTCCATTAGCCATCCGGCACAAGCTGTACTTAAGGCCCTAAACCGGTCCATCTAGGCTTTTAAAACTGGATAAATCGGTACCCGAACATTTATTAAGATAATAAAAAATATTTACTGTAAAAATCGAAAACCCGAACCAACTCCCGAACTGGAAACTGAGCCTTTAAGAAAAGGTACTAAAAATTGACTAAAGGAACTAACCGAGTTAACATTGGAATCAAATATTGATTCAACCGCACAGTCAACCGAATATATTACATGTTAAATCTACATTTTAATATATATAAGAAATTAAGATTAAAACTGCTAAAATGGATAATGCATGGTTTATTATCACATATTATAATTGCCTATTTTGATATTATGAAAATTTACATAGAAACTTTGCATAGCCATTGCAATGATTTCTGTTATTTATTACCATATGGTATGGTCTTATGTTCAAGAGAAGATGTTATAGAAGTTCGTAAGATTCAAAAAATAATAAGCATTTTCTCATGGAATAGAGAGAATTAAGTAAAGAAATATAAAAAACAAGATAAAAGTTTCTATAAAGAAGTTTTCAAGTTTTTGAGAATAAGTATGAAATTTAACTAATGAATTATTTCAGCAGGTAATATTCTCTAGCACGCTATAGATATTATATTGAGAAACTTAAGGATTATCCTAGCCACGTATTGTAGCGGGCAACATGCCTTGGCATGCCTTAATATATTATGGTGGAAGATAGATAAGTCAGTTTAGTTCAGTATCGCTGAGGCGATTCTACTGGGAGACAATAGATAGTACTATTCTGTCTTCGGAATGTAAATAATGAAAATTCAGGATTGTGTGAATAAAACACAATATGAATATCAATCAACTGTTTCTTTAGCTGGTAAGACCTACTAACCCTAATCCCTAAAGATAAATAATAAAATGACTAATGAGAATTAAGAATCAGAAAAAAAGAATCAGAAGTTCATGCATATTTTCATTCTGTTGATGTATATGTTTATATATTTATTTTAAATACAAATGTACATGTCTTTATTTTATTTGTACCTTACTGAACACTTGATTCACTCACTTGCTGTTTTTCTACCCCTTAGATACAGGGCATGAATTGGTACCGGATGAACAAGAAAAAAGACGAGAGATTTAAGCTTACAGGTTTAATTTATACAGAAGAAATGTAATAGTTGATCTTGTAATAATATAAATGTATTACTTTTTGGTTATGCTTCCGCTACTTGTAATTATGGTTGTTATTAGTACTTCCTTAGAATTGTATGATAATGTATTTGGTTCATAGTAGTATCTCTAAAGAATCTGACTCTGTATTTAAATCTTACGGGGTTTGAGCCCCTTGATATGGCAACATGTCGATCTTGTGTATAATTATGATATATTTATGGACTTTTATATGTAGTATGATGTCTCATTAAGAGTAAGTAAGAACTCGTGATGTCACATATTTCCTCAAGGATGCAGGGATCGACACATGTCTGTTCCAACCGTTGAACCTCCTCCTCAACTAGTTGAATCTTCAAAACTCGTTGGAGTAGACAAATCTTTAGAATCTCACACATTTTATCATTCTGCCAAAAAGAAAAGAGGCAAGGGTCAAGACATGTTATTTCCAATAAAGAGAAAAGTTTCATTCAGGTATTACCGTGATATAGCATGCTCGCTAAGTTACAACATTCGTTGGCAGTCGAGACGAAGAGGCAGGAGTAGATGCTTACTCTGGCCTTTGATTTATTGGACTCTGGTGGGATGAAGAGGCCACTAGGTCAGTGAGGGAGTAGATTCTCTCTTTGATTGATCTCCTTTAGGACTTGGAGGGAAGGAGGCCATCAGGACTAGCATAGGAGCTTCTGGTCCAGATTCTTCCAGTCTGGTCGCTTCTGCGCCCACATCCACGCCGGCTGGACAAACAAGAGGCTCTTTCAGAGTTGGATCCAACTCAGCTGAAGGGCCAGTTGTCTTTTCTTCGATCGAAACCATCTCTATAATAAGCGCTCCTCCTGGACTGGATCTGATTCGCCAACCAATTGAGACAGCCCACCAGCCTCAATAGTGCCACTAGCACCTGTGGTCTCCGGTTTCTTAAGGGCTTCAACAAACAGTGCAGGGGGCTCTATATTTGCCAGGAGCCCAAATACAAGGCTTTTCTCCTGAGTTTGACTAGATGGAAGAGGAAGAGTAAAAGACGAACTGCCTATTCCCTTTAACCTTTCTTACATAGGGAGGCCAATTTCAACAGAGGAAGACGAGAGACTTGGTGATGCAGCCCGGCGCTTTGGTTCTCTTACTGTTACGCTTTTTGATTTCCTTTTGCTCCGTTTGGGAGGCGGAGCAGTTGCTCCTATCCCCTCCGATTGGGGCTCCCACTTAGTAAGTGTAAGGATTTCAGCAAAAAATAAGCCCTCCTTATCACTAAATAAATCTATGTTTGTCCTAATAAGTTCCATCATTAATTTTATTGACTCATCTTTCTTGCGAGAAGTCTTACCAGTAAAAGAATCCGGTATATTGCCCCATCCATTAGGGAGACTTAATCTTGGAGTAGCAAAAAAGAAAAAGTGGTCTTTCCATTTTTTCACGAATTCACAAATTACACTGCTTATATTCGACTCACGGGGGATAGCGAAATCCAATCCCCACTCAAACAAAATCTAAATAAAACCTCAATGCTGTGGTGTTTAGTGTCATCCCTCGAAGACGAAAAAATATACAGAGGTCGTAAAAATACCTCACAGTATTAGCATGGAAACATGTGATGGGAACACCAAGATCCGTAAAAATTTTGCACAGTTCAGGAGTCATGGAAAACGAAGACCACTCTTCAAGTCAGCTTCGTATATAGTGATGAAACTGCTGGGAGGAGAGCATGTCTTATTATTTTTGGCCGGAATCCTGAACGGAAAGTTTCTAGGTATCTTACATTAGGAATAAAGGCTCTCTACCTCTGCTGCAGTTAGAGTCGACTTCGCAGATTCAACGTGGGGCGCCATGAAGGTGAGCGTTGAGAGCAAAGTATATTGTTTCAAAGAAGGTGGCTAAGCGCTAGAGAGAAAACTGAATATCAAGAGGTGCGAGAGAATGATGAAGTAATAACAAACCTAATTAATAGCCCTTTTGAATTCAAAAAGTTACGAATAATTTTGATGACGGATGCGTGTCAACTCCTCATAGGTGATATATCATACCAGACGGCGGCGTCAGAGTTGACATTGCTCGATGATTGACGTGTGGCAAATTGGATGTGACTAATGTTAGAAAGGCATGATTTCCAAGGCGTCATTCCCTAGTAGGCCGATCCAGTCCGGCATCAATTCAGTCCAGCGGGAATCCAGTTTGGCATCGATTCAGTCCGACATGAATCCAGTTTGGTATCAATCCGGTCCGGCATGATCCAATTCAATGCCGATTCAGTCCGGAATTATTACAGCCAGGCGTAAATCCAGTTATGCATCGATCTGGTCAGGTGCGAATTCATTCCAGCATGAATTCAATCCATCGTTAATTCAGACCAGAGTGGGCAGAGTGGGCCCATTTCAATAAGATTAAAACTGAGAGCAGTTTCACACCGGTGAAAATCAAGGCCGATTAATATGAGCAAGCCAACAATAACCTAGGCCAACAGCAAGATTATTTGTTATATCCTAATCCAGTCTGGCAGCAGGCAAGTGGAATGAATGGAAATTGTGTCCCATCAAAGAACATGCCAGAAGCTAAAATTTTAACATTCTGTCAGGGGGGCTAATGATGGGTACTACTGTTAATAGGCCTATCCGTAATAAGGCCAACAAATGAAGCAAAGGCCGAACAAAGATCTTCAGAGCCTGGAGTGGGTAGCCCAAAAACAAGTAAAGAATCCTTCAGATAACTTCCCACGTCTTGCTTTAGGAAAATCGGCTATAACTGACTAAAGCTGATAAGGCCAACCGATTGTCCTTATCCAATACAGTTTTGTAGCCGGCAAAACTACCCCTTGCTATTATAAATATTCTGCCAGCATCCAACAAGGAGAGAAGAGAGGGAAAAGAAAAACGAGACATTCCAAAAGGAATTCAATCTTATGTGAGACTTATTATCTAATCCACATCATGTGAAGACGCACAGAAGTTACCTCTCAGTCAAACACAATATAACACTAGATTCTCAAGCTAAACACCTTTGGCCAAACTAATACTACTGCATCTTTCACTTCATTTGATAAAAATTTATTGACTTAAGTATTAAAAAGTTTATCGATGATCAATCTCTGTTTGTCCTTTGATTTTCTCGTTTTCTGTTTTGCTATACAGGATTTAGGTTTGGAAGAATGATGACTAGATCAGATCCAGTTCAATCTGAATCCAAAGACGCAACAAATTGAAACCTGAGCCCAAAACAGTGCTTATGAAATTATCTACTTGAAAGTAGATGGCTTTACAAGACAATACACCTAGTTTAACACTAGGGACAAGATATGCAGAATGCACAATGATGATAAAGAATACCATTGGGCTAAAAGTGCATCTTAAAGCATTCCAAGACATCTTAAGATACAAATCAAAGATTTAGGTTATCCTAATTATCTGAACTGCAGTTCGAGTTGTAGTCAATCATTAGTTCCTACAGTAAACAAAAGTCCACCATTACAGTAGTTTAACAAGGCAATTAAAAATCCAACAAAATTCAGTAGTCTTCTCAACAATGAGAAAAGGAATGAAGACGTAACAAGACATCACAATCAACGCAGTCGGTGAGACAAGTACTTGTTCAAAAAATGGGACTAAGTCACACTTGTTCACACGGCTATGTTGCCCATCACTTTACAATGTGACAATGTCATTGACAGCAGCCAATTTCAGACAAATAAATGTCATTAGAAGAATAGTCTGAAAAGCCTTGGTCCTCATGTGGACAATGGCTATATAAGCCAACATATGGGACAACTAAATCATAGAAGGAAATATATAAGCAGCATACCTAATTGGACAAAGCCATGTCAGCCTTGAACAGATGGGTCCCCATACCATACAAAAAGATATATGTAAGTAGCACACCTGATTGAGAAAAGCCATGTGAGCCTTGAACAGAGTCCTTAGAATGCCCAGTTGCACATAGAAGTAAGGAGCAAACTTAGCTTTCCATCGCATAGTCCCTCACTCAAAGGCTCTTTCTATTGGTGAAACTTTGAACCCTATCTAATTCCAGGAAAAGAACCCATTAATTTTCTGTAATCAATTCCAAGGTGATGGGTATCCGATCGCCTGCTGTGATTTTGGACACCAAAAATTCTCAAACTACAGTCTCTTCTCACCAAAAACAGCAAGGAGTTCCAAAAGGTCACGTTCCAGTGTAAGTGGGAGATGTCGAAAAGAAGAGATACGTGGTGCCACTATCTCACTTGAGTCACAATTCATTTCAATACTTGCTTAACCTCACTGAAGAAGAGTATGGCTTCGATCATCCCATGGGTGGCCTCACAATTCCATGCAATGAAGAAGCAATCATTTATTTCACTTGCCCGTTTAACTCGTTGAAAGCATGAAGAACAAAAAGCAAGCATCTACAATTTTGACCAGAGCTGCTTCTCCCTGAATCAATATTTCTGCATGTAAGATTTGTCATATTTTGTCAATATCCACAGAGATGTAATACAAGTACAGAGTTCATTTTTAGAAACCAATTATTCACAGTTCCCATCTTGTTTTTCTTTCATCTCTTCAGTCCTCCCCCTTAATTCAGCGTAGTGTACCTAGCTGACAACATAAATAACACAACCATATCCCACTCAGTATTAAGAATTTTACAACTTTAAACAAAATTTTACAATTGTATTTATTGGGCAGCATAGAAATTAATCCATGATTTTATAATACAACACTCCTTTAGTTCTTAAACTCTCTCCACATTTGAGCTTCTATGAAACGTGTAAACATCTCAAAAACTTACAAATTTTGTTTTGTCAATGTCAGTGTCTGTTTTATCAACATCAACAAAATAGCTGATCAGAAGGCATGCTGGTCCCAAAAAAACATCTGATTCTTTTGAGTTCGATATCATTTAACTACAACTGATAAAATTTTTCTAATAGTGAACAGCCAGGCATACACATTGATGCAACCTCAAATTCCACTTTTTGGGCAAGGACAGTATGTCAATCCTTTGCCAAATTACGCTGCATAGGAACATCATTATGCACTGTAAGCCCTGTATATGAATTTACTTCAGCCATTTTCTTCAGAACATTTACATATAATATAAAGCATTTTCTTCAGCCAACAAAACGCATCCTCTTCACACATTTTCCACAAACAAACTCAAGCTGCTGTTTTGGGTGTCAATTTCCTCTAATGTTCCTTCATTTACCACCTATTTGGCATAATAATGATAGCAATTCTTCCACTATTCCATTCACACACACACACACACACAGGGTTGTCATAATTTCTTTCATTAAAATGCATCATAGGTGGACTACAATAATATTGGGAGGACATAGAAACTGACAAATTATAAGATAACTAGCATGACTACTACAAACAATTATGCACCGTCTTAGATGGGCCATTTCTGACTTAAATGTGGAAGATCTTATAAGTGGACAAATAACAACTTCCAAGGAAATGACATAATTAACAGCATATCACCCTAGAAATATAAGCATCACAGACTAAAAATAGTTAAGATAATAAAGATAAAGAAACTATTCAACCAAAAAAGACCCAGTCCTTTATCATTCTGCTGCATACGGGGCTCCCTATTTGGTCAATATCAAACTGCTTCAAAGCAACACCCACAGTCATTTAACTCTTGGAACTCAACTGATGCATCCGAAAAACATGTGACGTTTCAGCTAACATTTTTGTGCTAATAGTAAGCAGGATTTGAAAGATTCTCTTGCTAAAGATCATATTTTTCAAAAAAAAAAAAAAAAATTAATGTTCAATGTGTGGTTTCATGTAAATAATTGAAATTACACAATCAGTCACACAAATACCACATCATCTATCAATGGCAATAGCCACAGTCTAATTGTGCATATTTGTGTGCAAGTTCATCATAGAAAAAGATCAATCATGGAACCTGCAATGATATAATTAGAGAGGAAATTCAGAGGAAACCCATACAATCAAGGGTTTGGTACTATACATATATATAGATTATTACATGTAGTTAAAAAAACAGAACTACCCTTATAGTACAAGTATTAAAATACCCTTACAAAAGAAATATACAACGAACACATCCTAAAACATTCTAATTGTGCATAATTGTGTGCAAGTTCATCATAGAAAAAGATAGACCATGGAACCTGTAATGATGCAATTAGAGAGGAAATTCAAAGGAAACCCATAAAATTAAGGGTTTGGTACTACACACATATATATATAGATTATTACATGTTAAAAAAAAGAACTACCCTTATAGTACAAATACTAAATTACCATTACAAAAGAAATATACCACGAACATATCCTAAAGCATATTATAATACTCCCCTCAAGCTGGAGCATGGATTTTAATCATGTCCAGCTTATTGCCAATGTATTTAACAAGACAAGAGTTAGGGGCTTTATAAAAATGCCAACTAGCTATTCACCAATTTTCACATGTTAAACATGATTAACGCCTTGTCGAAACTCTTCACAAACAACATAACAATCCAAGTCTATATGCTATGAATGTTCGCTAAACATTGAATTTGACACAATATATATTGTTGCCTGATTATCATACTATAATTGAGATAATCCATTTGTTATGTTTGAGAGATTCTATCAACTATCAAATGCATTGTTTTATCTTTACATGTTAATGTACAATACTCTAATTCAGTACTCAACCTTGCAACTAGATTCTGTTTTTCGTTCTTCCAGGACACTGTATTACCTCCAACAAACAAATAATAGGGGGCACGGTAGACTTTCGATCATAAAGTGAACTAATCCAATTAGAGTCAAAGAATCCCTCCATTCCATTATAGCCATAATCATTACAATATAAGCCTTATCCTGTTGTACCCTTAAGATACCATAAAATATATATGACAGCATCCTAGGATTAGTTAAAATGAGAACATAATTTGAATGACAATACTTATAGACAACGCAATGCTTAATCGAGTCACAATAAGATATTTAAAAATTCTAATCAACAGAATCTCGCTCCTGTTTCAATAAAAAAATCATCATATGGAGATGGCTTCCTCCTTGAGTTAATGGGTGCATCAAATAGTTTTGCATCCAACTACTTGTATCCCAAAACAAATCTAGGGTGTATTGTCGTTGCAATATAAATATGCCCTAGTGAAAATACCAGGAAAGTATCATAAACTCTCCAAATCCTTGGTTTGAAAACACATTTGAAGATACACTTCGAGATTGAAAATACTAATATTGTTAATACCACTAATTACAATATCATCGACAAAAATAACTAGAAGAATGTACCAAGCACTAAAGTGGACATTGTTACAACAAAAGAGACCAAACTAAAGAACAACCTCACTAAATCTTTCGAACTAGGCACAAGGTGATTTTTTAAACCATATTATGATTTTTACAAATAACAAACATACTCGGACTCACTTTGAGTAGCAAATCCTATTAGTTCCTCAAGATAAACCTCTTCTTAAAGAACCCAATGTAGGAAGGAGTTATTCACATCCAATTAATGATATGGTCAATGATGAATAGAAACCAGAGAGAGAAAAAACTCACACAGAGGTCAATTTGATAATAGGAGAAAATGTATCGTATAGCCCACCTCATATGTTTGTACATACCCCTTGGCTACCAAACCAGTCTTTAATCATACTAAAGAGCCATCTAAATTGACTTTCATTATGTAAATCAATTTACAATCAATGAGTTTCTTCCAAATATGTAACAGAACAACATCCCATGTTTGATTTTATTCAAAGTCAAACATCCCCTCTATAGTTACCCACAACCAAAATGCGAAATAGCTTTCGGAACTAATCAAGACACAATAAGAGAGTCCAATGTAGACAAAAAACATGCAGAAAGGTTAAAACAAAAGCATACGAAAAAAAGCAGCAAATAGAGCATATGTTACACAACTACAATGACCTTTACATAATGTAACCAAAAGATCCAAGAAGGTTAGACGAGAACAACCATAGGATATACTGGCAGGAGGATTGGCTCAACAAGGGCTGCTCATGAACAACTACTTGAAAGGAACCAAACACTTGATAGGGGCCACAGATACAAATTTAAGAAATAGGCCAAGGTGGTGGTGGAGGTGAAGACATACCTTAATGAGTGACTCCATATACAAGAAAATTGTCAACTAGCATGGATGATGGACTAGAAGAAGGAAACTCGTGGAGATGGAAAGGAGTAGACTCTCAAAAAAATCAAATGACACCAAGAATCATCCCAATTCATGGGAAAAATATTGATACCCATTTTGAGTTCGAGAAAACCCAAGGATATACATTCTAGTGACTTAGAAACAAGTATAATTATCTGAGGTCCAACATCCCAAATGTAACAAGCATACCTAAAGATTCTTGGCGCAAAAAAGTGTAAAAGTTGGTCAGGAAATAAAGTATGATGCGGAATCTCCCTCTAGAGAAACTTTAAAGACATATGATTAATGAGATAATTAAAGGTCGATACTACCTCACTTTAAAAAAATTTAGGAACTCTCATGTGGAATAGAAGAGCCCTTGCCACTTCTAAAAGATGTCTATTTTTTTAATCTACAACTCTATTTTGTTGAAGGATATTTGGGCAAGAGGTTTGATAGAAAATTCTATGTTAGGACATAAAGGAAATAAATTAACTAGACAAGTACTATAAAAAATTATCACAATATAAAATTTGTATTGAATAAGAGAATTGATAGTGAATCTCAGCAAAGAAGGCACAAAAGATTGAAAATAATCAAAACAATTTTTCATCAAATACAACTAGATAGTTCGTGAATAATCATCAATAAAAATAGCAAAATAGCAAAAGTCTAATTAGATAACACAAGATATAGACCCCGATATAACTGAGTGAACTATCTCAAGAAGAGCAAAGGCTCATTTATTAACTCTAGGATAATATGAAAAGCTATGATGCTTAAGCAAATTGATATGACTTACAAAATAAAATACACAGAAAGAAGACTATGACGAAACAATTATGCTTGAAAACGACGGAAGACCAACCTAACAATGATGCTCAAGAGGTCAAGGGCTGAACCCAGACAAACCATAGGAATTTTAGTTTTAAATCTAGTACATAAAGACCTCCTGACATATATAGCAGCCCCCTACCAATAATCCTTCTTACTATAAGATCCTAAAATTCATATCTAAAAGAGGATAACACAGCACAACAATGATTTTTTCCTTGTGAACTTACTGACAGAGGGCATATTAAATGGAGAAGCCGGTAAATGTAAGAAAGATGAAAGATGTATAGTTGGGTAATTCCCTTAACCTTAACCGAAGAACAATAAGTTAGAGTAACAACAAGATGAGTAGAATAGGGTCTACAACAAGATATGTACCTAAGGTACAAATCATATGATCGAAGCACCTAGAGTTAATAAACCTAGTCTGCGATGTAATTGAGAGATTGGCAATGGGTTATATGTCAGAATAAGAGTAGTCATAGCATAGATGTCCTTACCAGCAATAAATGCAAATAATCATTATTACATAAAGTAATTGCCCCTTTCACCGACCGTGAACATGTAACCAATATCTCTCCCAAATTATGGCATATGATTAGAGAATGTCGTTAGCATTCCATGTAGCTTCTAGCATTTATTTCATGTAATATCAACACCACTACAATGAAGCACGTTAGTTTCCCATCTCTCCCACAAAGTCCGGTCTTACCCACTACACAACCAACACCTCTAACAATAGACAAAGCATGACTCAATAAAGCTGTTTGATTTACCAAACTAACAAGTGGCGATACATCACGATCAGCACATAGGATCTAGGAGAATACATTAGTTATGGAGGTCATCTCATCACTTGCCAAGATTTAGGATCAAACATAACTAAAAATAGGTTTAAACCCAGCAAGAAAACATTAGTTGCTCAGACATTTTCTTCATATTGGAAGAAATCAACATAAGTATAGCTAGCTCTTTGTGGAGCTTCTTCAAGTCAGCAAAGTATCCTTCGGAGCTTTGTATGTCACGCTTCAATCCTTTTGATCCATACGGAAGAATAACTTGGACACATTAAACAATATAAACATGTCCCAGAATAAAGCATAGATACTCCTACAAGTCATTTAACGATTTGAATGAGTTACTACAAAAGCCACCTTTGGCTCCAATGGGTTAATCGATTGAGTGTAAAGTCGGCATATTCATGAATCCACCCTTATGCCCCAAGCAAATCAATCTTTGAATTGGGGAATAATCAGTGACATGACTTTTCTTAGCCATTCTTCATATAGCAAAGAAGACAATCTTACTCTAGTGTTGATAATTTATGTCATCAAAATCTTGCGGATTAGGAGGATAATTGGTAAGTGATCGCAAGTCAGGTTTATGCTCCAAATAGAATTGTTCAAGGGCCTAAACAAATCAAGCATAGTAATACTCAAGTTTCGCTTGTTTACCTAATGACCTTCAAAATTAGGCTCAATTGTCACTCAAATCTATCAAAAAACAAACTCGAATGAGCCTTTACCTATCCAAGCCTCAAAACTATTCAACAATAGCTTAAACTTGGCTCATTTGCAACCCGATTAGGTTCATCTGTAATAGAAACATAAGTTCCAAAACACGTAAGCCTCCTTATCTAATGTTTTAATGAAACGAAAAAAAAAGGACAAAATCATCCACCTTCTGACAATAATGCTCTTCAACTTTATATTTTGAGCATGTTGTGAATGCCTAGGGCATAAGCATCATTGGGTTTGCAATAATAATGCAAACAACCAACCCAAACAAAAAAAAAAAGAAAAAAATAAATAACAAACACCACAATCAAGTGACGAGGCACAGAAAAGTGTTTGATAGGACCATATTAGCCAATCTTTCAACTATATTGGTTAATACAGAAACATATAGCGGTATTATTGTGATATTGGAAATATCAGTATCTGAGGGCTCGATTCTGATACATATTGGCCAATATTTTTATCCATGCTCACTTGTCACAAGACACACCTACATGACTCTATTGTCCTTGAACACATCACAACCAAGTGATGTGCCACCATTGGTTTATAAGCAGCTGTTATGACAGCAACCAATTTAAGCTAGAATAAATACCCATGAAACAAAGTATTCAGATATAATTGATATTTATTAGGACCATGGACTGAAAGCCAACATGTGGGGGAACTGAAAAGATGGAAAGAGAGAGAAATGTTGCTCACCTAACAGAACAAAGGCATGTGGGCATCAATGAAATGGTTCCTCAAAATACCCAGTTGACACACTTTAGGTCACTGTCTGCAATTGGCTATGGTATTCTTAAACCAACTAATCGACTCTGCATAAATAAGGGATGAACTCAAGCCATCCAAAAGCAGAAACAGAAAAGTACCTTTCTACTGCTAAAGTCTCCATTGACAACTCCTTTACACTCAGGTAGGTCCTGCAATTCCAGAAAAACAAGTCAGATTTTCTGTTTGTAGTAAATACCACCTCTAGTCTCTATGATGGGTATCAAATTGCCCTCTGTGATTTCCAACACAAGCAAATTATCAAATTACACTCTTCCCTTCCAAAAAGTCAGCTAGGAGTTCCAAAATGTTGCAGTTACATGGAGATGCAGAAAAGGAGAGATGCGGTGGCATTATCTTGCTTGTGCCATCCTTCAATCCAAAACTTGCTTAACACTGCTGAACAAGAGTTTGGTTTTAATCACCCCATGGGGGGCCTCATAATTCCATGCTAAGAAAAAGCATTCATCAATCTCACTTGTCAATCAAACTCCTTGGGCGCATGACAAAAGAGCAAGCATCGATATTTCTGACAAGAGCTTCCTTTTTTAAACTCCCAATCTAGGTTCCTCAGAACTCCAGTATGATGACAATGTAACCAGCTTAAATATTTTTCTCCCATGTATTTGAGCAAGACGATTCTCAATATTCACAAATTGATTCAGATTCAGACTACAATTATACTTTGTGCAACAATCTAGCAGCTGATACATTTCGTAGCATATATAAACATGGATCACAGCTGAAGGAGCAAAGCCCTCATTAATGGCACTAATGAATAGAAAAAAATAGAATGATTGATTTATTTCTGTCCTTATCATTGCAGATATAGAGAGAAAAGGATCTTCTAACATTTTTACAAAGAAAAATAGTGTGCCAATTTCTGGTCAGATACAGGGATGTCTGCTGGTCTCATGAGTTCTGACTTATTTCCGCCTCAGGTACTCATTCCCTCAGTCCAAAGATAGATTTTCCATCCGAATATTCCGTTGCTGATGAGTGATTCCTTTTCCTAATCGTGATTGAGACAAACCCAACTCTGTTTGTTTTCCACCAAAGTGAGGAACAAGCTTTCGCTGAAACCATCTTGTGACAGCCAGTCCGCTGATTCTGATCTTGCCATGTGATTCATTACCATGATAATGAAGCCCAAGCCTCCGCAACAATGCTCCAACTGCTTGACTAATCCTGATAAACAAAAGGCATATTCCAGTGACTTTCATTAAAAGAATCGTTGCATTTTATTTCGAAAGCACATACATTCAAATGTAGTTATCAATGAAAATTTGATTCTATAAGGACAATGGGCAGCCATGTCCCTGCAGCGCAGAGGTGGTAAACCAAACTAGGATATGGTTTGTGTGTAAGCTTCAAAGATTCAAACTTTAACTAACTGTAAGTATCCCAAACCATTCATTTGGCAACATATAAAAAAGGCAAACATTAAGAATGAAATTCTCTTATTTATTGCATCAGAATTGTATGGAACCACCTCTCACCTTCCTGCAATGTTGATCGTTCTTTCTCCTTTAGGAGACAATATTTGTGCTGTATCTACAGGCAGTAAAATGGTTATATTGGGCAACTTCGCACCTGCACAATTTTTTTAGGAAGACAATAAAAAATGCTAGGATAGCAATTAATTAACAGATTACACTGTGCAATTATGAAGCATTTCACATACTCCATAACCAATATGGTTGCCATTTGCCATTACCCATTCCTGGAAATTTCCACAATCCACACCCTCAATAAACTCTAGCTCTTTACTAAGTATCTACCTTTCTCCTGGAGTCTTCTCCCTCTTTTTTTTTCCTTCTTAACCTTTTTTACCAAAGGGAATGTAGTCGTAAGTGAATTTATGCCATAATCATGTCCCACCTCACTCAACTAGATCAATGGAGATTCCACACTTCTCCATCGTACCAGCCACCCTATAAAAAATCCTGAACAAAGAAATGTCTGGACCATACGTGAGAGAGAAGCCAGAAATGACATTAACACTAGCAATTCTATATGCGAAAGCATCTTTCCAGCCACTGAAATTGTCAAAACCTTCCTAATCACAAGAATCGGAAAGGCTATAATTTGAATTTATAATTTTATCCTAAAGAACCCCAAGGTCAATTAATGGTCACCCTGATTTGAATGGCCAAACAAGAACAGTGGAACAAGAAAAAAACCAAGCTTAACAATTGTTCCAGCAAGACCATACAATAACCAAACCAGAGAATCACTCAAAAACCTAAAAAGTCAAGTCATCCCAAGACTGAATTACACCACCTAAACAAGAAAGAATGGTGTCACAGAAAAATGACAATATGATGAACCAAGTGTCCAAATGAATTATGCAATACTTGTGAAAATGGTGGAACTTTCGGGGAAAAAAAGAAGGGGGAGTGTCTCTGAACTGCCAAGACAAAAGTAATGTTGATTTGATAGCGAACACTATTCAAAGGCCTCCAGGTATATTGGCCTGTCTTACAGCATACAAACAGCCATCTGCTTTATCTTACACTCTACAGATGAACTCTAAATTCCATCTTACCTTTAAGTTAACATTCAAATTCAATCAACTGAGAAAATGAAATTATAAATTAAATTTAACTAAAGAATGTTAACCACCATGCACAATCATACCAGCAGCAAGCCGATGCTTGAGTCCTTTAAAAACTGTTAAGAGGTACACCTGTGGAGTTTTATTATAGCAATAAAGTGAGTCTGCAATCAGTAAATGTTGTGAAGTGCTTATTAACAGATGGAACAAGGGGAAATCTTCTGTATTCTCTGATGTTATATATCTGATACATGAACAGAACAAAGATTTGACGTTAGTTCTAAATAGGGGAACACACCATGCCAAACATCCATCAATATAACCTCCTTCAAAGTCAGCCCTATTATAAAACCCCCTAAAAAGTTCGACCATCAGCAAGGAAATTCAGAAGACTCTGTGAAGATAAGTTTGAAGAAAACCATCGAGCATGATCTAGTACACTTGGAGTTAGCCGAGGAAACAGTGTTCTATAGAGCGAAATTGAGGACTCGGCAAAGGAAATGGCATAAGGTTGAGGAAATAGCAAATTCCTTTGAGTTCACATCAGCCAACACCACTTAATGGGAAAAGGCTTAGTTTGGTTTGGTTCAAGGAAAACTCATATACACAGCCCAAGGAGGGTTGAACCTTAGTCCTTCTTAGCAAGGACTTCATCACTTGAACTAATTCCAACCACGCCAAGAGAGGTCAAGTTTTAAAACCTTACATAATACCACTTCCATCAGCCTATAAGTAGAATCTAGTAAAAATGAGTTAAGATTCTAATTATAAATCAGATATTTTAGTACTTGATAAGTGAGTTCCCTCACACACAAAATATACGGAAAATTTCTTGAACATGTTTTAGATTTATCAAGGGCTTTGATTAACATAGGAGAGTGTACAATCCAGTTAACTTTAGAAGAAATTATCCTAATATTAAAATCACCCATGGTGTTTGAGAAACAAGCTCACCTCAGCTGTGCGAGTGTACAAATTTCTTGCATTAATGATAATAGGGTTGTCTTTAAAGGATACACATGGTACAACACCGAGAGAAGCAGCCTCCTGAAATGCATAACCAATGCCAGAAAATCAGTCACTTACTTTCATCCCTCTATCAACAGCCATTAAAGTGGATTTTCATCTAAAATTCATTATATTACGTGTTTATTTTATTAGTTCTAGCAAGATCAATAGCATTTGAGATAAAAAGGCTACAACTTGTGTAATTGTATTTATGTTTGCGCACCCATAGCATTCCTTAGTTAAGAAATTGTAACAAAAAGTGAGATTTACCAGTCCAAGAGAAATTTAAAAGTTAAATTATTTTGCCTTAGATTATAATTCATAACAGGTGAAAATGAAGATGTAACACACACCCCCATACAAAAGTTAAGGCAGGCTAAAGTAGAAAACTGCATCTAGAATGTCCTTTGATAATCAAACACCACTGGAATTAGATGGAAGTTATTATACTGCAGCTTTAATTGGAAATGATTCGTGTACATGTACTAGATAACTGGCATTAAGAAACAGCATATCGGAGAGGTACAGCTGAAATGAGAGTACATAGATGGATGATGGGTGTTATTTAAAAAATAAAATAAGAAATTAACATGTCCGTAGTTACCCAAACTAACACTAACAAAACAAAGTGAGAGCTGGGGGTATAAGAGCATTCAAGCACTTGAAATGCACACTAGAGATAATGCCCTAGTGATGGGGAATTGGACTGAAAATAAAGACTAACAAAAAGAAAAGTATGGCTATGAAAAACTTCAGTAAAAAAATATTCAACTTCTCTTCATCATTCAAAGAACATGTCAACAGATCAAGTCAATTGCAAAAGAGGATTCATTTTAAAGCCTACGTACTGGTTTAAAGCTTTGATGATTCTGTGATTATTAACAAGATGTTAAATATTAAAGAGATGACTTAGAGCACGCAACTTGGTTTGGGGAAGTCAAATGTGAAACTATGATAGCATACCACACCCAAAAGGTGAACATAGAAACATAACAACTAGAAGCAAACTTCTTCACGTTCACAGACATACTCAAATCTTCTTATATAAGTAGCCTTGTGCTAAATAGTGTACTTTAAGACTTGTATGTATTCAAGCAATTGACACACCGTGCATTATGCAGCAACCACAATGTGTAACTCCAGAACAAAGGAACAGCATCCATAAAAAAGGCTGTAACCATAGCATAGATTACGATGTGTGGGCATGTTCGTGCAGATCAGTGTGTGCAATTGCAAACTGACCTCAAGCAATGAAAGAGCACGAGAGTCATATTCTCCAAAACCATCTATCAAGGAAACAAGGTTAGAATGTCTTGATGCTTCATTATAAACTCCTAGAATCTCAATAAGCCTCTTCTTTAAGGATGCATCTTGAGGAAGCTTCAAGCATCCCAAAACTAGTGAAAACACCTCAATAGAAGGGATCACACCAGCTCCAATTGTTTCACGATAGATCATTAAGGCCAGTGATGTCCTGCAGGAAAATTTTTAAAGACAGGGCCCTCTTAGAAGTAAGCAATTTCAAATCCGTTTTTATCATCTCACTCCATGTTTTACTAAGCTCCCTCTCCTCTTCCCATTACCTGTGACAGACTAACATTAACCAAACTTTTTACCACTGATACCTCCTCAAGCTCATTAGGTATCCAAGAAATTTAAATATCCCTCTCTCGTCTTTCCAATACTACTTTAATTTTCTACAAATGTGTCCATTTGTTAATTTATATTTTATAGTTGCACTCATGGATTATATCAATATTGATTTTATTCGCTACCATATTGGTGCCAATCAAATTGGGCAATAGTATCAATATAGGACACAGCGAACCCGAAAAAAACTATTTTTTTGAATACTTTCAGAATGAATTACATACGAAAATTTGATTGTCTATCAAGAAGAATAGAATACCATTTACTATTGATTTGCGGATGTCCGGACTCTAAGGATACAATAGGCTCGCCAAGTGTGGCAGCTTCAACATATCTCCGAGAGCACATTCCTTCCAAGATATCAACGTTAGGGGTTTCCAAAAAAAAGCCAAAATCAAGGGCTACCATTGAAAACTATATCATTCAAGTCAAAATACTTGAAAAAGCATGAGATATGAAGCAAATTAAAATGGCATGCTAGTAAAAAGAAACCAAATTTGTCATTATGCTTATGGATTAAAAACTAATTAATTGCCATATAAGAGCATAACCAAAAATGCAAGTTGTTATGCTATAGGTAACATGTTAGAGTAGAAAGGTTCAATCTTCTCCTTTGTCAAAGAGTCAGATTCAAAAATTTTGTAATAATAACAAGAAGTAACTTATATCTAAACGATTAGAGATGGTTTTAAAAATTAATTATTTTTTAAATAAAAAATAAGTTAATACAATTGCAGCAAAAAAATGAGAGTATGAGACCCATTCAAGAAAATATAATATACAATTAACACCCAATCGACCGAATTGAAGGAGAAATCATTTATAAATGCCCTTTCATTCCTTCCATATGGACCACATACTAGCTAAAAAGATTTTCCTCTAGCGCACTTCTTTCTCTTGCTAATAAATGATTCTCAAGATGAGAATCTACACTTTAATAGATTTTTACAAAACACATTGGACACTCCTAAATAAAAGAGCTGAAAATATAAAGGGCAGGACATATTTAGTAGTTAGTACACTTAATTAAAACATACTTCATGTCCTCTTAATCCTTAGATGAGAGAAGCTCAAACAAATCGGCATTTGTGAGGATAAAGACAATCTCTATGTGGAACTATGATTTAATCACATATTTTCATGGTGCATTTTTCAAATATGCAATAAAGTAAAATATCTCCCTTTCAATTTTTTCAACTATAGATCAATTGCCTGAATAAAAGTTGCTGATGATACTAAAATGTTGCAAGGTGGGTAGCCTCTGCAGCAATAAATAAGAACGTGTAATTGCTGCTGAGACGTTTGAACAATTCCATGAGAATGAAATTATTCCCAAATGTTAATTGAAATGAAAACCTTATCAAAAAGAATGCTAGGATATCTTAGAAAAGGTTTTAAATATTCTGTATATTCTACCATTTATAAGATAGTATCTCAAACCAGTTTACAAATTCTTGAAGCTAATATTCAGTCAGACTCTAATAAAGGTCAAATGTCAAATGAGAAGAATGACAACATGCTAAATAATTCAGTAACTTCCTTAGGAAGACAATCACATTCTTGGTCGACTAATGAAATATAGAGATGAAAGCTAATTATGCAGAACTTCTGAATTACCTATAAGGCATTTACACATAACTAGGTTCAAGGGAACACCATCTGTTTTTGCTTGAGAAAGGAGCACAAGGCCAACTTCTAAATCATCTTTCCTGTAAAAAGTTAAAGGTTTAGTAACTTTTCTTTTTTGTGAAGGAACAAGGTTTGGGAGAGTGAAGAGCACAATGGATTTGATAGCAAAATTAAATGCTCGTGACGAAAAGTTTTGTCAATATTGCCAAGAGCACAATTCACCTCATGATTTCCATATGACTCAAATACAAAAGAGAGGAGTCATTACTTTTCTGTTACGACAAAAAGAACGGAATATGTGATAACATTTGGTTGCAAGCCCATTTTCTTCATTTCTAACAGAGCTTCCACAGCCTTCTCCAATTGCTCACCATCACCTGTGGTGCAATTACCAACTAAAGTCTTATTCCCGTTCTATTTTTCATGTAGTGTCACTAAGAAAGCAAAGCAAAGCAACCACATACATATATTTGAGTCATTTACTATATCTGAACATCAGTATCTATGACAATTAGAAACGTTTTAACAGTTGAACCATATCTTTCAAGGACACGACATGGCTCTGGCACAACAAGAAAAGCCCCCAAAATACCCAGGCCAGTCACAAAATCAAAGAAAATATTGAGAAACATGACTTTTGTGCAACAGACCGCAGTTGTGGGGGAATCAGAGGCATTTTTTACCCTCCCGTCTCCAACCCCCCACCCGAAAAAGAGAAAAAAAGATAGTTCACTACATTGTTGAGTATTGTTTTATATCTACTACTATGTTAAACAAAGTTAAGCACAATAACATGTATTTTCGATTATGAACTAATCAATAAAATACATTTATCAGTACCCTGATCCAGGAATGCTATTCCTTGCATGAAATATGGGATTTCCCAATTTTTTTGGACTTGCTTTTTGGTTGGAAATGAAGAAAAGAATATAAAGCTTCTTGAAGGACCAAAGGCAGGTGGCTGGAGAAGATCAAGGCTTCTAGTCACTAAAATCAACTGTAAAAAAAGTGGGAGAAGGGATGGAGAAGCTTGAATGGAATATGAATTGCCGGAAGAATTAGTTTTATTTTTCATAATGAAAGTATTTGGCTTGTTTTAAGTTTGGGCTGCATTTTTTTGGTGCTAGCTTTACTGGATGAGGTTATAATTTCTTTTTTGACAAATGTTTGCTTTTCTTATTGATTAAAAAAAATTCTATTAACTGTGACAATATTTCACAAAACTCATTTCCCTCATTGGTGAGCAAGTAGTTCATTTGTATATACAGATAATAAATGCAGCCAAAAGTTTGAAATTGAACTAGAATAAGCAATAGTTAAAAAACTACACATACCCTTCTTCTACTAAATTGTCCTTTCATTTAAAAAAAGGTGAAGGGTGGGGTTGCCTACCAGGCTATTATTCATTGGACAAATGATTTTGCCATCAAGACAGTGACTACTATAGCTAGCCATAATATCCATATAGTCAAACCATTTTTTTGATAGTTAAACTGGAAATTTATTCCACACAACTTCTTTCATCGGATTAAGGGAGACACCTAGGAAGACAATTTATAGCCATATGTATTTGGTAGCTAACAACAGAAGGAAAACAAAATGTAGGATAAACACCGAAAATGCATATCACCTTAACGAACATAAAATTCAAACTACCTGTATTCAATTCTAAGATCTTTGAGGCTAGATTACCAAAAAACAGTACTGATTGAAGGAATACTATTCTATCCGCTCATATTCACTTTTAAAAAGTAGTGAATGCTGAAATAAACATGAAGCTACAGAAGAACTTACTCAATGCTGTGATCAATGCATTCATAGTTTCAACTGTTGGACTCAAATTTCTAGCTTTGATATCCTCATAAAGCTGCAATGCCTTCTGCCAATTTTTGGTCTGAAAAAGGATTGATTAATTTGGTAATTTTATAAATAATTGACCGATAGTTTCTGGAGCAAGTGTAACTCTTTAGAGTCGTAATTAGAACTAGGAGAACATGATAGAAGAACTTATCGATAACGAAAATTGCCGATCACATGGATGTTTTCAAGTCAAGGTCATGCATATGTTGAACTCAAGAGCCAAGCCTGAGCAATATAAACAGTAAATTCTTTTATAATATGCCAGGCAACTCAAATTTGACTAGCCATACTTGATTAGGAACTCATCAAGCTCAGTTCAAGCTTGGTAATGATGTTACCAAATAAAGAGTCAATCTTAATTAAACTCATCAAATTAACAAGCCAGGTTTGACCAATATAATACACAACTCCAGTCATTTCAATTCAGGGTCACTAAAAACTTAAAAGGGTAAAAGCAAGGTCAACTTGCTACCTAACAGGATTTAAATTCATCAAGCTCAGTTCGAGCTTGGTAATGATGTTATCAAATAAAGAGTCAATCTTAATTAAACTCATCAAATTAACAAGTCAAGTTTGACCAATATAATACACAACTCCAGTCATTTCAATCAAGGGACACTAAAAACTTAAAAGGGTAAAAGCAAGGTCAACTTGCTACCTAACAGGATTTAAACTCCTAGTGAATCCATATATCCCCATGAGAGGATCATATCTCCAACAGAGATGATAATAGGCATATTTACACACTATTTGGAACCTCAAATGCACTAAAAATGCCAACTGAACCAGCATAAAGACCACCACTACAAGACTATTATGTAGGCATACATTGCTGCAAGCACCCATCAATGAGCTGTACGACATCATTCCCAAATTAAATCGTTGAATTCTAGCATCTTGCATGACTTCAAAAGCAGCATCCAAATATCCAGCATGACCTGCAACATCGATCAATGCACTGAAAAATATCTGCGTAGAAATAAAGAAGATCGAGTTAGCAATGACACAGAAGCCATATAAGGAATTCCTCACACAATAAATGCAGTTGGAAAATCCATTGGCAATCAATACACATCTGGCCATGAACAGTGATAGACATATAACCAGTGATGTACCTTCCCATTTATTTCAATTATTATGCATTAGTTTTCTTTTTCCCATGAGTGGTAAATAGATATTAGCTGCATTCTTAAAGAGAAGCCAAGGCAATACCTTAACAACCAGTACATAGACAAAGCAGCAAACCAACTGCCTACAGCTAGGTCATACTACCATCAACAACCTTAAATTTTGAGGGAAAGTCAATAAAAGAACATTTGAAGTATGAACAATAATTTCCTATATATTCAAGCAAAGTCTTCCAACACAAATAATTCGTCACATCATCTAAACATTGTAGAAAATAATAAGTGATACACAGATACTCAACACCTAGACAGTAAATTCACTAGCAATAAAATATCTTATGTTCTGAGAACAAATGTGTCTTCCCGTAACATATGGAAATGACCACTTGAGTAGGAAAGATTACTCCTCTGTCATTCAAAATCCACAAAATCTAGCTTGCAGCTGACTTTCCAGGATAGGGGGAAGAACTCAAGATTCCTTATTGACAAAATAACACTGTTCTAGAATCTCTAAGATATGAGACAATGAGAGAAGATCGCTTGTCATATTGATTATTTGGAGAAAATTTCTCATAGACCTACATTACTCCAGAACTTCATTGATTAAAGTTTAGTACTGGACTGGAAGCATCATTTACATCTCTAAAATGTATTAAATTCGTGCAGCTATCAATACAGTGCTCCAAAAATAAACCATTTGACAAAGTCCCAAGGCTCTAGGAGCCATGTTTATCTTATTATCCTATCAGTATAAATAGAAGCACAAAAGAATGAGATGGTGGTTTCTTTCTTTTGATCAATATGGCCAGACAATAGATGGTGAACTCTAATTCATGGAAAAGTTGCACAATCATGACATCAAAGTTCAAATCATGATTATAGTATCTTTGCAA
Source organism: Nepenthes gracilis (assembly GCA_033239525.1). Lineage (NCBI taxonomy): Eukaryota > Viridiplantae > Streptophyta > Magnoliopsida > Caryophyllales > Nepenthaceae > Nepenthes > Nepenthes gracilis. The sequence continues at coordinate 2,173,680 of BSYO01000004.1, forward strand.
TATAGGGATTAGACTATGTAAATCTTCCCTGCCTAGACGCTACAGCACAAAAGTCTCATGCACTGGACTTTATTTTTGATATACAATGACAATTATCTCTCCAAAAAAGAACTGCCTATGAAATGAACAATGCCTAGGTGCATTCCTATTTTAGAGACAATGATTAGATACTTAAGATATCTGTATCCACATTACTAGATAAAGAGTGATAAAATTAACAATATAGCAACAGGTTTGTCAGTAATAAAGGGCACCTCGGGGAATATTCAAACAAACATCAAAGATAAGCAGAAAATACACAAAATGGTAATTTTTGTAGTACTCAAAGTTTGTACTACTAAACTGTTTGAGATAAATACTTACTAGTACAAAATAAAACTTATTTTTGTATTCAGATTTCTAAAGCCAATGAAACAAGAAGTACCAAGATTTCCAAAGCCTACAGTTAGCTCAATTTTGGGATTCACCATTAGTCTTCTCAAGGAAGCCTGATGCTTCAATTTCATAGAAGTTATTATAAAACTAGTCTAAGAAGGGCAGCAAAATTGTTTGGATTAGTAGGGAAACTAATAAACATAGCCCAAAGAAAGTTGAACCTCAGTCTTTCTTATGTAAGAACAGGCACTCTAACACTTACACTATCCTAGAGCATGAGGACTGCAACATTAATAGAGGGTTCCCTGTTCACTCCTCACTTTTTGATAGCATTATTTCTATTATATAACACAATATGCGAGCTATGCCTCTTCAAACAACAGGAAGCCCAAAAGAATGTGAACTTGAAGCACTCAGGCAAATCAAACCAACTTGAAAGTTCAAAATCTTTACTTTCTCGGATAACTAGAATGCTCATTATGCCAAGCCAGTGCTAAAGAATGACACTTCAAACGGACAAAAGACAATAATGTAATCTTATGAAGTTGATCTCTGCATAAATACCTCATCAGGGACTACACCATTATTTTTCATGTCATCATAAATACTGCATGCAAATTCCCAATCACCAGTCTGGCTGCAGCTATTAACAGCGATGGTGTAAACCTCTGGAGTGCCTTTGATATTATACTGATGAATCATCTTATACACTTCTTTAACTCGATCAACCTAGAACGTATCATAGACTAGATTAAACATTACAAAGAATAACCAGAGACAGGAAAAGGAGAGGGGAAAAAGAAAAGGTCTTTCAATTTCAGAATGAAAACCAGGATGAGTATGCTCACCTGGCCAGCATTTGTGCAAGCTTTCATTAAAGCCCCAACTGTAACATGATCAGGGTCAATAGGATGTGACTCAGCTCTCATTTCTGCCACTACATCAAAAGCACGGTCCACCACTCCAGACAGACCACATGCAGTAATAAGTGCATTGAATACTACTCGGTCTGGCTGCACTTTCTTCTATGTCCACAACAACTACCACAACCATGAGTAAAACCAGGAAGCATAAAATGACAAATTAATACTACCACATACCTTAGATCTTAATATTCCGTATGCACCAAAAGCTTTAGAAACTTGGCCAGCTCTAGCACAGCCATCAATAAGTGCTCCATATGTATGGACGGTTGGTTCTACTCCAGAATTTAGCATTTCATTAAAGACCTAGGCGAACGCGTTTAAGTAAATCATAGTCAACTTAAAGATGAAACAAGAAAAAAAAAGGATGGAGGGTAATAACAAAAAAGATTTCTTAAACCTACCTAGCTGCACTGCTTTCACTATAGCTACAAGGGCGATAAAGTGATTTTTTCAATTATAAATGAAGCAGTCATCAGTTGACTTACAAGGACGAAACAAGGTTGTCCTAGAGAAAAATATGAGATCATATGGTAAAAGGACCAACTTGAAAATGAAAAAGATAAATTAAGTAAAATGTGAAGCAATCATCACATATAATATGAAGAGCATGTAAGGAAACAAACATACTTCAAACATGGAATCAACTTTCCCACTTTTAGCGCAAGTAGATATCAGTGTAGTATAGAGTTTACAATCAGCTTTAAATCCAGCCTCTTGGGCTAGTTGCTGAACCTGAAAAGCTCCTACGCACATGACACGAACACAAGGAATTATAGAATTCTTTTTCTTTTTAAATAAATGCTAAATAATTCTTAAAATACATCCATCAGTAGTCTCAAAAAAGAAGTGCTGCATAAATTTACCCTCTGAATCTTGAGCGCTTGCACAGACTGACATAAGCATATTGAATGTACTCAGGGTCGGATTTGGAATCAGCCTAACAAAGCGAAAGGCTACTTCAACAGCCTTTTGACTTCGGCAGATATCCAAGAATTTAGCATGGTAAACCTGAAACTCGATTACTCCAAAATAAGCATAACTCGTGACAACAATAAATTACAGCCAACAAATTACAGCCAACGGGAGCAACTTTACCTTATTCATATCCAATATACCTTCTCTATTCATTCCTTCAAGCAATTCTATGCACTCAGTTAACCTAATAATATATGATTAATGAGTTTCCAAAAGAGGCCCACATGCACCACACACACACAGACACAGGAAGAACCATAAATGATAAAACTAGAAAAAAAAAATGATAAAGATACCTGCCAAATCTCAACAAACGATTATAAGAACTAAAGCGTCCAGAAGGATTACTTTTCCCATTGGCACGCATCCCATATTGATGAGTGCTAACAGTCAATTTTTTTTGTTCATCCTGAATTGGAAGGCCCTTTTCCTTGCCCCCTGTACTTCCTCTGCCTCTGCCTGATTTTTTTCTCTCATGAGAAGAGCCTCCTTTGTAGTGTGGAAGAGGTCTGTGTCCTTTAATATACCCTGAATTAACAAAATCCTAAACTGAAAGTCAATGGAGCAGAGAACCCAAAATCAAAGAACTCTTAGTGTCAGATTGATACAAGAGGTAAGTTGATGGCAGACTATACTCTAGGATGAAAAGAAAAATATTTTATGTAAATTAGTCTGGAATAACCTGTTGCAGAAAAATGATTCGCTTGTAACATTTCTGGCGCATTGCTCCTCACAGGCATAGAAAAGTAATGGTTATCCAAATGAATGTCTTGATAAGACACTTCTATTTCTTTGTGCAAATTATTATTGCTTGCATAGTACAAGTAAAGCTCTTTTCTGTCAGATTCACTTGCATAAATATTATTGCTTGTATTCTGAAGTCCACCATGATCATGCTTTACTGTTTCATCATTATTAGCTTCCTTAATTGCATCATTGACAGACACTAAAGAAGTACCATTGATCTCATCTTTATGAAAAGGAAACATGACTGCTAATTCAGTCTCCTTATGACAACTTCCAGATTGAGATTCAGACACTGCTCCTGATTCAAGAACCATCTCTTGAATAGGTAAGAGAACATCTTCACCCTTCTTATAAAATGGGGACTCACTAGCATTTTGATTATGAAGAGAGGAATTGGGCAAATCCAGTGTTTCAACATAGGCACTATCTTCATGCATTGAAGTAGTTTCATGCAATAGCAGCTGAACGACTTCAACATCCATGGGTCTACTTCCTTCTACTTCTGGCAGTGACTGTTTGCATGGTATCATGTGTTGCATGTGAAGAGCTTCAATACCCAAACTAAGACTGTCGAAACCATGTTTACTAGTAACTCTGCCTTCTTCAGCATACCCACCTGATGGGAGCATATCAACCTAGGAATCATTGCAAGCATCAAAAAGTCACACTATGGCATAAAGAAATCTATTAGACCAAGCTCATGTGCCATATGATAAAGATTTTCCAAGAGACACTGCTAAAATTGTGACTTTGTTGTCTTATGCCGTACCCAAAAGACAATATCAAGCCTCTATAAAGCTCTACAACTTCAGAGAAAAACATAAGACTGAGAAACACATTAATTTACTTTCTCAAATACAACTTTCGCCATCCCTTCCAGTTTTATCGGTTTTTCCATTAATTAAACCATACATATCTTATCCAAAAAAAAAAAAATCCAGACATTACTCTTTTCCAAATCTATCTTTATAAAATATGGAATGGCATAAAAAGCAATTCCTCTAGGCAACTAAACATACATACATACATACATATGTATATATGTATGTATTCATGTATATGAGAGAGGGTGTGTGTTTGTTTTGCCAGATATCCCCGGACAGAATTTGGGAGGATGGGGTGATACATAAATCCAGTGTTAAGTCAATAAAAAGTGAGTAACATGTGATCAGAGGTCAAATTTTCCAATCTGGAAATCTTGCTTCTTCAAGTGATTTAAACAAGAAAAATTACTCAATTAAAATGACTCCAAAATCACCCAAAGAACTGTTGGGTTTGGTCATTTCCTTATGAGTGGCTCAACAAACGGACAAATTATCAAAATTCAAAATGTTGCAAATTGGCTACAGTAATGACCAGAAAAACCATTTGTCGGAGAGAGCAAATCTCAGAATGACCATTTTTCGATGTGACAAATTCCGGAGTGGAATTTGCCAAAGTAGGAAATCCGGAGTGGATTTCCAGAGTAGAGAATTTGCCAGAGTGAAAATTCAGAGTGCATTTCCGGAGTGGTAAATTCCGGAGTCGGAGTACATTTCCGGAGTGGAATTTGCCGGAGAGGAAATCCAGAGTGGCATTTGCTGGAGAGAAAATCCGGAGTGCAAATTCAGGAGTGGATTTCCAGGAGAGGATTTCTAAAGTGCATTTGCAGAGAGGAAATCCGAAGTGGATTTCCGAAGTGCAAATGCCAGAGTACATTTGGCAGAATGGAAATTCAGAGTGGATTTCCGGTGTGCTTTTGCAGAAGTGATGCTTTTGCCGGAGTGGTGCACAGTTGACTTTTTGGAGTTAGTAAGTTTTGCAGAGCAGGTAACTGACTTGCAGAAAAGTTAAATTTTCAGAGTGGGTAAGTTTTGCAGAGCAGGTAGCTAACCTACACAGCATACGTCATCTGAGTAAAGCAAGTTGACCTGCAGGGCATGCATGTTTGGAGAAGCGCAAAAACTGGTGAAGTAGCAAAAAAAGATAAGGTTGGCATGATAAATCATCTGCAAGATCGGCTAGGTAAGCACATAGAAATTTGGAACCAAAGTCTTTATAAGGGCACACCAACATTTCAGGCAAAGTGACAGATGGGCACACAAGGGAGAGAGCGGCAAGATAACAACAACAGAACAGAGAGTGAAACGGAGCTCTTAGTGTTCATTGCTTGCCACCACACTTGTAAAATTAAAAAAAAAATAGAGTGCACTACTAGTGAAAGAAATGAGAAAAGAAAAACAAAGAGATAAGAACGAATGAGAGGTTTCCTTACTTTGGAGTTGTTTTTCTTATTCTATTTCGGTGTATAGCGGATACTCTATCTTGGAGGTTTTTGTAACCAATTTTACATAATGGAAGTTTATTCGAAGTTTGTCCCGTGGTTTTTCCCTTCGACTTGAGAAGGATTTCTCCATGTTAAAAAGTCGTATAATTTTTTTTGTTCCTTATTCCTACTAAATTGGTGGCTGACGGCGAACTAGGGGTTTGGATTTTTCGCTTCACCGGATTTGAGTTGTATTTGAATTAGAGTATCGAACCCCAACAAATGGTATCAGATACAATGATACCAACAAGTGGTATCAGAGCGAAGTTGTAAACCTTGGATTGGATGGCATCGTCATCAATGAGTGTACCATTTAGTGTAGAGTAATTTAATGGACAAAATAATTTCATCCTTTGACAAGAAATGGTGAGAAATATTTTGACCCGGTAAAAAACGGTAAAAGCACTTCAAAGGAAGGAGGACAAGTCGGAGAACATGATAAAGGATGAGTGGCAAGACAGGAATGATCTTGCTAATTACACGATCAAATTGTATCTTGTGAACAATACTTGTCAAGAGGTCATTGGTTTGTCGAACCTAGCGGAAGTCTAGGAGAAGCTCGAGAACCAGTACAAGTATAAGTCCAAGTCCTTGATAATTAAGTTGCATATGAAGAAGCAGTTCTATAACCTGCATCTATCGGAAGGAGCGAGCTTTGAGAAGCACTTGGATGAGTCCAACCGGATTGTGACACAGATGTCAACCCTTGATGAGAAGATCAAGGAAGAAGACAAAGCGTTGGTGTTGCTAGTGTCATTGCCGACATCGTACGATCACATTGTCATGACGTTGCTGTTCCGGAGGAACACGCTCAGCCTGAATGAGGTTATAGCTTCCCTATTTATGAATGAGCCAAGACGGAGCGAAAGCGGTGAGACCTCAAGGGAGCCAAGTCTGCTTGTGGCGACCAACGGTCAGGGACGAGGGAGATCGAGGGACCGAGGAGGCAAATCAGATAGGAGCAACAGTCGGTTCAAGTTTCAAGAGAATACGTGCTTCCGTTGTGACAAAAAAGGCCACATGAAACAAGACTGCCCGCAGAGGAAGTAGGAGAAGGAGGGCAGAGGTGATCGTTAGGACAGACGGAATCATAATGATGATCAAGACACTATCAATTTCTGCGGAGATCTCCTGGCCGACCATGCAGGGGAAGTACAGAGGCTACTGAGCCAAGAGGCGAGTTGGTTGATGGACAGTGGTGCCTCACACCATGTAACACCGAGAAAGTCTCACTTTATAAATTATATGCCCATAGACCACGGGGTATGACTCATCAATGATTGTTGACATCGGAGATGTTTACTTGAGAACAAACAACGAGAACAAGCTCTTGTTGAAGGATGTACAACATGCCTCAAATTTGATATTGAATGTGATTTCAACCGAGAAACTTGATGAAAAAGGCTTCAGAACAGCATTTGGAGACGACCAGTGGAAACTCACCAAAGGTCCCTCGATTATGGAAAAGTGAAACAGGAAATCAAGTCGATACCTAATGAAGCCAAGGAAGATGCCAAGGTGACCAACGGGAGCATTGGTCAAGGTGGCAGGAGGAGGTGGCAAAATGTAGTGTAAGGAAGAATGATACGACCGCGGAGAAGGAGTTGAAGGAGAATGGGACAACTCTAGGTTCAGTGGGGTGGAAGAAGGTATCACTCGGGTTTGAGGAGGCCGACACCAAGATGCTAGTTAAGGGAAAGCTGCCAAAAGGTAGGAGATGATAGTCGCCGGGAAAAGGCGAAGGTTCCCCCACAATATTGTGAGAAGAAATTTATTCGATTTGGTTACTCCCTTGTGGATAGCTCAACAAATGGACAAATCACCAAAATTCGAAGTGTTGCAAATTGTCTGCAGCAATGACAAAGAAGACCATTTGCCGGAGAAGGCAAATATCGGAGATGACCATTATCCGAAGTGGCAAATTTCGGAGTGGAATTTACAGGAGTATCCGGAGTAGATTTCCGGCGTAGCAAATTCTAGAGTGGAATTTGCCGAAGAAAAAATCCGTAGTGGATTTCTGGAGTGGCAAATTCTGGAATGGAATTTGCCGGAAAGGAAATTCAGAGTAGATTTTCGGAGTGCAAATGTTGAAGTGCCTTTGTTGGAGAGAAAATCCGGAGTGCAAATGAAGGAGTGGAAATCCGAAGTGGATTTCCAAGAGATGATTTCCTAAGTGCATTTGCGGAGAGGAAATCCATAGTGGATTTTTGGAGTGCAAATGCCGGAGTGCATTTGGTGGAATGGAAATCTGAAGTGGATTTTCGGAGTGCTTTTGCAAGAGTGATGCTTTTGCTAGAGTGGTGCGTAGTTGACTTTCCGGAGTTGGTAAGTTTTGCAGAATAGATAGCTGACTTGCAGAGCAATTGACTTTTCAGAGTGGGTAAGTTTTGCAGAGCTGGTAGCTGACTTGCAAGGAATATGCCGTCTGAGCAAAGCAAGTTGACTGGCAGAGCATGCATGTCTGGGAAAGCACGAGAACCGATGAAATCACATAAAAAGATAAGGTTGGCATGACAAATCATCTGCAAGATCGGTCAGGTGAGCAGATGGAGATTTAGAGCCAAAGTCTTTATAAGAGCACACCAGCGTTTCAGGCAAAGTGACAGATAGACACACAAGGGAGAGAACGATAGGATAGCAGCAGCAGAACGGAGAGTAAAACGGAGCTCTTAGCGTTCACTACTTGCCGCCACACTTGTAAAATTAAATAGAGTGGAGTGCACCGCCAATGAGAGGAATGAGAGAAAAGAGCGAATGAGAGTTTCCTCACTCTGAAATTATTTTTTATTCTATCTCGGGTGTATAACGAATACTCTATCTCGGGGATTTTTATAATCAATCTTACATAGTGGAAGCTTATTCGGAGTTTGTCCCGTGATTTTTCCCTTCGGCTTAAGAAGTATTTTCACGTTAAAAACGTTGTGTAATTTTTTTTTTGTTCCTTGGTCCTACTAAATTGGTAGTTGACAGTGAATTGGGGTTCGGGTTTTCCGCTACGCCGAATCCGGGCTGTGTGTGAATCCGGGTATCAAACCCCAACAAGTGGTATCAGAGACATCAATAACAATAAGAACATCAAACTTTGCAGCTCAAAATTGGAAAAATCATCTAATATACTGTCCGCTCATTTTTCATTTAAAGAAATAAATGGTTAATGTCGTGTGTTCCCTAAGAGCATGACGTCGAGCAGCAGTGAAAGCCTTGTTTCTTCTTCTTCTTCTTTGGGGGGTGATAAGTAGCAGTGAAAGCCAAAGAGTAAACCTAAAAGCTGTTAAAAGAAAGGAAAATATTAAAGTTTCGGTTGAGAATTAGTTATGGATGGACAAAACAATGAATTTCAATAACATAAGTTATATGTCTTTACAACATCCAATTCATCAGCCGCAAACACCTTCTACAAAGTAGCGAATCATTTCAGCACTACTGTGATTGAGAAAACAACGAATGCCAAAAACTACCTCATCCACGTTCTTTTTTCTCTTGGAGTGGTAATTTAAGTAGACGACGGCAGCAGCTGACAGAGTAGCCATAGCCACAATCACCAGAATCGGTTCGGAATCCAAATCCAAAGAAGCTACTAACCGAATCCTCGGGATTTGCTTCTGGATTCCTAACCTCTTGCATCGTCGTCTAGAGCGCAGTCCCGCAAGTCTCAAACTGTGGCCACAGCCGAGATATTGTCCGTGGGTTGATTGAATTGCGGAGAGAGAAAGAGAGTGCGAAAGAGAAGGCGGGCGTGGAATTAGGGTAAGGGCTTGGCTCCTCGGAGAGTAGACTGCGTCCATTAAGAGAGAGAATGGAGGATGAGAAGCGCGCCTCAGTGGACGATAGCAAGCGAGAGTGGAAGAGATTAAAAAAAAAAGCCGTTTTCCTTGCCAAAGAAAAGGAAAAGACGTTGCACTTATCAAATAAATTAAATAAAAATAAACGACCGTTGTAATTTGAGATGCGTAAAAGTGACGAACTGATAATATAATATAATATAATATAATATAATATAATATAATATATAAATATTGTACTATTATTATTCCCTATAGCTTCTATTTTAAAAAAACAAAATTAAAAATAACTTGGCTAGGGAGACGTTCAATTTATGGATAGGAAGGCTCCATTACTATCGCTGTATATATATATATTGTTGGGCGTATAAGATAGCGCCTGAATTTGGCCTAAAAAAAAAGCCCAAAGGACGAGGGCCTGATGGTCTCTTGTCGAAGCGGCCGAGGAAGCTGGAAGAATCTCGAGACTTCCCGGAGGACCCTCCGAGGACTGTTCTCTCCTCTCAAGACCGTGAGCTTGCAAGGAGACTCGCAGCCGTCCGAGAACCGCCCGTCCGTGACCTGGATTGCCAACTGGCCTATTTCGACGGTTTTCAAGAAAGCCTCTACGCCATCGCTAATCACCGCATCAACAGAAAGACTTGGTCAAACGAGAAGATATCCAATCCTCGCATACCGACACGCGCAAAGGCTGCGGCCGCCTGTCCGCATGCCAATCCCACACGCGTCACCGTGCATTAAATGAAGCTAGTGGTCCACCCTCAACCGTCGGATGGACGACACGTGTCCGCTCCCCCAACTACCCTGGCTTCCACTATAAATATACAACAAGACCTCCTTTCCAAGGAGGGAGAAACCCGATCGAAACACACGAAAGGAAGCTTTCCAATTGATACTTCAACTCCCAGAAGGCTCCCAAAGGGCGTAGTTTACTGAGGGAGATAAATACAAAACGAGAGATAGGGAAGGGAATAACTCTCACAACCGTATGCTGTAAAATCTCCAAATTATAAATGCTCTTTCTGGTCCCGAGCCTGGTGGTTTTTCCTCCCATTCAAGAGGAGGTTTTTCACTTAAAACATCCGGCCTCGATTCACATCTCGTATCCAACACCTCACTCACTTGTGTTGCCGGAAACCACGCATCCGATTGGACACCGGGGTCCAACGCCCCCCTCAACGAGCCGTCCCGAGATCCTGCAGGTCGCCAACCACCGCATCTTTCGGCCCCGCAGTTCCCGTGGAACCGTAACGCAACATTGGCGCCTGCTCTGGGGAAAAATAAAAGGAAGAACAAAAAACTAAGCGGCTTCCCATCTCCCAGCAACGAAGATGTTCAGTAGACAAGACAGCACGTCCACCCGAAGAGAAGACCGTCACGACAAATGCCTCCCAACGGCAGCGGCGGAACAATGCGCCGGCCGCGCCGCGTGCGTCAAGGCGCAAAAGGTGGATGCGGCCTCACACAAGGGCTGTCTGCCGACCACCCAGAAGGGCGGCGACACTCTAGCAGCCCACGCTCTGAAAGCCCGCGCCCCACAGCGCTCCGACGACTACAGTCGGCGCGGGCTCCAGGCAAGTTGAGAGACTACCTCAACAGAAAGAAGTCCATGAGCCCGGCCCCTTCAAGAAGGGGGCTCCAAAGGCTCTGGAAGACAGACTTCGGACCAGAGGCCGGCGAAGCAACTCGGCCGGCAACACCAGAAGGCCCCCTGCCCCCGAGGACAGGGGAAGGAAGCAGAAGGGCGACCGCCCACCGGAAGACCCAGCGACCGTCTGGGCGAGATACACCCGAACGGATGGCCCCTGGGGAAGAAAAGCGTTTGGGCCCATTGGCCTTCGCTGACTCCTTCACCAACATCTTGAGGCAGATCAGGGACGAAAGATTCCTAAGATGGCCGAAGGCGTTGAAACACCCGGAGGGAGGCGACCAATGGGAGTACTGCCATTACCATGGCGGCCGCGGCCATGACACCGAGGAATGCAAAAAGCTCCAGGCGGAACTCGAGCGGCTGGCAACAGAGGGATACCTTGACCACTTCCTGCGAAGACCCGGGCGCGGCCCCGGAGCAGCGGGAAGCAGCCGGTCACGCCGCTCAAGGGACGAGGCCATGATGGACGCGGACTAAAAAAAAAAAAAAAGGAGAGGGACAAAAACCTCGAGGCCACCTCATGTAAGAAAAACATGCATTAATAAAATATGCATTTTTTCCTCACGACATAGTGTTTTCACGTTCTCTCCTCAACCGCTTCACGAAGACCTGGGCCCTACACGGAGCAAACAGGAAGCCGCCAACAACCTACGGCGTTCATAAAACTCCGGCCGTGACTGGGCGGGCCCCAGGCCGGGCCCTTTGAGGTCATAAAACTGGCAGGACTGAGGCGAGCGGTCCTGCAGGCCGCCCGAGATCATAAAACCCTGGCCAGGATCGGGCGGTCCCGCAGGCCGCCCTTGAGGTCATAAAACCTGGTTGCGACCCGAAGCGGTCCCAGAGGCCGGACTTTGAGGTCATAAAAACCGGGCCAGTGACCAGGGCGGTCCCAGAGGCGGCCCTCGAGGTCATAAAACCTGATCGCGACTGTGCGGCCCCAGAGGCCGGGCCCTTGAGGTCATAAAAACCTGGCTGTGACCAGAAATCAGAAGGCTAAGATATGCCTAGGGGGCTAAGAGCTAGAAGCCTTTGAAAAGGCTGCACGCCAAAAGCCCGCGAGAGGGCAAAAGATCTGAAAAAGCAGCCCATCGTGGAATAAAAAAAATTGGGCAACGCGCCAAACAAGACACAAAAAGAATGTCCGAAGCTTTGAGGCAAAAAGGACTAAGTCTTATTCATAAGAAAGAGCTCTCCTGTACAAATATGACAGAAATAAAGAGCAGAATAAAGGGGCAAGTGGGCGGCGCATCAAGAGACTGCCCCACGGTCTCTTCTTCTCTAAGCCTCGTGAGCTCCCGAAGACCCCGTCGCTCCACCGAACCGCCTCCTCGGGGAGTAAGAGGTCCGCCTCTCGGCCCCCGCCCGAGGAGGACCCGTGGAAGGGGCCTACCATCAACGCCGTACAAGTCCTCCATGCTCAAGGCACCAAGATTCACGGGATCAAGACGGCCACAGGAAACCGCGGACGGATCAATCGTGCCACACGGCGGCACATGCTAACACTGTCCCGAACTTGTCCAAAGACAGGAGCCATCTGAGCGATCTGCACGGACGTCCTCAATCTCTCCTCCTCAAGAGAAGATTCGCTCCCGAAGGAGGCTCTGCCTGAGTCGCAGGTCCTTATTGATGGCCTCAAGAGAGGCAATCCTCTCCTTGGCCCCAGCCTGGCCTCCGCCTCCGCCGTGCATGGCTTCACGGGCGGCATTCAAGACCTCGCTTCCGTGCGAGATCAAGCGACGCTCCCCACCAATCCGTTAAGACCCATTTCATCGAGCCCTGGAGCCGCAAGAAAATTCGTCAAAGTGTGAACAACGAAAGACGGACAAATGAGGAAAAGAAGCAACATGCTACCTCAGAAACCAGAGGGTCATCCCCTGGGCCACACTCCACTTGGGACGCGGACTCCTGCGGGTTACTCCTGAGCCCCGCGGGCGACACTTCAGTCACGGACTCTTCAGCTAACGGTGCCGCTTGAAGGTTCGCCCCAAAGACAGCGCCCCCAGAAGCCTCAGGCAACCGCTCGGCCTCCGTAACAGTCGGGCGCTCAGAACAAGGGCCGGGAGGCGCCGGATCGTCAACACTCAAATCCACGACCTCCACCATCTCCCGGACCATTTCAACTGACATTCCCCTCTTAGAGTTCCTGGCGGCACCCCCGCATCCTATGTCCTCGGGAGGATGATCAATCCTGCCCGAGACGTCACCAGCAAAGTAACGGAGCTCCGGGGAGCAAGGTCATCACCGGGGCTGAATGTCCGAGGCCGTGCACTCGAGGATAAACCTCTCTGCGGCGTGGCGGGTAGATCGGCGGTGGAAGCGAGGAACGAGACCCCTGTGTCTCGAGGACTCATAAAGAGCCCGACTTCGGCCTCGCGGCAGAGCGAAGCCACGTCATCGTTGCTCATGCCCTCGACGTCATCACCCGAGGAGTCCTCAGAAGTGGGTCTCCCAATCCTCGGAGAAGCTGGATCGGGAGTCTCATCCCGTGGTACCCACTTGGCTTCCTTGAGCTTGTCAGCGCCCAGCCAAATATTGCGCTTGTTCAGATGGAAGGTCCACATATTGGCCAGCACCAAGTCCGTGCGTGCCTTCACCTCCTCGCGCTCCTCCCTGGAAGGGTCAGAGCAGTACTGGCTAGCCACATTCCCCCATGTATTGGGAATGGCCCAGTGCTCGTAAACGCCAAGGAAGAAGAACTTGTCCTTCCACCCTCGTGGAGTCGGGATTACCACCGCATAGCGAAGAAAACTCCAAGGGGAGTCATCACAATCCAAATCGGGGCTCTGCGTAAAAGCGGAAAAGCTTGACTGTAAGAGGGGTCAAGGTCTTCTCATGGCATCGAAGGAAGACGCACAAGGACACCGGATACCTCATCGCATTCTACTGAAGCTTTGCAAGGGCACGCCAAGCGCTCGTGATGTCATGAAGGTCCAATGAATGGAAAACCGTAGTCCACCTTTAAGGTGGGCCTCATAAACGGTAATGAAGCCATCCGGAGGGTACAGCGCCCTATCGTGCGGCTCCGAAATTACCATAGCCATGGACTCAGGGATCTGGTACCGGGTCCGGATCTCCTCGAGCTTGCCAAGCGTCACCTTGATGCTATGTCTCTAACTCAAGCGCCGTGAAAGCCAAAGAAAGAAAGAATGAGCGAAGCTTGGACGAAGAAGGAGACGGAAAACAAGCGCGAAGACCAAGGGCAGCGAAGGGTTTAAATAAATCCTAGGGTACGGAAAAAATGTACTCATTGCCCTCGCTAAATGTCAACGGGCCATTCGCCCCGTAAACTCGCAATCGTTCCTTCCCCAGCGCCCGATCGTCGTCCACGTCGCCAGGATACGGCATTTAATGCTCCAATAGGGAGGCGAAACGACGGACCGAAAAAGTCCGAGGACAGCTACCTGTCGAAGTCAACACAAAACTCGCCACCAAGGCATGCGTTCTCGGACAACAGACGTCCCCAACAGGACGGCAACTTCATGCCAAACGACCGAGAACCTCGGGTCCGTTGGCATGGGGGCTATGTTGGGCCCCAGTATAAAGGCCCACGAAGGCACGGCCCAAATAAAAAAGGCCCAAAGGATGAGGGCCCAGATGGTCTCTTGTCACCCGAGCGGCTAGGAAACCAGAAGAATCTCTCAGACTTCCCGGAGGACCCCCCGAGGACTGTTCTCTCCTCTCAAGACCGTGAGCTTGCAAGGAGACTCGCAGCCGTCCGAGAACCGCCCGTCCGTGACCTGGATTGCCAACTGGCCTATTTCGACGGTTTCCAAGAAAGCCTATGCCTACTGCCAATCGCCGCATCAACAGAGCATGCTTAGTCAAATCAAGGAAGATATCCAAATCCTGCATACCTGACACGCGCAAAGGCTGCAGCGGCGCCGTCCGCATGCCAATCCCACACGTCAGCTGCATTAAAGGAAGCCAGTGGTCCAGCCCCTCAACCGTCGGATGGACGACACGTGTCCGCTCCCCAACGGCCCAGCTTCCACTATAAATATACAACAAGACCTCCTTTCCAAGGAGGGAGAAACCAGTCCAGAAACACACGAAAGGAAGCTTTCCAATTGATACTTCAACTCCCAGAAGGCTCCCAAAGGGCGTAGTTTACTGAGGGAGATAAACACAAAACGAGAGATAGGGAAGGGAATAACCCTCACAACTGTACTCTGTAAAATCTCCAGCCCATATAGTGAAGCTCTTTACAGGTCCTGAGCCTAGTGGTTTTTCCTCCCCATTCAAGAGGAGGTTTTCCACTTAAAACATCCGGTCTCAGTTCCCATCTCGTATCCAACACCTCACTCACTTGTGTTGCCTGAAAACTACGCATCCGATTGGACGCCGGGGTCCAACGCCCCTTATCAACGAGCCGTCCCGAGAGATCCGGTAGGGTGGCCAACCACCCGCATCTTTCGGCCATAGCAGGCCCCGTGGAACCAGAACGCAACATATATATATATAGGGAAAAAATTATTTTAAAAATATATATTTTTTACAGATGGTGGAGTATTAAAATATTTAATTATTAAAAATGTTATTTTTATTTTTTAAATTTTTTATTACTTTTTATATTTAACAATTGGGAATGAGCAAAATATATGCGGCAATTTTTAGACGCAGAGGTATTAGCATTAGCTGCTATTATCAAATAATGAGCTGAATCAATATAATCAACACAGTTGCTTTGGTTGATCAATCTTAAAAGGCCTTGAAAAAATTTTCATGCATAAATACATCAAACATGATATATTAAATAAAATTAGTAAATACAGCTCATTAAGGCTTTTCATCTATGATAGGAGAGAAGAGAATAAAAGCAATTAAAGTCAGAAATCTACCTTTATGAAAGAGTGAGTCGACAGCCTATATATATGTTGCGTCTCGATTCCCGAGGATCCGAAACAACACGAGTGTCGGTGTAAATGATGTAGAGAAGAGAAGTTGAGACCGAATTTTTACGTGAAAAATCCCCTCTTGAATGGGAAGAAAAAAACCACGAGACTCTGTACCTTTGAAAAATACTTCACTATATGCGTGAGTCTTACGGAGTACAAATCTTGGGGAGTATTCTCCCTTTTCTCTCCATCCGCTGGAAATCCCTCTTTTTCTCCCTCTTCTTAGTGCCTCAAAGAGCTAGAAGAAGGGATCCGGAGGAAGGCCCTGAGGCAAGAGCCTCTGTGGGTATTTATAGGAGAAATTGTGCCGCTAGGGAGATGATATGTGGCTGCCATTGTGTGGCCGGGAGACTGCTAGCCTGCTTTGCCGGCTGTGCATCAGACGTGCCTGCCACCTTCTCTACTGGTACGGCGTGTCAGGAACACCTGTCACCAGCCCATTGGATGGGCGTCTGCTCTGAAGATATGGGGTGCTAGAGACGCCAGTCCTGCTGATACGGCGTGTCAGGAGCCGTTTGGGTTCTTCATGATGGCGCGTGCTTCTTGGTAGTGGTGAGGTTGCTTAGCTGGCGTTCTCGGCCGTGTATAAGAGTGTCCTCATCTTTGAGCACCGTGCCTTGTCTCTTTATGGGTTTGCAGACTCGTTGAAGAAGGTCGCTTTCGGAGATTGTCTTTCGGATGATCGTTGATCCTTTGGGGAGGGCCCTTGGGTCTTTCCGTTCTGGTCCTCGTACCTGGATGGCATCTACCATTTGCTGTGTCCTCGAACTTTTGAAACTTCTCGGACCTT
Organism: Nepenthes gracilis; assembly: GCA_033239525.1. Lineage (NCBI taxonomy): Eukaryota > Viridiplantae > Streptophyta > Magnoliopsida > Caryophyllales > Nepenthaceae > Nepenthes > Nepenthes gracilis. The sequence continues at coordinate 2,190,126 of BSYO01000004.1, forward strand.
TGTCGTAGCCACGGCCTTCTGGATACTGGCCTGTGCCTTGGGCTTCTTGGGCCGTCCAGTCCTCTTGGTTCACGTACACATTTCTGAGCTTCTCAGTTGGACCCTTCCTTTGGGCCGTGTTTTATGGGCCCTTATATTGGGACCCAACAATATACAGATAATATGACAATTTAATGGTAAAATTAGCAAATAAGACAAGATCAATCCAATCAAAAAATGATAAGCGTCATTACCTGACCTTATTAAAAACGTCTAAAATATCAATTGGTTTTAGTCTACACTAACTTGTATAGGCAAAGTCTGAATATATTTATTATGTATTTATTAAAAAAGATAAAAATTTTGTTTTTAAAAAATAAATATTAATGTTACAATTACAATCATTTTTGCCAATTTTCATTCTTCTTTGAACCCAAACTCTAAGTTTGATTAAATCTATAATTCATTATTTTTATATTTTCATCAAACTAATCCTTATTTATTTATTTATATGAAAAAATTTAAAATTCACATCAAATAACACATCAAATACGCACCAAATTAACACACAGTAAATACAAAACACATATAATACGACGTATAATAAATACGCCGATACATAAAAAATAATAAATCAAGACAAAACAAACAGACAAACAAGGCTAAGGGCCATTCTACACAATAAACATATATGACCATAGTATTAGCCTCACATTGAGACCAAAAATAGGACATTTCTATATGCGGTAGTTTGCATGGTAGCTACGGTTTAAACAACATCTGACTCCATACTATCAATCGACGGCATGGTTCCTAGGCCAATAAAGAGCCATACATTCGACTCTTGAAGACGTGCCTGCACGCGCGCAGCTTCTCTTTCAATTTCGCCAGCACCCTTTTCCCGTACGGATGGCTACCGAGTGACGCGTGTGCCTTTCCGATGCGAGTGGCCAGCTCAATGTAAGTGTGGCCCTGCATAAAAGGCATCCACAAATGAAACAAAAGCCGTTTCTATTACTTTATTTATTATTATTAGACAGTCATATATTAGCTATAAAATGTAATTTATTTTTTTGTCAAGATATTACTTATTTTGAAAAAGATAAAGGGATTATAATTTAGTTTACTTGTTTTCAAGAGACGATAAAATAAGATATGTGTTTTTTTCATATGAGGTGCCGATATGGGTTTTTACATACTACGTAACCATTAAATTTTGAGAACGAGCCGATTCCGATGGAAGAAAATGCCTTCTTTGGATATGGTGAGAGAATACGAGTAGAGCTGACTTATTTTAAAAGGGACAGGAACGAACCTTGGAGTGGTCGAGAGCGGTCTGGGCAACGTAGTTGCCGCAGGGATCCAAGAGGACCGTCAGAAACTCGTCGCTGGACATGATGGCGCGGACAATCAGATTGGCGTGGTCTTCTGCGGACTCCCTCAAGCAGCTTTGAACTACGTGGCTGGCGTACTTGTTCACGGACAACGACGCTATGCTTCCGAGGAGCTGCGACACCACCCCTGCGGTGACATCAGGTATCCTCATCTCCACCGCAAGCTGAAGGACATAGTTCCTACAATTTGAAGCAACGAGATTTTAAATATAAAATTATTAAATATTTATCAGAATTTTAACAGATAAAATTATAATCTCAATTATACATTGAGAAGTTACGTTATCCACTAAAGTAAAAATTACACAGAATTTTGGGTTATAATCCCTAACAAAATCATAAAATAACATGAATGATACAATAACTTATATATAAGTTAAAAAATAAAAAATTCCAAATTAGTATTTTTTTTTATTTATTTCATAATATAATATTTTAATATTATATGGGCTGTTAAAATATACTATTTTTAAATTTCTTCTATTTTTTGAATAAAATATGGGCTGTTAAAATTTTCACATTCGAACAACGTTAGTGGGGTTAGTTTGAATCTATTAAAAGAAAACAATGATGAATGAAAATAACTAAAATATAAGCATACCAATAATTAAATAGAAACTTTTAATTACATTATATTAATATATGGAAACTTTTTATTGTACTATGTTAATATTTTGTTAGTGGCCTGCTATATTTATTCATTGGTTGCTATGTTAATATTTTGTCATTATTCATCAATAATTACATGATGAATTTTAAAGGAGAAGGAAGCTTACCCGTAAGGATCATAGGCCAGAGGCACCGCATTGGCCACCACTTCAACCAGAAGCCGGTCCCTTGGCTCGCCGACGGTGCACTTGAGACACTCTTGTAAGACGCAGCAACCACTTTTGTCTGTGGCTATCTCTAGACAATGATCTGCTAATTTGTTTAGAAGAAACTGCAAAAATAAACTTAAAAATCATAGAATATAATAAAAAAATCAAGTCATTTCACGAATCATTAAAAAAATATTGTGTGTAGTTATCACGATAGTTCTTCAAGAAGATACACTACCCCCTTTTTGTTTGCTCAACACAAGAACAAAATCCAGAAAAATTATAAGATTATACTTAAAATTTTGGAAGTTACCATTTTAAAGAGCTGACTTATCCAAACAGAAAGTGAAGTTATAAATTAACATAATTAATGTAATTTACCAAAAAAAAAAACTTATGTAATATGTTATAATATAATGTTACTCTGGGTAATAATATATTAGTAAAAATTATATTTGTCATACATCATAATCTCAATTTAAGTATAACACAAATTATAAAAATAATTACATGTCTTATAATAGTTGAAGACTACTTTTCTGACAAGAAAACTATACAAATACTAGAGTAATATATCATTTTATAGCTCTGCAATTTATATAGACAAAAATGTCAATATTGATTTGAAATTACAGTAAAAGAAATGATAAAAATAAAAATATTTATAAATATTTAAAAGTTATATCTACAAAAAGATAAATTTGATGAAAAAAGTTTAAAATAGTTCTAATATGTAAAGTATAGGTCAAAGTAATACTTATAATAAAATGTGAATCATTGGAGTTAAAGAAAAAAATAAACCTAAAAAATATAAAATAATATGATAAAATATGATTTTAATATGATTATACGTTCAAAAATTATTGCATTGACCAAATAAAATTACGAAAATAGGTTTATATAGTCGGCCCGCATTTGATAATGCATTAGGCTTTGTTACTATTATAAGTGTGCACATTTTTGATAATTAGTTAGTATCATGACACAATTAATATATTGAATAATTTACCATTAATTGCGTATTATCCACCCCACTAACTGCAAATAGAATGAAGTTAAATATTACTTAAGAAAAACAAAATTAAAATATGAAAATTCTAAAATAATTTCATACCAATTGTTTAAAATCAACTAGAATGTGCTACTCAAATATATAGGTTGTATCAATAAATAAAAATGCAATGACTTGGTTGCAATAAAATTAAGATTTGGTTAAATTATTTATAATAAATATATAACCCATTTTTTTAATATAAGCTCATAAAAATTTAGAAAAAATATAGATAAATAAGTTAAAATGGATCATATATGATTATAAAAAGATCATAAATTTATGAGAGAAGTTACATTTCTCTAATTTATACCCCTTATGTTTGTATAAACTAGATATATAAACCAGAAAATAAACTAAACCAATAACAAATATATAATACAAAAACGTATATGCAAAGCATTAAATAGCTTATTAAGAATAATTAATAATTATAAAAAATGGAAGATTTACCTTATTATTATCGGTGGTGAACCGATGAAGACAATGTTCAATGACGTCACTGCCATTCCCGTTCGTGGACAATGTCACAGCTATGCGGCTCAATGCTGATGCAAGCATCGATCTCTGCTCGCTCGTCCTCAGTCTCTCCACCAATGCCCGGACTCCACGAGCTCTAAAACTCAAACAAAATCGACAACGCAATCATTAATTGTAACATATAAACATTTTAAAAGTGTATAATAGATATATGTTGATTTTTCATATAGTTTTAATACATTAAAACTATTTTAATGTGACAGATTTTTAACATAGGAGATCGATTTTAGTCTAATAATATAAATATCATTAGATTAATTATAATATATGATTTTATTCATAAAATAGATAGATTAAGTTATATATTATTTGATAATATTAGTCTACCATTTAATTTATTTACCTATTTTCATATAAATTTAGGAATGTGTAAGGCTGAAAAGAATAACTTATTATTCTAAAACAGTATTCTACTATTACTTATGTTACTAAATTTATCTTAATGCCACATCCCTATTCAAATAAGATTTTTTTGTAGAAGATATTTTTTTCTTAAGATATCCATAAAGATTATTTAGATTTTTTAAACAAGTTAATCTTTGTTCTTTATCAAATTTTCAATTGAAAGCTTTCTAAAATCATTCTAAAAATATTTCAAAAAAAAAATAAAAATTACGACTATTTAAAACAATAGTTTTCAAGACAAAGCAAACACCCTTTAATCTTCCTTTAAAATGGTGTATTTTTATAATTTAAAGGCTGTGAGTTTAAACTAAACATATATAGTTAAAAGAGAGATATATATTAGCAAGACAGTATATTATATAACATAATATTTTATCTCTTTATTTATATTAACAAATTATACAAAAATAAATATATACATATAAGATACCACATTAAAATAAATAACTAGATAATATACAAATAATTACCCATAATACTCGTTCTCAAACTTCATGATATGAAAGTCCCTAAATTAAATTATATTTTATCAGGTGTTTAATGTGAATATTTTTTAATTCGATACTGGGAAATCTTATTTATTCACCAATGATAATGATGCTATGTAAAAATAATTATATAAAAAAATATCACGTTATTTAAAAATATTCTAGCAATCGACGTTGGTGTTGGCAAAATATTTCTTTATTTTCTGCAGTAACTGTGCCCATAAAATAGTAAATTGGAGTTTACCCGTGATGGTCAATGCAAATATGCATGAGACTGTCAGCGTCACCGATTAAGGAAAGAAGCATCTCCGTAATCTCCTCTTCATTGCAGGAACAGACGAGCTTCTGGGCGAGATTAATCCCAAAGTGATTCACCATCAATCCTCCGATGTCCTTCTTCAACTCGGAAAGAATTGCCGCCACTTCCTCCGGGTTACCCTCATCCAGTTTCTTCTCCAAGAACCGACACCCCTTCTGATCAGTCGCCAGCAAGACCACCTTCTCCCTCAATTCCTCTACCGAAAGAGCCCTCAACTCCTCCAACCACGATCTATTTGCACTGTAATTGTAATCCCTGGAACGAATCATTTGATCAGAATTAGTATTCGGTTCCATCCCGTTGATTTCTCCTCTGGTCCAGTACCGGTTTCCGGTTGCATTCCTCCCGCTTCGATACATACCTAGGGCAGAGAATGGGTGATCGGGGCCAATTTGGGGGTAAAACATGCCGCCTGGGGTAACCCGTGGGACAAACAGATCGGTGTTCGACGAGTTAAATTGAGAGAGGATGCCACTGTTGTATTGACCTAACAGTGCTCTGGCGGCGGCCTCGCTCCTCAGCCTCCGCAGATCGAGAAGCGAAAGACGGGGTTGCGGAATTGAAAAATCCCAATTATAACACGAAGGCATTATCAAAGCTTCCTGCGACGGGAAGCTGTTAACGGCACCCGCGGGGGTGAACCTGTCAGTTCCATCCATGCTGGTGCCTCTGAGGGAAACGTGAGGAGTAGATCGACGGGGCGATGGGCTCGATAAGCTGAGACTATTGAAGCGGCTAGCGATCTCGGGAATTTGGTACTCCGGATAGACATAATCGATACTATCAAGATTATCGAGGGTTTCGTGCGGAGAATGTTGATCTGGATAGATTTGGGGGAGGTTTGGCGTAGAAGAGAACTGATTGCTTTTGCTTTGTCGCCATTGAGAAAAGCAGTCGTCTCCCATTCTTGCGTAGAATTTGGAGAGTGAGAGAGGAGAGGGGGGAGACACAGCGAAGGAGATAGGATTTTCACAGCAGAGAAAGAGGAGTTTCGGTTGAAAGTCGAAGGGTTTTGAAGTTGAATTCTCGGCTGTGGGCGTGGGGACATACGTAGGGTTTAAGGCGAGCCCCCTCTCCTCTTCCTTGAATTCATAAAATATTTATGATTCGGATTTTAGAGACTGGCAGAATAATAATAATAATAATTATTATTATTATTATTGTTATTATTATTATTATATCAAATTCGGATATCTTGAAAGTAAAAGAATAGCATTAATGTTGAAGGATAAACCAATAACGTGTATATCTGCAATTATTTCAAATATCCATATATAACTTTAAAATATTTAAATTAGACATTTTCTAAAATTATCTTATACAAAATTAATGGACTTTCTTTTTTTGGTATTTTTATAAAAACACTTTATGGGTTTAATATAATCTATAAACTATTTACAAGTGTAGTATTATTAAAAACCATATGTTATATAATCTCAATATTTCAAAATTTAAAATAATTATCGGCGTATAAAATTTTAATATCCTTTACTAATATTGAGACTTTAAATCCCGATAATTTTTTTTCCCATTTCCGACCTCTACATTCATAATAAATAAATTACTAATTTTTAGTTTCGGCATTTTAATTTAATATTTTTTATTTTAGAAAATTTAAAAAATATATACATATATATTTTTTGTATTATCACATTTATATTTTTTATATTAAATTTAAATTTGGCTTTTACGGCCTCTCAACCAGAGATTGATCTCACTGTTTCTTTCAATATAGTAATATACGATCAATACTATGATGAAATATATTGTATATGAGTTTATAGGTATATTTCAATTTATATGTTTGTTTTGAATAAAATTCTATTATATTAGTAGATATTATCAATCCAAAAAAAGATTTAATATAAAAATGTGATTATAAAAAGTTTAAATTTTTTATTATTTAAAATATTTTTAAAAATAAAAATAAAAAGTTTATCTCTGGATTTATAATCCCCAGATTAAAAAATTAAAAACATAAATTTGGGATTATGAATCCAAAATCAGTAAAATAAAAACAAAACAAATTCCCGTATTTCAAAATTCCAAGATTATTAAAGGATCTAGGGATTTAAATTCCAAAATTCTTCATGTATTATTTTTTATGTCATATTTATAAGTATTTTTCATAACATACTTGCCTTGCTAGTCTCTCAAGGCATTCTTCGGTGTCCAAAATCCATTCTTATTTTTCATAAGAATTTATTCAAAAATTCTTCCCTTGCTAGTCTCTCAATCTTTGCCCATAGTGTCCTACAATCTTCGGTGTCATGGCCACGGCGGCGGTGGTAATGACAGTATTTCCTTTGGTCCCCTCCATCCGGGTTTTTCAACGCATTGGGCCACCTCAAGAATTTTTCGTCTCGGATCTGCCTCAGAATATTAGTGAGCGATTCATTCAAGGGAGTCAGGTCCGATGGCTCGTTTCCCTCAAAGACAACCCGTTCAGGCTTGTATCGCCTGGACGGTCCTTGGGACTTCAGCTGGTTGCCGGCCTTTCTTTTTCCGTTTCCCGTCCTCGGGTCAGGATTTTTTTTACCTTCCGGCTTCCCTGCTTCGCTGGTCTTGGCTCTAAAGACCGTCTTCCAGATCTTTTTGAGCTCTCACCTCGTCGAGGATTGAGTCATGGCCTTCTTTCTGTTGAGGTAATCTCTCAGTTTACAAGAAGTTTGCGCAACTTCCCGCTCCTCCCTGTTGCTGCAAGAGTGACAATGATTCAGTCTTTCTGGGCTGCATCCTCGAATCTGATTCTCCAAGTGACCCCCAGGTCGCAATAGAACTTCGTTGCTCAAGGCAACCTGTGTCCTCGAGGCATCGTACTGGCACACTTGTTCTTTGCGATGCTTCTTTGCTCTCCCCTTCTTCTGGGGTGCTACAGCCCGGGAGGTTTTGCGACGTGCTCCCTTTGACTGCTCGTTTAGTTTTGTGCAGAGAATTTGGATTGCTCTTGAGAGACCGTCCACTTTCTCTACCAGTGTCCGTACACAAGGACTCGGACTGCCATTCACCGTGCTGCTCGCTGGGAGACACCTGCTGAAGGGTGCCATGTCTCAGGCTGACGCGTTGGTTTGGGCCCGTTTGTTTACCATCTCAGTGTGCTAGATGTTTTGTGGTGGTAGGAAGTAACAGACTTTTTGTCACGGGTTCCCACAGACGGCGTCAATGTTACGTCCGCGTATTCTGACCACCGTACAACCAGAATCCGAGTCCTCTTTTTGAGTTCTTGGACGGACGGAATAGCGCAACACAAAAAGGATTTGTCGATTTTGACGATAGCAACGTTTTCGGAAGGAAAAAGGGACGGGGGCACAAGACACGATGACTTTACGTGGAAACCCCATTTTTCAATAAAAAGAGGGGAAAAATTACGGTGTTGACGCTAGGTCTGAAAGGTTCCACTATTGTGAAAACGGAGTACAGCTGAATACTGTGACACTATTTGTTATCACAGAGAGTTACAAGGCGAGAGGTTTTTGTTTTCTCTTCTCTTTTCTCCATTTCTTTCTCTTGGAAGCTGTTTACAGTATGTGTGAAAATGATAAAATGTTAGAATCATTTTCTTGTTGTTCGAATGGGGTATTTATAGAAGAAAATCATGCCGTTGGCAAGGAGACACGTGGCGTTGGCGTGTGCAAGGACGTCTGCCACCAACTCTGCGGATTCGGCGTGTCGGGTGCTGTTAGACCCACCATGATGGCGCGTGCTCTGAGCACCGTGATTCCTACAGGGGTGACGTGTTGTAGAGAACGCGTGCTCCTTAGTAACAGTGAATCATCTGAGTTGGCGCGCTCGGTCATCTTGGACCCTCTTTTTCCTTATCCTCGTCCTCAAAAAGCTCTCTGGGTCATCGCCTGATCCTCGGGCTTATTGAGTTAGGCTCTCGGACGTTTCACTTGCTAAAGGTCCTCAGGATTTCGTTGATGACGTCAGCCCCTCATGGCGTCCTCGTGCTTCTTGGGTTAAATTGGTCTCTCGGACCATTGTCGTCATTTGGGTTTCTTAGGACGCTAGCTCAGGTCATCGGGCTTCTAAGGTCATCTTAACTTCTTGGGCTAAGTTGGGCTTTTGGACCTCTTGGGCCAGATTGTCCTCGTAATCTTCTTGGTCCATGGTCATGGCTTTGGGCCTTCCTTTCTAGGCCTTGGGTGCCAAGACCCATCAGTATTAAATTGACATCTTTCATTTATTTTTTTCATACAATTTTAATCGGGTAATGTATCATTCATTTGTACAAACTAGTATTTTATATATAAATATAGATGAATAAATAGCATATAATTTATAAATATTTTAATAATAACTAAAAAAAAATGTCTCTAAATTTTTGTCAAGAAATTAATTTACCATACTTTTTAACTATATAATCTTATATTATTGATGTATGCTTAATTGGGATATATTCAGAGCGATGATTACCTGAGGTGGAAGTTAAATCAAAATGTTACGACTTTTAATCTACACATCGCAACCAATAAATAGAAATTTACAACTTATTATCATCTTGAGTAATTTTTAAAACTCCATATTAGAATAGTTTCATTCTCTTCACCTTTAGCCTTCTTTTTATTTCTTATAAAATGATTTTTGGATCCTCATGTAAATGGATTGATTGCACATTTATAAACTAGTAACTAAAATTAACCGTCCATAAGGAATAGATTATGATTAGTTACATATTGTAATCAAAGAATAAATGTACATTTTTTCTAATTTTTCCTTGGTATCACTGCACTATCTATATAACAGTCTTTTAGTTAATATTTTTTTAAGTGTAACAGATCATTTTAATATGATAGGCACCTTTTTGGTATGAAAGATATATTTTTGATATAACAGATATCATTGAATGACCTGACAGACAAATCACCTACTGATTAGATAATCGACTAATATCATTTTTTTTATAATTAAGTGCTAGCATGTCTATTTGTCTAACTTATTCCAATTTATTTATTAAACTCTTTATGGGTTGATGATCGAACTTTAATCTATTATATTCTTTACTCAGTGTACAAACTATCCCACCATCAACATTGACCCAATATATATGACATGCAAATCCATATCTTTTCAATAATCTATGGAACAAAGCATTATCAAATTTATGAACTTTTATTTTTTTAAAAAAAATTATAATTATATTTAACCAAAATATAGAATAAAAATAATTGTTTCTTCCCAAAATTCACATATGTTGCCAAGAAGATAATAAAAAAAAGAACTACTCTACCAGGTGTGAAGCAAAATTCAACACTTAACAAAACGATTTACACTTCTGCTAGTAACTTTCTCGCTGTAAAATAAAATGTTAATTAATATGTAAAATATTAGTTTATATTTATTAATACTGGACCCTCCAATGTCATTTTTCATGCCACGATAAAATTAGAATATATTTATTAATAATCAAAATATCACAGACAAAGTATATTTTAATTATTTTGGGTTGGGTTGTCATCTAGTCTCTGGGTCTATTTTATCTATACATATTGATTACTCAACATAAAAAATTTCAACTTAAATTATCTAATTATATTTTTTTCATTGATATTTATTAATAATGTATATTTATAGATAGAATAAAATGTTTTATTGTTATTTTTATTATTTTATTGTTTATTAGGGTACTTTTTTTTTTTTATTTTCAATGTGTCAGTTCCATTCGGATGTCAATTCCATTCAGTGCACTTGTAATTACTGACTTGGCCCTCACTTGTCAATTGGTTGGAAAAATATTATTATTGTTGTCGATCTAAATAATTAAATAATTGTTATTTATGTTAAATATACAAAATATTAAGATAGAGTATTATTAGATGTTATTATCAGATATTAAATAACTAATAAATATATTTATCATTTGATGGGTATACTAGAAATAGGCTGGACCTTAAAATCAACGGGGCCCAGGCGGGGCGGTCGGCGCATGATGGGCCAAAGTGGAAAAGGCTGGTTGGAAAGCCAGAGGCGGTCAACGTTGGCGTTGGCCGTCTGGCAACGAACTCACAAAACAAAGTCAACTCAAACGTTGACTGGTCTGCGCTAAGCGCGACGGGTCCAAAGAGGCTTACCACAGTAATGGGCTTGGCATACTCAAGCCCACGGCCCATCAGGCGGTTAATAACTGACGTCCTCCACAATGGCGGCCAACACGCACGCATGCGGTCAATTCGAACGTTGACCGTCCGCGTTTTGCTCGTTGGGCCCTAATGAGCCATTCTACAGTAACGGGCCTGACCCGTTTAGGCCCACAAATCATCAAAAGACCAACAATGACTTTTCAAGGATATTTCACGATCTCAGCCGGCACCAAAAATGATATTAGCAATATTGGCGCCTCCCATATAAGGAAGGCGCTAGATTTTCTCCAAATCCTTACCAGCCCGGGCTTTCCAACGGCAACATACACGGAAGGAAAGCGCACGGTTTGGAAAGCTGTTCGCCGCCTCACAATGAAACAATCACGATCAACTTAGCAACTGGCATCTACTCCAGAAGGCAAGCCAGCCAGCAGATCAGAAAAGCAATCGCTCCTTTCAAAGAGGGAGGATCGTCCTCTCAGCTACAAAAGAAGCCATTGAATCACCATTCAGTGCATGCTTTCATTGAGGCTATCATTGACGCTTTCCTGAACACTTTCAACTGCCCACGCTTTCTGAAAGACGATTGTGTGCTTTGAGAAATCTGCATTCTCTGCCGCCAATATTCTCCAAAAATCCTAAGGCAACAAGCGAGCCCTCACGACTGTTTACTGTCTTTCCACCTTTCAAATCCAAGAAGACATCACGTCTCTCTTACATCTGGACCAAACACTCTCTCTGCATCTCTCTCTCTCTCTCAATTTCAGTTTTATTTCTTTCGAATCACATTTCTGCGAGCAGTGTCGGAAAGATTCTCATGGACAATTTTTCGCCGAACACACTGACCTCATATTCTGTTTAGTGGTGTGCAGGATCCAACTCAGGGAACGGAGCCGGAGCTACAACAAGAGGATCATCCAAATCTGTTTGAAATCCGGATCCAGAGACGCATCATCATTAATAGATATAGTTACTAACGGCCTAAGAGGAAAGTCCATTAAAAGATTCGGCTCATAATAAAATAGAAATTCAGTCAACCCATATAACTCAAAATTAGTAGATTAGCTTGTCAGTCTTATTAGAACAGTTTTCTTCTTTAGTGAAAACAGAACCAATTCCAACCGATTGGAACAGACAACTTCCTTCTTTTATCTAATTTAACAGATTTGGTTGCCAGTCATGAACCACATGCCAAACAGTATCTTATTATCCATTTGGACGGTTTTTTAGTCGATTGATAAAAAAGATCAATTATCCATTATTTCTATATAAACTACTCATTTTCAACAAAAAAAAGCAGAAACACACTCAACTAAAAGTCTAAAAAGTTAGTAAATGACAATCCTGAGACACTTCAAGCGTACTTTTTCTTCCTTTAATATGTTTTCTATTAAGCACAATTAACAATATTATTTTTATAAATATTTTTATTTTATATCTTTTCTTTTCTTTTCACAAAGAAAAAAAACTGATTTGAGGGTTTGACAATATACCAAGAAATGAGTCTCACCAATCATTTGACTGTATATTTGTTATATTGTACAAGATTTAGATTCGGAACATATGAAGACCGGACCCTCGTCAGACCGATCAGACATTATAAAATAGTTATTGATTTCCTAATTTGTATAATAATTCAAATCTATTGACATATCAATTATTTTATTTGATATATTCATTTGTCTCATTTTCTTCAAAGAAGACTATAAAAAAAATAAAAAAACAACATAAAAGTAAATAAAATAATAAGAAAATAATGAGATCTTATTTGTGAAATTATATATATAAACTCATAGTTAATAACTTTTGAAAAAAAAATATTTTTATTTTTTTAATATTCCAACAACAATAATATACTCTTTTATAAAATTAAACGTGCATTTTCTCTATAACTGAAAAATCTCTACCAAACACCCCTTCATTTCTTTCAATTCACCAATTGATATTGAATAAGCAAACAATCTGTACGTGAGTATGCTTCCAGGTTGTTGGCCCCAATTCAACAATTGACCTTGATAAAGATTTGCTTTTGAATTTACCTTCTTTAGATCATAATTATTAGACTAAAATTAATCTTCTATGTTAAATATCTATTAAAAATAAATAAATATAAAAATAAATTAAATATCAAAAATTAATATTTTACCATTGAAATTAATTGCAATAGTTTAAATTTTTGTAAAATTTTTACTTATTTGAGCTTTTGAAATCTTAATACTCTTCGACGAGGGCATATATTTTGAATATTATACTTAGAAATCCAAAGATAAAGTATCACGCTTATATAAACATTCTTCATTAAAATATTTTAGAGTTGGTTACCATTAATAAAAAACTGCGTAAAATATTACCCTAAAATTTAAAAAATATAGATGACTTAATTTATTCTTTATACTAAAAGTCTTAATAATCAACAATATTCTCGATCATATATGTCCCATCATGCTATTGCCATAATGTTAATCTACCACACTCATTCGATTAGGAAAATAAGGATAATAATTTTACAATTTCCAAAAGAGTAACAAATAAAAGGCGAGCCAGATTATCCATCACATATTATTGATAATAATAGATGATTTTGATGAATAAAGATGGTAGTTTTATTCAGATTTAGTTATATATAGTCTGTCAGCTTCCCTACAAGTTGTCTAAATATTAAGAGTCGAAAAATTGTAGAGAAAAATCGTTGAATAAAATCTGTAAGTCTGAGCAAGAAAAATTACTAAGAATAAATTTAAACATATTACAAATATTTAATTTAAATTATTAAATTATAAAATAATATAAAAATTTGGCTAACCAAAAAATTATTTAAATCTCATGAAGTTATTACTCCAAGTGCATCTTCACAAAACCTTGTTATTTTCATTTCTTTTGCCAGTCCCTCCAACACGTAGCAAACGCTCTCAATTTCAGGATGTGAAGAGGGACCTGCGAGAAATTCATGCACAACTCCTTCAATGGCGATCCAACTACAACCAGGCTGCTTCTTCACCCCCTTTTCCCGCATGAACCACCTCAGCCCCGAGATTTCACCCCACTGCCGATCGAGAGCCAATGCATTCGACATCATCACATAGCACGCAGAATTTTCTGGGTCGTCTTCAGCAAGACTTCTGTACATTTCACGAGCAAATTCTACTCTAGAATGAAGCAAGCAACCTCCAAGCAAAGCACCCCACACAAAACTGTTAGGCTTGACAGGCATGGATATGACAACCTCGAGGGCTTCTTCGAGGAGGCCAAATCTAGAAAGGAGATCGATATAACAGGCATAATGTTCTACTTGAGGTGGGATAGAGAAGCGTGTTTTCATGTCTTGAAAGATCTGGCGTCCTTCCTCTAGCATCCCCGAGTGACAGCATGCCCATAGAACGCTGAGGAATGTTCCTCGATTCGGATGAAATCTGAACTCTTGCATTCTGTAGAAATGCCTTAATGCCTCTTCTCCTTGGCCGTTTATAGCAAGGCCCATGATCATAGCATTGATTGAAACGACATCTTTCGCAACCATTTGATCGAAAACCGCCTTTGCACTCCTCAATTGACCACATTTGCAATACATGTCGATCAGAGCAGTGGCCAAAAATGAGTTTGTTCTCAGAATTTCCTTACATCCTTTGAATTTTATGTATTCATGGACCCATATGCCTAGATCTATATCACCCATTTGAGCGCAAGCAGAAAGAACACTAACCATTGTGACATGATTTGGCCTAACATAGGGATTTTTCATCATCAGGCTGAAAAGATTCAAAGCCTCCCTGGCACAACCATTTTGAACATCTGAACTAATCATAGCATTCCAAGGCACAACACTCCTTTTACCAATGTCACCAATTTTTCCAAAAGATTCCCTGCTTTTTTCTATGTTCCCCCATTTCCCATACAAATAAGTAAGAACTGTGTTGACCGAGTCATTCCCAGAAATTCCAGGATCATGATCAGTAGTGTCATCTGCAAGGATTTTCACCCAACGCTCGATGCCTTCAATCTCAAGGTTTGCACATGCAGAAAGAACGCTAACCATGGTATCACTATCCGGCCTTAGCTTCTGGTTTACCATTCTCAAGAATAGCTGCAGAGCTTCCTCCGATTCACCTGACTGAGCACAGCCAGCGATCAAAGAAGTCCAACAAGGAACCACAGTTCTGTCAGGCATTTCATCAAACAGCTTACGTGCAGAGATCAAATCACTAGGACCCTTTGCGTAGACCGTAAGGAGGCCATTACATACGAAGGAATCAAAGTTAAAACCCACCTTCATAATGTGGGAATGGACTTGCTCAACAAATCGAACGTCACAAGACCGCAAACAGGCTTTAAGAAGGAAAGAGAGAGTAAAATCATTGGGAGAAAGTGACAGCTGTTTTAAGTATCTAAACAAAGAGAAAGCTCGGGAAGATGGACCTTGCTCAGCCAAGATCCTGATGATGGCGTTGAAGGGGAATATGCTGGGTGTCTGCAGTTGATGAAAGACACGAAGAGCTAAGTGAGATGGGTAGTGGCCAATAAGACGGGTTGCTAGAAGATTATCTTGATGCGCGCCTAAAAGAACGATCCGGGCATGGATCTGGAGAAGGTAAGAACGTGAAACGCGGCCTTGTAAAAGCACTGATAAATTGGATAAGTCAGGAGAGGTTGGGTAGCAAGAGACGGAATGCGTAAACTGGAAACAGTTGAGGGAAGAATATTTTTTCGTTAATTCGAGGACGAATGGCCGCAGATGGGAGAAAGATAACATAATCTTTTGATTTAAAGAAGGAATTCATAGCTCCCACTACTACACCATTTAGAAGCATCCTATTTTGTCACAGAAGAGAGGGATTCTTGTTACGATGAAGAAATGATGGGTACTTCGTCAATGGAGTCTTTTTGATTTTTATATTACAAGCAAAATACTCCATCTATATATCAGAAATTGATTATTGAAATTTCATATATCAGTGAGATATACCTGCGTCAAAATGGCGAGTTTCAAACCAAACCGCCTACACGTATACTTAACATGACCTGCTTTAATTATCTTCACAATTTCCCTAAATAAATAATATATAATGTTTAATTATCTATCTATTTTTATTTAAAATTTTTAATACCAATAAATATTCAAAACATCACGACATTAAAAATATTTTAAATATAATTATAAAAAATTATAATAATTTTTTTAAAAAAAATCTCAGTTCATTTTTTGAAAAAAAGATTATTATTTTTTTTATTTCTCTCAGTTGTATTCTTAACTATTTATCAGCCAAGTTTGTATTATTTAAAAGTTATTGAAATTATCATATGTTATTATCATGTAATATATGCATTGTTTTGAAAAATAAAATTAATACTTATACTCATTTTCTACCCCTATTCTAAATAAAATATGCCGAGAAGAAAAATGCAGACATTTTTGGAAAAAAAAATATTTATCTCATTTTTTTAATAGGCTAGTCTAGTAACTACCATGTCATATTTTCACACAGAGTGTATATTAAGAGTATAAATATTAGCTTTTTAAAAAAAATACCACATCGTGAAAAATACAAAAATACCACGTAATGAAAAATACGGTAGCTTTTTTATATGAAAATTTACCTGAAATAAAATCATTGCTAAAATAATAAATAAATAAATATGATTAAATTTTTCGTCTGACCCAAAACGTAAATTCTTTTTATGTTGGGTTATTTAATCGCTAAATCATGTCGACGCCGAGGTAGGGAAGTTACAGAATAGGGCACTATATCTTTTCATTGTCATAATAAAGTAAAGTAAAAATATAATAATTATTTTTAAAAAAATATAATAATGTTAAAAATAATATTTATTTACTTAATTTAAGTATATAAAAATTGAATTAGAATATTATACAATTAATTGGTATATAAAAAAATAAGATAATAAATAAAAAACTAATGTAAAATAATCTCTTACCATTATCACAGAAAATATATTCGAGTCCAGCACTATGTCACCTCTCTTCCCCACTTTCATGCCACAGCTGCCGCCGGCACACCAGCACCATCATGATCACGTCACCGCCACCATGCTACTACATAACCGCAACCATCACATTGCCACTATCACCACCTCGTCACCGTCACACCACCACCCCTCCTCTCTACCACCAGACATTGTTGCCGCTGCCACACCCATTGCTGCCATCCTACCACCATCAAGCTGCCTCCACCACCGCACCACCACAAACTCTTTGCCACCACCGCCACCGCCACCACTCTACCCCAACTTAGTGATACTCAAATGTTACAGATTTAAATTATTGCAATAAATCCTCTACAGTATAGTAATAAAATTACATAAATCTATAACTAGATTAAACCTTAAACACTATACGATTCAATAAATTAATCTTCCACCGTTGGCAAAGTATCCAACTACACCAAAATACTTTCCAAGAACGAGCCTCTTTTTTGAAGCAAAAAATATCAAATATTTAAACAAAAATTAAAAACAAAGGTGGCAATTGCTCCGGAGACAGGCTGGTGCCTGACAGCAGGCTCTCTAACCTTTCTTTATACAGCCCTTCTCCCCACCCCCACTCCGCCCGGGATCCACAGTCAATTAAGCTTGGGTGACATTTTAATATATTATCATAATTATAGTCACCCAATTGCCATTATAATATACCAAGAACAAAAGAAGGGCCACAATAATAACGGTTTTATTCCCCAAGATAACTCCAAATATCTTTTATTTTTATTTTTTTCAAATTTACAACTCAGAGACTAAGCAATTTTTCATTACTCTAAATGTATCTTCAGAAAATCCTTGAAGAGAAACACCTGTGTTTTTAAAGAGTGATTACGCAGATAAAATGATAAAATTAGCACTACATTGACTAACCCAATATCCACAGGCTCCCACACATGATTGGCATGTAAGATGATGTCAAGCAACCTGCCCACAACCACCACCACCACCGGAATCATCTTCAGCGTCGCTTGGCAACCAAAGAAGTTCCATCAGCTCCATACGGTACTCGAGACCTCTAAGGTAGTGTCCCAGCAACATGCACCTTAACAAACACACCCACATCGTAAGGATAAAGATCAAAATCCTCAGTAACAAATAGCAAACTTCTATCAACTTGTAAGAGCGGCCAATGCACAAAGCTCTCATGTCATGGAGTATAGGAAAGATCATATCTACTCGGTCTTATTCCTTCCTTAGCTCAAATACGTAAACTCCCCGTTACAATCAAGCAACCCGACTACTACAGCAACGCTCAACTACTTCTCTATGCAAACGTGAGAAAGGAAACAACAAATATATGATTTTACATCATATTTCGATCAAAATGGGGCAATTTTCCCATGCAGGAGCCAAAAACAAATTGATATCTTATGTCATAGCCAAGCTAGGGCCACCATTTAACATAATGGTTTCTGGGTTCTGGAAGGAATTCACTAAAGGTCTGAGTCTTCAAATGTGAAATTCTGTTATTTTGTCTTCAAATGTTGAATCTCCCACATAAGCCCGTCATTTAATTCACTACAGTGCAGATAAAACGAAAGGCTACTGAACCCACAAAATCAACTGTCTTGTACCCTCCATGGCATACCAAAAGTGGGTCTGGTCTGATAAAAAGGTGAGTGGCCTATGTAACTTTCAGGTCATAAGTCTATATAACTGAAATCACTTATTTGAAATACATTGGTGAGAAGCTAGCATGAGCAACTGACGGTTCTTAAACCCCACAATGCAAAAAGCGGACAGACCAATACACCATTGTAGCCACTCTTTTTTTTTTTTTAATTTCCTTTCCACAAATCATGCATAGAAGCCACCAAGGACAGCAATAAATATACCCCCCAACAAAAAAGGGAAAAAATAGTAGCAAGTCCAGATTAGTGTTGTATCAAGGAGATTTTCACCAGACATTTGGGTCCATTTTTTAATTCTCTTGGGGTGGGTGGGGGGTGTGATAATATGCTCAGGATGATTCTATGCAGTATACAAAAATAGGACAATAGGTCAAGTCAGGTCTACAATCGAGATCGAGTGCTATAAACTAAATGAAAACACACTTTAGCATGACAAGGAAAGGTTACAAAATATGGACTTGGACTTCTGATCAGTTGGGAATGAAGAAACTCCATCATAAAGCTGCACTGCTCAGGCAAGTCAGAGTGGAAGTAGCCTCAAAAAAACTGATCAAAGATGTGATCCATATAGAACTTCGAGCCCATATTTTCAAAATCTTCAATAAGGGGAGAATAGAGATGGAAACTGATGAAGAAAACAGCAAAACTTACCAGAACAATAGACGTGCCAGATAGTCCCGCGTCAAAGATATCATGGGCTGAAAATGAAGCGAAGTATTCTCAACAAGTTCAGCACAGTCTTCATTTCCAACATTTGCAGCTCCAGCAGTGTTCTTTTCTGATAGAGGAGGGGCCTTAGAGTGCATCTTTGGAGATAAGGTTGCAAGGAGACCATGGACAACAGAATGGATTGTCTCTTTTAATTTGGGAGAAGAAGGTTCTGACAGCTCTGCCACCTATTAGCAAAACTAATCAAATCAGTCACATACAGAGCATATCATAGGTGTCAAAGAAGTAGAAAATGCATATTAACACCACAGTGCATGAGGGTCTCGCATTGTATTGTCCAGGGGGAAG
This sequence comes from Nepenthes gracilis, assembly GCA_033239525.1. Taxonomy (NCBI): domain Eukaryota; kingdom Viridiplantae; phylum Streptophyta; class Magnoliopsida; order Caryophyllales; family Nepenthaceae; genus Nepenthes; species Nepenthes gracilis. The sequence goes on from BSYO01000004.1 coordinate 2,209,839, forward strand.
GTTGGGCATATGAAACCTAGTCTCTACATTGCAAAGAGATTAAATCCATGGTTTAAACATGTGACCTCAATGTCACAAGGGAGGAGTCTTATCATTGTGTGGCAACACCCTCATAAACTAACGGCCCAATATTTTGGAAATAAAACAAAATTTTCATTTTTTGATAATAATATCTTGTTTGATAAGAAAACAAAATGAGAGAAATCAATTGGTAGAAGTAGAAAAACAATGGGAATGATAAGCTTAGCACATCTAACTCTCACTTCACTGATGAGAAGGTGATTCTCCCATCTCCATCTTGGTTTATTCTTTTCATGAAGGCGGCAAACCACTATCCCCGTTTTTGTTTAATCTAGTCACAACCGATGCTAGAACTGTTGAACGCGGTTTTATTATTGTCTTCTTAACTTGCTTTAAATAAAAACTAGTAGCATTTCCCACCTTCCTTTTGCTGATAACAGTCCAATCTCTTCTAGGGCAAAGGAAAAGCAACTTCCCCATTCCACTTGGTTTCAAAATATTGAGAGGTTCAAGAAAGACTGGGGCGATTGATTAGGAAGTATGACAACAGTTGGGGTGTTTAAAAAAAAAAAGAGGAAGCATCCTAATTATTTACCTTGATCTTCGTCACAAATCATTACAGAGCTAAGGGAATAACAGGATACCATTGATGAGAAATTCTAGAAAAAAAATATGTCAAGTGGAAATGCAGGAAGAGGAGAAAGAAAGGAGGGATGGGAAGATCCTGCAAAATTTCACTTCTATCCAAAATTTTTAAATTTCCCATAATACTTCCTTATATTTTCATAATAAATTTACATTCCTCCAATGCCCAAACATAGAAGCACACTTCCATTTTTGGCCTTCTGTACTCCTATTGTTACTATGACCCACAATTTATTGTCACAAGCCATATTTGAAGAGCATGTTTTGGAGTAATTTCAAACCTTTTCAGGTTGCAATGAACGCAAATAATCCAGCAAATCATTCTTTTCCTCTCCGACAAATTGTTGCATATGAAGAGCAGCATTTTTCCTCTTGACTTCACGAAGTTCCTTTCAAAATAAATGTGAAGAGAGGAGACATAAGAATACCACCATAACTGACTACTCGCAGTATAACACAGCACAAACCACACAACATGCAAAAGAAAAAAAAAATACATGCAAGTACTCATAAGCACAAACGAAAATTAACAGGGAAAGGAGGCAGGATGCCTGAAAATCCCTTGATAGTTAATATATTTAATTACCTTCTTGACAGAAGATAAGGTAGACTGCAGATGAAATATGTATGATTGAGCTTCAGGAGTCATTTCCCCAAGACCATCAATATCAAACTCGGCAGCTGAGCTTTCAGCAAATTCCTGAGTTCTGGAGGAAGCCTCACCCCCAGTAGGATCCTGGATTTTTTTGACACCATCAAGCAATATTTCATGCATGTCAAGTTTAAAAGCATCTGGTTTGTGATGATCAATGTTTTCCTCGTGAATTCCAAGATTCCTTTCAAGGCAGAGCCTATATTCAGCATTTTGTAATGTATACCTGCACAGGAAGGAATTATTTCTAGAGAATTTGAGTATATATAGAAAAGGACCTTAAACAACTGCAAGAATATATACATGGAAACTTCAGCCACAAAATGCCAACAAATCAAAGCTTGCACATCCACTACAACAGCGTACTCAGAGCCAGATACCAAAAGTTGGCAACAAGAAGAACCAAACAAATCCACTTCCAATTCAAAAGCAACACTAGCAATGAAACAATGTAGACCATACCATTAGCAGTAGTATGCCTGCAAGTCAATTGTATTGCTTGGGATGGGCAACTAATTGTGTACATTTTTCAGCTATCAGACAATGGAAAACTTGGAGTTGGTGGTAAAAATAATTAAAAATTGCATCTAATTTCAGATGAATTGCACTAAAGCAAGTTTGAATGACACTGCTTTTGAATGACGAAAGCAGTGATTAAAATAACCCCACTCAATAGGGCTTGAGGCTTTTTTGTTGTTGTAGCATTAATGCATTATTAAGGGTATTTATATCAGTACACACATTTTTTATCATATATTTGCATGATAAAATACCAAGATCATAGCAATGCGAGTTTAGAATCATGTTGAGATAATATTTTTAAGCTCTATGATTTTAAAATGCTCATAGGATCACCATGATAAGGTACTAATGATCTGCAAAGACACAGCTCGCAGTCACTGGTATGGATAACACCATTAAAAATGTATAGTTGCTCATTAGACAATGAATTCATTGAGTTGTGCAACTTATGATCATGATATACCTCTATGTGTAACTCATGATAGGCAGAATATCTTAATTAGTTCAATTAAGATATAACTCATGATCATGATATACCTCTGTGCATAACAAATTTTAATAAGAGTTGAATCAGTTCAATTGAGTAGTAATTAAATGAAGTTATAGTCAATTCAATGAGATATGACATTTTTTCTAATGCCAATTTGAACCTAAGGGAGTGTCACACCTAATTTGCAGTTATGAAGTCATAATTATAACGATTTGAGGCAATATTGGTAATAAATGTATTTTTTGAAAATTAAAATCAAGTATTAAAGGTATCAGAGTCAGCACTTGTGTGTGTGTTTAACACAAATTCGTCACACCTGAGGTGCATATAATAGTCACTCTGCATGGGTTTTGCAGTGCGGGTTTTTCTCGTGCATGGGGAGGCACTCATGAATGGGTTAAGTAGAATGACTCATGCTTATACACAGGCTTGGCGTGCTCGTGCGTACATGCATCTGGCCATTGCATCTAATGCACATTTGATCAACACTCATGTGCCCGTCTAAGTATTTAAGACCCTTTGCCTATTTTTGGGCATTTCGCTCAAAGTAGAGTAGAGGAGAAGAAATATTGATAATATTTGCATTAATTAGAAATCAAATATTGGAGGGGTGAGGGTCTAGCGACTCATAAGCATCAAAGTCACGCATGCGCATGTTTGCGGCAAAATCGACACACCTGAAATGTGTTGGATTCCCTCGTGCGTGCATGTGTTTGGCCATTGCGCTTGTGCACTCACACTCGGCACTCATGCGCCCATCTAGATATTTAAGGCCCTTCACCTGATGTTTGTGCTTTTGGCACAAAGTAGAGGAGAGAGGAGATAGAAAGAAGAGAGAGAAGAGGAGAGGGAAGGTGAATGAATTAAATGGGCTATTTTGCCCATTCTTTAGTTTATTGATGAAATCTTTTGATTTTCTTTTTAATTATTGTTTAAATGTACATGTATATCACACTTTTTGCCCCTTCTGAATATTTGTTGCAGGCATATCTATTTTTACTGAAATTCAAACATTTTTAAATGTTTATGTTTACATTTGAGATATTGTTAAGAAAATCATCAAATCAGCGAGTGTTTTACTTTACATGCCATTTTTATGCAAATATTTGACAAAAACTCTAGCTTGTGTAATAGAATAATAGAGAATTTACTTTTCCCCTGATTTGCAAAAGTTTCAAATACATAATGCAGAATTCTCCTTTTTGACTAAATAATAACAATTGTAAGATATGCATAGATTATATTTAGATATATCCTAATACAACTTGAAGATCGCACCTATCATCCACAATTATCAAAGAAAGTGGCGTTCAACCCCGACATTAGGTATTATAGATGGCCCGCCTATGAATTATAATTGTAGTATATTGGTCTTAATTTATCGGGACTATGTATAGTCCAATTTCCAAAGTTTGCCATTCGATAAGTCAATATGTGAATCATTAGTCTTTAAGTTTTCACATGATTTTGACATAATTCTTAAGCATTTCATGTTTTCTATAAATTTTCATATGTATTTCATAAACCTTCATATGTTTTGTATATGTTGGATAATTCATATGCAATCATGTTTTAGAACAAGTTTATCAATAATTGGACATTTTAGTACTTTCTTATTTGACCATGCTTTAATTTCCACAACGCCTGTTTACTCGTATATATTTATATGTTGTATACATATTCTTTACTAAATGTTAGTCTCACCTTTATTATGCTTTAAAAACTTTTCAAGATTAGTGGGCATTGGACTCTTATAGAATTGGCGAAAGACAGTTGAAGAAATAAAATTAGGAATTTTATTGATGGTTTTGGGATTATTTTTTGATTCATTATAATGGATAGGATTGAAATTGAATGTGCCATTATCAATTTATATATGAGATTCCGCTATTCGTATATTTGTATTTTGGTTAGATACTTTTTCTTACAACAATTTATAGAATAAAGAAGTACAATATTGGTTTGTGGCAGGCAGGATAGTTTTGTCATTACTAGGACTACAGCAATCCTTTTTTTAACTTATCTTGTCATGATTTTGGTATATAATGCCCGACCCAATCATGGTTGTTGGCCTTAATTATAGATAAATTTTATTCTAAAGTTATTATTATTAACTACTTGTGCCGGGGTCGTGACAGAAGACTATCTATCTTATTTACATGCAAAGACCAATGACCAAAATCGGGTAAAACACTATATACCAAAATCATAAGCAAAATACTCAAATGTAAATATTGCATTCCAAAAAATACAAAACTATCCGCATCCGGCCCAATTGAACAATGTACCTACTCAATCCCATAACCTGTTGCAAGAAAAAGCATCTAACCAAAAACCTAAAATAGAGTTTGGTTATCTGTCCAATCTTGCAATAGTCTAATACTCGCTAATTTGAAAGGGTTTTTAAATCATGATAAATAATAGCCCACCGCTCAGCAAAACATATGTATACAATATATAAATATACATGAGTAAAAGGGAGTAAAGTACATTCAAATATGTTCCAAAAAATACGATTAAAATATCCAATTATCAATAAATATGTTCCAAAACAAGATTACATATGAATTATCTAACATATACAAATATACGAAACACATGAAGGTACATGAAGTGCATATGAAAATGTATCGGAAACATAAAAAGCTTGAGAATTATGTCGAAAATATGTGAAAATTTAGAAACTAATGACCAGTAACTCATATATCGACTAATCGAAAGGCAAACTTTGAAAAATCGAGTTATAAATTTTCGTGATAAGAAGATACTAATACACCACTATTCAAGACTTATAACCAGGTCACCTATGATACCCTACAGTCGGGATCAAACACCACTTTCCTCAATCACTAAAAGATAATAGGTGCAGTTCTCAAATTACATACAGTATACTCAGCCATGTCCGAATATAATCTACTTGTATCTTGCAATGGTTTTTTTAGTCAAAATAGAGAACTCTACATCACATATCACATTCCAAAAATTTATCAAATCAACGAAAAAGTAAATTCTCTATTCCATTACATAAAGTAGAGTTCTCATTAAATATTTGCATAAAGCAACATGTAAAGTCAAATACTCAAGGATTTCATGATTTTATTAACAATACCTCAAATGTAAATATAAACCTTAATCTTAATAAAAATAGACGTGCATTCAGTAGATAATCAAAGGGGAGCAAAAAGTATGACATACACGTATAGTTAAACAATAAACGAAAGAAAAATCGAGAAATTTTAACAATAGACCAAAAAATGCTTAGATGTATTTCCTTTAAGCAAATTATTTACCCAATCTAATGCAAAATAGTCTCAAAATCACCTTTCTTCACAATCTGTCTTCTCTTCTCTCTTTCTTCTCTACAAAAATGCCTAAAAACTAAGACAAAGGACATTAAATATCTATGCAGGCACACAAGGACTAGCAATGCATGCATCAAGTGCAATGGCTAGGCACGTGCATGCACGAGTGCACCTAGCCCATGCAAGAGCACAACCCATTTTACCAAGACCACGTACCAGTGCCTCTCCCATGCACCAGCGCAAACCACACTGCCAAACCGACACATGAATGCCCATCATGCACACCTTGGGCGATTCTGTCTCAAACACGCAGATACGTGAATCTGACACCAATCAAGCGTTAGTCCTCACACTTCCAATACTTGATTTTTAATTTTCCAAAATGCAATTATTACTAATATCTCCACTTCTCTCTCTTTTTTGTCTATCTTCTCTCCTCTTTTGTGTGAACTGCCCAAAAATCATGCAAAAGGCCTTAAATATCCAAACTGGCACACAAGCACTAATTAGGTGTGCATCAAGCACAATTGGTAGACACACGCATGCACAAGCGTGATGAATTTTGCCCAGACCATATACAAGCGCGACCCACACTATCAAACCCACACATGAGCGCCCATCATGTGCACCTCATGCGCAGTAATTCTACTTTAAACACGCATATGCGTGGCTTTAGCATCTATTAGGCGCTGACCTTAATACCTCATATACTTGATTTTAATTTTCAAAAAATACAATTATAACAATATTTACTCCAAATCATAATAATTATGATGTCATAAATATAAATCAATGGATTAGGTGTTACCGGGGTCACATTCATTATAGTATTACACCTGTTGCATATGGAAATTACGAATTTGAGTGTTAACCGTGTGTTTGAGAAAGAGAAGCTAAGGTGTGCACAATTTGACATATAGTTTGGAGACTAAAGTGACACATAAATGGCTGCTTTGGGGTCAATAAGTCCTAAACATTGATGCAAATATCGGTTAATACATATCATTATCGGCCGATATGTATCAATATTAGGAGACCTCTACATCAATATTTTTCAATACTTCAATAATATCGTAATATATTTCTATATTGGTCGATTTTAAAAATATCGGTCGAACGACCCTATTAGCTTATGATTTTGAAAATATTTTTTCATTTGATATATTTGATACCGATAATTATTATTAAATATATTTGATAATGTACGATCACAATTAATATCGATACTGATATTTTTATCCATAGTCCCAAATTAAGTGTCACACAGTGTGGCATCCCACTTCAAAAGTGGTCAGGCCCCTCACAAGGAATTTTAAAGGGGGCAAACCAGCACCCTTGCGACGAAAGAGGGGGAATCTTCCTCCAGTTAATATGAAAGAGCCATACAGCTCCCTCCATTATTTCCCTTTGGTTGGAAGGAGTCGTTCTCACTTTCCTCCTCTCCTATTGTCTCAAATAAATAAGAAAGTGCCTACAGGGTTTAGGTGTGTGGGTTTGCATAGAATTCTAAGAGATAGAAAAGGTTTTCAAATGCGAACTAGCACACATGCTTGGGAAACTTCATTTGGTCTTAATTTAGTTTTGTGAAATCTAGGATATTCAAAAGCAACAAGTCCAGAACATTGGTATACATCCCGTAGATACAGTGCACATGCACAGTCAGCCATTGCTATTTCAACAGTACATTTGGTATCAACTTATGTACATATATACATATATTTTTTTTGTGTATACATATTCTGGATATTTGATCATATACTACTATATTGTGAAGGCTGGATCTGTGCAACTTATGTATTTTTAAACTGATTAGAAAAAGATTCTGGCATCAGAAACAAAAAATTTTTTAAAACTCTGTTGCGCTTCCTACTATGATTTCCTAACATCGCAACAAATAGAAACAAAGAGCCTTCACAAGAAGCCATTCTTACTTCAAAGACCATATATAGATTCGAAGAAAAGTAAGGGAGTAGCATGATGGTATAGGCAATTGTCTGGTGTCCCTGAAACACCAAGCTGAAGTTGCATTGCCTACTTTTTAATTTCTCTTTCACTTCGATCTGCAGATTTAATAGTCAATAGTTATATCTAATAAATGCAGCTATTTATTTATTCTTCCATATTTTCCATTTTTCCTAGAAATTTCAAGGGGATAGGTAAATTTTATATGGTCTTATTGATTTATTTTTTGGAGATAGTGGTGACTTTGCTTTCCTTGGTAAAGTAGGATAGGAGGAAAGTGAACTCTAATACTCTCTAGACTCACAACCTCAGCTTTGAAAGCTGAGGTAAAGCCTTACTAGAGATAATGAGGAGATTTTTTTTTTTTTCTTCGTGTTCAAAACACAAACTCTTTAAAAAAATTTCTGTTCTTTTGCTAGTGGGAAATACATCTATTGTTTCACGGTCGTGTCAGACTAATGAATAAGAACTAGTGATCTCTGATGCTAATTCTTTCATGCACTTAATTACAACTCTTATGATGGATATTGCACAATTAGCTTGAGAGGCTTCCTCAACTTGGGTTTCATCACTAGTTTTTTTTATTAAAAAGAATACATTCGGTTGAACAACAATTTTCCTATTTTTATTGACATAGTATCGGGTAAAAATGTCCTAGATATCATTTGTCTATATTGCATGGGAAACATTATAGTTTGTCTCATATAAACATAATATTACATAACATAAAAAAATAAATGAAGGAATTAGGTCTTTGTGATGCATTTAACTGAGTATATATGAAAAATACCCAGTCACCATCGATGATATTAACAATTTGGAGAGGGGTTCCCATAAAGCCTCAATATGAACTTGGAATTGATTAGAAGGAAGCAAGCCCAGCATGCCTGAGATAGTCCTCTTCATTGCATCAACAGTAGTAGGTGGAACATCTTTCTGAATGACGCTAACATCCAATGGTTCTATCTCTTGGATCAAATCCGAAAGAATTGATTTCTGATAAAATGGAAAAATAAAGAAATTTAGCATCGTTGCGGAAAACAATGTATATGTTGATCAAACTTCAACATATATAATTATGGAAGGCAATCATAAACGTTTCACAGCAAGTGCTAGTGATAGACGAGTCATACAAAGGCAATTTCACAAGATAGATTAAAAGCAAAGAAATGTTGGATCACTCCTTGCAAATATAGTGGAATCACTTCTGTTGTTTTTAGAAAAATGATGACTCCAAATCGGTTCATTGATCATGCTATGTATTGCTCGTGAAACATCGCTTCACTAATCATATTGACACTGTGTTGATTCCCACCTGGAACAAGGACATGTCAGTTGGTTATGCTTAATATGGCCAATCTGCCAAGGTTTATATTACAAAACTAGTAATAAGGAGCCAAATTGCAGCTTGAGACCTCAATGCATAAATTATGAAAGAAGAAATCTCTTCAGCTCCCTTAGCATGAAACATCCATGACTTCAGACACCTGTGTTCGTGGAGTGGTTGTAGTGATCCACATTTATGCCACCAAATGCAATTGTGCAAAACTTGAGAAAATTAATTGAAACTACTTATGTTGCGCACATAGAGATATCTAAACCAGTAACAATTTTATTGAATCATCAGTGAAACAAAGATAAATCTAAATTGCTCTTAGTAGAAGTGTATATGAAGTGAGGAAGTTGAGAAGTTTTGAAGATGATGAAAATAGGAAATAAATTCGACCATATAATGTCCTAAGGGAAGCTTTAAAATGTATGGAGAGAAGAAAAAATCTGTTGTCAATAAGATTGTTTAACAAAATCCAAAATAGCAAAAAGATATCAGATGTGTTATGAAATAGCAAACAGATACCCATATACGAGAACGACGGGTATATGCATAGTTGCACTAACTACAGAGTTATTAAGTTGATTGTGTAGTGCAAGGGTGGATGAAAAGAAGTAATTTGAGTTAAAGGTATCCCGTATAACCAATTTGGATATATGCTAGAAATGTCTACTGTTGAAGCTATATATCATTAAGGCTTCTAATGAAACAATTTAAGAAAAGACATCGTAACTTTTAAATGGTATTTATTGATTTAAAAAATGGATTCAATACATTCCCAAGAAAAGTATTGTTAACATTTTAATAAAAGGAATTCCAATATAGATCTAAGTTATAAATATGTTCAATATGTTCATAGTGGAGTAATGACTTGCAATCAAGGTTTTCCCTATCAATTTAATTATATTGGGCTCAGCTATAAATCCTTACATGCAGACCATAGATGAATTGACTAAATACATCAAAGATAATGACCCTTGGTGCATGCCTTTTACAAATGAAATAGCTTTTGTGAAGGATACAAGGGGGCATATGTTGTGTTTAAAGTTTGGTGAGAGACTTTGAATATTAGAAAAAATCTGTCGTCAATAAGACTGTTTAACAAAATCCGTAATAGCAAAAAGATATCAGATGTGTTATGAAATAGCAAACAGATGCCCATATACGAGAACGATGGGAATATGCATAGTTGCACCAACTACAGAGTTATTAAGTTGATTGTGTAGTGCAAGGGTGGATGAAAAGAAGTTATTTGAGTTAAAAGTATCCCGTATAACCAATTTGGATATATGCTAGAAATGTCTACTGTTGAAGTTATTTATCATTAAGGCTTCTAATGAAACAATTTAAGAAACGACATAGTAACTTTTAAATGGTATTTATTGATTTAAAAAACGGATTCAATACATTCCCAAGAAAAGTATTGTTAACATTTTAATAAAAGGAATTCCAATATAGATCTAAGTAATAAAATATGTTCAATATGTTCATAGTGGAGTAATGACTTGCAATCAAGGTTTTCCCTATCAATTTAATTATATTGGGCTCAGCTATAAATCCTTATATGCAGACCATAGATGAATTGACTAAATACATCCAAGATAATGTCCCTTGGTGCATGCCTTTTACAAATGAAATAGCTTTTGTGAAGGATATAAGGGGGCATATGTTGTGTTTAAAGTTTGGTGAGAGACTTTGAATATTAAAGGATTTAGAATTAGTAGAACAAATGATACGTATATGGAAGGTAAGTTTACTAACAATAACATAGTAAATGGTGAGGAGGTAGTAATATGGATTCAAAGCCTACCAACATAAAATTATTTCAAATATCATGGGTAAATAGTTCAAAAAGATGGGCCAACAATAATGATATGATTCATTTTAAGGCATACCCAATGAAGTGGAGGAGTGCCTCAACTTGTGTCATTTATGATTAAATAATACAATTCAAGTGTAGAAGAAAATGTTATTAGGTTGATATCAGGGCATTGATTATGTTATGGGATAAAGTGTTGGACAGTTACATCGAAACAAATGAAAAAAATCATAGTCGAGGAAACATATGGATGTGTGACCATACATTGACAAACAGGATTCGAAACAATATATGGGAAAAGGTAGGAGCAGCGCCCATAGGGAAAAAAAAGATGAAAGCCCCATTTGAGATGATCGTGTACAGCACAGACCACCTAATGTGCCTGATAGACAGGGGAGCAGCCAAAAGAATTTAAAAGAAATTATAAGGCATGACACTACCTACAACACAGCTGAATAGATGTCAAAAATCCATGTAACCAACCCCTATGGAGAAAATTAGGGTTTTGGTATAGTTTCAGTATAAATAATTAACTTAAAATTTCTTTCAGCCGTGAGTGGATCACCGTGAGTCTGTCTCCTGAAATGGATTGCGCCATTTGAAACTGTTACGAAACTACGCAAACAAAGCCTCGATCAGTCCAAATAGAGACGTAGTTCGAGAAATTTAGCACTTCAAACGAACTCGCTTGCAATATTGTGAACCCGACACAAAACTAACACTTCAAACGAACTCGCTTGCAATTAGGTCATTTATTGTGAACCCGATATTAAGAGGCCTAAATTTGCCGACGCCAAATAACCCTAAATCTCCGTAATTTTTAAACGAAGGCAAGTAGTGAGTTATATTCAGGAGAATAACTGGCGGAAATTCGATAAAAATCTGACCTTTGATCGTGGAGCGTCTTCGAAATTGAGATCCCCGGATGAAGATGCGGACGATGAAGCGAGGACAGAGGTTCGACGTTTTCTGAAATTGGCGGTGTTGAGTCGGAGGAGAGAGAGTGGCGTGGACGGGAGTGAGATGCGAGGGCGGTGCGCAGGCGGCGAGGAGTGCAGATAGAAGGAGGATGAGCCGAGAGCAGCCATACAGCCCCGACCCCCAAGCAAGCCTCTCCGCCTCTCCTCTTAGCCCGGATCTTCTCCCACGTACCACACCTTCCCTGTTACATGCAGCCACAGTACTCCACGGCCGAATATAAATACGAAACCAATAATATAATCAAAATAATTAATTATTGGTGGGTCCCAATATAAGGAATCATAAAATACGACCCAAAAGAAAGGCACAAGTGAAAAGCCCAGAAATGAGTCCACGGATCAAGAGGGCTGGACGGACCAAGAGGCCCCAAAGCACAGGCTAATGTCCCAAAGGCCTAAGGTATAATAAAGATCCGAGAGGTTCCTTCAGCCCACAAGGAGTCCGAGGACATCGCGAACGGCTGGCGACATCCAGAAACGAGGACCAAAAGAATAGGCCCGAGAACCCCCAGAAGCTCCACCAAGTCACCAATCAATCCGAGAAGTCAAAAAGAGACTCAAGGACCCTCCACAAAAGTCCAAAGACCCTTCAAGGGCTACCTTCCCCAATGAGTCCTCGAACCCACAAAGCAACAAGGCACGCCACGCGAGGACGAGGACTATCTCATACATGGCCAAGGATGCCAGCTAAGCAACTTCGCCGATTCCCAAGGGACCTATAGCTACTACCAGTTGCCGTTCCCACAAGGCACGCCCAATTAAATTAAAACTAATGTCTAGACCCTGCGCGCCTAACACGCGCTGGCCTACCAGCGGCGCCAGCCGCGTGCTACCCCGCACATGTCAGCAGTATTAAATATGGCCAGTGGGATAGTGGACAGCCTCTCGGCCATCCGCTGGCTGCCACGTGTCCCCTCCCCAACGGCACATTTTCTCCTATAAATACCCAACGAACCCCCTTTCCGGGGGGCGGTTCTTCCTCCAAGCAGTCTTCCTCCAAGTCATTCTAGACAAGAAAAAAGAGAAAGACTTCAACTCTCTCTGCCCCACTCTCTCTCTCTTCCCCAACAAGAATAAACAAAAGAGTGATAAGGCTTCCCAACAAGAGAGTCCTCTAATGAAAGAAATACCAAATAAGAGGTAAGGATGGGATCTACCCTAAACACTTGTACTTTGTAAATACTTTTATCTAAATAGTAAAGTATTTCTAAAGACCCAGAGTATCGTGATTTTTTCCTCCTCATTCAAAGGAGATTTTTCATGTAAAAATCTAGTCTCAATTTCTCCCTCTCCACATCCATTATCCCCAAACACTTGTATTGCACGTGGACCCCGAGTTTCGGAACGCAACAATTATATATTTAAATAATAATATTATTATTTTGATATTTTTTTTCTTCTTAGAATGTTTTTTATGACCAACCAAGCTATACAAATAATTATACTAAATTAGGCTACTTTATGAAAATTTTCCCATAAACTTTAAGGTATTTCAATTCCAATGACTATTTGATTTAGCCAATGGTTAAAATTGCTTCTCATAAAATAAACGACGACTGTTTAGAAAATAGATAAGAAGTAAATTTTTATTCTCTTTTAATATCCCATGCTAAAATTACTCATTTTATAAAAAAAAATAATCTTAATCTTTATATGAATTAATGACACAAAACAAGTAAAGTATGTCGATAGTAAATTTGAAGTGATCGGCTATTGAATAATTTTTTAAAAAATTATGAATATATAATATGATAACACATGCATACAAATATTTATTATAAAATAAAAAAAGTATAAATATTACATGAAAAAAGCCCATTTGATAATTATATAAAAAACTATGGGGCTTTGTGTTTAAATATATTTATTATATGCAAGTCTAATTACAATAAACTTACAAAAACTAATTTCAAAATTATCACAAAACTTAGACAAATTAAATAATGAATAATGAGAGAGTCATCGTTAAAATGCCATGAACAATGACCTGAATAGCACACTTATAACAATAAATGTCATAATACATATCACAGCTTAAATAGTTTGTGAAATTTTCACCATATAGCCATCATATATGTATTAGACGTAGACATTTTACTTAACTCGATCAAATGCATCAATCAAATGCGTGCATATCATCAGAGGCTCTAAGTTATGTATGTGCATGCATTAGGCTTGATTTAGGTGCAATTCAATAACAATTAATAAATATATGCATAAAAAAAAACAACTAAACTTATTAGAAGATCCATATTTTTTATGATTATTCAGTGCAGTTTGAATAAAAAAATATAGAATAATATCTAAATAAATATATATATATATCCCTATAAATTTTATTAAGCTTTTTATAACATTAATTTGAATATATTTTCTTGGGCATTATATCACTTTTTTGTGGGTTTTATATTAAATGAAAAAATCTCAATAACTGAGATTCGTTAGATCTCAATGCAAAGATTTAATCAAAATAAAATATTAATGTGACTTATGAGATTGGTGCTCGATGAATGTATAAGGAGGCGCATGGATTCCAATAGCTAATGATACCTAAAAGGCATCTAAAGAATACTAAATATTTCAATATTTTAGATTAAACCTAATTATTTTATACAATTATTGTTATTATTATTATTATTGCGTTATCACTTATAATTGGGGTGAGCTAGTCCTTCTAATAATCAGAATCTATTTTCTGTCAATATTGAATTACATAGTTGCTGCATTCGACGTTGAAATATTTTAAATTATTGGGATTAAATTTAATTCTGGTATACATTGATTTTATTTGTTGACGTTATGCAGAATTATGATCAATTAGTCCTTAGAAACAATTAAAATGCATTTTTTTTTTTTTGGGGGTCAAGATTGAGTTATGTAGCTGTGAAAATCCGAAAATAAAAGGCCTGGTTATTTATAGACGGAATAAAAGGAAACTACCTCTTTAATTTCCAAACCAAAATGGCTTAATTATCATTATCTAATATTAATGAAATAGCTACCATACCTTCGATCTCAGACCTATCGCCAAAAAAAAAAAAAAAATCATAAATATAAATTTTAATTGAAATTCCCACAAAAAAATTATTTTGATTATCCAAAAGTTATATAGTGTCGAGAAACTGTTAAAAAGGAGATACTGCCATTGGTGGGCTTTTAATCACTTTAATTTCTTCATTATTTTGGTCATCTTAATGTTTATTGGTTGATTTATCCAAGTTAATTGTAAATCTAACAGTCATTTTAAGAGGGTCGATTACAATAAAATTCATATTTTACTGTGAAGATTATTATTTTTTGGATAGTTTTTCATGAGTTAAAAATAATTTTTTAATAAAATTATGTGTTGATTTGATTAAATTGTTTGTTTTTTAAAATATATAATCATCTAATATTTTCATATAATTTAAATAGGGTTTCGTATTTGATTATATTAAAGATTTATTGTAAACTTTGTGCGTGATAAAATTTTGAAATGCGTTTCTAATAATATTTTCATATCAATCAAATATAATTTGTTTTCTTTAAAATATTTAATTTTAAATAAATTTAACATTAAAAAATGGTATCAAACCAACAATAAAAACATATGTATTTTGCAACGAGAAATGTGCTATGGTTGAATATTGAAATGAGCTGAGACTTGGAAACCAGGTTGAACATTCATTTTAATTGGTTTAGGGGTAGCTCCATCTCTTTAGAATACGGAGGTTATTTTTTTTTTTATTTATCAATCATCGATTGGATTGTTATAATTTAATAATTTAATATGTTTCCAAATTTGAGTTCTTATATAGATTAGGGAGCCTCCCTGCCTTCATTGGTCGTGTCGAACTTAAACAGATTCGATCCCTATCTCTAATAATCTGAATCTTACGTAACAAAATGAATAAACAAAATGTTATAGTGTTAGTGAGACTTTATCTTCATTTATTATCCGATATTCAATTAATAATTTATCTTAAAAAGATTGAAAGATATAGGGATAAGAATTATGCACGATGATGTAATGGTATGGGGTTAGAGTTTGGTTTGGATATTAAGTTTGGCGTGGAGTAACTTTGAGATTATAGGAGTAAGAATTGTAAGAGATTTATTTGAAGGCTCTTTGAGCATATAGCTGCCTTCCACAAACTATTGAGTGTGAGTTTTTTAGTATATCTGCCGTGTCATTGTCTATGCGGGTGAGGAAGTATTTATAACATTTGAACAAATTTAGCCCTGTTTGGGTGCCAAGCCGACCAATAGCTATTTGTGTGGATTTGGTAGGTTGTCATGGGAATCGTGGGTATTGATTGTAACAATCATGATCAATCGCAATGATTTATTCATTATTCGAGAAGGTGCTAGACGCAGCAAATATGAGAGTTATCATTGGAAGAAATTTTTTGATTTGGACTCACCATTTTAGGATAAATTGTGATCAGAGATAATATTTGGGGTGCCGATCTGGATAAGGCAAGTAATTCCAGTGCGTGGGAAGAGGATCGTAGGTTATCGTGATTGGGCTGAGGTCAATTTGGACTGTTTGGGTGTGTTGGGATGTTGTTCGAGTCAACGAAAATACTGACTAGTCCCTAGGCTTATGGGCCAAATACCCACCATTAGTCCATGGGCTTTCATGTTGGGCCGCCCATTTATATTGTCCCATCATAATTAATTTTTTTATATTTTTAAAAATAATTAAATTATAATTATTTATTTAAATGTTAATAATTTAGATTAATATATATATATTTTTCATAATTTTAAGAGATGAAGCTACCTAATTTCCATTTTACTCCTAGGTATATTTTTTAGTCAATAATTCTACGGAAATTTAAAATTAGTAAGAACTACATACATTTGCCTTTTCCCTTTTCAGACGCTTTCGTACAAAATTAAATTTTATTAATTTGTTTTTTAATAAATAAACACCCTTTATTAGAAAATGAATTTAAAAATTCCATTTTTTAAGAAAAATAAAACCCCATATTTTTATCCAGGCCATTGGATTAATAATAGTTTTTAAATAATTATTTTTATTGATTATTTTAAATATTAGAAGTAACATTAATAAATATTAATATTATACTTTTTAAAAAAATATAATAATCTTTAAATTGACACTAGATTTTAATCAACAGTCATATTAAAGAAGTTGAGCCGTAGTTCTTTTAAGAGAAATAGAATTTCATATTTTCTTAAAAATACAGCATTATGTAATTTTTTTTGAATTAAGTTAAAGCTAATCCATAAATCACGCAATTAACCTTAAATTCTTCTATGCTTGTAAAAATTATTTCATATTTTGGTGGTGCCACGAACCTATCGAAATGCTTTGGTGGACGGAACCCATGGCAATGAATACATGAAAAGATGAAGACAGCATTATGTAATTTTTTTCTTTGAATATTTATAGTGGAAGATTTTTCCTTTAAGAGAGGTCTACTAGCCACCGGTGCATGTTGGGAGGTTGCCCACCTACTCTGCTGATTGGATCAAGTTAGGAGGCTGTCCACGTACTCTGTTGATTAGGCTAATCCATCGCGCGTTGAAGGCAAACCGTAATCATAATGTCAGTATTTAAAGTGACAAAGTATGTCACACAATTAACCTTAATAAAATATTCTTGTCTATGCTTCTTGTCTCCCTCATAAAAAGAAAGTATTTAACAAATTCTTTTTTAATTGAGGGTTCCAGGTGTTCATTCATCTGAATGAAAGGAGTTTGTAGTTCCTATTCAATTCAACAAATTGCCAACGAATTTGCGGGATGGCCAAAAACCCGTTGCCGTACAATTTGTAATTTACAATTTAAGACGAATGAAAAAACTACCATTTGGGCGCGTCAACTCAGCTTTTGAAAATAGACAAATGGCGGCATAGATTATTTCGTATTTCCCTCTCATCCTCTAATCAGGAACCTTTCACTTAAAAGCATCACTCGGATTTACTTTTTCATCTCTTTCTCTCTATCACTCTCTCCATCTGAATTCGAGGGCTCAACACTTGGTTTGGTTCGATGAAGCAAACTTCACCGTTCCTAGGCGAGCAGGAAAACGGCGTGCGCCCCACCCGCGCATCCAAGAAGAGGGCCGTAGCAGTAGCAGCTGGGCAGTCTCTGCAACTATCCACACGCAAGAAACGAGTCGTTTTGGGAGATATCACTAATGACTTACCCAACACTACTGAGTTGACTCGGTCCGATTCGATTTACGCGCAGCAAAAGCCGAAACGACGTGAAGAAGCGAAAAAGAACGGAAAGAAGAAGAAGAACCAACAAGAATATCTGGAACCGGAGATTATTTTTGTCGCTGAACAGGAGGAGTGCGGTTATGCTTCATCTATATATCAACATCTCCACTCTTTGGAGGTATCTAATACAATAATAAATTGGGTTCTTTAATTTATTCATTTTGTAGGTTTTCTTTTTCATATTGCTTTTTGCAATGGATGACTGGAACTTGCAAAAAATAGAAGGATGAACGTCTAAGTGGTTGGGATGGCACCTCAAGAGACGAGATTCGTGGGTTTAATGGGTTTATTTTGGTCGTATTATGCTTGCTCCATGGATGTCTAGTTCAGTATGACTATAAAGGTGGATTTTTTCGTCGTGTTGATTTCTTATTGAATGGGTCATTGATCCAGAGTTTCCTCACAAGCCTCATCCTGGACGATAGATGGGAAGAGTAGATTCTTCACAAACAAAATTTATGTATTTCTACATTATTCATCCGATTTCTGTTAAAGTTCAGTCGTTCAAATTTTTATTAATGCAGATAAATTCGAATGGGAAATATCTATCAGCTGTCTTAGCACTTGTGTATTATCCCAAAAGAGTATGCTTAGAGAAAACAATTTTGAGCTGTATAACGAAGAGGGTCCACGCTTAATTGCTTCTGATGATGTCCAAAATAAATGATGCTCACCGCCTGAAATCAAGTAGTTTAATGGATTTTGGGGTCCAGACATATGAATTTTTGCAACTGAACTTCCACCTTGAAGCTTTCGTTAAGATTTCCATTAGGATGCAGACCGACTTCCGATGAGCTGAAAAGACCTTTTTTGTTGGGGGGGGAGGAGAACAACTGAGAAGGTGCACTCAATGGAGAGTGCTTTTATCATTATTTCGGTGGATAATCGTTCGAATTTATCCAATTGTCGTTATTAAAAATTGAAAAATAAAATAATAATAATTGCATCAATTAATTTAAATTTTTATCTAATATTTAATATTTATTTTTTAATTATTGATTTAAAAATTTTATTAAATATGAGAGTTTATCAGTAGGAGGATTATAATTGTCCTTTAAATTAATGAGATCTTAAAATTTATTATGTATGACTGTTATTTTTAATATTTGGTTTGATTGAAAGAAAAAACTTGCAATTAAAAAAATGAGTTTATATTTATATAGTAAGTTACCATCCATGACATCATATCTGTATGTATTTATATTATTTCATCATCAGTTGTCTTGATAATCAAGTCAATGCGGATACCTTACAGTTTTAAAGTGCAAGTGCTCATATTTCAACTCATCAAATATGATTAGGCTACAACATTCAAAAAATGATTGTACTTGCTGTCATCAGTCTAGTTAAGGACCAGGTGATTTACGTGGGTGTTATTGTTATACAAGAATTTTAACACGTAGCACGTGGCCTTGTCCTTGATCTCGATGGTGGCTTGTTCAGATGGAGGAGAAAAGGAGACCTTCGTCCCAATATATGGAGAGGATTCAGAAGGATGTGACAGAGAATATGCGTGAAATTCTGGTCAATTGGCTGGTAGAAGTTGCCGAGGAGTACCGCCTTGTTTCAGATACCCTATATCTCACAGTATCTTACATTGACAGATACTTATCTTCCCGTGCTATCAACAGAAGGAAGCTTCAACTTCTTGGTGTTTCTTGCATGCTAGTTGCCTCGTAAGCTTAACAGCTGTTTCTTATTTATTAAAAACTGTTTCTATCGGTGAAGTTTAGTTCTTTAATCCTTCCTCAATTTTACTATTGGTGCAGAAAATATGAGGAAATAAGTCCTCCACATGTTGAGGACTTCTGCTATATAACAGATAACACCTACACTAAGGATGAGGTATGTTCTTGTAGTGTATTGTAATTCCGTTTTTTTTTTTTTTCTTTAATTCTCTGTTCATTGAATAAAATTTTTATAGGCATTATCTACTCATATGGTTTTTTTGTTGAATATACAGGTGGTGGATATGGAGAGAGATGTTCTGAAGTTTCTGAATTTTGAGATTGGAAACCCTACAATAAAAACATTTCTCAGGCATGGCCCTTCTGTTGGGAAAAAACAGTTCTTGCATGAATTTGTGATAGTGATCCCTTTTCTTCACTGTCCTGTCATTTCTCCGAGGGACTTGTGATTTTTTTTTTTTTTTGGTGTCTTCCTCCTTCTTGTTTCCTTTATTTTAAGATGTTTCATGCAATTTATTTGATCTTTTGCAGAATACTCACGAGAGCTGCTCAAGAGAATTGTGATGTAAGCTCACAACTTCACCCTCTCCATTTTTCATCTCTCCCATTTGGTCATTTTTCTTAACGAGTTCATGATACGTTCATTTCTGCTTCCCAGTCTCCTGATTTGAAGTTCGAGTTCTTGGGATGTTATCTGGCAGAGCTAAGTTTGCTGGAGTACGGGTGTGTGCATCTCTTGCCATCAATGATTGCAGCTTCAGCTATTTTCCTAGCGAGGTTCACCCTGAGACCAAAGATGCATCCTTGGGTAAGAAAATTCCCTAAACTTTAGAGCTCTTGTTATGTTTTGCACAAGAATGTCCCAAAATATAGGATATAAAATGTGGGATTGTGATTAGTTTGAAAAGTATTATAATGATTGACAGAATTTTAAAAAATATCATCTGTACTTTTATCAAGCTAACTTATCTGAAACTGATATTTAAATAGTATTTATCAGTTCATTTTAAATATTTTTCTATTTTTTAAAACTCCGATTGACTATAATTTATTTTCTATTCACTTGATTGTTTTATGATTTTTAGAAAATTAATATTCTCGGTACAAGTTTAAAAAAATTAGATTCACTAGGTAATTTAAAATTATTTAAAAAATCTAATTTATTGTTGTTTTCCTCTTCTTTTTTATGCGAGGCATGTTATTGCAAATTCATTACATTAGTCTGCTTGCATGCTGATTTTTTTTTTTTTTTTAAAAATTTTTATATGATGAAATAAAAAAAATATATATTTATTAATAATAAATATAAAATAATAATTTTAATTATTATATTTTTATATCTATAAATTAATTAAAAATTTTAGTTTATATATTTTTAATAAATCGTGTATCTTCGTTTAAAAAATAATGATTATTGACATTGTTTCGTCAAATTACTAGACATCAATTACTCATGTGGCCAAAGCACGCACCAGATTACTTCACGATTGTTCCATTCAGTTTTCCAACTCATGCGACCATTTACGTTTTGCATTGTATGAATACCAGTTTGATAACTTTCCATGACATTTACATTTACTGGTGCCTAAGGCGAAGCAACAGAAATACTATGCATACATGTTTGTTGCCAGTTTGATTCACAAACACTAATTGAATGAAAATGTCGACGCATGTGGTCAACTAAATGTTTGGGAACTCCTGTTAGACGACTATAATTATTCTCAATGAATAAGATAAGATAAAACTAGGGTTGATAATTAAGATTATCTAATTTGGTTGGTTGCTTCAATAGGTTGGAATTAAGTAGAGAATTAATTCTTTAGCTTTAATATGGAAAAATAATAATAGGACTAATGAACCATAAATTAATGTGAAATGTGTTTTTACTGTGTTCACATAAGAAAATATATAAATATGTCATCTATACATTTCCAAACCACCCCACCGCTATCACCTGCCATTGCCACAGCTAACACATGATATATTGTAAACTTTATGTGGAAAAATACTAATCTGGCCTAGAACTATTCAACCTTAAAAATCAGAAATAAGTAAACCCATGAATGTAATAGTTCACTTATTTATTATCTGTATACTAATTAAATAGTAGAATTATCATTATTTTATTGAGAATAAGTATGGAGTGGATTTATGATTTTACTCAACCAAATATGTCCTGAGGGTGATCAAATGCATATGCCATAACTTGGAGAAGGGTAAGTATTTGATCAGTGTTGAGCATGGGCTAAAATCGATTTTTCTAGTAATGTGCATATGATCAATGTAATAAAGTGCAGTGCAGCTCTAACGTCCTGTTTGGTTGGATGAAATTGCGTATAAATTTTGATTGGCCTGAATGTTTATTTGTGGGGAATACTTATTGCCTAATATGATTGAAAAACTTGAGTGAAAGTTATTATTCATTGGGAACATTTATTACTAAAAAGGTGGGAAAACTAACGCCAAGGGAAACATTGGTTGATTTATTGCCAGAATTCATGGGATAAATATTCCTAGTCTAACCTTGATGCCCTACCTCCTCCATGGCTGCCTCACCTCTATAGGTTGGCCACCACTCCCCCGGTGGTGGTGGTAATATCTATTCCCAAGTAGGATATTTATTTTCCATAAAAATGCAATAGTGTTATATTACTTATATAATAATATACTATTCCTTTCATTATATAATCTTTCGGCAACTGAATTCCACCTGCTGGTGTTGGTTTATCCACATAGCAATTTAAATGGTTAATTTTGTTGCAGAGTGTGGCCTTGCAAAAATGTTCAGGATATCGGTCATCTGAGCTGAAGGAGTGTGTGATTGCTATCCATGAATTGCAGCTAGGTCGGAGAAGAACCTCTTCACCAGCAGTAAGGGAAAAATACATGCACCATAAGGTTTGGCTACCTTCTGCTCCTTGCCTCACTAGCGAAAAGACAACTTTCATGGGAAAATTTGCCATAATTTATCCATTCTATGTATAATATCATGAAAATTGGATACAATTTCTATTATAAGTCACCATTGTTATGTATTCCATCATCTCAAGCATCCCTTTATTCATTATTCTTTTCTTTTTTTTCTTTTTTAAAATTGTTTAAAATATTGTTTTTTACCTTAATTTTGGGACATTGGATTCAATATAAAATGTACAATTTTGTATTTATGAATGTTATTCCAGAATTATGAATTATAAGTTCAATTTTAAAACATAACAAAATTTGATAAATGGGTAAAATTTGGTGATATTAAAAGTATTTTCCTTAATAAATGTTTTAGGTACATCCTTTTGCTATTTTTTATATATCTTTTGGGAATATAACATTTGGTCATTTAATTATTATTATATGGGTTTGTTAATACATATAGATAAATGTAATGCCTCAAAATTACCAAAGGTTGTCCCCCTAATACCTCTACTTGATATTCTTTCTTCTCATCCTATCTGAACAGTTCAAGCAGGTGGCTTTACTGTCACCTCCGGAAGAAATTCCGACTCGTTATTTCAAGGCTGTTTAGTCTCTCGAAGAGAGTTCTGTGCACTGTTCCATTGATTCATATCATCTTGCTTGCTGATGGAGCTTTATAATGCCAGAGTTCTTAAGTGCGTAGCTCATTGAAGTTTAGAGTATCACAGATCAATCTTGAGACTTCAGCAGCTATTGACAAGCACGATGAATTTTCTTTAGTATGAATGGATTAGGGTTTTCAATAAGCAACTAACTAGGTTTCTTCTGCAATGTCGGAATCAGTGCTGTCTAGAGACTTGTGTCTCTGAAGTTTCGAAGAAGCTTTATACTCAAAAGTCTTCAAACTTTGCCACTAGAGAAAAGGATCTTCAATGCTTTTGCATTTGTTGAATCTTTATACTGTTTAAATTATTCTGCTGATTCCCATTGAGATGTTCATTCCTAATCTCACAGTTTACGTTGAATGGAGTATATTATGAACAATTTTCATGCCTTATTGTTTACATGTTTTCCAATTTTTAAGGGATATATTATCAATAAATCTTTGCTCTTTAATACTGAATGTTCTCCAATGACTAGTTGGTGATGCTAAAGCTAGATGTATCGGGAAGGGAATGTTGGCACTAGAGGTTGACAATAATGAGCTCAAAGTAGCCAAAAATGAGATGTGAATGGTTATACTGTCAAAGTTTCTCCCATTCTCATCCTCTCCCTCTCTTTGCTAAAGATCAGAATGGTTAAATTGGATGTTATATTAGGATCTACATTATAAAATATATAACATAAAATATTCAATTTATATTAGAATTAGATTAGGTTTTATGTAATATTCTTATTATCTGCATATCTATGATATACATGATATTTGGGTTAGATGTGGCTTGGGACATAGATGCCTGAACCTAATTATAAATTTTGGGTATTTATCCAATACCCAAGCCCATTAGAGTTTATCATCCTCCATGCTTCCGTTGTTTGAGGATTTAATCTTCATCAAATGATTACAGTTATGATAACATATTAAATGTGTTTGACCCTTTCTATAATTATAATTTTCCAAATTGTCTTCCCGTTAAAAATATGAGACTACTGTAACTACTCTTGAGAAATGGCACTAGATGAATGGAATTCCATCAGATAGACCATGCCCTACACAAGCATAGCTCGTCCCTAGAAGGCCTTTCTGTTCTACCTAAACAGTTTACAACAGCCTACAAAAAAAATTGAAAGAAAAAATTAAAAAAGGGCTAAAAATTAAAATGAAGGTGATTTGCATAAAAGTATAAAACCAATTTTTGTGAATAAGTACCATCATCATGAGTTCCTCACATAGTGCAATTATATTATTACACAAAATTCCACATTTTTACTAGCTCCAAACCATCCACAGAAGGAGAGCTTACCAGCTCGAATGGCTGCAAGATACAATTGTACCTGCTGTGCCAATCCATGCCTAAGCTCAAGTACCTGCAATGACAACAGTATGAACGATGTGTTTTCAGCTCTCAATCAGATAACAAGCCAGTCAGTTGATTCTTATACTGAACAGCCATTCACTGGAATCAAGGAGCCCAAGAGCACGATCATCACCACATGCATGAAAACAATTCTGCATATATGCTCATTAGCTTTTAAGAGGAGCTTCAAGACAAAATGAAGATACAAGTTGAAAAGGATGCAATGAAAATGAAATTAAAGATTAAAATTAGTTAAGAATGATAATGGAAGTGAAATTGAGTTCAAAATTTCCAAGAGCAACCCCAACCTTGGTGAACAAAAATGAAGTTCAAGAGTAATCAGCGAAAAGTATATATGAGGGAAAATGCAAATGCCTTAAACTGGCCAAGTTGGCGTACCAAGTTCGTGATATTTCTTCCATTGTTGAATAATTGCCACCGTTTCCCTTCTGTCTCCCCCCCCCCCCCTTTTTCATCAGTCCATTCCTAATGTGTTCTGATTTCCTCTACATGTGAGAAAACCCATTGCTAAGAGTGATATTAGATAGATTTCCTTATCCATAAATCTTCAGAAATTATATCTATAGAAGTAAGTATGAGAAAATAACATATAAGATGATTTAAATACTTGAAATATTTGTTAAAACAAAGCACATATAAGAAAATATGAATTAAATGTAGTTGGAGGAAAGAAACAAAGAGAAAACCTACAAAACTTAGAATGATATAATAAAAAATAATTTAAAATTTCTTCTACTATTAGAGAAAATGGATTTGTTTAGTCAACCCCATTTAGTAAGACTCAAGACTTTTGACATTGTATTGCAGCAATTCAAACAACAGAACTAATTTTTTTTTAATAGAACTCATGGGAGAACAGACTGTCCAATGCGGCTTCAAAAGCCAATATACATACATGACTACACATTCATCCCAATAGTTATGAATTCTTATAACAGGCTTGTTTTCTGATGTCCCAATCAAAATGCATTGTGCTTTAAATCAACTCATTTAGAGATGTGGAGCACCTTTAGAACACCATAAAAGCCATGCTGATGCACTAGTATGGCTAATTTTTGCGACATTAAGATGAAAATCACTAGCATACATTACTTAGATACATCATTCCCTGTCGCACGACCTGACAAATCTGCTCTTGCACTTCATGTGAGCTGACCTCAAAACTGTCATAACATGCACACAGTTGACCCCATTTCTAATATTCGGGTAAGCCATCCAAGGAAGAACAACATTTGGCTAAGAATCAGCCTTGCATTCAAAAATAACTGTAAAAACTTAGGTAAAAGAACCTTATCGCAATCAAAATTACTCTCCATAGATGTCCCTGCTGATGTCATCCTTGCACCATGGACTCTCAGGAGAGCCCTCCTGAATATCCAAAAAACCAATCAGGGTAGATCCTAAGAAGAGCCAGCCTGGACATCATAAAAAAAACCCCTTTAAATCTCTCCTCCACAAAAATAATCTTAGGAGAAAAAAAATCCCATAAACCCCAAAATTCCACTCTCATCCCCAAAAACCAAATTGGCCCACACTATTTGAAACCTCAAAGAACTTGGCCTTCTTTGAAAACACAGTTCACAAAAGAATTATCCACAGCAGGAGAAGACTCGGGCATAGAACATGAGCATGCAAAGCTGAAGGAATTTTTTCAATAAGAAGTCAAAAATCAGAAACTAACATAGCCAAACAGCCAAAACTAACAGGAAACTATCCCTTGTACATGCTTCCTACAACCCCATCTCCTACATCCATCGAATCTGAGCAAACTCGCAACCATGACTGACGTGATAAGCATCATTGACGTCACCACACCCACTGTCTGCCATCATCTCCTCCACGGAATCATCATCATGCTTAAGACCCCTAACCCAAATGCAACAATTGATAGCATGGCAAGACAATTGAACGCCTGGATTTCTACTCTGCAGCCGAAAACAACCATGATCTTCTAGACCTCAATGAACTTACACCACACAAGCCGCCAGGAATGAAGATAAAAGCACAACTCTCATATATTTGATCTGAACCAGCACATTTCAATCCCAGATTTCTAGCACAATCAACAAAATAAAGATTTGCATCCAAACATTTGCAAACTAGACTTGCCGTTTCAACCGAAGTCAAAAGTATTTGATTACTTAACCTGCCTCTTTCTTCAAATACAGTAGAAACACTGCCATTAATAAGGCTCATGTTGACGATTTCCCCCTCCATATGAACAGATCTACATCTAGAAACCATAAATCAAAAGGAAACTGTAACTCTATAGGAGCAAAATCATCAGATATGACAAAAGTGTCACATAAAAGGGAAGGGAGCAAGAAAAAGGGAACAATAGCATTAGCCTGGGTAGTGAGAGAAGTCAACAAAATTTACAATTTTCATGATAATATTTGCAAGCAAATGCTTTATCCCCCCAAATAAATAAATTTTTTACCTACTGGTCTTTGAACACTTGGAAATCAAATCTTGATGCAAGAGCCAAAATATGCAAGGGGTGAAATTTCCAGCTTGCACTTTTGGAATTTTTCCAAAACACCTAGCCAAGGGACCTTAACAAATTTTGCCTTTAAATGTGATAAATAAAGCAAAGAATAAAGCCAATCCCCAATCGAAACCATAACAAATTTAAAAAGAAGGCTTGCAAGACACAAAATGACAAACCTTTAGACTAACTACAAAATATTCATGTTTCACTTCTTCAAACATAGCATCAATATTGAACCATTCTTCATACCACAACTTTCAATTTACCATTTGAATTCTTTTCCTAAGAAATCAAAACCTATCTTCCAAACACACCATCAATATTGAACCATTTTCCCCAACTTCTCCATCAACTTATCATATAGACATCTATCTGAAAAAACAAAAAACCTACTTTGTAGATCAAGGAAACATCCATTTTAACTCCAAAAGTATAGATAATTTTCCTGCCAAATGTGCTGCTAAACAGCAATGGACCGGCGAGAATACTCAGCATTCAAAATTGCACCTGTTGGGTTCTATTTAGATGCAACACCAAATAGCGGCAGAGGCATTTTCTGAATCTCAAAATCAATCACATAACCTTCATCCTCTTCTTCCAAGAAACAAATACATCCCGAGTTCACTTATATGGCAAGCCATGCATGTGCCATAAGTTCTTTGATCTCTTGATATTCTTCATTGGACGGTTCCTAATATGACCATATAGGAAATGCCACAATCCAGATAATGAAATAAGACACAACGGAATATATGTTTCCCTTTGTTTCACAAATGCATCTGTTTGGCATTTGAAAAGCTTTCCTTTGCACATTTAATAGTAGAAATTCTCATAAGTGTCCCAGTCCAGGAACTAAAAAGCCCACAGAAGCAGATTTATGCTTCTGAATCTCCATTGTATAAGAGGCTCCCCAATAGAACCTGCACACACAGGAATGAAGAATTCTAAATTTTACCGGAATCCCTGCATGCTGTCTCCTCCATTTCAGTAAGTCTATACATTCTGAATCTTCCGAGAGATTTCCAGCAGTCCTCTTCAAAAAGCATTCACAGCTTTCCTTTATTGACTGTCCTACTGACCCTGTCCCTTCTCCCATTCAACCATACAACACAACAAGCTACTCTAACAATGACACTAGCCGGTGGCAACAAGTGATTGCTTTAGCTATAGTTGAGTGGAGTGGCATTAATGGTGCATGGGTGACAGAGATATAGATAAGACTTTAAGAGAGGGCCCCAAAACCTTTCCATCTGATGATTACTTTTACCTTATCATGCCTGATTTGGTATCTGAGAACATCTCCAAACACAATATCAGCTGAACTTACTTCTCCAACCATGCTACGCTAGGCATCCTGTGTCAGCAGTCTACAAATCATAGATTCAAATAATTTAAAAACTGATGAACATATTTAAGTAAATCTCCCCAACACAATCATTTTGGGGCCTTTATATGTGAAAGAGGGAAAAAAGATTTGTACAACCTTACATATTAGCATTTAACGCCCATAAAAATTGCATTCATTTTTGGAATTTATGGACAAAAAAGATAGGAAAGAATAACAAGGTGTATACTTCGTCTGCTAATATGTCCTCTATAAGTTTGAGTCATTTTTCCAATCCTGCTGACCATATCAATGTATACAACCAGCTTCAAAATGCAGCCAGAACGGAACTGAGAGACACATATTTAGGCAGCTGATGTATAAAAAGCAGGCAAAACAACTACTAAGTTTCACCTTCTGGCATAAAACATAGATTAATTTATTCCCTTGGTCCTCACAGGATCCATCAATATGAATTACACAAGCAAAACAAGTTCTAGTAACGAAAAAAAAAACCAACCACAAGCAAGTCAATCAAAGGAGGAAATAGAGCGAGATAGGAACCTACATTGCGACATCACAATCTTGTCTTTTGACGACCGAAAGCACCTCGCATCATCACCCATCTTTTCCATTCTTCCCTATAAATCCCAATCCCAACTTCTTCTTAACATCCAAGCTTTCAGATAATCCAATAAATAATTAACTATGTTATCTCTTCCTAATTGATTGAACTGCCACATAGCAAATTTCACCAATAAAGAAAAAGCATGTGAAAAGAGTACCATATAAAAGGATATATCATAGTAGTGGACAAGATTATCATAAATATGTGCTATAAACAGACTCAAAGAGAAAATTAGCGATCCTGATAAGTAGAGAGAAAGAATGTACCATGGGAGAGCTCGCAACATGCCCGAACCCCTACTGATAGGTGAGATGTTAATCGGGGCACGGCTACGGTGCTATGCAGTGGTAAAAACGATTGAGTACAGCCCAGTTCACCCAAATTCCTACAGAGAGAGTAACACTCAGGAGAGCTGTAATAACTAGCACTTAAATTCACAGATAATCTATAATCTCGCTTGCTTCTGCTTTCTAATAAATCTATGACAAATGGAACCTGAAAAATTGGAAATGTGTTCTATTCTACGTATGGATTTGAAAGTAAATTATGGGTAGACAGTTATAAAGTAAAACGAAAAAAGACAATTAAGCACCAAATCAACCCCAAAAGTTTCCAGAAAGACCAATCGGCCGAGTTCTTTTCCTCCTTTTTTTTAACCCTATATTTGGTGCTACAGAAACAATGGAGAGGCGCTCGATTCAAGGGTATGAGAGTGATACCTAGAATGGGCAAACGAGAGGCGGCGATGGTGAAGGCGAGAGGCAGAGACTGCAGGATGACGAAAGCGTGAGATAGGTGGCGTTGAGCGGATTGACGAAGACCGAGCGCTGGAGATCAGTGACCTTGACAATGAACCACAGCGCCATGCCATTTTGCTCTTCTCCCTTCTCTGCTGAAGTAAGCCAGATCGTTTGCGTTTGGCAAGCGTTTCACAACCGGAAAAATCGCGCAGACCAGGGTTCCCCCCGGGAGAGGGGATCCTACTCAGATAAGCAGGATCACCTGCTTTGCTAATATCAGTCATTGGATTGAAAAAATTTTAATTGTTAAAATTTAAATATTATTTAATAATATTTAAATAATTAAATTTTTTAAAAAATAATTTAATTTTATAATTTAATATTTAATAAATATTAATATTATAATTTTTTTAAAAAAATTATAACTATATTTAATATTTTTTTATAATTTTAAATTATAGCTATTAGATTAATTTTTAATTCAATTCAATGACTAGTTTGGGTAAAGCAGGAGATCCTGCTTCTTTTGGAGAAGTAGGATCCCCAAACCCGGTTCCCCCCCATTTTGTTATATTCTGTAACATATTATATATTTTTTCTATAATTAAAACTTATTCTTATAATATAAAAAATTAAAAGTAAAATGTTATATCAATGTATTATTTTAATTTTAATTTTTTTATTTTTAAAATATTCCCAATTATAAAAAAATAAAAAATTTAATATCTAAGAAGATGATAGCACATTAATTACTTTTTTCATTAGGTTTTATTTACTGTAATTTTTTTTCTGATTACGAAAATATATAAGTTCTTCTCTGTATGCTTTCTAAAAAAATTATCAATTTACTTTTTAAACTTATTTATTTTATAACTTTTATTTTAAAATAAAAGCATATATTTTAAAATTTGTATGAATATTAGAAATTTTTTGTTTTCACTTTAGCATTTTTCCCCAGTATAATTGGCATCGTACAATTATTCATTTGACCTTTAAACTCAACATTAAATAGAATTTTAATTTAAAAAAATAAGTTAATAATCTGCTTCAAAACATAATAATTTACAAAATTTTAAATGATTTTTAATTTATAATGGGAATATATACAAGGGCATATTTTTTCCATCTGGTTTAGCATAATGACAGAAAAACATGTGTTGAAAATTAATACTTACGAGGGTTGAAAATTAATCCTAACGTTTTGATGAGGTGATGATAATGTTTGAATGACAAGCTCTGTCCCCCGAGAAATTTGCAGGAGAAAAAAATTTATATATAATATATTATTCTAAACTCTGAAGTTTGTAGTATTAAATGTTGCTCCACTTGTGCTTGAACAATATTGGATTTTCTAGAATAAGTAGAATATGTTCTTTGGGTAGATGAAAATTTAATTGATAGAGGAGCAAATGAGACTAAGTATCCATTCATAATTGATGGGTATTATCACCAGTCATCCAATATAAAATATCTATATTAAAGATTTAACTTATTAAGTATGAAAGTCTAATAGACTCATTAGACCCAAATCAATGACGTAATTAATGACTTGGATGATGAAGAAATTGGTGCCAATTGCCAAAACAGTTTGTCCCTCTTATCTGAGTGGCCTCGAACGCCAATTGAAACTACCATTTGAACAAAATTTTATCCACTTATCAATTTTCTGGATAGTTGACAGGAAAAGTTAACTAACCCCCAACTTCTATAAAAACATTATTTTTCCAACAACAGGGAGAGAGGACATTTTTTCAAAAGGAAAACAAAATCATAAGACGCTCAGAATAGATAAATACTCTCTTACTCTCTCTTATTAAAACACTTTTTGGAACACATAACTTTCAAACAAAAACAAATAATTTTACTTACATTCAAACTTACATCCTCTTTTCTCCTTTTCAAAAGGAAGATACTAATTTAAGTATCGGAGAATATACCTAGGAGTAGTCCCACCAATCATTTGAGTATAATTTTTATATTCCACAGGATTTAGATTTGAAGTATACATAGACTAAACCCGTATCAAACTCAACAGATAAATTTTAGCTTCCTAATGCGTATCACAATTCGAATTCGATGACATAACAACAATAAAATTATTAGACATAAAAATGGTTTTTCTAGCCATGTGCTGAGCTTGACTATGAATTTTGGCATATCTATGTGAATTTAGGGGCAGTAGTGGCTTTTTAACCTCGTAATGTGATCATAATACAATACTACATCTCCTTAATTTATAGATTTAAATTGCCACTTTTAATAATTATAGGCTTAGTAGAACATTTGAAGTATAGTTACTGTATGAAAAACTTCATAAACAATGTGCTTTTGGTCATTATTGATGTGACAAACTATTTGGTGTAAGGCACTTTGGTTTCGGACAAAGCATTATACCATTTTTTTCATTTTAGCTGGATTGATAAGTTAACATCTAACAACACCAACTCTATAACAACTAAGCCTTCTAATAGAGTGACACTACCTTACTGCAATTCATCCTTTTGGATAATAAGCCTTCAATGTGTTAATTTTTTATAGTGTATTCATCTGATAGAATGACTTTTATAACAGTTAAGCTCTCTAATAATATAATATCTCTAATAAAATGATCTTCTAATAGTTTTATCTTTTTAACAATTTAGGTTACTTTTGATATTTCAAATGTGCCATTTAAGTTCAAATTCTTCAATTTTGTTATTTGATGAAGTTCAAGAAAAAATCATAGCTTATGGAATTATTTTGATAAAGTTGATGACTGTTAGTTACTTAATATCAAATGGGTACGTGCGAAAATAATGGATTAAGCTGTAAGTTTTGAAAAAAACATAGTTACTTAAATCCACTAACATGCTGCCATAACCCAAATATTTTTTAGGGTTTTGAGACTAATAGAAATTATGTTAGTTAAAAAAAGGGGGTTTAGTAATTAAAACTCTCGGGCTATTGGAGGTTGCTTGGCGCGTTGTGATGATCTCCAACAAGATAATAATAATTATTATTTTTTGTATTTTATAAGTTTCATTTTTACATTGGTCACCAATCTTTTGAACAATATCTATTCTTACTTTATTTTTGTTTTTTGTTGGGCTCCCTTACTTGATTGATTTGGATCATGGCAGGAAGCCTTAGTGTTATAGATTTTTTATCCTTATTTTTAATAAAATTTAAAAAAGTAAATGTATATAATTGATTTAAAAATGTGCAAGTCCGAGTTGCTTAAAATTATATTCGTTTTATAATTTAACTATTGGATCTATAAAGATTTAATAAGCAAGATTTAGTATTAAAGTATATATATATAGTATATAAGTATTTAGTGTTGTTATTATTCAAAAAATATTTAAAATATTAAAATATTTATATTATAAAAAATAAAAAAATTACTTATATACCTTTTACAATTTATTTATGATCAAAATTTATGGGTTGGATCTTATTCCAACCTGTGAAAGGCAAAAAAGAGACCGCACTCTCCCGAGCCCAGTTAAAGATGAAAAATGGGCCGTGTTGCTTGTGGCCCGACCCATTATTGGCATAATACTTCGAATTATACTAAGCCACTAGGAAAATGGTCCCAAAAATGGTGTTGACATGGCCCATCACCTCTTTATTAGGGAGCAATCGATAAAGGCAATGGTCATGCAACAGTTAGTTGAAGTGCTGGGTAAACCTCACAAAAGTGTTTATGTTCCAACGTGCCGAAGACGTGTGATGCAAAGTTCAAATGCTTGGGTACCAGAGTGTTGTTATGATCTTGAGATTAAAAAAAAGAAGTGGAGTGTCTATTCTTGTGGCATATCCAATGTTTAGAGTAATAGTGGAGCCCGATTGGACTCTATTTGTTGAGTACTTAGTGTATTCGGCGAGTGTTACTATATTTTTCTTAATATAGATCTCATTAACATAATCTTTATATACATGAGTTGTCCTTTGTACTTATGGATTGGTAAAGAAAATTGTATGAGAATATAAAATATCTATACTATATTTCAATGGATTAAGTTCTAACTTTTAGTGGGATACTTATAATCCTGTAAACATGAAGAGATATCGAGGGGTGCAAGTTGACAAGTTATTGACGATTTTCAATACCCCCATAGGCATTGGAGGAATCAAGCTTAGCAATTACTATATCGTAGGTGGGCATTTGAGGAATCAAGTATGACGATTCCTACACATCAGGTGGGCGTTGGAGAATTCAAGCCTAACAAGAATATTATACCCAGAGTGGGCAATGATAAGTGCAACAAAGTATTTCCCATACTTGGGTAAGTGTTGAGGATTCCTTATGTACAAGGCATAAAGAGACTTTTATATTCATTGTGGATTATGAAAAGTGAGACAGAATATTTCTAAACTTAGGGTGAGCATTGAGAATTACTTATGTACGTGATATCCAAGAGATCAATTTTGATCGTATGATAGCTCATTAGCATAGTTACTTTGTACTAGGTACCCAATTATAGTGTCAAATATATGTAATTGCTGATTTATGATAATATAATAAGATCCATAAAAGTAATTGTGACATTTTATATAATAGTGACGTCTATTGATTATGACTCAATAAACTTATGCCTTTTATTGTCATTTGGATTTCATGGAATCCCCATGATCTTCCTGTTAGTGGGTTTTACGTAATATTTGCTAGTAATACTCTTAATCTCTTCGGTTGTGGTAACAATTTAGTGTAAAATCTCAGATAAGGTGTGATAGATTGCTTGATTTTTGATATTGCATTGGTTATATTTATATTGTTATTCGAGAATTGTTATTGATTTTGTGTTGCTTGACGAGTTTTTTTGTTTAGTTTTGTTTTTTTTTACTTTAAACTGGTACAATCTTTAGAAATTAATTATTGATCACGTATTTGTTGCTGAATCTACTAATAAAGATGATCCTAACATTTAGCTGTTCTATGATTTGAGTGTGGAGGGATTGTACTTTCACTTAGATAGTAATTGAATCACTTATTTTTTATTTTAGATGTATCAAATTTTTATTTTACCTAATTATTAGATAATTAGGACCTTTGATAGATTGTTTTATTCTAATAGATTTTATGGATATTGTATTTTTATGATATTGTTTGAATTGGATGACGTATGCTCTGGGTTTGGGTTATTACAGATTGTGTTGTTAAAAATCGATCATTTTGAGTTCTAGTAATGAAAATGAATCTAAAAATGACGATAGTGACACAAGAAAAAAGTAAACAATGGAGCTTGAAAACAAAATCTTAGGTATAATCTTTTATTTTATAAATTATATTAAATATTTAATAAAATAAATATAATATAATATATTTTTAATAGTATTTTATATTATTTATTTTTTATCTTATACTTTTTTATTTTTTTAAAAAAATAGATTTGTACCTATTTTAGCATGGCACCACCTAGCCTAGACCAAAAAAGAGAAAAATTTCATGCTGTGTTAAACTTGACACTAACTATATTGTTACCATGCAAGGGATCAAAGATGTTCTATCATTTAAAGAGATGAAGCACATTTTTTTTCTAATTTAAGATATTAATATTTAAATAAATAATTATAATTTAATTATTTTTTAAATTATAAAAAATTAGTTTAAATTAAATATTAAATTTTAATTATTTATTTTAAAATTAATATATAAAAAAAAATAATTTTTACCTTTTAAAGATAACGAGTCACCCTAACCCTACCATAGAAGCCCACAGACAGCTCCTGAAATTAAAGCACGGTAGCATGGGACGGCCTAATTAATAACTCTTCAACTCTATTCAGTAATATCAAATGGTTGCTGTTTCCAATTAATCTTGAGTCCTAAATGGCAAATATTATATAAGCTTATCAATTAACAGAATATCAGTAATTTGTAAAAATATTGGGTATGAAATACAATTACCTAAAAATTCTTGTTCGCTTTCGCTCGCCGACTCTGGACGCCTGAAGTCAAAACGCTGGCAGGATTCTTAGCTAGTCTCTGCAGTTTTGATCGCTCTCTCGTCGTTCTCCTCCTTTTCTCTCCCCGTGCTCACATCTCGAATTTACTGAAGGTATTACCTGAACTCACCTCGTTACAATTGGATTCTGATTTTCTCTATGGGAAGAAAAAAAAAGAGAACTAGATCTTTGGGGGAACGTTCGGATTCAATGGACGATTTCGATGCAAAAGAAAAAAGACACATATTTTGTGATCGTCATCTGGAAGAAGAGTGATTGTTTAACTATTTCATGGAGGCGTATTATTAATTTTATACCCGAGTATACTTCGATCGATTTTGTTTGAAGATTTTACCTT
This sequence comes from Nepenthes gracilis, assembly GCA_033239525.1. Classification (NCBI taxonomy): domain Eukaryota; kingdom Viridiplantae; phylum Streptophyta; class Magnoliopsida; order Caryophyllales; family Nepenthaceae; genus Nepenthes; species Nepenthes gracilis. Next base: position 2,245,904 of record BSYO01000004.1, read on the forward strand.
GCCTGTCTTGCAGTTGATAGTCACTTGCCAGTGGCGATAACACGGCAAGCCCGAACAGATCCCGTCTTTTGTTTCTGGTATAATTCTATTTGCTGAATTTTATTGTGTCTTTAGATTCTGGTTTGTACTTGTAGAATTCATCAGTGAAGCGTTTTTTTGGGTTGCAACAGTGAACCTTTTTTGCCTGCAGTCGGGTAACATTAACTTGGGGCATTAGAATTGGAGACATTCTGTTACTATAAAAAGAACAAAATGAAAAGGAAACCATAACGGATTTGCAATTTGCACCTTTTTTTTAACTAAATAGGTTGCCTGTAATGGAATTTGGGTACTATAACATTTTTTAAGAATCAATTCATTCCCTCTGGTAATTTATGGAGCTCACAGTCATGAGATATCCAAGCAAAGTTATTTTATTTGAATCTGGGATGTAAGTATAGAAATTAGGCAGACTACATGTAGTTGCTTTTCGTTGAGAATATATTTCATTATGGCACTCTCACCCTTTGGATGGGTTTCTCGTTGCTCAGTGGCTTCAAATTGCCCAATTTTACAAATTGTATGCTAGTGTGTGAGAAGGATGGGAATGACAGAGTATGGCCTACCGAATCATTTTTTTGGTGGACCTCATATTGATGATTTTAGTCTCATGATTCCTCTTGTGCAAGTGGTGGTTTTGAGTCACCACAATCTTTTTATTGAGCTATAAGTTATGTAATCAATACTTAATTATGTGAGAGTGAAGCTTTCAATCTGCCATTCAAAGTTCATAGTTCACAACTCTGATCTATGAGCCCATTCATGATCCTATTGTTTGCCAAGTGGTCCTGCTTACCATTGGCAATATTAGATGAATCAATCAAACCTGATAAATGTCACCCAATCTCCCAAAATACTGAACTCAATTCTGGGCACCATTTGAGAATCTGATGACAAAATGGTAAAATATTGCTGAAGTCAAGTGGTGATGATTTGACAGGGGTATTGTAATTATTCAGTGTTCTAAATCATGGAAAGGATGAACTTTTGCATATATGGAACACATTTTCATGTCAGTAATTCCTTGAGTAGAGTGTTGAATACTTGATTCCTGGCTGATGAGGAACACATCCAAGGTGTCACTGCATAATTCATGGTAAATTGTGATTAGTACTTTAGTGAAGGCCACAGAAAAAGCCTAATGCTATGAGTCTACAAAATGGTGATCCTTGAACCAAGTCCGTTTCATAGGGGCATCATGATTGTAATTTGTTCCATAAATTTTTGATTTTCTGTGGATATCCCTGTTGCCTGTTTTTTCAGCCATGACACTCAAGATGAAATTGGTTTCCCCTTTTTAAAGGGGCGGTTATAATTATTATTTGTGGTAAAGCAATGTCAGGTCGGTTACTGAGGAAAGTTTTGAAAGAACAAGAACTGAATCAGAAGCAAGCTGACCCAGGTATCAAACAGGATCAGCAGGATCAAATTGTGGATGACGAGTCTGATTCTGATGGGGATTCTCAAAACCCATTTGATCTTCTCAATGCTAGCAATGATGGACAAAATATTGACAAGGTTCAGCTTCTCCTTGTATTGAATTTTCCTATTTGATATTCACGCATGGTATACTTAGATTTGTTGGGGAGGTTTTCAATGAATACATTCGGTCACTTACATGATTTTATAGTGAGGAAAAGGATCATTCGATTGCTGAGGATGGCCTCAAACAAGTAGAATATCAACTATTTCTATATGTTGTGGAGGAGATTGACAGTCTCAAGAAATATGGGATGATGCGCATTCTTGTGCATATAGTGAAGAGTTTTAATCTCTTTTCCTTGAAATAATTGAAGGAGAGTCTGACATCCTCCAAATTCCCAATTTTCTCTCTCCAGCACATTAAATAATAGAGGAATTGCTGTTTCTTCTTTTCTGCATCTCTAGGGTTCCTACCAAAAAATGTTTTGTTATTCATTTGAAACTTATTAATCCATTGAAGCTGTATATATCCAACTTCAAAACAGTTGTTGCAGAAGTACATTGGAGAAGTAGATGACTACTTGATTCCTTCGATTTCAAACAACATTATCATACTGGAATTCACCATTAACCCTGATTGGTATATTTAGTAGCAGTTCTTGGAATATCTTTTTCTAATTCCCCCCCCCCATCTCCATCTCTCTGGTGATGATAAATCATAGATGCTAAATTGCTGTTGTGCATGCACCTTCATTCCATGGGACATTGAAGTCCCTCCTCCTAGTGCTTAAGATATTCTTTTGCACATAGTCAATCCTTCATGCCATTTGGGACAGTTTGATGAGTAAGAACTGTAGAACGTTTTCCACTCAACTGAAAATCCTCATCAATATTACTTCATGAACTCGAAGGAATGATAATCAAGCACAAAACTATGGCTGAAGGATGGAATGCTCGGGCCATCGAGGGGATCCAAACATAAAGCTCTCAGTCTGCCTTTCAAATCTGTTCCTCTTGCACCCAATATTCTTGTTACTTGCAGAGAATGGGGATGAAAAAGATGGCAATGTTGTCGCAGATTTCCGGAGACTCATACATTTCCATGGACACTGGAAGATTCTACTACATGTTTTCCCTTAAGTGAATGTAATGTCAGATTTCAGGTGAGTCAAGGATCAAATTAGGAATTTTGTTTTGGAGGAAGCTGCTGGTCCTAAGATTTAAGTATAGTCATACAACATGAAAGCCCCAAAGGCCTTTGTATGCAATGAGTGATGCTCCTGTAAGGTGATTGTTGCTCATTGTATTCACAGAATCTACAAATAGAATGCTAATTGTTGAATTTGTCATATGTGCATAGATTTTCCAGGAGACATGAGCCACCAGGAGGTTGGAATCCATGAGTCACTCTCAGGTCATGTATTGCAAGTCCGCAACTTTTGGTTGGCTGGGTCTAGTAAACTTTATTTTCCAAAGTTATTTTTACTTGCTTCATCAGCAAAACCTAATGAAATAAAAATGATAACCAAAGATCTCAGTGAGTAAATAATCTCTGATTCAAAATAGATTGCTCACTATATTATGTAAACAGTAGCTCTCTGTAAGTATCTGGATTGTTGAGTATGTTTTTGCCACGGTTAATTTACTTTCAAAATACTAGAAATTTTGAGATGAGCGCTTTTATTTAAATTTTTGAGGAAGTTACCACATTATAATTGCAATTTCTATCAATGACGCCACTGGTGGCTACATCGTGCCAAAAGTATGATCTTGTGTAGCATTGTTTCAACGGGCTTGTATTCACTCTCTCCTATGTGCTGCTACAACTATCATGCACACATGTATATCTTTCCTATTATTTGTCCTTGCACCCATAACTGCCAAACGCTAACTATTATCAGCATTGGTACCATCCTTATTATCACTGCTGTGGCTCTAAGCTTCCCACTGCCATCATTCTGCGTTACTCCAACACCGGCTGCATCATTAACCTGCAACTCAGTTCATTGTCATGATGCCACTACCTTGCTCCTCAATGTTGTCGCCATCATCAACCTGAAACTTGGTTTGTTGCCTGCAACAATGCCATTTTTGCAACTGTTTACTTTCAGCCACCCTTGATATAACTATGCTACTGATCAATCATCACTGCCAAGATGAACAACAAGAATGGCGAGAAAGAATAGATACCTTATAGGATCATTACTCACTAAGGATTACAAAAAGGGAGGGTGCATGATGAGATAAAGGCGTAAACATGGTTTTCAGCCTTTTAAATGGTAAATTAGGTGTTTTCTTGATTAGAAGAACTACTCAAGTTAAAATAGTTGTATTCTTTTGACTTATGAGCTCAAACAAAGTGGAATATTGATACTTTTATCTTCAACAATTATTCAGGAGTAGGGTCATTGATTACTTTGTTTCACCTTATAAAGGAAAATTTTGATGTTCTTTGGGAATTAGTGGGCATTTTTCTGCCATTATATTGGACAAATATGTCATTATTTCAGACAAATAAGTAGTCTACTTTAAGAAGTAGACTGCCAATTACTCTTTTCTTCTATTAGTCTTCTTTTTTTTTGGTAAGTATTCTATTAGTCTTCTTGTGGAATGCTATATCCTTATTTGGAGAACATGTATGTGATTTATGTTGATTTCTTTCCTACTGATTGACAAGAGAAGTTTGGGATGTGGGAGTTAGAATTTATGACACCATTCTTGTCAAGTATTTATATGGTGGTTGGTGCTTTATATTACCTTAGATTCTAACAAATTTTCCAGAGTTGCATTGATGGGAAATCATTTCCAAGTTAGTTAAGCATCTGCTGTGATTCCTTCTTCCTTTGTTCTGTCTTAATTATTGCCTTTGATTGGGTAGTAATGGGTGTGTCCCGGCATAGTGATAAGATTGCTTCATTATGATTTGGTAGGCATGGTTCAATTTACTGAAAAAGTTCTTTTGCGAGATAAGGTTTTATACATATGACCATTAGACTCGTTATGTGGGAGTTTGTTGCATTAGGCTACCGTTTTTCCCAATGGTTAGGCCATAGCATCTATGAAGCATGAACATGGACATGCTGACATACTAACACGCTACTTTTTCAAAAAATAATGATATGACATGTTGAAAACATAATAATTAAAATCATAGTTTATAATTTTTCTAATTGATGACAACACTACTTGTACTAATTGCAATAAAAGTACATATTTTTTATTTTCTCACAAAAAAATTCATATGAAGAAGCAGTATGCAACTGAACCAATATAAACAAATTATGTTATAATATTTTTAACAAATTATTGTAGTAGAACAATAAAAATGATACAGCTTAATAATGTAAGACAAAACTAAATATAATAAAATTTTTCATAACCGCATTTACTTCATTGTCTCCATTCTAGTAGCATCATAGGTGAAAACAATGCATGGCTCATTCAATGAAAGATGTTTAATTTCTAACTCTCCGACATCCCCAAGTGAGTTAAATGCATCTCCACAGATGTTTCACATCTTACTTTCATTGCAATTATTGTGGACTTCTTGAAAGTAGGTGAAGATTATTATGAATGAAAATCAAATCTTTGGCCCGTTTCACAGGTTTTAAAATTTTTAAAAAATTTTTAAAATTATTAAGTGACCCACATTTTTCAAATTTATATTATGGACCCCATTTTGAAAAATTGTAAAAATACTCAATGTATTTAAAACATGACTGAAATGGGTCTAAAGTGTGTTGGGATGTGTCAAAATTTTTAATAAAATTAAAAAAAATTTGCACGTGTTGGACACCGACACTTTAGCCTTGGGAGAGCGTCAAGCGTCATATCATGCTATCTTGACAGGTCCCTGAGGTGCACACTGCATAAGTGGAGTGTTTAAAGTTTAAATTTTGCCAACTTCTTTACATGTTGAGATTTGATGTATTCCACCTGTATTAGGTATGCCATTTTTTTAACAGTGACTAGCACTTGTTCATGTATGATGAAATATTTATTGAGGACCATAACGTGAGGGAGTTGATGGTGAAGAATGTTTAATGGATGTGAAAATCTATTACTCATCTTACTTAGCTGTTTCTACAACTTTATGTTGTTCTTTGTTGCTCTTTATTGCTTTAGGAACTAGTCTATGCTTTTTTGTATTTTCCACCTTCAATTTTCGATTGCTAAGAGGGCTGAGTATTGGTGTAACTGTAAGGTTGTTCTGCCGTTACTTGGAGAACACGAGTTCTAACCATGGAAATAGCATTTTTCCGTTGTAGGGTTAAGTGTGAATACATCTAACCTCCCCAGAGCTCACAGTGTGAGAAACCTTGTTAACTAAGCCATCCTTTTCTATATCTTTTTTTACTGATGGCATCTAATAACTAGTATGTCCATGTGTTTCGAGTTCTTCACACATTTAGCATTTTGTGTTGCAGGATGATGAGGCTAGAAATGCTGATGGTGCATTCGGAGAAAAAAATTACCGGGTTGGATATCCTGCCACTGATAGTGCAGTCTCTGCAGGCCCATCATCTTATAAGAAATCAAATAAAAAAAAGAAGAAGAAGAAAAACAAAGCGGCCACTTTCCCTGCTACAAATAGAGCTGAAAATTCTTTGGATGCACTTCTAGAAAGATTTTCTTTTGATGGTGACTCTGCTAATCATCAAGCTTGCTCCAGTAAATCTGGCATCTCAGATTACAGTGTAGGTGATAACTTGATCAAACAACGACAATCATCCTTATTAAAGGTGGATCCTAAATTCTTGAATGCTGAGAATGAGCTGCGGAGAATATTTGGTTCTAAGATAGTAAATTCTTTTGAGAACATTAGTCAAGCAGGTGGTTCTAGACACGTACGGGGCGCAAGACGTGGAGGCCACAGCCATAGAAAATCCATTCTTGTCTCTCCATCAGAACATTGGCCTCGTTGGGATGGGTCTTTGTCCATGGAGCTTTTGGAGACTAATGATGGAAGCCATTATTTTAGGTACATGATTGTTTTGTTTGATTGCAATTTCATATAGTTTGAGTTAAATATCTGGTAAGTTTAAAACCTATTTTGGCACTCACCTAATAGATAAATTTTTTTCAGATACATGGTTCCTTGATATAAGAAATTTCTTGTTCTACTGCTGTTGTGACAATAATAGTGGGTGTCAAATGGGAAACCGCTGTTCTTCATAAGGAATAGATTCAACAATTGATACACACTAATGAGAAAGGTTATAGAACCGGGCCAATATTATCTTTCTGTCTGGCAATTATCGATTTTGGCAGCATTCATCTGAATTGTCTAGCTACTCAGAGCAGTGCACATGGTTAATGCCGGAGGCTGTCAAAATCTAAGTCTAAAGTCTTTAACTTGACATTGGCTGATGAGGCTTTCCATCTGTGTTATCCTTAATTAGGTCCTCGAATGTTACCCTTATAAAAAAAAGATGGTTCTCAGTTAATTTAGTTGCATATACGCATCTTTTTCCTTGTGCAAATTGGCTTGTTTTTGGGGGTACAGCCATCGTAAACTTTGTCTTTTGCACCCATGCTTTCAGTGTTTGAAGCATTTGTTGCTTAAGATCCAGCTTCTTTTGAATGACATCTTGAAACCCCTTCCAAAAAGATCGGGGAAGACTTCTTGTTTTTTATGCACGTGCTTTCAATGTTTGAAGTGTTTGTTGCTTAAAAATCGAGCTTCTTTTTTAATGACACCTTGAAATCCCCTCCAGAAAGATTGGGGAAGATTTCATGTTTTCTCATGTCTATTCTGTGCTCAACCGCCACCTCACAAATAAAAAAATAAAATGATATTTAAATTGTTTTCTGTAATGTTATGGAAAACCAAAAATCTTACACCTCCATAACTACAACTGGAGGTCAACTTACTTTACTTCCCGATACTCCACTGGGAGATGGAAAACAAAACTGAAAATGAAAATCATAAAGAAGTTATTGTTCACTACCCGCGAACTCTCTGAAATAATTAAATAATTGGGAAGGGGTAATGAACTGCATGCATGCGAGGTGTGCTGCTACTGGTGACTGCTTAAGAAAGTTTCATGGTCCCAGCCTTTGCTCATGGTCAGGTGTTCTTACTCAGCTGTGTTTGATGCAATGCCTATAAGAGATTTCTCACGGGGGCTTATCTTTTTGTCTGAGAAAGAACGGAACTTATTGTTCAAATTCTTTTGCAAACTGCATAAAGTATCCTTCTTCTGCCAGTTTGTATTGCTTCATTGTAAACGGCCAAGGAGACATCAATTCAATGATTTTTTTTTTTTTTTTTTTTATCAATCAAAAAACAAATCATTTTTTGTTGTATTTAGATGTGCACCATTCATATACCAAATGCAGATGGTACATAATGATAAGCAGTAATCTATAAATATAAACAGGTCCCACCAATAGCTTATCTTTTTTCCTTGGCATCCAACTGAATTTGAAAAACTTACACTTTCATTATATGATGTAGATACGTGCACTCATCTTCCTACAGCCAAGTGCAGAGAGCATTTGAAGCTGCCAAGGCCATTCACGACCTCAATGGCGTGGCAAGTATTTTGATGCACCATCCCTATCATGTGGATTCACTCATGACACTTGCAGATTACTTTAAATTCACAGGCGAACATCAAATGGCTGCTGATGCTATTGCCAAATGCTTATATGCCTTGGAGTGTGCGTGGCATCCTTCTTTTACCCCCTTGCAGGGAAACTGCCGTTTGGAATATCGCCATGATACAAACAGGCCGTTGTTTTTGACACTCTTTACCCACATGAAGAACTTGGACAGGCGTGGCTGCCATCGATCAGCTCTTGAAGTTTGCAAGCTGCTGCTTTCACTTGATTCGGCCGATCCTATGGGAGCATTGTTCTGTATTGATTACTTCTCCTTAAGGGCTGAGGAGTATGCATGGCTAGAACAGTTCTCTGAGGAGTACCAAAATGATAACTATTTATGGCATCTCCCAAATTTTGCTTATTCCCTTGCCATTTGCCGATTTTATCTGGAGCACAAGGAATCTTGCCCAGGTGGTGATTTGGAGCACGGAAAAGCTGCTTCAGTTGATCTCATGAAACAGGCATTGATGCTTCACCCTTCGGTCCTTAAAAAGCTTGTGGCAAAGGTTCCTCTAAAGGATCTGGCATGGACGAATGTACTTAAGCATTCTTTCTTCAGATCTGAAGATACAGGAATTCCTTCTCTGGATCACTTGATCAAGATATATGTGGAGAGAAGTTATCTCGTGTGGAGGTTGCCGGATCTGCAAAGATTGTTGAGGGTTGTGGCCTTGATGGTGATCCAAATGCTGAAGCAAGATGCAAGTGAAGCCAGTACTTGGGCTTGTGCAAGAAAAGAAGCATTCCCTTCGGATAAGAATCAGTAAGTTTCTTGACCTGATGAGAACATTCACTGAATTATTGTCTCTCACAATGCCAGCTTTGAAAGTGTGTGTGTTTTTTTTTTTTTGGTTGAAGATTCAATGTGCTTATTTTCATATTTATAGGAACGAAGCTGATAGGAGATTCGTACAGTTGAAGAACATCCCTAGGTTACTTGTTCTATAACGGCTCAATAAATTCTCTGCTCTGATTGGCACTACACTATTAAAAAGTCGAGGTTATAAAGGAAATTTCCACTTGAGAAGAACATTCTTAATTTTATAAAATTACAATTTTCCCTAGAAAAGGCTGTGGCAGATCTAGAAAAGCTCCTGTAGCTCAGATTTAATTTTTTTTCAGTGACTTCATTTAATCTATGGGAGTCATCCGTTAAAATTGTCTTATGTGACGTGACATATATTTAATAATTTATTAAAATGATTAAAGGTTATTATGTCATATAAATTTGTTGTATTTTATTAGAGAAGTTTTTTTCTTAATTTGTCCGGTATTGGATAGAAAGAATGACCTTTATATAATTAAGGAATCGGTTATGTTCCTTTCTTATAAATGACAGAATTACCTATCATAATTTTGTGGATAAATGAGATAATTTTTCCTAAATAATATTGGTTTTCAGTTTCTAAATTCAAATTCAAGGCAATTTTTTTTTTTTAGCTTTCTTTATGATTTTTTTTCCTTCTTTAAAAATAACTATCCAGAGAAACTGAAAACTAAGTTCTTTACAAAATTTCTGCAATTCTAAGATAGAGAAACAAGGGTGATGGGGTTGAAATTAGTTCTTAGTTTTTCAAAAAATGAACGTTAAACATTGATTCGAGTATGCCATAGTTTTTAATTTCGTATTTTGAATCATGAAATAATGTGACAGTTCAAATATCTTTATAAATATTTTCTCTTATGATGTCTTATATTATCAACCTCGCTTTCTAATACGGGCAGTCAGAATCATGGGAAGTTTCCGTTTTGTTGCCTTTTCAGGTACAAGCATCTGTTGGTTTCAGATTTCTCCGATGCAATGCCGACCATGCCGCCAGATAACCTACAAAACTTTATGGTGGATCCCGGGATGAGGGAGATAATGCAGAATCAAAACCTGGGTCCCAACCGACGGGCACCTGCTCCTCGAGATCTCGCCAATCGCAGCCCCTTAGCCGTGTTGTTTGAATCCATGCTTCCATGGGCACATTACGGAAGTAATGAAGCTGAAGCTGACAACCAGCCTAATGGGCACCACCAAGACAATGACCATCACTGAGACCATTGTTTTTCGTGCTGAAATCAAAGTTATTATCATCTCATCCCACAATAAGTTATAAGCTGCAAGTTTATCGGGAGAAATAATTATCCCTTAGCATTATTGTCGGATCGGTTTCATGTTAATTTACCCTTTTCTTTTCTCTTTTCCAGCACATGAATAATGTATTGAAATTTTGAGGGTTATGTAACTGTGTGCACTAGATGTAGCCCTACCCAGCTCATTTGCTGGACATATCTTAGCCTAGATGTGGTAACAAGCTTAATGCTATGCACCACGGGATTTTGAAGAATATTTAATGTTGGTTGAGGATATGACTTTTCTATATAAAAAGGTTGCCTCCTTGTATTTGGGGAACAAGTTAACAGGAGGTTGCCTGCCTTCGATGCTTCCTCTCCCTTTGGATTGCTTCCTCTCCCTTTGGATTTATATCCCATCCAGGTATTTTATGATATAAATATTATTACGACGTTTATTAAAAATTATTTGACATAAATTATACCATGTTGAACTCTTGAATGATGCATTTGTTGATTCAGGTATAAAGTATGGATGAATGGCTGTCTCCTGAAATGTCTCTGTAATTTAAGGGTTACAGTACGATTGGGTTAATTATTTGTGGTTTTATTTTATTTTATATTATATAAAAGGTTAATTCTATGAATTAAACTAATAAATTTTAAGTTATACGATAATAACTCAACCAACAAGGTATCAAGCTCTGTTTCGTGTCCCGTGATTTTGCCACTGACTATCTGTGGTGAAGAGAAAGTGAAAAATAGAATTAAAAATATTTTTTTATTTTATTTAAATATTAATGGAATAAAAATAATTAAACTTAATCGTAATTTTTTTATATTTTGTCGTTAAAATACGGTTTCATTAATTATTTATTATGGATAAATAAGAAAATTTACGACAATTTCTTCCATTCAAATCCAATTCACTTTATTTTTAAGAGACAGAAAAACTTTATTCCATTTCTTTTGGCTTTCTTCAATTTTCCTCCCTCACTATAATATCCAAACAAAGCAAATTACTTTTTGACTGTAAATTAATGGATCTGGGAATTATATTCTTTGAAATTGAAAGACATATAAACTCTATCCTTATAAGAGATGTAGCCTCCTTAATCGATAAATTACTCCTACTAAAATTTTAACTGAAAATTGTTTATCAATAACAAAATATGAATTCATAGGACTTGAAGAGGGTCATGGAAGAAACACCACCAAAATAACAGCCAGAATTCCTCAGGAAAAAAAAAAAAAAATATATTTGAAGATTAAAAAAAAAAAATGAAATACATTTGAGACCCAATTTTCTATCATGCTTCTTTTCCTCCTCATTGTTATTCCAAAATCTATGGAAGACAATGTGTCTTCACACACTTTAATTTGCCGTTGAATGTATAAACTGTCAGTGGTAAAATCTTTGCCGAGACCATTCTTCCTCTGTAATGCAATCTCTTTAACGAATCTGAGTCCTCGGACCAAATCCCAACTTCATGAAGATCGCCTTCTTTCCAGCAAATATTAACTGTGACACCTCCTCTTGCCTTCAACCCTTTGACACAACCGTTCGCCCACTTATCCCTTGGGAGTGCAGGAAGCAAGTAAAGGTCCTTTAGTGTGCTCTGCACAAGCATTTCCGCAATCGCAGCAGAGAAACCAAAGTTGGCGTCAATCTGGAAAGGTGGGTGTGCTGTGAACAAGTTACTATAAACTCCTCCCTCAAACGCAGCCTCTTTTTCAGGGTCCACCAAGCTGAACAAATGCTTGATCATTCGGTATGCGTGATCGCGATCGTGTAGGCGTGCCCACAGGGCAGCTTTCCATGTGGTAGACCATCCGGGACCATCTTCTCCTCTCTTGTAAAGGGTATAATCCGCAGCTTTGCAGAGTTCAGGGGTCTTCTCGGGAGTAATCGTGTGGCCAGGAAACAAGCCAAATAGGGGTGAGAGATGCCGATGATGGATATCCGGGTCTTGAAAGTCTTGGGCCCACTCCATGATCGAACCATCTCGAGCAATTCTAGTAGGAGGAAGCACTGTTTGAGCATTGAGAACTCTTTTGATAAGATCGTCTCCGCTTCTTCCCAAAACTTCAGCAGCAGAAACAATAGAAAAAAAGACCTCTCGGATAATGGCAATGTCCATGGTTGAAGAGTAGCTAACACTGGCTGGCTTACCGTCTGGTGCGGTAAAAGTATGCTCAGGCGAAGTTGACGGGTTTGTCTCTAGGAATCCATCGGGCCCTTTTATCAGCCAATCTAACAGGAAAGAAGCACACCCTTCTAGCAAAGGGTACCCCTTTTTCTCTAGAAAGCTCTTGTCCATTGTGAAAGTGTAGTGCTCCCATAAATGAGTGCAAAGCCATGCCCCACCCATCGGCCATAGGGACCACACAGCTTGACCCCCGTCAGGAGACGTCTTTGCCCATATATCGGACACGTGGTGTGTGACCCAGCCCCTCACCTCATAGTTTACCTTTGCAGTTTTGGCCCCATTTATCGATAGAGGCAAAATGTAGTCAAACAATGGCTCTTGACACTCCCTTAGATTGCAGGGTAGGGAAGGCCAATAGTTCATTTGAAGGTTGATGTTCAAGTGAGGGGCACAGTCCCATGCCGGCTCGATGTCCTTGTTCCAAATGCCTTGGAGATTGGCGGGTTGAGTTCCGGGCCTAGAGCATGAGATGAGAAGATACCGACCATATTGAAACATGAGCTCAATTAGCGAAGGATCTTCATCTGTTTGAAATGATTGGACCCTCTTAGCAGTTGGAACTGTGGGATCATCCCCCCCACCTTCATTAACAGTTGTGATGCTCTTCGAGAGCTGCAGGGTCACTCGGCGGAACAGCTTCTGATAGTTGTCCAAGTGATGGGCATAGAGATCAGAGTACGACAGATTCTTTATTGAACTCAACATGTTGAGAGAATCTACTGTCGGGATCTTTTGAGAATCCGAGGGGTTGGTGAATGGCCCTGAAAAGGAAGACGATGCCACCAAGATCAAGACTGCTGAATCTGATCTTTCCACTCTCAGCTTCACGCCATCAAGATTATGAATCACCCCATCGCTCCCATTGATCTGCAAATTGAGAATAGAAGAGAACTGGATGCCGGTTGCATTTTTGGGGGGAATTCTTTTGGCTGGGCAACTTCCTTCGATGACGATCTGATTTTCGCCTTTTATGAATGAATGATGATCCATCTTGCTGTCGAAGGATACCGTGAAGGAGAGAGAACCTGGTTTGCTTGATGAGATCTTTGTCACGATCGCTTGGTCTGGGTTTGATGAGAAGTGCTGCCTTGTGAAAACTGCATCGCCAACAGAATACCTGATGGTCACTGTGGCAGTATCTAAGTCTAGTTCTCTCTGGTAAGTTCCTTCAACGTACTCAGCATCTGAGTGATCAAACTCAAGCTTGAGATCACCTAAGAGCTGATATACCTTTTGTTGATTGCAATGGAAAGATTGCATTATGTAATTGCTAAATATGAAGTTCTTAAGAGAAAGAAGAACATTAATTCATACTATGTAGGGTGTAGAATGGATATCAGCATAAGCATCCAGCAGTGCTGAATTAGAGAGCCAAGAGTCATTGATCATTTCCTGAGAACTCGAGATCAATGACTCCCAAGAGTACTGGACTAGTGGAAAGGAGCCGTTCTACAATATTGAACTCTGAGTTGAAGGTGTAAAAAACATATGTCCTTTATTCATAACAATCTTACATAGTTTGATTATTAAATATTACATTTATCATAATCTGAGAATTAATTTCATTAATAGACACACTAATCCATGACACTCCCAGATGGAATGAAAGCGTAATTAGAATGGGAAATTGGTCCTCTCTGTCCCATAAAAGGCACTCTATTTCCATAATTACTCAGTGTGCATAACCACCATTAATGAGATGTTTAATATCACAAAGAGTTTTACATGAAGTGCACTAAAATATGTGGAAGAGCAGACGTGTAGAGTTCCGGGGGATGCTCCTCATCCTTCGCCTCAGGTCCGAGCCCATTAGATATAAATCCAACATCCCATGTGTTTTTATTTTTTATTTTTTAAATGTTTTATGAATCTAGAACAAAGAAAAAAGTACATGGGGTCATTGGATTTTATCCAAAGACCTCAAACCCAAGGCCAAGGGTTGAAGTATAAAAGGGTTGAAGCAGCATACATCAGAAGGAGTTCCGGATAACTTGGCGTCTGCAACTGAAGTGGCTTCAGCATATTTGCCATCATCGACGAGCTTTCTGACCTCTTCCAATGCCTCTGGAGCATTTGGATCAGTATATTTCCCAGGAACACCAGTCCAAAGTGTGTCCTCTAGACCAAAAAAAAGGCCACCATCACTAATTTTGTTTGAGCAAGGCGAGTTTTCATGTCTGAATATGTTGATGACTAATCAAATTTTGGAACTTTATGATTCAATCAATGTCCACCAAATTTATGATTATATTCCATATGATAGTTTGATAAATTATGCTCTTAACTCACTATATCATTAGTAGTAAAAAATTTAGTGGAAACCGGTTGTTAATCATCTAATCTAAGTCATCTTCAACGTTAAATCTATCAAGACACTAACCGTTCCAATGCAAATGTCTTGGGATAAAAACATGCTTATAAAATCATCACTTTCTTTCATTGGAAATGGTTTAAATCCAGATTAGTTTCATCGCATTTGAAATCAGTTGATACAATTGCCTTTAGCTTAAATTTGATCACTCACTGTTAATTATTCCTTTTCACTGTTATTCACCGTTTTTCATTGATATTAGTTTAGACCGTACCAAATCAGAAAATCCACTCAATTTGTCATTTACTTATAATTGTAATTTGGGGATCAAATTGTAGGAGTAAAAACCTTGGATTTGCTTAGTAATTAATATATTAATTTGGAATAGAATTAACACACTTTCCACAAGACTAAGAGGGACTCCATCTCTTTAATAAACGCTTGTTCTCCAAGTCCATTTTAAATGAATGATTATCATATAATCATTTTAAAATAACATTTAATTGATTTTTTGGTTTTATTTATTTAAATATAAACGGAAAGCTATCCCAGATCCCACTTTCACGTGGAAAACTAAACCCTACTTGCTGGAAAAACTACAACAAAAGCTTATATAATAGCAAATTTATTAACATATAACTTTAGAGGTCGGCCATTCACCCTTCACTTAGACACAATTTGGGATATCTCCCATCAAATTGACAATTGCAATGATCTCCAAACATGAAATGAAATATCTGCAACATATCGGCCGCAATACTGATGTTTCCTTCCTCCCTTTATACGTCAGCTTAGTAGATTGACAGGAACGATAAGTTATTCTCATACCTTGAACTTTTACATTTATTTATATTCGATCAAGACTGGGAAGTTTAAAAATCTAATCCAAAATCTCTCACGTTAAACTCAGATCGTCGGTGCATGAGAAGGAAATCAAAAGCTGCATTTTTTGGATCCCAATTAGCGCAATGCGTTACTCGAGCTGGGTTAATTTTAATGGAGAATAGAATAAAATTTCAGTTTCCCAATGCAAGAAACAGGGTAAAAAACAAAACCCATTTTTTAAGCCGTCTCCCTTTTTATTTTTTCTTTTTACTTTTCTTTATTTTTTAACAATGAAAGAGATAGGAAAGAAGAAAGATTCTTACCGTTGAGATTAAGGGTCTCTGAGATAAAGCCGCCCCAAACCATAGCACCCAATCGGCCATTGCCGATTGGAAGGGCATCAGTCCAGTGCTTGGCGGGGCCATTAAAGGTGATCTTGAGAGGCTTACTGGTCTCTGATTCGTCCGTCGAGCTTGGATCCCATAAGTCTCCGTCTGTGGGTCTGTCTACCATAACCCACTCACTTTCTTCCATTGTCAAAGTCACTGAAAATCAAGAACCGAGAGGAAAGACGCACACAGAGAAAGAGAGAGAGAGAGAGCGGGCGCTCAAATTTTGTGAAGAAAATAGTAATTTTTGTAATGGTAAAGTGCTCAGTGATCACCGGCATCCCATCCTCTGGTACGTACTTCGTAGCAAACTGGACAGAGGATGAGCTGTGGGCTGGCGGTGGGCTGGCGGTGGGCCGTATTTATTACTCCAGCTCTGTATCATCGGTCCTCCCTCTCTACGGGATGAGGGGACCTCGTCCACTAAAAAAAAAAAATACAACCTATTGTTTTAATTAAAATTATTTATTTTTAAATAAATAATTATAATTTAATAAATATTTTTATAAAAATAAAAAAATAATTAAAATTAACTATTAAATTATAATTATTTATTTAAAAAAATAATTAAAATATAAAAAAATAATAATTATCTTTTAAATATATAAATGCTCATGAACAATAATGACATCAGACATATTTTTTAATTATTATCATTTTCAGATAATTTTAATAATTTAATTTCTTATTTTTATATATTAATAAATTTATATAAGATTAACTAATTGTTGAGCTCAATATATCCGACCTAGAAAAATTTAAACCATTCAATCGCTTTATCTTATCCATGAATGGTTATGACCGGCGATTATAAGGGAGAATAACTGCCTCCACCTTTATAAATTATCTTTTCTCAACGGAAGATGGGGGGAGACAGGAGGACATGGGAGGAAAAACAAAAAAAATAGGAGAAGCCCTAGAGGAGTAGGGAGAATTTCAAATGAAAGTAGCTAAATAAAAGTATGAGAGAAAAAGGAAAAAATAGGCGTAGAGGACACTGCCCCTTAAGTCCTCCCATGACCTATCTCTCCAACCAAGTGCTTGGTCATCCTTTAAGCATATAAATTTGTAACGTTTTCGGTGCATCCGTATGTAGATATTGTTCGCTTTGGCCCGGGAGAACTTCGCAGCGTCTCTCAGCCTCTGGCCGCAAAATTGGGAGTTTTTACTAAGATCTCCAAGCCTCACAGCCTCACTATTTTGTTCTCCGGTAGACGGCTGCTCGCCCCAAAACGCTGCGTTCTGATGGGGGAGGTGTCCATGCCCTTATAAGGGCATTTAGTTCCTCCTCTAATCCAACGTGAGACCTTATACCACCCCCTCGGGACCAGCGTCCCCGCTGGCATCCTGAATCCTGGATCCCTTCGATACCATTTTGTAACGTTAAAAACGTATCCGCGTGTAGATATTGTCCGCTTTTGACCGGGAGAATTTCGCGCGTCTCTGCCTACTGGCGCGCGGCTGTGGTTGTTTCACACTCAGATCTCCAAGCCTCACATGCGATCACGGTTTGTTAAAATGACAGACGCTGCTCGCCCCAAAATGCGTCTATAAGGAGGGAGGTGTCCATGCCCTTATAATGACACTTCATTCCCCTCCCCCAATCCAATGTGGGACATTACAAAATTGGCGCATTCTAAGACGTCTCTCAAGAGAATGTATCTCTAAGCTGTCCATCAAACTAAACGCATGCTTTATCCATCAATACATGTATTCACGTATCATCTTTATATCTTTCTATTATCTTAAAAATATATATAACTTGAACGTTGAAAGATTTACGATGTGAGTAATTTTTTTTCATCATTTGACCTCGTATTTTAGTTGTATTACGTAGGGTCCAAGTTCGAGATTATAAAAATTGGATCCGTATTAAATTGACCCGATGTAAAAATTCAATCCGTGGTCCTCAATCTTTAGGATAACTCGAATTTATGATACATAACACTAATAATAAACATTATATTATTGAAAATATTAAAAAATTAATTAAAAAAATATTTTCAAAATATTTCTCCATTAAAAACCTGTGAACAAAGGACGAAAAGGGCAGAGGAGTACGCGTAGATTCGGGAGGCTATTATATTTTCTCAAATTTCATTTAAAAATTAATTGACGATGACAAATTTAATTATTTTTTCAAATAATATAATTATTTTTTTTATTTTTAAAGGATATTTAACTTACAATAAAATGGAAGAAGCAGTCCTGAATCACGGCAGTAGAAGACACGTATCATTTGTTGTCTCCGTACTCACTCCCACGAGGCTAGAGTTCCGCCATGTCGGATGATTGAATAAAAATTCAACTATATATATTTTATATTTAAAAAATAAAAAATATAAATATTAATAGTTATATTTTAGATAATTTTTGTATAATATATGTGTTATAATATTTTATAATTTTTTATAAATGATATATTTCATAATTTTTTAAATTATATAAAATAAATATAATTTAATATTTAATAATAGAGGAATCCCAATCCGACAGAGTTGAGCCCTTGGACTAGTACTCATTCAAAAAACTATAGACCCATGTCAATAATTAAGTATTTTATTTATTTTTATAATAATTATGTATTTAAAATTCTTAATAATTAACCGTTATTTTGAGTTGTTAAAATTGAAAATTAGGGCCCAATGCATTTATAATCTTCAATTTTTTCTAAAAATAAGACTCAAAAAACTTAATAATGTATATTATGAATTTAAATTTAACTTCTGAGATTTTAAATTAAATTTTTAAATTTTATAATCCAAATCATAGACTTTAATATTGCATGGCTTGTTATTGGGCAAATATCTTTAAAATTCTTAAGAATCAAGAGATTGCACTGCCAAGTAAAAAATGCCATTTTTATATGCTAATGAAGGCATCAATCATGTAGGGGGGGTGGTTTAGTGACCTTCTGAGCATTATTAATTTACTCAATGCATTTACTAAGTAATCATATAAATTTAATTACCTAAATTAATTTATAATATTAACTAAATATTTATTTAGATATCATAATTATTATAAGTAAACAATGTTTTTTTGGGTTATAATGATATTTTATAAATGTTATTGATGTTTTAGTATATTTATTTAACTTATTAAATAACACGTTTTATCGGTTATCAATGCTGCATATCAGCTAATAGGAGCTTTCGGATTAACTGAAATAAAATTTTTATTTAACATATCTTTTGACAAATAAAATTTTTAAACTTAATTTTTGTTAACTGAAATTATCTGACAGCCAAAATCATTTTAATTTATCGACTCCTAACATTTAATTTAAATTTAATTGCTTTATTGCTGGACTCATCATAAAATAAAATGTGACATTTAGTAATATTTAGTCACCTAAGTCGTTTTATGCTAATATATATATATATTTATATTCTAATTTTTAATATGGCCACAAATATATGCACTATTTATTTAATTATACTTAATAAAAATATTTATAAGTTTTTTATACATTCATCTCTTACAAAGCATTGGAATTTAAAAGGAACTTTAAAAAATATAACAACTATTTTTAGTGTTTTTCAACTCAGATTAACCTCTCAATTCCTATTTTATATTTCACGGATGCTAGGTTAGGCTCTTAATCTTGTTAAACATATACTTAAATATAACCTGAATTTATATAAAATTTATGGCTATTAGATTAAATTGGTTTAATTTTGACTTGATGATTCGAGCTAAAAATTATAACTATATCTGATGGGTCTCAAAACCCAATGCCCAAAATTACAATTCTAGGCCCAGAAAATCACAGGGGTAAGTTGGCCCAAGTGGCCCACAAGCCCAACTAGGCCCAAATGATTAAATTTGTTCCAAGCGCCCGCAGAACTAAACTAAGCAATTAATAATGGCATTGGCAGTTCGAGAGGACACTTTAACCCATGTGAGAACAATGACAGCCACGAAAGCCAAAATGATCGAGGATGCCAGCTCGAATGACTTGCACAGCACACATTGCCACAGGTACTCAACGGTCTCTGACACGCCATATCTACAGGGCAGGCACCCTTACATGTCGTATCTACAGGCTGTGATATGTGTCTCTGTCACAACCGCACCTGCAATAGTGGTGGCAGACAGGCCTGACGCGCCAGTGCCCCATGTCACCTCTCTAACGACCTACATTCCTTATAAATACCCTATTTCAGGCTACTAAAAATGGATTCAGGATTTTCATCTAAGCATGCTTAAGCAGAGAACCATCAAGAAAAAAAAAAAAAGCAAAGAGAAAGAGTTAAGGAATAAAGAATTTAGACTTCTCACATTGTAATTTCATGTGAAAGCGAATAGCTCCATAGGTTCTCATTGTAATATTTCGCCATAATAGTGAAACTTCTCGAACCTTCCGTCCGTTGTCGTGATTTTTTACCCCATTTTGTATAACGGGATTTTTCACGTAAATTTGCGTGTTCTCTTCGTGTCCTCTTACTCCTATCTTATCGCTCGCTTTTTATTCACTCTGTGTTGCCCCGTTCCTGCCCGTCCGCAAATACACAAAGCCGCTTATACTTCGATAGACGAACGGGCAGAGCTCGTGGACGCAACAATATCTATTTATAATTGAGCAGAGTTGATTTAAACTGATATATTGATATATTTTTTCAAAGTGTTTTTATTCTAAAGTTTCCATTTATATTAAAACATCTACAAACACAAAATATTTTTAAAGTATAATATTATCAAAATATTTTAAATTAAAAATATTTACATCAAAATTTATTAGTTACATAAAAAATATAATTTATTAAAATTGTTTTTCACTTAAAATCTATCTAAAATAAAAAAAAAATTACATTTACTACCAAAATTACAATTGTGATCCAATCAAACTGATCATTTTTACATGTGGCTATATTTAGCTGAAAAATTAATTGTGAGATATATAACAAATTAAATTGGGTTGATGTGTTTGTAATATATTTATTATGAGATTTTTACAAGTTATAATTTTTGAAAATTATAAAAATATTCCAAAAAATACTTTAAAATATATAATTATAATTTGTAATCAATCACTGTGATCAATCATTGAGAGGGCGTACAACATCTGACAATGTGAAGTATTAAAAGATAATCTGAGAGAAGGAAACAAAGGTTACTGCAAAAGGCGTGATTAACAGAATGTTTGGTCACAAGAAATGCTTATACTGTGTTAATTATCCTAATGATTTCATTAATACTAGATTTAGAGATGTGATTAACTACTTATCACATCGTTAATTTTTTAATGAAAAATACTAAGTAAAGTTTGGTTAATAATTTTTTTAAAATAATAATATAAATATAATAATATTTGTTTATTTTGTTTAGATTTAAACGAAAAATCAATTAAAATTTCAAATAAATATTTTATTTAGGTGGTTGTCAAATGAAAATAATGAGAAACAGATGCACCACTAGATTTAAATTATCGTATATATTAGAGAGCAATTCGAGATATTTGATTAAAAACAAATTTGATTAGCTTATTTCATAGTTATTTCAATCAATATTAAACATCACAATTAAGAGACCGGATGGCAAAGCCCAAATTAAAAAATACTTTTCCAGACCCCAATTATTTCTCCTTACTGACCCGCAAGATAATCATTTGATACTAAAGAATGCCATAAATTTTTTTTTCAAATGGAAAAATAAGATCCTCAGGGCCCACACTGAGTAAAAGCTGCCAATGCCAGAAATGCCGCATGCCACTTTCCACACGTCGATTCGATTCTGATTAAAGAAGCTGGACACGGCCGTCGGATGGACGCCACGTGTCCACTTATCGCACTAAAATAAAGAAGACCTCATTTCAAAGGGATAGAACTTTCCGGACTCAAACTCGAGCCCTAAAGCTTCACTCTCCCTCTCCACGCTCAACTTCTCAAAGAAGTGTAAAAAGGCTCCTGAGAATAGCTTCTGGGAGATAAACACAAAACGTGAGATAGAAAGGGATTAACTCCAACTGAAGATCTCCAACCCATATAGTGACGCCCTTTCAAGAAAGTGGCTTTTTCCTCCCCATTCAAATTTGGTTTTCAGGATGTCTGAGTGTCAAAGTGTCCAACACATCATTGTTGGCCATCTCAAATCCAATCGTTAGATGGAGAATTGAGTTGTTATCTGGAGTATAAAAATGCTGGATAATATATCATTTGATACTAAAATAATAAATTTTTTTAATCAAATAAGAAAATAGGAGGATGTGAGAGTAATGTATAGATATAAGTACGAGAAAATTGAGTATATAATGAAAGGTTAGGTTCCGTTTATTGTGCTCGAAAAGATTAGTAATTTAGAAGAATTTGCACTCGCAAGGGAGTAACATTGAGATTGAGAGCTGCACTCTTAGAATAGTGGCTTCATGAGAATATGCACATTGTAAGAGAGTGGCTTTGAGTGAGAAATTTGTTATTTTTAAATTAATTGTCTCGAAGCGATTGTTGGCCAAATTTGGATGGAATTTTGTTATGATAAAAAATACTGGACTAAATTTATTTAAAAATAAAATAAAATAAAAATAATAAATAAAATAAATATTTAATCATGCATTTGTAATTATATTATAACATTTAAAATTTTTTCAAACTAATTATTTTTTAAATATAAATTTTACGGTGAATATTATTTATTTAAAAATTAAGTAAAATAATAATAATAAATAAAATAAATATTTAATAGGACAATAATTACACTGTACTCGGTGGACCTAGAATTTAATATTTGGATTCAAAATTTTAAACTCAGCAAATTTTTAAAGGAATTAATAAATATAATAATAATAATAATAATAATAATTATTATTATTATATCCCTCAAATCTCACCTGCCTCTCGGTCTCCTGCACGTTATCTCCTCTCTCTCTCCCACGCCCTCCCTCATTTTCCCTCTTTCACTCTCAACTTCGCCTCCCTCTGTCGTCTCCCTCCGCGTCTCTCTTCAATAACCCCCAGCCAACCCATCAACTCCCACCAGAACTTTTTTTCTGAAATTTATTTAAGCTATGGATGGATGACAGCGGGGAAACCAGAGAGAGAGAGAGAGAACGAAGATAAAGAAAGAGAGAACATTGAAAGGCAGGTCGAAAGGAGAGGAAGAAATAAAGACGGGAAATCAAAAGTTACTCCACTATCATCGGTACCTGCCGTCGCCGCCGCCGTCGCCGGAGATATCGCCATCGAAGCTACTGCGTTGCCGTAGAGCAAATTTAAGGCAAGTGATACTCCCTATTTTATCCATTATAAGTCTGTATTTTCCTTATTTTCTCCGTTTGTAAATATTTTTTTATATTTATTGAGTTGTCCGTGACTTGCGGGTGAGGAAGAGAGAGAAAGGACCGATCGAATCGGAAAGGGAGCACGATTTCATAAAAAAATTATCGTCAACAGTGAAGAGAATCGAAATTTCCTAGGGATTTTTGTTACTGGTGTCGTCATTCTGTGCCGATTTGCAGTCGGGCGAAGGAAAATTAGTGCGGCAGCAAAGAAGGGGAAAGCAGGAGGAAGAAGGAAAACAAGGGGAGGGGCAAAAAGGAAAAATAAAAGAAAAAGAAAAAAAAAAGAAAAAGAAGGTTCCAGAAGAAGAAAGAATGAAAACAGAGTGTGTTAGATTATACATAATTATATGCATATATTGTATGAAATATATATATATATTAAATATGTATATCATATTAAATAATAAAAATATATATTATATTAAATGATACTTTAAAATAATAAATATATATATGTATGTATTTTTATAAGTTGTTTATATGTTATATTAATTAATCTTCAAAATATACCTTTATGTTAATTGATTTCGAACAATAATAAAATTTGTTGGATTTGTTTGATTGTAGTATGATTGAGTATATTTTGATATTTAATGATCGGACAAATAAATTTAATAAGAATCAGAATATCAGTAATAATTATTAAAATTGTATGATAACAGATGTTTAAGTGTTAAAGAAAATCGTACAAGTTTTAGTTTGATATTTGAATTGGGTGATGGATGACATCAAGTGTTGTGGGACCTAGTGGGCGGTAGTTAGTTAATAATCCAAATACTCATATAATCGAGTATAATACAAAAAAGGCTTTGTAATTATAATGATAAAAATGTCGTTTGGTGCTGATAAGGATCGTACTTATGCAATTAAGACTAACACAAAAGAATTTATCACAAAACGAAGAAATAACAAAAATGAATAGAGAATAATTTATTTTGACTAATTTAAATATTTATCTAGTATTTCATTTTGTTCCGATATACAAAACCTATTACTAAGACAATAATTTAATTATTACCTACGGATAAGCCTACTATCACCAATCTAATTCAATCGTCCCAAAATTGTCTAGCAAATTTCAAGTGAGACTATATAATAACTTTAATCACGAGGTATAATTCAACTTGTATTCTAGAATATACATGAAAACACTTATTGCCACCATAATTTGTCAATATTTAATCTACTGATCATTCATGTTCGTATACACACACACACACATTCCTTCAACAATCACACACACGTGATTAAAGGTGACACAAATAATATTATCATCAGAGAAAAGATAAAGTACCAAGGACCAACTAAGTATCCGTTTATATCATCTCTACTAACTAATTGCAACCTTTTAGGTCCCACAACACTTAATGATGTCATCAATCACTCAATTTCACTATCAGACTAAAATTATTACGATTTTCTTTAACATTTTAACGTCTATTTTCGTACTATTCTAATAATTATTATCGATATATTAATTATTATTAAACATATTTGTACAACCATTAAATATCAAAGCACACTCAATCATATTATAATTGTACATAACTTGACATCGGTCAACACAAAAGATATTTATAACAATTATATAATATAATGTATACATATTTTTCTTACCAAAATATATACAAGTGTTTATATATATATATATATTTATTTATTATTCTAAATTATTGTTTCATATATATATATAATTATGTATAACCTCACACACTCTCTCCCCGCATTCTTTCCTCTTTTCGATCATTCTTTTCTTTTTTTTTTTCTTTCTTTACCTCCTCATTTTTCTTGCTTTGCCATTGTCCTAATCTCTCATTTGAAATAGAGTCCGATGACAAATCGGCATAGCACTACGGTGTTAACCATGACAACATCTAATATTTTTTATTTTCTCAACTATTACTTAGATTTTTCACAAAATTCGTGGTTTATCTTCAAATTTCAATCGATTTTTCTCTTTTTTTCTCCCGTAAGTCACGGGTTGCTCAATACATATGGAGAAATATTTGCAAATGGAAAAGATAAAGGAAATATGGAGAATCACTTGCAATGGAAAAAATAGAAAATATCACTTGCTTTAAATTTGCTCCACGGCAATGGCAACAACTTTGATGGCGATGTCTTCTACGATGGCGCTGGCAAGCCTTTGGGGAAGTTGTCATTGTGTTTCCACTCTTGATACTTTGCAACATTATAATCCTCAAGGCAATAGATTTGTGGCTCCCACTTGCGCTTTTTGACTCTACGGTTATGAGGGATCACGTGGTGACAATGATTATTTGGATTTTTCTGTTGAGTTGGAGCGGGGCTGTGTTGTATTTATGGACTTGTCCAATGGGATAGCCTAATGACCCTCGTGTCACTGAATAGCCGTAGGTTGAACTGTTTGGGCTGTGCTGCTTGGGGGCACCGTCGTGAATTTTAGACCTTGAGTTTGGATTAGCTATTGCTGGATTATTGCTTTTTGAGTCTGTCCTTTTGTAAGTTGGGTTCTGGGCCAACTTATTAATTATTGAACCTATCAGGTACTATCATAGACTTTTAATATTATATAAATGGTTTATATTTTTATTGTATTTTTACTGTAAATCAAAAATGAAAAAGTACTTTTGTTGATATATATTTTTTCTAAAATTATTAAGTACTAAAGAGATTTAAAATTTTATTTGAATCTAAGAAGGTTAAAAAATATCTTGTTCATATTTTGATTGTATAAAAAAGTTAAAAAAAAAATGATATAAAACATGTACTTACATATTTTATTTGATAAAAATTAATTTTCTTTTCATTTATTTTTATTATTTTATAATTTTTTATTTGAAATTTTGAAAAAAAGAACATTTTCATGTCGAAATAATTGATGATACACTCTGAGTGTTCAAGCACGAATAGATTTTTGAATTCTATAATTTTTTATTGGCACGATTATTTCAACGTGACTCGTATAAAATCTTTATACAGTTTATACTATATAATATTATTCTAAATCATCATTTTTTGCTTTCTCAATCAAATTATTTTTATTTTTTTTGATATGTTTTGACAGATAAACAAGATCTAATTTTATTAACAATCCCAGCATTTACTTGTTTATATAGTATATATTTTACATATGCATAGATAAAAATATAATACCCTATATTTTAT
The DNA here is from genome assembly GCA_033239525.1 of Nepenthes gracilis. Lineage (NCBI taxonomy): Eukaryota > Viridiplantae > Streptophyta > Magnoliopsida > Caryophyllales > Nepenthaceae > Nepenthes > Nepenthes gracilis. The sequence continues at coordinate 2,272,193 of BSYO01000004.1, forward strand.
TTATAAATTATAATATTATTAAATTAATTTTATGTTAATTTTAAAAATAATTATATAATAAAATTTTAAAAAAATTAAAATCACGTATGAACACGACTTAAATAGAATGTCTTTATCTAAGATATGCTTAAACAATGTATATGTTTGTTTGGAAAATAATATTGGTATCTGATGTGTGCTGATGTGTGCCTAATTGATACTTATATGCGGTATGAATTATGCCTCAATATATGATCTGTACTTGATGGGCACATGTGCGCTATTTTTTTTATAAATATGTCTTTTAGCCGATTTTGCATGATTGTGGATGGATTTTTTTGGAGGATAGAGAGAAAGAAAATGGTAAAAGAGAGAGAAGAGAGAAAAAGAAAGTGAAGAAAATATTAAAGAGAAGTCAATAAATCTTTGAAAAAATTAAGTAAAGGTAAGTTCATCAAAATATTCTTTCTCTTATTACTATTTATTTTTAATTTTTATAAATATTTATTATTCTAAATATTTATATATGTGATATTTTTATAGTTAAAGAGTTCAAATTATATATATATATAATTATTTTTCCATTTCATATAGCTTTTATAAAATATATATATTTAATTCTCATATATCATGTTTAAATGTTAATCTTCTGCAACAACAATGTTCTTATATCGAAAATGCTAGTTGCTACTCCTATATGTCTTTAATATTCATATATATATATATGTTCTTGTACACTCTAAATTTTTATATAAATTATGTTATATGTTAATAATCTTTATTCATTTAGTTCTACATGTTTTTATTTTGTGAGAAAGTAATAAAATTATTCAAACTTTAATAACTTTTTAAAAATTTTTGTGACAGCTATTTTACATATTTATAAATTATATCTTATATTTCTTATATATTTTAAAATACATACTAAAATTCCTACATGATTTATAATAAAATGTATGTTATATATTTGAAAGAAATAAGATAAAAATTTTACATAATTTTAATGATAAAAATATTTTTATCAATATGTAAAAATATTAAAAATATATTTTATATGAGTAGAGTTTTAATTTGATTATGTGTAGATTATTATATAAAATTGACTAAATATATTGTGATATATTCTAATATATTATTAATAAAAATTAAAGATTGAATATATCATCAGTGAGTTGAAAGCGGTGGTTATTTATGATGTAAATATGATCTTAACATCTTTTATATACAATTGTATGGTTAGCATGATTAATAATAAAATTATAAATTTGAGTATGACTATGTATTTAGACACTTCAAAATATATTGATCTTCAGTTTCAAAATATGTATGATAAAATTATAAAATGATATTGTTAATTTTTTTAAATTTTGATCATATTATATTTTAACATGTTCATTTAATATATATGTCTACATATGATAATATGCATATCTTATTAAATAATTAGGTTATTTTTATTTTAATTTTTATTATATTTTTTTATATTTGTGGGTTTGAATTACTTATAGAAGTTTAGATCATGAGACTTGGTTTTTTGAGAGTTAGATTTAAGATCAATTTATATATTATTGTTCCAATTGATCAATGGTTTATGTTTTTTGTTTTGATTATTTGAATTTTATTGTCATTTAATAAATGGTGATGATTGATGTGGGCATTTGAGTTGATTTTGGTTTTTTTTAATAGTTTGGTTAAATTTTATAATTTTTTGAGTACTTTGATTTTGTATTAATATTTTTTTATATTGTATTGATTTGAACATTTTATTATTTTAGACTATTTGTTAATTTTTAATATATAGATTTACATTTTAATATTTATTTTAAAATTTTATTTTATCGATAAAATTTTTGAGTCTTAGGGTTCAAATCTCATTTAAGTTAACTATAAATTAATAAAATATAATTTAATTTTAGAATTTTTGACATGACATAAAAATTTTTTAACATAAAAAATTTCTCTAAACTAGAAAAATCACACAAACTTTATATTTGATAATAATCTTTTTTGTATTTCGATTTTGGTTATAGATAATCCATAAACACTTCAGCTATACAACAAATTACAAATGCATAAAATCAAAATGAAGAGTACTGGAAAAAATAAATTAAAAAAAAACAAACAATAGATATTGTCTTGGATGACAAGCCCTTAGTTGGAAGAAGAAAGAAGATACTAAACGACACTCGTTTGGGTGTTAAAAGCTTTCTACTCTCCCTTATAATTTTCTCTCCATGGAAACACACCATGCTTAAAGGACCAAAATATTGACTACCATTATTTTATTACTTCATAGCTATTTGGTTTTGTGTGAACCCATATTCAATGAGATCTGAGTCAGTGATGAAGGACGATAGCACGCAAAGGTTATGCTAGAAGGAGGTGTTTACACGCATGGAGAAGCAGTCGAAAGGCAATGAGATTTGAGTCACGATGAAGGACGACCAGGGCGAGGGCATCCAATTGGACCGTGACTGTAGAAGGTTGTCCAACTTTGTCGAATGGCATCCAATTAAACCGTTTGGTAGAAAGGTGTCCAACTGGACTGTTTGGTCAAAGGGAGTCTAGTTGGATTGCCTAACTGAAGGGTGATTAACCCGGTACTGATGTTGAGGGTGGTCGGACTGTTAAATTTGAGGGGTAACCGAACTGTTGAATTCGAAGGAAAATCGGATTGCTTATACTGAAGAATGACCAGCTGCTGATCTCAATGGCCTAAAATAAAAAAGTACACGAAACTCTATTTAGGGCTTATAAAAGGGGGTTGCAATTGAGAAAGAAAATATTATTTGTAAAATTTAGAAATTAGTGAGCGCTGCAAGTGGAAAAAGTGAAGAAAATAGAGAAGAAGAGTTTTTACTCTAAATATTCCTTTTGTACTCAGTGCTATTCAGGCTTATTTGATACAAGGAGTTGTGTTCTTATATTTGGAGTTTGTATAACTGATTTTATATAATAAAGATTAATAAATATATAGTCCGTAATTTTTTTCTCTTATTTAAAAGAGTATTTTTTACGTAAAATTATTTATATATTATCTCTTTATTTTGTAATTGCCGTTTGTCTGCTATGTGCTATTTTTGTTACCGTTTTATCTTTTTCTCTCAATTTATTTACGCCGGTGATAACATATCCCAACAATAGCCACACTTGATTTTATACAAAAATCAATCTCATGTTAAAGCATGTCTCGTGCAAATTTACTGCAACACATTTTGTTAGGATTTTACTTAAACAAAAACCTGCAAGGATATCAAATGAATTTTTTGATATCTATTTACAACGAGTGATTTGCTTTACATAGGAAGTAATCTATTCAAATAAATTGTTAAATTTTGGCCACTCTTTTATGACGTGTGTCACAACAAATGAATAATCATTGGAGGATCGCGTGATATTCATACAAGTATTACTGGTGTTCGCATGTGCAACTACTACCGAATTTAGGGGTGCCCGAGGAACGCCTGATGGGTGTTCGAGCACAATTTGTAGTAGAAAATCACGCCGACATGATTTTAGAGCATTTTTAAGTCAATTTCTCATTCAATGAGCACTATACATAGACAGGGGAAGAGAAAAAGAGGTAAAAGGAAGATGTTCTATATCTGATTGAAATCCAAGCCAAATTTTATTGTTTGTCGTTAAGACATCGTTTCAGAAATGATTTTCTGAGATATTTTATTTATTCTTACTCTTATTTTTTATTATATTTTTTTATGGGTTATTGAATATGTTAAAAGATTATAATTAACCATTTTTTACTCGAGATTACAATAAAGGAATTTCGAAGGATTACTCGTAATAAGAATTATTATTATTATAATAGATTGATTTAAAATTTGTTTCATAATTTTTTTTAGTTAAAAATATTGTATATTATTATATTTTTTATACCTATAAGTTTGGTGGCTAACATTTGATGATGGATTCGGATTTTGTTCCATTATGTCAAGTTGTATTCATCTGGAACAAATCCCAACATAAATCATAGAGACCGTAGCAATTGATTTTTAGGGCATTGAACAATCTTGAACTCAAAAAAAAAAAAAAAAACGGAATCAAACATGAGAAAAAGCGGATATTAGAAATATGATTCATTATTAGCTTTAATTTTCTAAAAAAGATGACGCCTGATCTTCTAATATTCTATTTTACATATCTAATTTTCAATAATTCATAAACTTTTGTTATTAAAAATGTTTAGCCACTTGGGGGACATTAGGCTCATAATTCGGTAACGATGAACTAGGTATAATATTCACATAACTAACTTTGAAAATATTTAGATAAGGAGACATAAGGATAATATATTTGATGTTTAATCTTTGCAAATCACGATTTGAACATATTAAAGTATTATTCCTTCCCTTTTACTAGTTTCTAAAATTTTTTGGTTGACTTAGATGTACAATATATTTGTATGGAAATTATAATTTATTTTATATATAACATAAATATATGTTTTATTTTTCAAAACTAAATTGTGATGCGTCTCGATGACCTAAATTATTATACAAATTAGATAATCGACTCGTCATAAACGAGTGTCCGAATAGAAACGGGTCTGATTTTCATAACTCAAAATTTGGATCCTATACATTATAATAAGATAATAAGAGGTAAGAGATATACAAGACTCATTTTTTATTATATATACTTAAATCAGAAATCTTTTTACTCAAAATAGAAAGATTTCTAAAAATTTTCTATTATGATTACTCGAGATTATCGTACGAATTGAGGAGTCGACTTGTCACAAACGAGTGTTTGAATAAAAACGAGTTCGATTTTTATAATTTAGAATTTAGATTTTATATACCATAACAAGACAAATAAGAAGTAAGATGTATATGAGACTCATTTTTCGATATTATTTTTTAATTATTAAATCATAAATTTTTCTATTCAAAAGGAAATGATTTTGAAATAAAATGTATACATTGCTAAAATGTTTAATTAATGAATTGTATATTTTATTTATCATAAGATATTTTGTTAAATTATATTATCTTTTAATTATAAAATATTAGTGGACCTTTATTTCAAATGCACCTATTATAAATATTCAACAAATAATTGTCCTTTAGTTGTAAAAGATAAGTAATTATTTTTTTTTTTAAAATTGTGGGCTAATGTGGTAATTACAGCTTATTGTTATTATTTTTGCATAAATGGTTTATAAATAAAGTATGAATATTTTTTTCTTACGATACAGTATTATTGAACTGTAAGATATTATTTAATTTTTTAGTTGTGAATGTAAAAGTCTAATGGCATGTATGATTTAAAATACTAAAGGGCCACAAAATATTGGGTGGTCAATTTGTTATATTGCTTATTAACTTTATAATTGTAACATTATATATTTGTATTCCTAGTAAAATTATAATTTTCTAAAATTTGTTCGATAAAATTCTCTAAAAAAAATCATTATATTACAAGTCCAATTAATTTTATTATGTCAATTACATTAGGTGTATGCTTGAAATCTGAATTGTTTTATAAATTAGATAGTTGGATAGTACCTTTAGGAGGTTTGAAGAAAGCGGATATAATTTTTCTAACTTTAAATTTAAATTTTATACACTATTATAATTTAATAAGAGATTAGATGTATATAAAATTTACTTCTCAATATATTTTTTGATATTTAAATTAATAATATTTTTAGAAAAAATTAAAAAAATACAAAAAGGAAGACGAAAATGGATGAGCATAGATTTGGGTATGTTAGGAGGGCTATATTTAATAATGAAAGTTGTATTTGTATTTGTAACGGTTGGTTATTTGCCCAATATTAAGTGCTCCCATTCCTAACTAGGGATTTATATTTATAATTTGGATTCCAATTGATCTGTTTATTTAGATTGGTGTGATTATAGTCTGAAATATTATGTTGTATTAATTGTTAATTGTTGTAATAATTTTATAATTGTCATATTTATTAATTAAATAACCATTTAATAGTTAAATTTGGTATTTATTTTGCCATTACTATCTACTTCAATATAGTTAGTCATCTATCAATTTTATATAATTATTTGTCAGAATTAAATACATAATTTATTATTTTATTGATCATTTAATTGTTTCGATCTTCTATACCTGATCATTCACTTAATCGGTTGAACCTTTGGCGAGGATGTTCTTATAACCGGTTAAGTGACTAAATGATTCGTTTTGATTCATGTCAGATTATAGTCTTATTATTTAGATCATACATTACAATAATTTAGCATATAAAATTTAAAAAATGACCCAAAAATGTTAAATTTGTCAAAAAATTGAAAAAAAAAGACAAAAATATTAATGACATATTAAATATTATTTTAATAATCCAATTTTCGAGATCCAAAAACAGGGAATAAAAAGTGACCAAAATGAATGTAAAAGAAGACAGCCCTTTTTGCCTAAAATAATGGTAAATTCAAATGTCACGAATGTCTAACGCTGTAATGCCGCAAGGCTGAATACTCCCATCTGATCTCCTACGTCGGTAGCGTGTTCGGGAAGTCTTACCGTTCTGCAGACCGCCTTCCACCGCCCTATTAAACCACCTCTTCCTCCGCCCTGCCAGTCTCTGTCTTCACATATCCTCTCCACTCTTCTCCTTACTCCGATTCTCTAACCACCGTCGGCGTAAGAAAAATGAGTTTCAGTTCTCGTCGTTCTGCGAAGGCTATTTCAAAGTCTCTGGGAAGTCGCATCTCGTATGACTCGAACCCTTCGGATGATAGCAACAGCACTAATGGCAGTAAGAAGAGAAAGACTACCCAGAAAACCCTAGGTGTAGCATGGGGCTCTTCTTCTCTGTCCTCTTCCCGCTCTTCATTCCGCAATGCGCCTTTTTCAGATTTCGGAAGGTGATTACTCTTTTCTTATCAATTTCAGTCGTCTCTAACGAATTCTGATTTCAACTATAGCTTTACTGTGCATTGAAGCTATTACAAGAATTGGTAAATTGGTTCGATATTCACGAGACTCAAAATTTTCCCAAATAATTCTTCCTGGTAGTTTCGAATTGAATTCTTCCGTTTCGAAAGAATGTGAAAATTGTTTTAGAAAATCTTAGAATTAGATCAATTGAATAATTCACAACTAGCATGTTGAGATGGTTTGGCTGTATTAGTTTGGGTGCCTTTGTACTTGTTGGGAACGATAGTGATCTCGGCGCTGATTTATTATGCATTTTTCTTACAGTTACATGATTGAGAAGAACAAGAAACTCCACCGTCAGTTTGATGCGGAGGCTTCAAGTTCATCACATAGTGGTCCTGGTTCTCTGAAGCCAATATTTGAAGGGGTTTCTATTTTTGTTGATGGTTTCACCATTCCGACTAGCCAGGTTATTATTCTATTTCGCGGGCCATTTATTATGTTTGTTCAGCGCCATGTTAGAAGTTTATTAATTGCGAGAACTGTGTAGTGTGTAGTTAATTGGTCACGCCCAAATCATCATTTTGATGCCACTTCACTCTGGCAGAATGTTACCCTGATTGCAAATTTTTGTAATTCTGTTCAGTATGCTTTCCTGAATTTGTTTTGAGACCCCCCTCCCACTCTTTCACTCCTCCCTGGCCCCTCCTAGTTCTTGTAGGAACAAGGAAAACTGAAAGAAAATATATTTAATTCGAGATACATCTCTGATGCTTGATGCTAGCGTTGACAACAAACCATTTTAGGAATTGCGGGGCTACATGTTGAAGCATGGAGGGCGCTTTGAGAATTATTTTTCAAGGCATCACGTTACTCATATCGTCTGCAGCAATCTTCCTAACAGCAAAATCAAGAACCTTAGGTGTTCTTCTTGCTGTGGATATTTTCAAAATTTTGGGACCAAACTAAGTTATTTTTAGTTGTTTATTGGTTATCTGTGCGTTTTCATGTACAGGTCATTTAGTGGTGGACTGCCTGTTGTGAAACCCACTTGGGTGCTGGATTGTGTTGCTGCTAAGAAATTGTTGAGCTGTGAGTTCCTTGTGTTATTGGTCGATGAATTTTCTGATATACATGTTTGCCTTTTTTTTGGTCTTTTGGTTTTTGCCTTTTATTTTTCTCTTTTTTTTTTTGTTTTTTATATTCTCTGCCCGATTTTTTTTCCTCTGGAAATGTTGATGTGGTGCTTCTGAAAAATGCTTACTTGTTTGCTTCTTTAACCTTCCTTGGAAGAGTATTTTTGTTATTGAGTGGTGTTATTTGAAAGCTTTGTTGCGCAATTTATGTTGTTTATCCAGTGTTTATGCTCTCTATCTAGGGGTTCCTTATGAGCTTGATCAACTTGTTAATAAAATACACAACCAACCAAAGTTGTCCATACCAAGCAAAGAGTATTTTTGTTATTGAGTGGTATTCTTTGAAAGCTTTATTGTGCAATTTATGTTGTTTATCAAGTGTTTATGTTCTCTATCTAGGGGTTCCATATAAGCTTGATCAACTCATTAATGAAGTACACAACCAACCAAAGTTGTCCACATTTTTTGCTTTGAAAAGTTTATCAACCCGTGAAGGCTCTCCCTCTGCTTCATCTAGTATTCAGAAAGCTGAATCTGAGGATTTGGAATCAAGGGGTGGTACCTTAAATGATCTCATATATTTTGAAGTGGGTGAGTCATCTAAATGCAGCAGGAACTATGGAGAAAAGATCAGTGATGATCTGCATAAGATCACAGATGCAGCAATAAATGAAGGGCCAGCTCACACTGAGAGAGAATTGTCCGAATTAAAAACAATTGGAAAAGCAAGTTCTGATAACCCAATAAACAGTGTTGCTAAGTGTGAACTTCTTCTGAATCCTCTCCAGCGTACTGCTTCAACTAGCAGCAAAAACTGGGATAAAAAATCTGCTGAAGGATCATCCAGTTTGCAACTTGGTGGACCGTATCACCCTCATTCAACCATTGCGGATCCAAACTTTATTGAGAATTATTTTAAGGTGATTAATTATATATCTAATTAATATCACTTGTCTTGTTTTGGATGGGGTGTGGAGGGAGCTTCTATCTCATTATTAATATCTTCTGTTTCATTATTGCTTCAATGGATGCTATTGTTTTCCATCAAAGTTTTTGTGTGTGTGTACGCACGTGCGCGTGAACGGCGGACTCTTAAATGGATATCAGCTTAAGTGGATTTCCTGTTCTGGGAGTCAGCAGCTTGTTCTATTGCAATCTTGCTTGAGTGTTCCATGCTGTTTCAGCCTTTATCCATCTATGGGTGAATCTTTTGGGAACTATGGAGGTGGCTCACAGCTTGCTTCTCCTCCCTTTAGAGCTCCATGCTTTTAAATCCTATGGAGTTCATATAGGAAATGGAGTTGGGAAGTTAAGAAAAGTTATGGCATTGTAAATCAATATGTTATTAATATTTTCCAAGTCTTCTATTCACTAGTGTCACTTTCCCTAGAAGGTTTTTGTTATCCTCTGATTTAACAATAATTTGTAATTTAGTATTTTGTTTTTTGGAAATAGTATCACTTTCAAAAGTGAATCTGTTTCAGTTCATTTTGTTCAACTTTGTCATCCCATGTGATGCCAAGCATTATTGCCTTAGGTTTCATTTTCCCATTATATTGATGTTTCTGTTCCTCTCTGTCCCATGGTTATTCTTCCCATTTTGTCAACCATGTTTCCATTGCTTGTCATCTGGTTGTCCTCACAATAAGATTTTTATGCATTTTTCATCACACAGAAGAAGCGTATGCACCTGTTAAATCATCACGCATTGAAATTTGACAAATCTTAGTGAGGGTTCAAGCCTTGTTGCTGTACAACAGTTGTAGGAACTGATGTGGATATAAATTCTGTTGACTTTGTTGGATCATTGGCCAGTTTTGACATTGTTATATACATTATTAAAAACAAATGGAGGGGCTAAGGGAGTTTGGAGCATGCAATATGTTTTTATGATCATTTTGTCCCATGTTTGTTTTATTTTGCATATAATGCTGCATGGATAAGACAATTTTGACATGGAAAAATATTTTTACCACACTCATATGGAACTTTTCATCCAACTTATATCTTTTGCTTTTACAAATTAAACTTACATTCATCAAATTCATAAAATTTGTAAAAGGCGAAGAAATGTATTTTTCTTCTTCATTTTACGGTGTAAATTTTATGTTAAACTTTGACTTTTGTAAATGTTATCCCAAATTTGTTGACTTAGATGAATCTATGTTTAATTTTGGAAGGATAAAAGTTGTGCATGGGTGAGATATGGAACGAAGCCCTTCTGACATTACCTGATATAGAAATCTTCCTAACTTAATTGTTAAGATATCATGAAGTTTTCAACAAGACAAAAAGACTATGGTTTGATTTTTTTTACTTATTTATTAAAAAAGAAAATAATAACAGAGAAGAAATGACATTTTTAAGTGATGTTCTTCATAAAAAAATCAAGAAGAGAACCTTTAGGCAACCCACACTTCGTGCGGGGTAAACAAACCATGGAAGCGGAGCATTTGGTTTCCAAAAACTGCCCAGCAGCCAAACTATAGTCACTATAATGTGATTATTTTATTTGACCCAAGGATGGAGTGAGGCTGCATTATGTTTTTGTGCTTTTGTTTTCACAAGTTTAGGGAGAGAGAGAAGAGAAGAGAGAGAGCGAGCATTCATGAATTTACAAATGAAATCACTGTTCTGAAAGATACTCAGAATTCATATTCTTTTTGGTAATTGCACGGTACAACACATTTTGTGTATTCATGCTATTCTCCCTGTGTTTTTTATTAAAAAATATAAAAATATGATGTAACTTATTCTTCTTGAGTTATTTTGTCCATTCACCTTTTTTTTTCAGAGATCAAGATTGCACTTCATTGGAACCTGGAGAAATCGTTACCGTCAGCGTTATTTTGGCCTTTCCAATGGAATTAAGCAGACTAATTTTGATGCTAATGCTTCTGTTACTTCTCGAATGACGACCATCATCCATGTGGACATGGTAAACTGCTGCATGCTTCCGATTGGGGTTATCTTTCAACATCTTTCTTGCAGTTTTATGTGATTTTTCACATATCCTGATTGATTGTCTGGACTCTGTGATCGAGCTGCTCTCTCATCCTGCCCTTTTTGCATCCTCATGTTTCTAACTCCTTCCATGTTGAAAATATACCATCCAGGACTGCTTTTTTGTCTCGGTGGTTGTCAGGAACCACCCTGAATTACAGGATAAGCCGGTAGCTGTGTGCCATTCTGACAGTCCAAAAGGAACGGCTGAGATTTCTTCTGCGAACTACCCTGCACGAGATTATGGTTGGTTTAGTGATAAGTTATCCCTATGCTGCTTAGCATTCATGCTTTTGTTTATAATTTTCCTATTTGCGTTGAGATGTTCATGTCTTGTACTAGGGGTGAGAGCTGGAATGTTCGTTAGAGATGCAAAGGCACTTTGTCCTCACCTTGTCATTGTCCCATATAATTTTGAAGCATATGAGGAGGTATGTTGCACATGAGAGATCCATCACCTAAGGAGATTGATGTTCGAATATCAAACCATTCTGGTGTGTTGTTGTTTGAGCTACATAAGCGGTATCATATGTGGCAGGTAGCTGATCAGTTTTACGATATCTTGCACAAACACTGCAAGAAAGTGCAGGTACTTTTGGAACATTATTTTGTCATCAATTAATTCTCAACTTTTACTGTTGTGTGTTAGCATTGAAATACCTTTTGATCACAGGCAGTCAGTTGTGATGAAGCGTTTCTGGATGTCACAGATTCAGAAGAGGAAGATCCAGAAATTTTAGCTTCAGTAATACGAAAAGATATTTTTGAGGCTACTGGTTGCACTGCTAGTGCAGGGATAGCTGGGAATTTGCTAATGGCTCGCCTTGCTACGAGATCTGCTAAACCAGATGGTCAATGCTATATTCCTCCAGAGAAGGTATGCTTGGGTTGTATTATTTAAGTGAATAGCATCTAAATGTTGCTGGAAACTTCTGGGTTTGGTGTTCTATTTGGCATGATCTACTGCACTTGGCCGCCAGGCTTACAAACTGTGTTAGTGTTATATGGCATGCCTGTTTTAACGATACATGCAAATGTCTGACAAGAAAATAAAGTGATGTAATAAATTTTTTGACACTTGGTTTTTATGCCATTGTGGGCTAAGGAATTAACTCATTTCTCCTAACTATGAAACCTAAGGTAATTATATTTTGCCAGCATACCGAGTCACTCCTCAGCAGGTTCATGCAAATGTTGACCTTCTTAAATCCATTTTTTGTGGGCTGAGTTTAATGGTCTTGGTTTTGTTATTAGTGAGATAAAAGATTAAGGGATGTGAATGTAATTCTACTATAATACATGTTTAGTGCTCATCAAGTCACTCAGCCATTTCTCCCAACTCTCTCTCTCTTTAAACATGGTATGAGAGTCAGGGTTGTGGGAAAAAAAACCTACAACCAGCTGCATTAACAGTGCTGTTGCTGTTAATGGTTCCTGTTTCTGAAAAGCCTTAGATCTACAGCAAACCACAAAGCCAATTGAAGATCTGACAGCACAAGGGTGGTTGCCTTGGGGAGTTGAATTGGGAAACCACTGCTGGTAGTGCACCAGCCACTCCACGCACCTTTTGGGAAGGGTTTTTTTTGACCATGAGATTCTATTCTTCCTCTCTAATATGCCATTCTGTGTTGTTCAGATACTGCCCATATTTCTGTCTTAAGCTATTGTCGTGTCTTGAAGTCATAGCTTAGGGTCCTTTTAATGATTAAAGCAGAGTACTGTTTCATATTTAAGAATTATTACTAGCCGTCCTGTGAATTTTGACTGTATAGACTGCATGCACAATCTACGAGTATTTGGGTATTTATATGCGGATGGTAGCTTCTACCAGTAGCTCTATGACTCTTGTCAATATGACAACTATTTGAATAATGTCATTTGTTGTTTTATTTTTTTAGTATTCCAAAGATTACAACCTAACTCAATGGTTGCAATTATTCTAGTTTGGCCGTTGTTGTTGCGGCATGTTTTCATGGTCGGGGTTTGGAAGATCATTCATCCGAAGAACTTCTTGATGGGTTGCCTGTTATTGATAGTAAATTATGGAAGCATGTTGATACTCAATTGCTAAGCGTGTTATGTCTATGGATAATCAATCAATTGAATGATGAATTGCTGGATTGTTTTTGGATTTGTTCATGTACCAACTAGTTCTATATTGATGCATCCCCTATTTTTGTTTCGACAATGTGATGTCGAATACATGTGGGAAAGAAACTTTTATTTCCAGTCTCCTAGTATTTTCTTGTTTATTGAATATTGTATTGAATTAAAGATAAGGAAAAAAAAGAAATAAAAAAAAAGGAAATTCTCTCTTTTTCTGATTTTGTTAAAAAAAAAAAGAAAGAAAATATATGAGATTGTAGTAGTATACATAGAAATTAGAAGAATCTATCAAAATATTGTATTTCTTTTTATCAATCTCACGAACAAGGATAAGATTAGTTGGTTGGTGGAAAAGGGAGTTCTCCTGGGAATCAACTGGTAGCGAGAGAGGGGATTTATTGTGCCTTGAACATTTCTTTCAAAAAATTCATATATCTGATTGATGAGTCATAAGACAATTCATAGTTCAGATGGTTATTTAAAATAGGAAGGAATAATCTCCTTAATTGACTTAAGGTCTACAGCAAAGGACATTTATATATCAATGATGTTGCTAGCATATATGATGTGATAACGATTTGAATCTTTATAGCTTAATTGCTGGTTGACTTGATTATTTGGATAGATTAGGCTGTTGACAATTAAGTTTTATGATATGTTTCCATACAGCACCGATGCCTGCACCATGCAAAGATGACATGGGCAACTCTTTCTGCTCAGTGTCATTCCTTCTAAGTACGAGATTATTCTTGCCTAGACTCTTTGCAGTCTTACGCTCTGTCCACTTAATGAGGTCCTCTCTAGTTATGCTTGCTAGCACTCACTAAGTGTAAATGATCTGTTGACTGGCCAATTCTTGTGAAACATTCTATTGGTCATAAAAATACAGCTTTCATGTAGGTCGCGATGGTGTCAGCAAGGGGAATGGCCGTAGCATTCGATGTTCTCTTTGGAACAAGTTAAGCCATGTTCCTGATACTTTCTGGGCACTTAATGTTTGACAACTCCTTCTAGCCAATGCTGAGTAGCTTTACACTATGGAGATCCATCCCAACAACCTTTCTCACTGCTCATGATTCATGTATCTGAGAAATATACTAGGTTCCGACAGTTTTAAGCTGCTCAGGTCATTCTGCTGCCCACTGCCTCGCTTGTACAAATAAGTCATAGCAACCGTATTGCATGTTTGTCTCAGTCCACTGATGGAGTAGTTAATTCCTGTGCCATCAATCATATGAGCTGTAGTGTCACATTGTTTTTTACATTTTTGTTAGTCTGGTTCCTTATCCATTGTCACACTTGTAGATGATTCATCTCCCACTTTAGTGGGATTGGGTTTGCTTCTGAATGTTATGTGTCTACTTACAACCTCCTATATCTCCTAAAGTTTTTGTCTCACCTGTTTTCTATTATTACATCAAACAAATTTCTTAATAGTTCAACAACCTTCTCTCCTTGCCATGTTGTTTAGGATTTGAGGATGCTCAGAACTATTGGTTTTAGGCATGAGTTCTCGAAACTCATGGGTGATCTGATTCAAATTTTCACTCAATTGAGCACTCCTAATATAATTTTTCATAGTAGTGGGATTGCTATAATTGACTCTAACGAATTCCCTGAAATGGAGCTCAATGGTCACACTTGTTCTACAAGTATAAAAACTATACGTAGAAAAGTTGATGCAGCAGCTAGAATGATCGCAAACAAATGCCAATAGGAGTCAAAATTAGCACCAATGCAAGAAATATTTCTAAGATTTTGATTCTTAACAATGATAGAAGATGTAAAGGAAGTGAAGTTACAGCTCTCCAAAGCATATATTTCAACCATACCTAATTAGATACACAATAGCCTTGGTCATTGCTCTCAATCTTCATATACAAAGATGGTTCCTCAACAAAATGGGTTTATTGAGCAGAATAATTGTCATCTCATATGGATTGGTCATATATTATACTTCATATGAATGTGCCGTTAGCATCCTGGAATGATGCAGTTTTTATTGCTCGTTGTCTGATTAACCATATGCCATCATTAGTCCTTCATAGGCAAATTCATTTCTATTATCCATTTTCTTGTGAATCTCTTTACTTTTTACCTCTACGTGTCATTGCATGTGTGTGTTTTGTCTGTAATCTTTCTCTGTGCATGTCATTGCATGTGTATGCTTTGTCCATAATCTTGCTCCTAGGTATGATAATTGGGTCCTTGTTCTAGTAAATGTGCCTTTCTTGGGTATGCCTGTCATTTGAAAGGATATTAGTATTATTTTCCTCCTCTACACTGCCCTTATTTGAAACTATTCCTTATTTCCTTGTCATAACCTTGCTTCAGACTATGTGTCTAAGGTTGTTCCTCTTTCGGTTCCTCTTTATACTCCGTCTTCTCTCGTTAGAACTTTTCCGGTTGACTGTGTTCCTCTTGCTTGGACAAACTAGATTTGCAAGTATATATGCAAATCCATCTCGCCTTTTCCACAGGACATGACCAGCCATCTTGCCTTCTTCAAATCCATTACTAGTACACTTACATATGATTGGGGCATTAGCATTGCTTTATATAAAGGTACTCGTTGTACAACTTTTAACCCCATCTTAAATGTTGGTTCTTATAATTTTTTGCCTCCACCTATTCTCTTTCACTGCTTCTTTGTCTTTTGTTTCTGTGTCTCAATCAGTTAGCAAGGCCTTTGCCTATCTGGGTTGGCCTGCAACTATGCTAGATGAAATGTCAGGGTTGCACTCTAATGGTACATGGACTTAGTTGATCTTATTCCTGGTAAATTTGTTGTTGGTCATTGTTGGAGTGTACTCTCAATGCTTCTTTTGATGGCATCATGGATCGTCTTAAGGCTCGCTTGGGAGCCAAGTGGCATACCAAAGTTTATTGGCTTGATTATTGTGATGCCTTTTTTCCTGTTGCTAAGATATATTGTCTATATATCAACCTTACCTCTTATTATGGTTTCCCTTATATTAGTTACACGTAAAAAAATGCTTTGTATATTGCTGAGTTGTAGGATGTAGTTTATTTGGAGAAACCAATCTAGCTTTGTTGCTAATGGGAAATTTGGTAGTGTTTTTCCATCTTTGAAAGTCTTTGTATGGTTTGAAACAATCTCATCAAGCTTGGTCGGTTTAACTTAATTGAATTAAAGTTTGTTTTGCAGAGTTGCAGCTGTGTGGTGTAGACTATTTTGCTTTTTTTTTTGTCATGGTTTCATTAGGAAATGCCTATGGTTGATTCTCTATAGATGACATAATCATTATTGGTGAAAGGTAAGAGAGAAAAAGTTGTCTGTGTAACAATAATTTTAGACTGTAGACTTTAGGCTCTTAAGGTACTTCCTTGGGATTGAACTTACAAGATTTAAACAGGGGGTATTTATTTTTCTGCTCAGATATTCTCTTGACACTTTTAATGAAGCATGTATGTTGGGCTTATGACCATGTGACTTTTCGATAGATCCTAATGTCAAGCTTCTGCCCAATACTAGATTCTTAACATATAGGAGATTGGTTGGGAAGTTTAACTATCTCACAGCAGTTCGTCTGGAGATTTCTTTTGCTATGAGTATAGTTATTCAGTTCTTAGACTCTATCTTAAGCCATTGAATATTATTTATTTTTCTTGATACATCAAGGAGCTCCTGACAAAGGTTTACTCTATGGAAATAAGGACATATTGAAGTTACAAGTTATTTAGATGTTCATTCAGTAGGATCATCTGCTACCTTTTGTTCTATATTAGGGTATTGTGTGTTTGTAGGTTGAAACTAGATGTTCTGGAAGGAAAAAAAGAAAAGAAAAGCTGTAGTAGTATACTGTAGAAATTGATAGAACACTCTAGTGTAGAATTAGAGTACAATTTTATGGCATCGACTGCCTTGAGTTAATGTGATGAAAGGATTACTCACGGAGTTTGGAGTAGATTATTCCACTTATGAAATTATTCTGTGACATTGTGAAGACACATCTTAAAAAAAAGGTCTTGACATTGTGAAGACACATCTAAAAAAGTCTTAAATAAATTTTTTTTTTTTGCGAAAATGTATCTAGACATTTCATCAATCCCTGTATTTCATGAGCTAACTAAGCATATAAAGGTTGATTGTCAATTTGTATGAGATGAACTATTAGCAAAGGAAATCTGTACTTCCTATATTAGCTTGAGTGTTTGACTTGCGGATTTATTCTCTAAGTCCTTGTGAGGTCCCCAGATTAAATGCACTTGTAACAAGTTTGGCACTTATACACTAGCTTTAAGGGAGTGCTATTGATGCAGATATAGGTTGAGAGGTAGAAACATAATTGTATCGCTAACTTTTCAAATATAAATACATGTTTACTGCCCATTAGGACACCAAGCCGTTTCTTCCAACTCTATCTCCTCTCTTTCCTCTTTCAACAGTTCTCTTAGTGCCCCTCCTAAGTTGGATGCTGAATTTGTAGCCTGGATATTTTAGTTTTATTGAATTCCTTTTGTACTTATCTTATTCATTGCCTTCCAAGTTTCATATTTTCCATCCAAGAAACAGTTTAGAAAATGTGATGTCCTTTCATACGATGGTCTTCAGTTGATCCTTAGTCCTTGGTTGAATGAGCACAAAACAATTTATTTCAGATGAAGATGCTTCGTAAGGATTTGCCTTCTTGTTTTTGTTATTTTTCAAAGTGTTTAGGGAGTTGCACTAATCATTGTTGCATTTAGATGTTGATTGATCTTTGAAGTAATCTTTTTGGTGCTCTAGGTGGAGATATCCACAAAACTTGGAAACTTCTTAACAGACTTTTTTGTAGTCTTGGCTTTATGTGGGGGCATGTGTCATGGTGATAAGGTGTACATAGCTTTGTGAAACAAAGGAAATACTATGTTCTCTGTGGTTCGTTGCATCTTAGTTGAGCATATTTTTGGCTTTGCTGTGGGTGCCTACAAACGTATGTTTCCTTTATATACAGCAGGATGGAAGGCATCAGGTTTGCAATCTTTTTTTCTGTTCTGGTTATTTTTTTTTGGATGAGGGTGCCTTTTCCTACTTAATGATCTCTTCCATAGTTTTAAATTCTTATTTCGTAATGTAGACAAAAAGATCTTGTGTATGTGTCTGCAATCTTCTGCAAGGGCCAGTTTTCTGTATCATTCTGTAATCATTGTTGGATATGACGTATGATTGCTTTTAAGTAAATGCCAGAGGTTGTGGCATGTTATGCCATGTCTCTGGACTGATCATATGTAGAATGGTGTTTCAGGTGGATGAGTATTTGTTACAGCTGCCTATTAAGGCACTTCCTGGTATTGGCTGTGTTTTGGAGGAGAAGCTGAAAAGGCAAAGTGTGCTGACCTGTGGCCAACTGCGTATGTTTTCCAAGGTATCTGTTGTTGGATCTGAAGCGTGATATTTTTTCCTATGTGAATATTCAGAACTGTTTTTCATCCAGCACTTAGTCATCAGTCTTTTCTCATTACTTATTTGCTATAGCTATGTTCTCTTACCATGTGATGTATCTCTGGAGGCATTGTTAGGTTTGAAAAGCAGCTGCTGTTTATCTTCCTGCTAGTTACTTTCTTTAGGTTTTTCTTTCGCTTGCATTTTTTCAATATTAAGCTTTCAATAACCTGGGTCAAGAAGCCATCGTGTGTTTTGTAATTAGGTTTCTGTAAGTTTCAAAAAAAAAAAAAAAATGCTGTCTGTTGCTTCCCAATTCCAGAAGCATTTCTGTTTCATTTCAGACATTTTGTTCTTTTTCAATGTCAATTTTAATTGAACGTGGTGGCATGGCTTGTCACTGGGTAAGCTTTTGTTCTAAATACTTACGATTTACTTATCCTTTGCTCCATCGTACCAAAAGAGTTTTTTTCTGAGGAAGTCTAATTGAGTTCATAGACTAAAGCTGTCATACATAAGCTTCCTACCCCATTTGTGGGCTTGATAATTGGCTAAGTTAATATGAATTATGATTTTATATCTTGATATGGTTCATCTTCTTGGAATTTCCAGGAATCTCTACTAAAGGTTTTTGGCGTAAAAACTGGAGAAATGTTGTGGAATTATTGTAGAGGTGTAGATAATCGGCTAGTTGGAATCATTCAGGTATCAGACTTTGACCTGAAATTTTTTTTTATTCTCTTATTATTTTGTATATGCCTGTTGGTGATATATTTGTTTCGTTTTTTGCTTAACAATTAACACAGACATGCTCTTAATCCTTTTCATTCAGTGTTCTCTTGATGTTCTTGTACATGTACTTGTTATTTGCTATAAGCCCATAGTGGTAACAGCAGAGTATAAGTTCCTTGTATTGATCAAATAGATTAGGGACTCTGTAAAAGGAAGACAAGTGTGATTGTAGGGGTGTGAAAGTTCTTGACGGTGAGAAAAAAACTCGAGTTATGTAGTCAGTAGTAGCACTATTTTAGGATTTTTTAATCGTGGGGATGGTTAACTAAATGCTTGGTTTGGCTAAGGGGACAGATGCACGAAGAAAATCAAAATAGTTTGCATGTGATTTTCTCTTCTCTTGGTTTGAATTAGTTTAGTATGCACAAAGGAAAACATTATACAGCATAACGTCAAGATTTTGTGGAGGAATTTTTGCTGGATAATCGGTAAACGGCGAAGTATCAAAGGGTTGCAATGTTTAACAGATAAATTCGCAGAGGAGGGACCGTGGTAGTTTCATGTACTTAACTTCTTGCTTGGTTGATCAGAGTTTGGAATTGCAGCCGATTTTGTGGAATTTCTTGCTTGTTATCAGAGTCATGAACTCTGTTGGAATTTCTTTTCTGCTTATCAACCAATTTTCTTTTCTGCTTATCTTCATTGCAGGAAAGCAAATCTATAGGAGCTGAAGTAAATTGGGGTGTGCGGTTTAATGATTTAAAAGATGTTGGTGTCTTATATCTTTGTAGTTGCTATTTGGGGACTTTTGTCATCTATTAAATATTAATTTTAACTAGTCAGGATACTACATCTTCTTTTCCAGAGTCACCATTTCCTCTTGAGCCTTTGCAAGGAGGTTTCTTTACGCCTGCAGGGATGCGGAGTGCAGGGGCGCAGATTCACATTGAAGGTATTGTCTTCCAGTTCTTTAGTTACATCTTGTTCTTAATTCGAATGTCCAATTTATATTATGCTTTTTTGTTATGCTCTTCCAAAGATCATGCCGTCTAGTTTTTTATTCTGCTTCAGTATTTATTCAAGAATGTGTGGATCTTGTACTTTTCAATTTTGTTCTAAGAACTAAATGCTGTGCTGTCCAGATAAAGAAAAAAATAAAAGATGCAAAGGAGCCGGTGAAGTACATGGGTTGTGGAGACTGTGAAAACCTGAGCCACACTACGATGGTATGCATATATTGAATCATGCACTTGCCTGACTAGCTTTTGTGATCCCTGCTAAGCCTACTGATTCTATTCTACTCTAGGTTCCCGTTGCTACCGACGATGTTGATGTGCTTCAAAGGATAACCATGCAGCTGTTCGGATCATTCCACATAGGTTAGTTGTCCTTGAGTAGTTTTATACAACTTCTTTTGTGTTCTAAATGGTGATTAATGTTGTTGCAGTAAGCCTGGCAGAGGTGGTTGGTAAGCACAATTTTATTTTGAAGGAGTTGGGGGGCCCAAATGGAGGATGAGCCTTGATACAATGGAATAGTTGTTCTATTGCGATTTGGAGGTCACATGTTCAAATCATAGAAACCTTTCTACAATAATGACCATGAGAATATGGCCACAATGCCACAACCACTCTCACGTTTGTTGACAATACGCTTGTGACTCCACAATTTATAACTATGTTGTACATGTAATTTTTAGGCCTCAAGAAGTGGGAGCCTTGTGTACTAAGCCACTCTCTTTTTGGAGTGTGATAAATATTGTTCTGGTTAATTCTGCTCCATGTGGTTTCCAATCTTTGACTAATCAGAAGTTTAAAGCACTTTGGTGGGGCAACTCTCTGGACCAGTATTATATAAAGGTATTTGAGGACATACAAGGCATACAGAGTAGGCGAAGTCCATATCTAGTTATGAGCAACCATTTGAGTTGTGACTCGATGCCAACTGGGGCTGGGCTTTGTATTTTCAGGATTAGTGATGGATGAAGATTTTATCATCCTATTTGAAGCATAAACTTATTATGATATGATTATTTATGCCTAGCCTTCAGATCTAATCATGGGAATTGCTTTAAAAATGCCTCAGATATCTGTTGCAAAACCTATATCAACTGCTGAAATCCTAATCAACATGGATTCACCTGTATTTAATTGCATGCTTTCTTTGTCTGAGTGAGGTTTAATTGGAGAAAGAGCCCTGGGAACTGTGCTCTGGGCAACTTTCTTAATAGATTTGCATTAAACATCAATATGATTCGTAGGTAACGTATTTATTTGTCAAAAGAAAATGGTTGGGGATTGAGATAGAGAAGGATACACATCTGGCTACATCTGTTATCAGTTACAAGATGTGTTTCATTGACTACTTATTATTATTTTTTGGTTCATCTGGATTGATATAGAGAAAATGCCCTTAGGGCTTTGGTTAAGACTTAAGACCATTATTGAGAAAATATTTATTCTTATTTTGTCAATATCAAGTGACTATAACAAATACAGTGCAGGTTATGCTAATAAATATGGATTATATTCTTATAATATTATCTTAACCTCTTAGAAAAATCCTAAAATTATGGAGGTTGACTTTGTGACCACCAACATTGTGAGATGTATGCTATGTTGTCATATGATCTAACATGAGCTACAATACAAAATTCCATAGCTTTTAGAAAATATTGGGTAGCTTACCGTTGTGTTCAAACTTCAAAGTGCTTTAGAAGCTGAAGCTTATTCATGTAGTAAATTTATTTGTTTCATGGTGAAGATCTGTTTGTCCTGATAACTGCTGTCTGATGTGTTTATTTTTTCTCCTTTCCCTTAGATGTCAAAGATATTCGTGGGTTTGGACTACAAGTGACAAAGCTAGAGAATGTTGATTATTCCAAACAAGGTTTGGCTTGTGTTAAATTGTTTTCACTGGCTTATCACATAAAACACGATGGAAGTTCATGTGGTGGCATAAATAGTTATCTGAATTGTGTACTGTTTTGTGTGGAAGTTATATCACTTTGTTTTGCGCATGACATGTTCATGTGTGTGTATGGATTGATCACATTTCATCTTTTTGATGGCATATAAACCTTGTCTTATGGCATAATTAGTTATCTGAGTCGTGTCCTGTTTTGTATGGAAGTTATATCATTAGTTTTGTGCATGACATGTTCATGTGTGTGTGTATGGATTAATTACATTTCATTTTTTTTTATGGCATATAAACCTTGTCTTATGACTCTTTTGTTTTTAAGGGAACGAAAGAAATATTCTGACGTCATGGCTTGCATCTGCCTCAGTAAATAGCAAAAAACAGCACAATATCCATGGTCCTGCTGAACTGATGGCTGATGGAGGTATAATAAAATAGTAGTAGTTCACATGTAGATTTGTTGTTTTGCTTTTGAATGATTGCCTTTGATACTAATGATCTAACTATTCAGAAATAGTGTAGTTTGCATACTCGAATAGGAAAGCTCTATGGTTTTTATCTGTCATCATCATGTTTAAGAAGATTTTGTGATTATTCAAACTAAATTTATGCTTTAGATCTCTCATGGATTCTTATGTTAGAAGAAGCTATTTGTAGTATCTAAAATTCACAATTGTCTATGAGTAGATTGAGCAATTATTCTCAAACACCATTTATGCTCCACAACTCTCATCTGATCTTAACTGTTAGAATCTGTTTGGTAATATCTAACAGCTTGTATGTGAAATATGCCTCCTTTTATTTTTTTATGTTTTTAGCTTTCTCTAGCTGAGATTGAAGTTTGATTGTTATAAATTCCCTCATTGTCTTGGAAAGCTTTTCTTTAACAATATTTCCTTTTTTTTTTTTTTTGGGCATAAGTTATATCTTGGCAGTGACTTCAGTTATTTATGGTCTCTTACTACAACTCAATGTAAAACATGCTGATTCTCAGGAGGCAAGGGTGTAAATTAAATAGATCTTTATATCACATAAGTGAAACACATCATGGGTAATCATTGTACTTGAAACATCTCTAAGTTTGTCATGTTGCCCAATTCTCTCTCTCTCTCTGCTTTTGTGCAATTACGGGCAGCAAGAGAACTGTAGGAAAAACCATGAGGAATGGGAATCTTTGCATATGAAAGCTCTCTCTGTATGTGTGCGCGCGTGAGTGTGTCAAGAGAAGGGGAACAAGAGATCTGTGGTGAACAAGAAAACCAAAAGGAACATGTATCCTGGGACTCTTTTTGCGTATTTTTGGTACAAAGGATCCATTTAAAAATCTTAAACTCTGGAAATCAATCCAAGGTTCAGGACTGTATTCTCACTCCTGGTAAAAAGGCAGGCAGACCTGTAGACATAATTCAACTTTCTTTGCTGCTTAGACATTTTCTAACAACTACAGATTGTATTATTTTTCTGATGGTATATCATGTTCTTGTTTATTATGGTTGAAAAGAGATTGTAGGGATCTGTTAACTTTGTAATGAAGATGGACAATGAAAGTGGAATGCTTATAATGCATTGCAGGTAAGTCGTGCTCCATCTCTGGTGAAATTTTCTTGGATGAGGTTTCAGAGCTGCCATCGTTGCATGATCTTGATATTAGCGTTTTAGAAAATCTGCCCCCAGAATTATTTTCAGAAGTTAATGCAATGTATGCGGGCAAGTTGATTGATTTTGTGTCTGCAAAGAAAGCTAACACTGTTGATTTTAATGGTTCAGTGTGCTCCACATTACAAGAGGGAGTGGAAGGTAACCATCCCTTAGTTTGCTAGCCAAAATGGTCATCTCTATCTGTCTGACAGAATGCTTATCTAGGTGGAATACTGAAGGAAGAGGAAGATGGTGCTTCTTGTAGGAGTCATTTCACCAACGTGAATGAAAAGGATGAGGTTGTATTTTCACTTCTCTTTTGCATGGCCTGTTCTTTCACCATAATAACTCTCTCTTTTCATTGCTGCTCATTTCAATGAACATTTTTGTCATAAAGGTGGATTGCTGCTGTGAATATCTTTCCAAATATTGGTAGTCATACTGTTGATTGCTTGGATAGGAAGGTACGAGTGTGTAATGTTGTTAAAATGGCACTTTGGCTTGGGACTCAAAGCTTGATCCCTTTTATGTACCTGAGTAAGGGTCATTCTAGAGGTGCACGCATAGGCTTTGAATCTTCCACCTTTTTTTTTTTTTTTTTGAGGTGCAAGGAAATTTCCTTTTGGGTTTTCTTTTAAATTAGCCATTGGATTTGTTGATTATTGTATTGACGTGGTGTTTGGAAAATGGCACTGATGAAGGTAATGAGTAATTGACTAGAAAAATGGATAGAGATTGTGATACAAATAATAAATTCATATTTGTGTATATTTTTTCGGTGCATGGGGTTTCATTATTAAAGTTGGAATAAATGAGACTACAAATCTCATTAGATTAAGAATTGAGTGAACCCTCATCAAAAGTGGAAGCTTTATGCTCTTCAAAAGTGCCTGTAGGTATACTTGGAGCTTGTAGATGATATTGATGCTAACTTAAATGAGACATACGAAGATGAAGTCCCCCATTGAGGCTTGTAAGTCTAAATAAGGGGAATAAGATGAATTTTTGTTTGATGATAATAATGATAAAAGATTAATATTTACCACTGTAGCTTATGATAATATTTATAATTTTGTTGATTAATTCTATTGTTCTTGTATGCCTGTGATGAACTAAGTTTATTAATTGCTATTTTTATGTTTGTAGTTGTACTATGAGCCTATGATGATTTTCTAGAATTTCTTTTTTATATTTCTTATTCAATTATTAGCTTTAGCAATTAGAAATTCGTTACATGCTTCGTAAGTGTGCGAATGACTTCTATTGGGCCTGTGCATGTGCCTTGCGCTTTGAGCCTTGTTCCTGGGCGCAAGGAACCCTTGTGACTGTAACAACATTTTGTAATTCTGAAACTTTGTGCATTATTTAGTTGTTTATGGTTTTCTTGTTTGTGGAGAAAAATTGCAGTAAAAAGCAAATATATATCTTCCTTGTCTTGAGGGCACTTTTCACCATTTTGTTTCCTGATCATCCATCCTCATTTGAACAGAATCTGTTGGAGACAGAAGCCAATAGAATCTCATAGCAGATATATGTTAATCTAGTTATAATTTATTAATAGGATAATATATTGTTATGTAATATTTGGTTTCCAAATATGTAATTATTTCTTTTCATGTTTTCTTGACTTTCTAAATGTGTAGTTACTGTCTTGTGTAGTAGAACTCAGATATTATATACATATTGTTATCGTATACAAGAATAAAACTGTATTCAATATTTAAATCAATTTGTATCTGATCTACCACACATAAGTCTTCCGTGACTGGCAGGCACCCAGCATTGTTTTGGCGATGCCTGCCAGACAACAAGCAATCACCATCTTCCAAGCATTCTTATATGGTCAATTTTCATTCGTCCTTGCTTCAATTCCCCTTCTCAATATTTTCACATCCTATTGAAGCTGCAAGTCCAAATTCCTGTTGTCTTTTGGAACTCTGTTACTAAATTTGTTTTCCTTGGTTGTTAATGGAGTTTTGCTTTCTGAGCCTTGTGGGATCCATAGAATTTTGTCACTCTACTTTATCATTGTATCTTCTAATCTCCATTTTAGGATACCTGAATTTATGCCAGTTCTGTTTTCTCATTTAGCTTTTGCATCGTTTGTTAATTGTGGCTCATTTGCTTAATTTGCATTAGCTTCTGTTTCTGTTGTTTAGAGTTCATCTGCAGCCAAACGTGTTCTTGCACTCCAAATTTCCCCAACAATCTCGCTGTCCTTGGTCATTAAGAAAGAAGTTTTTATGTCCTCAGTTGAAAAGATGACTCGCTGTCCCGATTGTTGGATAAGTCATTGAAAAAGACAGCTTCCTGTTCTATTTGATGACGCTACCTTGTTTGGCCTTCCTTTGTATTGCCTACATGGTGGCAGTGGTTTCTTGCTTCTGCCTTGCCTCTGTTGTGTTGTTGCTTCCGATTTTCAATCCTTGTTTTGTTTCCATTTAGTTGTCCATTGTTTCCTTCCCTTGTTATGTCTTCCGTGCACACTTCGCCTTTGCATTCATGATGTGGTTTCCAAACTTAAGTATCTAGTTTATCTTTTTAGAGTTTGAGGGGATGTTAGTATAGTAATTGTATATTAATAGGTTAATGCATTCTGTGCACACTTCGCCTTTGCATCCATGAGGTGGTTTCCAAACTTAAGTATCTA
This sequence comes from Nepenthes gracilis, assembly GCA_033239525.1. Lineage (NCBI taxonomy): Eukaryota > Viridiplantae > Streptophyta > Magnoliopsida > Caryophyllales > Nepenthaceae > Nepenthes > Nepenthes gracilis. Next base: position 2,298,621 of record BSYO01000004.1, read on the forward strand.
GTTTATCTTTTTTGAGTTTGAGGGGATGTTAGTATAGTAATTGTATATTAATAGGTTAATGTTTTATTTTGTAATATTTGGTTTCCAATGATGGAATTATTTTATTTCCATATTTTCTTAGCTTCATAAAGATGCAGTTGTTGCATTGTGTAGTAGAACTCAGGTATTCTGTAAATACTGTTGTTGTATGCAAGAATAATGCAACATTTATCATTTTAGTTTGACACATAATTTCATTCTGTCAATCCATGAGGTGGTTTCCAAACTTAAGTATCTAGTTTATCTTTTTGAGTTTGAATGTTAGTATAGTAATTGTATATTAATAAGAATGTTTTATTTTGTAATATTTGGTTTCCATATGGAAATTTTATTTCCATATTTTCTTAGCTTCCAAAGATGCAGTTGTTGCATTGTGTAGTAGAACTCAGGTATTCTGTAAATACTGTTGTTGTATGCAAGAATAATGCAACATTTAATGTACACATAATTTCTGTCAATATATTTTATAGGAATTCTGTACAATTATTGAAGAAGGAAATATAAATAAGCTTTTTTTCCCCTTCAGAAATGTCCCTATAGAAGCTGTTACACCAGTGGCGATACATATGGCAGCAAGGATTGTCCAGTTGCTTTGCCTTCATACTGATTCTCCATTTTACTTGTTTGATTAGGATAGGTGTCATAATGATGAGGAAATACAAGAGGCCTCGGCTTCCAGGGTAGGATCTGCTGCTGTGGTTAGTTCTGTTCTGGGGATGGAAGAATGTGACTTAATGCCTTCATCCCTCAGTCAGGTAGATATTTCTGTGTTACAAAACTTGCCAGAGGAGCTGAGAGCAGATATAGTTGGGCTGCTTCCTGCACATAGGAGGCCAAATTGTCTGTTAGATTCTACCAACTTTTCTCTAAAAAAGGAGGGAGAGAGAACGATCATGGGTCACAGTGCAGAATTGGGACATGCTTCAAAGGTCAATCTTTGGGATGGAAATCCCCCTCATTGGGTTGATGAGTTCAGACTAAGCCACTGCTTACTGCTGAACATCCTGGCAGAAATGTATGTCAGGTCTGTATCTACTGGGCAGTTATCTTCCATTCTGCAGTGCTTTATCTCCCAGTGTCAGCTTGTTGTAGTAGCAAGTGATGCCGAGATGGATGAAGCTACTAATAGCTTATGTGAGCTTGTGAAGCAGTACATCACGTTAAAGATAGAAACAGATATTGAAGAAATATATCTTTGCTTTTGTCTGTTAAAAAGGTCAGCACATATGCTAATAAATGATGTTTTGCATGAAAATACATGTTGAGTACTGCATATGCATAATCACTTTGTTCAAGGTGGACCTTGTGTGGAGTGACTACTTAAAATACCTGTGCCTTGGAATGTTTGACATATTTGTATACATTGATGCATTTATCCTTCCTCCATTATTCTGTTATCTGAACATTTAGGAGTCCCACTTGCACTTTTGTTGTTAGACATGTAGGCTAGAATACAACGGTGCACATAATTATGTTCACCTCTTTTGCTTACATTTCTATAATTTTGTAGCTACGCCATTATAGGCTGGAAGTATGATGCCATACTAATGATTTGCATTTTAACTTCAGATAACCAGGGGAAGGGTTGTTTGTTCTTCAGTTAAGATTCCTAAAGTCAGTTGTTTCTTTCTAATTGGGAAATATTTTATAGGGAAGAACCTGCATTTTCCTTAATAAGATTTGTAGGAAATAAATGAATTTTGGAGAAAATATGATGGGAATTAATATGTTTGAGGATTTTATAGTCACCTCTGGACTTGCCCATTGTGGTGAAATATTTGTGTCAAACCTGCATTCCTTCACTCCTTTTCTGTGTAAATTCTATTCCTGTGGCAAAATGTGGGTTAGATACCAAACTATTAGTCCTGGCCTTTGGCTATCACTGTATCTACACAGCTCTTTGAACTGCAGTGGGCTTGGGTAGATAAAGTGGCTGCTTTCATGACTCAAGTTTTTTTTTTATCCTACCTGGGTGGGTAATTTAGTTATTTACTGTCGATTCTCACATGTTTTTCTGAAAAAGATATTGTGCTGTTTGTGGTTTAATGGTGTTCTTTTAGAAACGGAAAGAAAAATCTAGAACTTTATTCCGTTTTACTGCTGGTTTTCTGTTGTGGAGAAAGGTAAGAAATATGGCTAATTGCTGACATTTTATGATGAGCCTTGCTGAAGTTTGCTGTCAAGATCCAATAGAAATTAAATAATAAATGTTGGGAACCAAGAAAAAAAAGATGACAAAACCTTTTTTTCATTAATTTATGTATTAATGTTTTAGACCTAGAAGAGACGGGTAGAGAACCAAAATTTATTTGCCCTCAATTTGCTCCACCTTGTTTTAATGAGTTCGATGTTTTTCTATTATAAAAATGCCCGCGTAAGCAAATGACCTTCAAAGAAAGTTGGTTCAGATTGCAGCAAGACAATATCCCTTCATTTTTTCCCGTTTGTATGGGGACAGGGAGAGTGAGAAGAGAAGGAATGTGATGTAATAGATATTTAAAAGCAGTATTGATCTTTCTAGTTTTCTGTGGGTGGTAGTGTTTAGGCATCAATCAATGTCATAATACAGATAATCAATGCCATTTTTGGGGAGGGAGCGGAGATTCAGTATTCGGTTCCTTTTGCTTTCTCCTTGTGTAATGTTGTGTTTTGATAAGAATATGCAGACTACAATTTTTGAATGCCATATTTTTTTTTCCTTGCATCATGATTCATGACATTTTGATTTTGTTTTCTTAGTGCATTCTGCAATTTATGAAGTCCCATTTTTGTTTCTGTTATCTTGCATATACATTGAGCTGAATTATTTTACTGGATCAGGTTTGCCGTGAAATCAGAAGTTTTATCACGAGTATATGATATTGTTGTCCCATATCTACAGGTAAGTCTCTCATTCTGTTCTACCCATGGAAAGGCAATTGATTTTTCTCTCTCACCAAGTTTCTTTGAATGTGGTTTAGTCATGGTAAAGAAAGCATCTTGGAAGATGCAGCTGAGTTCTAAAGGCCCCTGCCCAAATAACCCTTTCTGGGTTCCATATTAAAGTTATTTTTGGTCTTTTGGAGTTACGTCACTGATGTTGACCAACCTGAATAAATGGCCTATTACATAGGAGCATCCGTCCTTACTCCTTGGCAAAAGCATGTTACTGATGGATTGCATGCCCTTTGAATTGGTTTCTGAAAACCTTCTGCTGAAAATAGGGATCCTGGAACAATGCATAATGTTTCTTGATTTAAATTTTACTTTCAATGAAGTCATCTCTGTTGTTGTTGTCCATTCTAACTCTGGAGTTTATTTATTCTTTTGCTATAAATAAAATCCTTACAGGCTTCTGTTGGTGAAAGCTATGGTGGAAGCTTGAATTTGTCTCCTCTGATTGGGTAATGCATCTTTTGATTCTTTCCCTTGGCATATTTCTGTTCGTTTTGATGACCTTAGGGTGCCTTGAAGTTTAAGATCAGATAAAATATGCCTTGGTTGCCGTCTGCTGTTTTGTTGGAATGGTGATATAAAATCTTTGCTGGTCTGGATTTTAATACAACAATAGTTGTCACGGACCACATTCTCATTTCCATGATTAACCATTTATTATAATAAGTAAATGTAATATATCCATAATCGTACACAGGATCCATATACTTTACCACATCATAAGTGGTGCCAACACCGTATCTTTGGAATACGGCGTCGGATTTTGTTAAGGAAAGATGTAGACTAAAAACCAAATTCAGAAGCATATATAATATCCATAATAATCTTCGGAAGCATACTAAACGTAAATGTAATATAATAAGTAAATGTAATATATCCATAATCGTACACAGGATCCATATACTTTACCACATCATAAGTGGTGCCAACACCGTATCTTTGGAATACGGCATCGGATTTTGTTAAGGAAAGATGTAGACTAAAAACCAAATTCGGAAGCATATATAATATCCATAATAATCTTCGGAAGTGTACTAAACTAATAACTCCTAAAATAAGATATGTTATCATCACACCTTTAGATTTTTTTTTATACAATGTTATATGCATATTTCAACTTAAGTTAAGCTACATCAACCCTAAACATCTCTAAGTACATCCTCTAAACATAAAGCATAATTCAAATCTTCCATCTTCACTTTTGCATGTCAGTCATCGGCATGTGCAAGGTATTTGAAGGATAGAAAACAGTAAGAAAGTGAGCTAAATGCACAATAAGGTATAATATATTAAGGACATGTATTTTTATACTTAAAATACTTTGTCAAGAGGGATAGGAGTCATAATGTATATATGTATGCAAATCATGAACAGAAGAATAGGCCGAAAACATAAAAAACAATGCCTTCAAATTATTTCTTTTATCTTGTTCTTATATTTTCTTAGCTGCCAACACTTGAAAACTTGTTTAACTTGAGGGATTAGGGCCAGTAGGCTTTACCAGCTAACGGAACTGATAATCGAGGAAATGAATGTGTATGCTTCCACACAATCTAAGGCACAGACCCACACAATTCAACACTCCGTAGTGAGTGATATACTTTTAACTCAGTATACAGGGCCAAATAACAAAATTGCCGCCAAAAGTACCCCCACGACCAAGGGGCAATTCTCGAATCACCGCTGTAATATCCTAAGGTATATCAGGGAATATGACCATTTGAAATAAATCCTTGGTCTAGTTTCTTAATAAAATTTCTTGTGGAAACTCTATACTTGTCCTTGGTTCTTTTTATTTGTTTTCAACTCCGGGAGAAAATGTACATAATTCATAGTATATTGTAGAGTCTTTTGATTATTAAATCTTTTTCAAACAAAATCTGTACTTCAAATTCTAGCATCATATTTTCAGAATTAAAATCAGCAAAATTTCATTATACAACGTCAAAATCAGTAGACATATTACAGCTGTAAAATCAGCAAGCCTACAGTTTTAAAAATTTTACTAATAAAATTCCAGCAATATCCCCACACCAATAAAATCAGCAAGAGAGTTTTAGCAATATCAGCAAAATCAGCCCAATTTCATATTAAACTTGTTTCCCATATTCCAGTTTACAATATAAATCAGATTCATCAAAAATCAGATTCAGAAAAAAAATCAGATTTATAAAATCAGCAAAGGTTAATTTTCAACATCATGGCTTAGTTTAGAAATTCAGCAATATAAATTCAAAAACAGCATGTGTCCTAATGTAGCAATAATATATGAAGTTAGAATCATGGACAGCAGTTTAAAATTTAGAAACAGCAAGCATAAAATTCAGAAATGTGCTGCAGCAGCTTAAAATTCAGAATCATGGATAGCACATATGAAATCAACAAATCAGCATAGCATAATTCAGATTTAATAAAATATGCTGTATAGAAAATCAGCAAAACAAATTGAGGGAATTAGTAACGTTATACAGCAGGGGAGGTGAGTATTGGACTAACAATACTCCAAAGATAACAGCATGAATTTGCAACAAAGGAAAAGAAAGCCAAAGTGCACTTGCCTTAAACTGAATTTCCCAAATTTCTTAATTCGGTTGTTTGAAACTGTGGAATGCTTCCTTCCGTTACTTCTCTCTTCCTTTCGGTTTTTCCCTTCTCCTCTCCCTTTCGGCTTCCCTTAAATGGGATGAAGCTGCTAACTTTACCTCTTGCTGAATAATCAACTTGCTGCTGCTTTGTTTTCCCCAAATTCAGATTAGTGTAATCTGAATTTTTTTGCTGATTCATTCCTCACCTTAACGTGGCTGCATCATCTCCCTGGGATTTTGCTGAATCGGCTTCTTGTGCTGCTGCCCAGTGTTGCCGTTCTGTTGGCTGGATTTCTTGCTGAATCATCAGCAAGCTGTCGCCTTTCTGCATTCTGCTTTGCTCTGTGCTGTTGCCTTGCGTGACTTTGCATCTGATTTTGTTGCTGCCCGGTTTTATCCTGTACTGCTGCCCGATTAGTCTGCTGCCCTGTTATGCTGTTGCTGCCTCACCAAGCTGCTGAATCACCCCTTCCTAACGTGGCCTTCTCCTCTTATAATTTGCGTTCTGAATTTCCTATGGAGTTGCAGAAATATTGCTGGTTTTCTGCTGCTAAAGCTGCTGCTGTGCTGCAGATTTAATTGCTGCCCGGTTGCAAAATTATTTTGCTGCCTTTTGCTTGCTGTCATGTGCTGTTGTGGCTGCTATATATATTAATCTGCTGCTGCCCAAGTGCTAACTTTTCAAATTTGGCTGCTCGGTTTCTGAATTATCAAATTAATATACTGCTGCCCCTGCTGAAATATACTGCTGCTGCTGTTGTAGACCTCTCCTTTTTACTTGCTGAATTTTGTATTCAGCTCCTTATCTGTTATATATATATTACAGCTGCTGATGCAGCTGCTTGCCTGTGCCCCACTCTCCCACAAGATTGACTTGATTTTCTAAGTGTTGCTGCCCGGCTTCCCCTGCTGAATTATCAGTCTATATATATATATATATATATATATATATTACAGCTGCCCGCACCCCTAAAATCATCTCAGCTATTAATAAATTGCAGCCCCTTTGCCGAATTATACATATATAAATATATATATGCTGTTGTTTGGTTATTTCACATATGTTTTTACTGAATTTCTTAATTTTCCCACTATCCTTACTGTCCAGCTATAGTCCTGAGTGCTTTTTAATCAACCGAAGATGTTTCGGTTGCTAATCGGGTTCATCGGATAATTTTTCGAGTTACTGTTATATCTCACGGTTAATCTTTGGCTTTCGGGTTTATAACCTAGTTAGTATAATAAATCTCGATTCGAAATCTTTAAACCGGTGGAAGTCTCTAAATTTACATATTTTAATTTTTGTAATTCCCGGATGTCGGACTTCACTGCGTCTTTTGACATCAATTAATTATAATTTGTTTGATCGGGAGATCTCGGGCCTTACAACAGTATTGAAGTGAGAAATAGTTGGAATCATAAAATTGCAACAAAATTTGACCAAAGTATTTGATTGCTTCCTAGAAATGTAATGGTCTGGATGGTTTATTGTTTGCTCCTAGAAATTCTTAAAAATATAAAATCTTTTATAAGAAATAGGAAAGTTGTGGTGTTTAGCATATGGATATAACACAGTAGTGGTCAATATGTTGGGTTTTGGATAACTTCTTTATGAATCCCACACCCATTGACATGTCATCCAGTGGTATGCCCAATATTGTACAAGATTTTGTTAAATCGAAGAAAATTTTTAAATAGTACATAGACTAGACAGGTTGTGCACCTGAATTGAATATGTGTGCCATTTGATTAGAATAGCTGCACTTGATGTATGTCTGAAATTTTTATCTAGAAAAGCTGCACTTGATGTGCGTCTAAGGGTGCTTGTGCGCTGTTTATCAAAAGGGTTGTACTTGATACACGCTCGAGTGGTGTTCATGTGCCATTTATCCAGTGTGTTAGTGTTAGATGTGCATTTGAAGGGCACTTGTATGCTGATACTGCTATAAATCGTTTTGATATAATTTGAGGGTATTCATTGCAGTAATTTTGAGTTATTGGGTGGTGGCACTATGAGAAAAAGAAGAGGAAAAAAGAAAAGAGATAAGAGAAAGATACATTCATCCATTTGAGTTTCGATTCATATTTCATTCTCTATCAATATTAGGTACGCTGTTATTATTATTGTAAAGGATAGTTTACTAATCATTTTTCTTGTCATTTATATTATATTATTTATTATTCGTGTTTATCATTTTAAGATATTGTATCGTTATTTTTGTTGGAGGTTTTATAATCGAAACTCACTTTATAGTAGATATTTTTCAGACTCATAATCTCATAAATTTTTTCCTCATTTCAAAAGAAAATTTTCACGTAAGATATTGTGTGTCATTATTTATGATTGTTATTTTTTGTTGTACACTATCGTATCATTTTCTCAAGTGTTCAAATAAAGGGTTTAAAAACGATTGCCGAAGAGATTAGTTCTTGACTTGTGAGCGAAATTTTGATGTTCATAATCCAACAAGTCGTATCAGAGACATGTTGTGTTAAAACTACCCCTGAAACCTTAATTGACTTGTTTGCTAATTGGAGTGTCATTACAGTTAGCTTGAGTTCTCCTATGTCCAATTGTTGATAAATTGTGTATGGCAGAAAGCTAATGCTTGCTCCTAAATCTATTAATGTTTGCTTGATTCAGTAGTTTCTTATGATGTATGAAATTGTGTAGTTACTGAGATTCATAAATTGGGGGGGGCGGCGTGGAGGGAGATCTTAAGCTATAGGATGGAGCTCACCTACTTAGTAGTAAGAAATGTTCTTTCTTTTATATTTAGTTTCATCTTCATTGTGCATAAGTCCTTTATAAACTTGGCATATGAAGGGATCTTTTTTATTGCGTCAATGATAGGTTTTGTTGATTTTCACCTACATAAAAATATCATAAATTCTAGAATTGTTTATGTTAATTCTTGATTTATTAAGCTAGTTTGGAAATGGGGCTTTAGGAACAAATTCTCTTTCCTTGCCCTCTGAAGTACTATGTACACTCCTCACAATTTCTTTTGGGATTTTCATTGTGTATTCTCCCTTTGTTTCATCTATAATAGATGTTTTCATTCTTTCATAGGCTTTACAATTTTTAGTATCTATGGGTATATATATGACTTGTCCGTTCCTTAGTGCAGTGATCACTTGGATTTGATCTTTGCTTTGTCTACTAGCCGATCTCTCATCTAAGAGCATTTGACCTTAGGGGTTAGGTTTTGGTTGCACAGGAAATTTGTCCTTTTCTTGGACATTAAGAGCTTTGTCTAGTTGTCGATCCCTTGTGTTTTGGATGTTGACATTAGTTTGATGCAAGTTCACTCCAGTTTGATGTTTCATAAAGTACTGAAAAGTATCCTCAAATGACCTTTTATGTGGGATTTGATAGGTCTACTATGGGGAAGGTGGTGCATGAACATGTAAAGGGGCTGATGGTCCCTCATTTTGTAATTAAAGTTGGGATGATTCCTCTATCCTGAATTATAAGTCTCAGAGTAGGGATTTTCCACCTAGGAAGGATCTCGATATAACTTCCTAAAAATAGATGCAATGTTGGTTGGTCCATGGAGGGTTTCATTGAGTACAAGGTGGGGCAATTATCGATTTTTTGTGACTCATTTTGTAGACACTACAAACTTTTGGTGCTTCACTGGACACAACACTTGCTCTTTATTCGACACAACACTAAAATTATTTCTTTCTAAAGTCTCAAATTTTTTAGTTAAATGGCAATTTTTGCTTGTAAATCATTATGAGCCACTTGCATAAAAACGTGCCATGTAGAAATGACACATTAACATTATGGGCCGTGCTTAACATAGCACGGGATATATATATGCACACATGGCCACCCACTGTGTTGGGTAGGGCATATCTTCGGATCGTGTTATACTAAATGAGACCCTAATATAAAAAATAAAAAATATTAAAAAATACAAAAATATAAAAATATTATAAAAATACATTACATTTTATTATTTTATCGAATATTTTTAATATTATAATTTATAAAAGTAAAAAAAAAACTTAATAATAACTCACTTATTTTTAGGCATCATTTACATTTCCATTATCATTACTTTTACAGTCATTATCTTTATTAAAATTTAAAATGTTTAGATTTCGGATATGATTTTTTGCGTCCAATTGATCCTTAAAAAGATGTATATTTCTACAATTTGTGGTATCATTTTACTTTTTTATCAACTAAATGCCCGACGCTGGAATGCCAATTCGATGATACCGTACTTGTTGTTGGGGTTAAGAGGCTCATGCCATTGATGTGAATACATGAAACGTGTGGTCATCAGTCTTTTATCAATCCAAAATTTTGATCTCTAAGTTGCTACTTGTGATGTTGAAAATGTGGTTCAATTGTAAATAGTAAATAATTTAGCAGGTATTATATTTGTAATAATCGTTTGTATTTCACATCGAGCTCATATCAAAGAAAGCAAATCTCATCATCTACTTCAATTGTTGCTTACTTCTTCTATTGGAGTGGTTGGTTTTGGTGTTGAATGTGGTGTATACAAACTATATATTTCATATAGGTACCGATAGACATGGGCATTTATTTCTTTTGTATTGTTGGTCATTTTCATATTGGTGTGAAATTCTTTAAGATAGATATATGCCCATGTAAATTCATAAGGAGGTTTATAATTATGGTGTGACAGACTAACATTAGAGGATTTTTCTAATATTTTTAAAATTATTTTTTAAAAAAATATAGTTAAATATAATATTAATAAATATGCTATTTTTAATAATTTTAATATTTACTTAAAATTATTTATTTGAATTTTACATATTATATTTATCTCTATTATTGGTATTATATAGCGAAAATCATAATCATCTTGAAAAGTATAATCATATCATTACATGATAATAATTGGCGTAGTTATAGATTTTAGATGTTGTAATGAGTACTTGTAAGTTTATTAATAGTAAAATAAAATATTTCTTAAAATATTTAATCATTTCAACTATCTTTCAAATAAAAATAATGTGTGGTCTTCAACATCTATTGCATCAAGTTTCATCTTATTGGGTAGTTATCTTTCTATAACTCAAATTATTTTGTCAGCATAACATTTTAAATTGTTACTATTGAAATGATGATGTTCTAATAAATAAAATAATATTTTTTATTTTTATAACTTAAAGAGAAATAAATTGTAAAGTATCCCTAATACAAAGGTTAATAATATGACATATAAATCTTGTATGTGATGAGGACGCTCGAAAATGGGCCGGTCCAGCGCAAAAGCCCACAGACAAATCGGGGACCCGGAGGATAGAGGCCCACGACCCACGACCCACTCTTGGGAAAGCCCAGGACCAAGCACTTGAATCGCCAGCCCTGAAGGGTTGACCTGAAGTAGTCTAGTTGGAAATGGGCGACCCATAGCGTTGTCGCGCGAGGGAAGGACTTGCCTCAACCGCCTCAAACAGCTCAGCACCCCGAATGTTGCTCTCCATTGCGATCTCTCCCGAGATAGCAACTCTCACTCAGCATATCTCTTCCAAGGGCATCTACTATATTCGCTGCCTCCGGCATCACCATGAAGAATGAATCTTCTTGGCTGGCCATGGTTGCCATAATTGGCACCTGCAATCTCCGTGATAGTCTGCCAAATCTGCGCAAACAGCTGTCAGTTAGCTTTAGCGTCTAAGTAGGGCTGAGCTGGCCCAAACACCATAAATACCCCTAGCACCCACAGGCGAGGGACGTGTATTGACAAGCCCACAGAAGAATGATTTTCTAGCCAAAAAGCCATCGGAAAATTTCTCGTATCTTTCTCTCAGGTCACTCCCCGTCGAGCACACCACCTTCTTCCAAACATGCCCTCTTGCCAGACGCACCCAAACACTTAATCCCCGAACCCACTCATCGTGTATGCACTCATTCGTGCATCATTGCATCTTTCTATCCGTTGAGAAGGATTATTAACTTGAGCGTGGGAGAATATATCGGGGAGTGAATCCCGTCAATCTTCTAACCTCTCGTTTTCTAATTGTGTGCAGGATCCAGGCTATCAAGAATAAACACCGGACCCACTTTGTTCAAATTGTCAAGGAAGACCCGAGCGGCTCCTTGATCCGTCAGCAACTCGGATCTCAGGACGCATTACTATAAAATAATTCACCATTTAAAATTAAAAAAATTATAATTTAAATAAAAAATAACAGAATTATTATTTGAAAGTGTCAAAAATAATAAAAAAAATCTTATTAAATATTTCAAATTCATTGTAATATTATTAATTGTTTAGAAATTATGGAAGTCGTGTGTAGATATTTTAAAATTTTAAAACCAATATTTTTTTATAATTTCCAAAATTTTAAACTTTAATGTGATGTAAATAAAAAATATAAGGTAAGTTATTACATAATAACATGCATTACTGATTAAAGAAATTTTTGATTTTACATTTATTAATCCTCTAAATAAGTTTTATTTAAATTGTCAAAAAAAAAAAAAAAACAATAGTCTAACATTATTTGTATGTCGTATTAGAAATCAGCTTTAATACTGTATTAGAATTCGGAAATCTGAAATATATATAATGTGCGGAATAGTGGTGAAGAGGAGGCGCTCCGATTGATGATAGCTGTTGAAGTTCTTGTCATGTAAGAACAAAATATGATGCTCGTGGTATTGAATTCCAGGTTGATAAAAAATCAGAATATGATGAAGATGCTCTGTAGCTCGTGTAAACTGATGGAGGAAGCTGTCATGAAGTCCACAATCATGATACTGATGAATCTGAATTTCAGATTATTAAATGGTGCAAAGAATACTGCTGTATAGTAATGAATGCAAGAACAACATGGAAGTAATTAGGAACAGAATACATAGAAGTGCAGCACATGAATCTCCTGTAGCAAAAACTTCAGTATACAATCAGCAGCATATGAGAAACAGATGAACTGAATATTGATTTACGAGTAAACAACATCACAGACATTTAAAACAGAGGAAACTGTAAAACAGAGATAATAATAGAGCACCATGTAAATTAATTAGCACGTTGGCTGTTTTGTGTATTTTATTAAATCATGAATTTAATTTTTAATCTAAGAAATTAATTATTTATATAGTAGTTGTCAACTAATTACAACCATTGAATAACAAATTACTCAGGCTAATCTTAGCCATTAATTGAAAACATAAATATGTATCAAAACTAAATTTATATTTGTATAACAAGCTGAAATATTAAAAGCACAGATTATTCTTTTTCTAATACCTAATCCATATACTTGATTGTCCAATCAGAATGATCTGATCCGTGACATAACAAATTCACCCAATCAATTGTTGTTGTTGAGCTTTACCTGGATTGATTTGCTGTCAGTATGCATACTGTAGTAGTTGATGAACTGATGCAATGATGTTGTATTTGATGGCAGCAAGTTGTGAAGATATGTTTGGCAGCTTGTAGGTGATGCAATTGCAGTGACAGATCATATACATAAATGAGGTTACTCTCTTGAGGCATTACACTGATCTGCTGTTGTTGTGTTGAGAAAATATGACAGTAACTTGATTATTAGCAGCTTGAGAAGCATTTTTGCTTTTGTTGATGTCAAACTTCAGTAAACTGATATATTGAACTTCAGAAAACATGTGGTATTCTATATATTAATTAGTTGCTGCAACTTTGATTGTTGAGATACAATTTCTGAACCTTGCTGATGCATCACCTGTGGCATACATTTTACTTTGTTGAGATACAATTGATTTGCTGATGCACTTTGCTTTGCTGAACTATCTGATTGATACTGCTCTGCTCAACGAAGTGCTGGTAATATTTATATTTTAACATGTTGGGATATTTTTATATGCTTGTGTTGCAAGTGCTTCTGCACTTATATTTCGAACTTGTAGTCTTTCTCTATAAGAAAAAGGCTTTCCAACTGAACTATATATTTCTCAAATTTCTCTCGATTTAGGCTTTGGTTATATTGGAAAACTCCTAATCATACAACACTAGAAAATGTTAGTTCAGTTTGAGTTTAGAATAATTATTGTCTCTCATTTTTTTTTATGTGCCTCTGTAAGTGCCAGGTACCCTTACAACTTTTACATGTATAATCCTCTTCATATTTATTTACAAATAGCCGTTTTCGATTATTAATTAATTTAATTTCGAAAAGTTGCCATATACTATTGAAATGTTTTTTAAGGGGCGGTCAAAATTAGAAAAAGTAGTAGTAGTGGTATTTGGGATATGTTGTGATTATATTTTTTTTAGATATACTATTAGTGTATATATGTGATGTAGTTAGTATGTGAGTATTGGAATAATTTTTTCATATTCCTTTACTATCAAAATTAGAAAAATTATGTTTCGTATTTAATAATTAACATTTAAAATGATAATATTAATATATAAACTATGAATAAAACATTAATATAAATAATATAAATATATCATTAAATATTACACTAATATCATTTACTATACTATAATAGAGTAGAGAGTACAAAGTAGAGAGAGCATAAAGAATGTGTATTGAGTGTGTAAATGTATGGGAAGGGGTTATATTTATATATATATTTTAATTTTTTTTAAAAAAATCAGGGGAAGCGATTAAACGATCATTGCCAATTCTGATTCTCTGTCCCCTTCCTGGCTTCCCCTTCCCCCGCCCCCCATCAGCAGTCATGTGACCGTTGAATTTCAATGGTCACATGATCATTAATTATATAATAAAAAATTTAGGCTATGCTAGGCACGGTGCGCTATTGTGCAATGGGTTAATTAACCTAGATCCTAAAATGGTCCAAAATATCATATGGTACCATATACAGCCTAACATCTTTTTATTGTGGGCTGTGTTTGGCACAACCTATGGTAGGTTGAACTATGCCGTGCTACAGATTGTATGATCTATTTATCATATCTAAAAATAGCTTCAAAATTTCTTTCTTTCCCCTTCTTTTTCTTCTTCTTCTTCCTCCCTCCTCTTTCTTTCTCTTCTCTCTCTTTTTTTGTGAGAAATGAGAAAATCAGCGCAAAAGACCTTTATATACTCATCCTGGCACATAAGTGCTAGTCAGCTGTGCATTTGGTGCCACCTAGATATAAAGGCTTGCACAAGCGCTACATTAGGTGCACATTGGGCACTAATATTTTGCCTCAACCGCACATGATCGCCTTTTAGGTGTGATGTTTTTGCCTGAAACACGCACGAGTGCATGGATAGATATCCATTAGCACTAATCCTAATTCCCTCAAATTTGTTTTTTCTCAAATTTTTTATCATACAATTATTTTTTATATCAATCCAATATATAATAATAATGACATCATAAATATAAATGAAAAATCGGGTATTACAACTCTCCTATCCCGATAAAATTTTGTTCTAAAAGTTTATATACCTTATTGAAAAACAAATGCGGATATTTCTCTTGTATCTCATACTCGTAGTCCCAAGTTACTTCTTCAAATGAATGATTGTTCTAAAGCACCTTGATCGTATACAAAACTTGATCTTTCCATTTTAAAATCTGAATTGAAACTTTAACAAACGTTAAATTCTCATCAGTTTGAAGCAGTTCATAATGTATAATATGTGAAGGATCAAAAATATAATTTCAAAGTATCGAAATATGAAATATATTTTGACAATCAGTTAAATTGGAAGATAAGGCTAATTTGTAAGCCACATCTCCAATTCACTGCAAAATTTTAATTAGCTTGATAAGCCTTGGTTTTATTTTATCTTTCATCCCAAATCTTGAAATGCCTTTTCTTCGAGACATCTTAAAATTCATGATCACTCACTTTGAAACTCAAATCTGATCTTCAACGATTAGCGTAGCTGTTCTGCTAACTCTATACATTTTTTAGATGATCCTAAATCAATATAATCTTATTTGCAGTATCTTGGATTGTATCAAGGCCTAAAAATTTACGGTCACTAAACTCCTCTCAATTAATAGGAGACAGACATCTCATTCCATACAATACTTTAAATAGAGTCATCTAAATACTGGATTGATAGTTGTTATTGTTTGTAAATTCAGAGGCTTTTTAATGTAAATAGTTGTCTCAATGTTTTTTCACCTCCAAAATAAAGCCTCTAAGCATATTTTTCAAAATTTGTATTATTCTCTCCGATTATTCATTTGTTTGGGGATGAATCGCCACACTAAACTTTAGATTCGTACCCCAATTTTATATGTAAACTTTTTCAAAATGTTGATACAAATTTTGGGTATTTATTGAAAACTATTGAAGTTGGAATTCCATGCAACTTTAGAAATTCACTGATATACTATCGTGCCAAATGGTCTCTTAATAATATAGTCCTCACATGAAGGAAATGTGTAGATTTTGTCAATCGATCCACGATCACCCAAATAGAGTTATGATTTCTCACTGTCCTAGGCAATCCCAATATGAATCTATTGTAATATGTTTTCATTTTAAATTAGGAACAAGCAAAATGTTGTAAATATTTTAGATGTTTGTAATGTTCAGCATTGACTTGTTATACATTTTCCCATAAAAAATGCTATTTCTTGCTTTATATTCCTCTGCAAAAAGAGTTTTTTCATGTTTTGGTATATTTTGTTGATTCCGGATGAATGGTGTAGTTGGTTCTATGGGTTTCAATCAAAAAAATTTTAAAACTCCACTATTGGGAACACAAATATGATCTCAAAATTGTAGAATTAAATCTGTCTGATCTCCTGCCATCACTGTTCAAATCCCCTACAATTTCCATCAAATATAGGTCAATAATCTAGGACACCTTCATATTTTTTATAATTATCAGTTGTATTTGAAAAATATAACAATATCATTCTTGAGCATTGAAAATGTAAATGAATATTATACTTCTTCATTCTGTCTAACATCTCCCATTCATTAATCATCATATGGGTCATCTGCTTGACGACTCCCAACTCAACACATTGGTAACCACGTTGGTATTTTTTAACTGATATTCAATTTCATAATCATAGTCATTTAATGAAACTTAAATTGTTAAATTTATATCTATCTAATATTCTCAAAACGAATTCATGGTACCCCTCGGCCGGGTGACATAGCTGCTCTGCGAGACTGAGACCCTGACTTTAAGCTGTGGGTATTTTGTTTTGGTGCGCACTGGCGCATTCCTTCCGTATTTTTATCTTAGAATCCTCACGCGTTTTGAATTTTTGACTTGGTTCTTATCCTGGGGAAATTGATTTTGATTACAAACTGTTTGATTAAATGTCCATATGATTCATTTGTCTTTTGTAGATTAGGATTGGGAACAGGGTTAAAGAAAATCATGTTGACCCTGCAAACTGCATTGCCTGCCGAACTCGCCAACAATGTCATCAGAGTTTGTACCATTATTTTCCTCTCTTTGTTGTCTTTGTTTTCACTTCTAGTTATAGATCTTAATTCATCCTTGTTTGTTGTAGCTTTACTGTGAATGTCTCCGACGAGCCAAGTATGTTGGACATAAGGTGCGCTGTAATCCTCTTTCCTTCTCTGTTCTCTGCTATTTCAATTTTACGCTTTATGATGTTTTCTTTTGCTATGTTGTGCTGTATGATGTAGTAGTTGTTACTTCTGGAACCTTAGTTCCCATCATGCTATAACTTATAGGTTTTGAGTTTTGTTTGTCCATTTATGGTGATTGAGATGAGTTTACTGCAATTAGTTTATTGCAATGTTTGATTTGGCGGTAAAGAAAATGGCCAGTGTTGAACATTCTTTCATTTTTTCATTAATTCACAATCAGGGTAGGAACACCGAGGAAGTCCAAGCATTCAGAACAACCAAAACTACAATAATTAGCTAGTAACATCATGCCCCAACATAAGCTGATAATTCTAGTAAGGATTTGAAATTTATATCAATTTAAAATCTCAGCATAAGTTCTTCTACCTGACTGGAATATCCTTCGACTCTCTCAAGCTGTATCTGAATCTATCTGCAACAGAAATAACTTTGTCACATAATATATATCTGATTTCTTCATGGGACTATATTCTATAAACTCCTCAATCTATCCCTGAGGTAGTCTGGGTTTCCTGGGCCAGTTAGAATATTCCCCACCCAAACTGAGTGAGATAACCTATTTTTTTTTAAAGAAGTGCTCCTAAGACTCCTTTTGGATGTAGAAAACAGATGAAATTTTCTTAAAAAAGAATGGTTCTCAAGACTCTCGGTAGCAATCTCTGATTGCAGCAATCCAAGTAATGAAGGAATGTTTGGGAATATTAATTCTACTGCCCATGGTAATACCACTGTTAACATGTTTTTTTATCCCTTCACGGGAGTCATATGCTCTTTAAATATTGAACTGGCCTTCAATAATACACTGATAAAGGTGAGAAAGAACAGTAGTAATCAAACTTCAAGTAAATAACAACTTGTCTCTTGCTTTCAACACCTTCTTCCCCGCCCAAGAATGAGAGGCTTTAATTTATGCATCCCATAGAGAGCAACTCCTGAAGTAATGTGTAGAACCACTGGATGGGTTTATAAGCCATCTTCCTTGTTTGAGACACTCCACAGTTGTTTTGCAATTGCAACATACATCCAAAGGAGACTGAATTTGATCTCCATCCACCCTCTTTCTTGGGGTATCAGGCACTCAAGGTTCTAAGCTTTCTTTCAAATAGAAGCCTATTATCCCACAGAAACTTTCTAGAATGTGCATCCATTTTCTTTTAACACCTTCTGAGGCAGTGTAAAGATGCTCACCTGGTAAATTTGAAGCTAAGGACTATCAATGAGCTGAAATGTCCCTCCATAATATAAGAATCAAGTAGTCCAGATAGTCATCTTGGCCATCACCTTACATTGTGCAGCGGGCAACCTCAAACGCCAAATAATGCCTAAGTACCCTCAGTGAGAAAAATCATGCTAGTCATCAGAATTCACTCCAACAAAACAAATGCTACTCATCAAGGCATTAGCAACTAGACTTGAGGCAGAAAAGTCAGGAAAGCAATCAGGAGAAGACTAACAGAACCTTTAGATAAGAAGTCAGAAAATGTGAAAGCGAGTAATCCTATGTCTTGAGAATTTAGAGTGAAAGTTACATCATGACTAGGATCTTCAATTTCCTTGGTAATATTGCATGGCAATAATGAACAAGTCAGGGGGAACTATTTCCTAAGGCATATTTTTGCATAAAAAAAAACATGAAGAGCACAATTTATACATATTGAGAACTTTGAAGAATTGATGTGTATTATAGGACATTGAAGAAACTAAACAGGCAATATGCGTCAATAAAACCACAAAAGGGTTGGCCTAGTGGTTGAGGCTCTCATATTATGAGGTTTGAGGAGGATCAGCTATACACTATTTTATCATTGCATCGTAAAAATGTTGTTTCTACGGGTTAAACCGACAATCTCAAAGTCATAATAGACCCACTTATCTTGCGCCAAGGCTCACTCTTTTGAAACCTGCTTAAAAACTTTTAACTAATGTAGTTGTAGGATTTTTGTATGTCCAACTTGATCATGCGTCTAGGGGAGATATTATAGCTTTTCTAATACTTCACAAGCTTACTATTGAGTATGTTAATGTTGACTATACCTCCACCCATTATAAATATTGCTTGGAGTCACAAAGTAGATGCCTGATAATACCTTGCTTCCAATTCATTAGAATCTTTATAATGGAATTATAAACCAAGTTGCAGCTTGAAATAGGCCTTTAGTTACTGACTTTAGAAGGCGAATTAACCTTGGGCAAAAGGATGCTTGAAGTGGCATTTTGTTGGAGGCAAACATTTTGAATGCCCCGAAAAATCCTTGCTAGGCTTTCATAAAGAAATTTGCATTATATTTATATCTATAGCAACCTGGGGATTTTCCCTCATGTGTGAAAAAAAAGGAAGTTCTAATCTTTTCGATTGAGACAATTGCCATCAGAGATTCTGGCTGTCGTGCAGTAAGCAAAGGTCTATTCTAGATGATGGAAGGATCGATATCAGTAGTAAACTTCAGTGTCCAGCAACTCACCATAAAACTGAAGATCTCTTCTATACTTTCTTTCTCGTTTGTCAACTTAACTCCATTTCGATTATAGACAGAACTAATATGATTTATGCGCCATGTAGCTCTAGTTTTTAGTTCTAAGAAGCTTTCTTCAGCCTTGTCCGAACTTAAGAATTTATCCTTACACTTCTTTTATGCTATAAGTACAGTGTCATGACCATTCTAATTCAGTTCTATTGGCTCATCCAGGAGCTCAGATGTGGCTTTTGCTACTATTGATGACATCTACCCAACTTTATCTAGCTTCAACTCATGATTAAGGTTCTTGAATTAATGACAACGGTGCTGTTCCTTGAATTGGCTTCTCCCACACCCTCATAGTTTTAGAAATGAAGTCATGATGGTCAATCCACAAGCTAAGAAATCTGAATGCTTTTCTTTAATTTATCCCTTTTTTTTTGGTTTTTGTTTTTGCTTTTTTCATTTTTGGTTAGTCAATTTGCCCTTGATAGATGGAGAGACCTTTAGCACATGATATGAGATACCTACTTCCTACTAATTTACCTCAGGAGCAGCGTAATTCACAAACCATTGCTCTTTTGCCAAGTCTCTTCTCTTGTTAGATGGAGAAAACTCCAGGGCTATGTATGATATATCTATTGTCAGTTAATCTACCTCACTAGCAGTATACTTCATAAATTCATTTGAATATGCAAATACTCTATTACTCCTGGATCAGATTCTAGTGTTTTGGTCTTGCCTTTTTTATCCAAGCAAAGGTTCAGCTAGTACTTCTAATCTCATCTAACCAGCAGTCTGTATAAAATTAGCAAAGTCCTCAACTTTACGAGCACCAGCGTGACAATGCCAAGGCCAATGGTTATTGAATCCCCAGACCCAGTTGCTGAATACATGCCCATAAGGATTTTCTCTATTGGGAGATTTAGCACTGCAGAGTTTCTGACACATGATAGAAAGTAGTAAAAAAAACCATCATGAGCCTCAGCACAATGGATGATTTGATTACTAGAGAATAAAAAAGAAACCCGTGGAAAAATTGGATTCCACACTGCCGATCGTATGATCAGAGGCACTAGCATAATTGTTAATCCTCCCCAACCACAAGCAGCCTTCTTAACTCAGCATTAGCTTTACTGAGTTTGACTTTAGTTTCTATCAAAGCAAAAAAATAAAATTTTATATTCCTGCTGTTAATACAGAAAATTTTACAAATAGAATTTAAAAAACAGCTCATTCATCCACCCCATCATCTTCCTTTGAATATGATCTACAACGAAATTGACATTTTTTTGGGAAAAAAAATATGAAGGGGGGCCCTTACTCTTAACAATAATCCTATTTATTTTATCATTTACTTGTTCAAAATATCCTATTTTTTATCTTTTTCTTGGTACAATACCCGGATTTAGAAGAGACCTGAAATTTCAGTTTTTAGCTAATGAAATCCCCATGCCATGAGCCTTTTATTCAAGGAGAGTGGAGTCTTCCTTCTGTTCCCCATTCTCAACAGAGGGATGAGGGAAGGCAGCTCAACCGGTGCATCTATTGTATAGATGATATTTATCTATAAATATATGTTTGCTTGCTTTATTGCTTCATTCGTGGAAGCTTGGTATTGTATTCTTTAATGAAACTTCTTACAAGTGATGAACTTTCCAACTATTTAGTCTATTGGAAAAAGTTTTGCCATGAAGATCAACCTATGAAATTCTATACTTCTCAACAGAACTAGATCCACAAAATAAACTAGCCATTTTTTTATAATTTTTCTCTTCCATCCTAGTCCTTTGAATCGGATAAACAAGACAATGTAAGTATTTTTTTTAAAAAATCTTTGCATAGGCCTAAATACTTGTCAGTTTTCATAGAGACCAGGGGTATCTAAAGAATATCTCCCTAACACTGCCCTTTTGCTTAAAGATTACCATTGATAGTTTCTTGAATCATGCAGAGTTGTCTCACATTGGGTCGTTGGATACAATTTCTTATACACGATGAGCACCTGCAGCAGAATCCATGTGATGCATGTATAGCTGTACAGATGTCTGCATAGATTTTAGAGTTGACACAAAATATTTCCCATTGTCAACTCCTGTGACAAAGCAAAGGAGTTTTGAATGGGATTCTCCTTCTGAGCCACTGATTTAGGATTGGAATTAAAGCTAGGCCTCATACTGTTGCCTTAAGGCAAAAATTGGATTGATCACTAGGTCTTTGTATGAGCATCTGTACCGGCAACCTGCATATTCTGATGCCCACTCTGCTTATCAGCAGCCCTAGCTTCTGGTTTCATTTTCCTGCCACCAGAAGCATGAAAAAAACCTCTTTTGGGTTCCCCCACTAGTGAAAGTTAGAGCTAACACTTGGTTTCTATTTATACAATAGATTGACAGGGTACAGAACCATTAGGTGCCACAATGGGATGGAATCAGGAAAATTTTTACTGATCTCCACTTCAACAAAGAGCTTGGTATAATCCTATGTCTTCTCCTCTGCAGCAGGACTATCTGCAGCCAAGGGAACTCCAACAAAAAATCCAAGTTTGCTGAAGGCTTTGTTTCTCCACAAATTGATGTGCAAACAAGGCACTTTAATTCATACGGGGACTATCTTGAAGAAATTGTGATGAGTGTCTTACACTTCACTAATTCCGCACTTACAAGTTTACTGTCAAAAAACCATAAAGATTCTGAGATTACATTTCCATCAGCAAAATTAAACTGAAAACCACTTTTTAAAGCATAAAAACTTGAGGAATTCTAATCACATCTCCCCAAGGTTTTTCTAGAAAGCTTCAGTAGATGTGAAACTCAGAATACGCATATTTCCAGATGAGTACTGTCAATTTTCACTCTTTTTCAGACACCACAGCCTCTTCTTCCCCATTCACCCATGGGAAATAAAGTAAATTTAGTAACCCTATTTTATATTTTTATTGTTTGCAAATGATCTGTTCCAATCCCTCTGCTTTCTGTGATCAGAAAACTCATTGGCTTCTTCCATCTCCGATTCAGCAGCCCAGCTCTTAGCAGAAAAGTTTCCTTTGTTCAACACTGTAGCTAGGGAAACTCTTTCAATTTCAGGGAGATGAGTATCTGTAGTTTTCATTGACGAAGGTCCTCTGTATTAAAACCCTTGTCCGTTGCACAAACTATATATCCGGAGAATTCAATCATTTCATCCTTAGAAACCTTGCTAGATTAGTATCATTCAGATCATTAAAAGAAGCACAGTTCAAATCTGAAGGTTTCTTGGATTTTTTGATGCAGTTGGTTCTATCCTCTTCATCTTTTTTCTCTTACTCTTTTTTGAGGAATTTCATTGAGGTTGGAATTGTTCCAACCTATGCTTGAGTTTTAGTTGAAATGGATGTTTGTGAATGCACACGTTCAATCATGATTGAGCATTCCAATCCCTTATTCCCATATCATCAGCAAAATACAGCCTATGTTTTTATGACCCTAACTGCTGATTAATTTTATCATATCCTTTGGATAGGTTAGTGAACTGGCGTAATATCTTCGATGAGATGTTAGATGAAGTGGGCTCACTGGTAGCAATTTGTAATAACGCTTTCATAGAAAATCCATTTTAAACTTTAAATATGAATCCAATGCCCTTTAAAAATGTTCCATCTTTCCTACCTCCACTAGGCTTTGATGCTTGCCCTTCAGATTTGGATAGGAAAGTAGAGCTTGAGAAGACCTGCTTTTATTTTAAGGAAGAAAAGGATTTAAGGAATTATTTTATTGTGATTGTGCTACCTGAATACATCATCAGTTGTCACTAGTTAAATCTGTATGTAGTTGATCTTAAGGAGTCCCCCCCCCCCCCACACCGTTAATTGATCATAAGGAGTCACAATGGAGGTGATAAGTAGTGATTCAGCATCCTTAATCTTATTAAAGAAATGAAATATCTGATAAGAACTTACGTTGGTCATGTCTCTTTTAACATTTGTTTTCCAACAGGTCTGCTGCGCATGTGGGTCTAGCAGCGTGATTGTTTAATTGTTCCATTTGTTGAGCTGAATATGAAAAGGTGCTCATAGTTGTTTTTAGTGTAAATCAGACTTCAATTTGTACTATTTTGAGTTGGATGGAACCTACTGAGATTGTGAACCAAACCAAAGTAGACTAGACTAAAAAGAATTATAAATCAAAAGCTATTAAAATAACAGATGCCAATGGGAAGAATATAACTTCGGGCAATTACTAGGTTAGTAAGTTTGGAACGTATCAGCATGCTAACTTATAATTATATACTGCAATTCTTTATTCATAATTGGGTGTGAATAATGATCATTAAAAGCCAAAACAACAGAAGAAATAAGGATTAATAATGATGTTAATCAAATCATATTGCACATGATTTGATAATCATTATAGGGATGACTTAACATAAAACATTAGTGGGATGAGGGGATGAAAAGGAATGCAGTATAATGGTTTCTTAGGTCGTGTGGACCTACAATAACAGTCTTATATTATGTATAGTATAGGAGAAAGTTTTTGCTGTCTTCATTTGTGGTTGCAAAGACACGATTCTTGAAGATCTTTCTTGGTTGCAATAACAGGTTTGGCTTGGCTTAGAACCTGCATTGATGAAGAGGTCTACTATGAGTGTGTGGATTTTAGTAGAGAAAATCCTCGGACTTATGGTGGGATGATTACTAGGTGCACTATTTCTATTTTCTATTTTAAAGGGCTTGCAAAGAGTCTATTCAGAAAGCAGAAAAAAGGGGTAGTGTCATGGGTCTGCAGCTGTTTATTTTGTTTGATTTTTTTTGATATGATCTGATCTGTGGGTTTTCTGGAGGACTTGTTTTTACTAATGTCTCTCAATTGTAGTTTATTGGTTACCTAGGAAACTACCTAAGAAGAACAAAACATAGTTTCTGGAAATTCAATTTATATTTCACCAAATAAGAATCTTGGTGATGACCTTAGAGGGCATATTAAACTGGTTAAATTAGCACTTCTTTATAAACTAAATGGAAAAATTAGGTAGTCTTTAAAGACTATAATTTTGACCATTTACGCTGCGAAAGACTAAATCATGCAAATTTTCAATACACGTAAAGAATATTCGCTTTTAGATACTATGAATATAAAACACTAATTTTACTCATTTAATATCATCAATATACGCAATAAACAAAGTGTAGAAATAAATTAATATGAGATTTGGTGATGAATAAAAACCTCTAGAACCAAATAATTTTTAAATAAAACCCTCCGACTGATTAAGCCAGTCAAAGTAAATGAATTATAAAAAGTCAACTTATAGATCAAATTGTATATATGCGCTAGCTCTCCTTTATTGAAAAACTCATCGGATATCTTTCCTGGCAATGAAATTAGATATCTTCCTATCTTCACTTGGACTTTACTTCATGAGCCTTAGAAACAATCAATACTTTTGGAACTTAAGGATCCAAGCCACTGTTGGTAATATGAAGGTTCACAAGTTTGAAACAAGTGTTTAATGGTGGTTGAATTATTTTGGGACGAGAAAAACTTTGCCTTTTGGATCATAACTTAGGGAAATGTTTTCCCTTTTTCTCCACACTTATTTAGCTCTCATTTTCTTCTCTTTTCACATGGGTAGCGATTAAGTCAATAAAAAGGAGTTTATCTACTAATAAGGCTGAAAAGTAGGGTAGAAAAACACGAAACAACGAGATTTCAACTCTGGCATTCAAATGTTCTATTGACTGTCGGCTTGAACGCCATAGTGCATGTACACGATTCTATAGTGTATGTGCGTGATCCATTTTGTTAATTTGCGCATGTGCGCAATCTAATTAAGCATGTGCACGACCATTCTCTTAGTGGGGCAATCTAATTTGAACGCTAGATCGAATGCCAGCACACGTGTGCATTCTAAGTATTTTTGAGCACCCTATCTATTTCATTTATGATAAGTATGTCTTGAGTTATGATGGATCTCAAGTAATAAAAATGAGTCAATTACGACTTGATTGTTGCAAAAATAAGCCAATATTATAGACCTAATAATCTTCCCATTTGATTATTTAATAAGTAAATTCCTTTCATTACATAAATAAAAAATAAGTTTTAATTACCATTATATTAGAATTTGTTACAAGACAAACATACAAACACTAGAGATGTACATTTTGCTTATGACATTGTAGCATTTGATACACTTGTTTGCCTGCTAAACAGACTCTACTAAAAAATATCTATAGTGTATCAAATATATATTAGTTTTAAAACAATATAACACAATACATTACTATAACTAGTAGTATAGTCAAGATGTAGAATAATACTTATCATAAGCATAATCAATAAAAATATCAATGTTCTCCACTTTACAAAATATAACAATACAACCTTGGGTATATATCAGAATACGACACATCTCTCCCTCAAAACAAACACTTCTCCCTCCTTTTTGATGCAAATTGTCAAGGGGTGGTTATTTAAGAGTTAGACTCACCACTTGAAGAATCCGTCTGATAATGAGATAAACCAATGTATTTTGAGAGAGATTTGAGGGGAAAATGAGTGTGAATCGAAGGAGGGTAGGAATAGCCATTTGTGCATGAGAGAGAGAGAAAAATGAGTTGATGCGCACGGGGCTAGGGTTCTTGGCGATTTAAAGGATTCGTGGTGTTTGAACATCATCATTGAAGCTTCTTTTGAACGTCAATGAAAACCACCCTAGCGACAATGATATGTATGGGATGTAAGATGAGTTGAACAACAATAAAAATAGTACTAAAATCGCAACAACAAGTAACTAAATTGGTCAAATTTATTTTACAAATAAAAATTTTTCTTAAATTTAATAATTATGAGAAAAGTTTAAGCACTTCATTTTTGAATAAAATAAATGGGAATAGGTATATAATGTGTTGTATGTGTAGTGAAACATCATGTATAGTTAAAAGATCTCAAAACCTTGAATTGTGGAGGAGATCAACTATGATATTGCAATCCCCGATGTATTTGAAAGATCCTAAGAGTGAAAGTCCAACCAAACATCGGTAGGACCTATAACTCTTTGCAACAATTTTGCTCCCCCTAAACGAGAATCCTAGCATTGAAGAATTCTTTTTTTTTTTTTTTTTTTTTTTTTTTTTTTGGGCTTATTTTTTAAGTTTAGGTTCAATTAGTTCAAAGTCTATTCACTTTTGAGGTGGTCCAAGTACCCTTATAATTGCTAGCTCAAAACACACAAAGGCATTAAGTTCTCAATCAATAAAGTACTGTGTGTGTAGTGAATATGTGTAGAAAATAGAATATAACATACCCCTTTTAAAAAGATACCAAAATAAGGTGAGTGGATAAATCCACATCTTATTAAATGTATAAGAAATTGTTCATTTTCGAATGAATTTTAAATCATTAACTCATTGTCAAAATTCTTTTTAAACTTCAAAATTTCCCTTTTTTAAATAAAAGGTTGTTATTGAAAACAAAATATGAACGTATGTTCTTACTCTAAATGTACCTTAATCTATATGCACAGTGCATGAGAGAGCTATTTATGACACGAGATGTGTTATCTTTAGAAGCAAAGTTCTCCTTATTGACCCAAACCTATTTCTCTAAAGAATGGGTTGGCTAATTTGAGTACGTATAGATTGAACCAAACTCATTTCCTTTGAGGTTATGTTTGATGGTCATAATCAAACTTGATATCATCTCTCTTAAGCGTTCCACCTTACGTGCAAGTTTTATCTCTCAGGAGGATCTAATTTGAGGCTTTTAATAAGAAGGATTATGAAAATGGAGACAAATGTAACCACATTGGCCGCATAAATAACACATAGGCATGAATCTCGAAGACAAGTGGGGCACATGAGAGAATAATCTGGGCATCTTCTTAGAGGGAATAGTATGAGATTTTTTAGTTTGGTGCTTAGAATTCTCAAATATTTTTCTATAGTTCAGATGAAATATCATTTTCTCTCGGTCACCCTTACCCAAGCCTTGTATTAAAGATATGGCTAGATTTACAGGAACAAAGTAGAGGACACTGGGGGCGGATGTGATTAAAGGCACCACAATTGTGACAAGTCCTGATCTTAAGAAAGTAGAACACTTAGATGCTCTATCGGGCTGATTGAGATGGTGATTCTATGTGGTCTCTATATAGTTTGGGCAAATGTGCCATCTCTTTCCACAACCAGTACATGTGGAGACCACCACAATTGTTCACGTTAGCTGTGGATTGACTTTTAGGAGGGGCTTAATCTGGTTTCTTTTCCTATTGAATCGAAGTGTCCACCTCCTTTTCTATGTTATGCTTGGTAGTCGGTTCGAAAAGAATTTTTGTCGGGTGGGCTACTTGAGAATTGGCATCGTGAAAATCTTGCTCTTTCTTATTTCCAACCACTTTGCCTAAACTCAATATATGCTCAAGTTTTTTTGTACTTTTCATGAATGCTATCAACTAGGCATTGGTTTTTCCGAGTTAATTTTCAAAATACTTTATCTTGTTCCTAAGAATAAGATTTTTATCACAAGAGATTTTTAGAAACTCTTCCTTTTAGACAAATAATATTTCAAAAATTTCTTTTCTCATTCTAGTTCTTTAACTCTCTTTGAAAGAATTTTATTTATTCGTTTTGTTATTAGGCTGTTGTGATATAATTAGTTAAATGCCTTTTGAAGGTTACTCAATTAATATTTTGATTTGGAGTCTGATTAATCAGAATTATCAAACTCCTTGTTATGTCCTAAAGTAGGTTCATTATTGTTCTCAACATGGGACAAAATGGCCACATAATTGGAGGGTTTTCCAAGCCAATAGCATCACTTTTACTTTCCTAGATTTCTTCATTGGAAGGTTTAATATACAAGGCTTTGTCCTTATAACGTTTGGAGTTAGGATATTTAGTCCTAACTTGTCCAAACCTTTGGCATTGGTGGTATTGCATACCTTCACATTTTCTATCTTTAGACACATTTTCTTCATCTCTATTTTTTAATAGTTGGATGAGTTTTTAAACTTTTTTTAAGGCTTTTTGTTGTTTTTCAATTTTTTTAAAAATTGTTATTGAAGAATAGATTTTTCTCATGGTCCATAGATTCATCCCTTGAGTTATCGTAAGACTTCCCTTTTACAGATCTTAGGGCAGTAGATTTGCCCATTTTCTTTATTGGGAGAGATAATCTATAAGTTTAAAGAGATGCAACTAATTATTTAACTTTTATCTTATTAAGCTTCTTGCTCTTCTCAATAGTCATTACCTTTGGTCAAAATAGCTTAGTAAGGACCTCGAGACTTTTTTGAACAATTCTCATTTTAGCAGTTTTCTCTCCTAGGTTGAAGGTGGAGTTAATTATGTCATTTGGTTTGATATAGAACTCGTCAAATTTTCATCTTTCATTCTTAATTCTTAAAACTTAGTGGCCAACGTTTGTAATTGTGAGTTTTTAACCATTTTAGTCTCTTTATGTGTGATTTGCAAAATGCCTCACGCTTCCTTAGAAATTTCACATATGGGCACCCGTTGAAACTCATCAAGCGATATTGTCTTAAAAGTGGTATAGATGCCCTTATTATTTCAATTACTATAGTTAAGCTCATCACTAGACCATGTAGTTGGGCCTTTCAGAGAGGTAACCCTATTTTTAGTACCAGCGCGAGATGTCTATCCTCTCTTCACACATAACCATACGCGTTTATTTAACAATTTTAAGAAGGCTATCAAACAAACTTTTGAGTAGGTATGGTTATTTTCATTAAATTATGGCGGAATCGATGAGTGACTAATAGTCATCTAGACAAAAAGGGGGTCAAGGATCGGGGTAGGGTTTGATATTAGATAAAAAAATTGGGTAGTCCTTAACGACTATAGTTTTGACCATTTATATCGTGGAAGATTAAATTACGTAAATATTTAATACACGTAAAGAATAGTCACCTCTTGGTATTACGAATATAAAATACTAATCCTACCCCTTCAACATCACTAATATACGTAATAAATAAAGTGTAAAAATAAATTAACACAGGATGTGGTGACCAAGGAAAATATTGAGAATCAAATAGTTTTTGAGTAAAACTCTTTGAGGTTTTAGAGTCAATTAAAGTAAATCCAGTATAAAAAAAGCCAACTCATAGACCATGTGATATAGGCATTCTAAAACTCATAGATTAGGTGGTATAAACACACTAACCCTTAGCAGACTTAGTCTTGACACGTGACATCTACAAAGGAACTCATCATATTTGCTTCTTAGCAACAAATTCGGGCACCTTTCGATTTTCTCTTGGACTTTATTGCCTCAAAAATAACCAACACTTTTGGATTTCTAGGATCCAAGCCATTGATGGATCTTCGAAGGCTCACTGGTTTGGAATAAGTATTTGATAGTGGCTGAATGATTTCGAGATGAGAAAACATTGTCTTCTGGTTTATAACTCGTGTAAAAGGTTTGCTCTTTTTGTCCTCACCTTTTCGGTTCTTATTTTCCTCTCTTTTCACATGGGTAATGGCTAAGTCAAGAGAAAAGGCTTTATTTATAAATGAGGCTGAAAATTAGGGCCAAAATTTGAATTCTGGCATTCAAACATTGGATCAAATGCCAGCTTGAATGCCATAGAGCATGTGTGCGATTCAACAGAGCACGCGCGTGACTTATTCTGTCAATTTGTATTTGTGCACAATTTAGTAGCGCATGTATGTGACCCATTCCGTTATTAGTGCATATGCGTGATCCAATGGTGCATGTACATGTCCCATTTGGTTGCTAGTTGAGACTGCAAATGAGCACTTACATTTAGCGTTCGAACTTTGGGTTGAATGTTAGCATGCATGTCTATTCCAAGCATTTTTGAACACCCGATTCTTTTCATCTTTAATGAATATGTCTTGAGTCATAATATATTTCAAGTAATAAAAATGATTCCAATACAATTCAATTCAATTCGGATTAAGTTTTGCCACAGAATTAAGTTAATAGCATAGACCTAACACTAAAGGTGGTTGGAATCCAACATATTAAAAGGAATTTATATAAAATATGATCCTAGTTTCCTAATACTAAACGAGGTTTAAATCGATTTAGAAATCTTCCTATAAATGCATCTCTAATAACCCCAGGAAATTAGAAAATATCTAAAAATTATTTGTTGGAATTGACCCCCCTCCCCAACCAGTTTTCATGCTTCCCGTCTAGTGGGAAATGAAACAGGAATCTATGTGTTGTCTTACATATTAAATCTGCAGCAACACTATACAGAGCTTGTGGTTGATATGGTGAGGCAACAGTTTAAGAGACACATGCACGAGACAAATCTTGAGGAGATTCAAAAATTAAAGGATGAGTAAGCTTCACTTAAACTGACTCTCTTTCTGTCTCTCCCCTGCATGCTGGCTGTGCCAGCATTCTTCCCTCCCCTCTTTTGTTCTGGGGGTTTTTGGGAATACAAGTAGCTGAATAGTTGCAATGTTTCTATTGATATTTTATTTTTCTTTTTTTGCTTTGGCAGTGCGGCTAGGGGACTATAAATCACTTGCTGTATGAATCTGAGAAGATGTCTGGCCGTAAATTGAGTAAGAGCTCTTAGTTTTCATCCCCTGAACATTGCGACTAATACTTTTGTTGACCTTATGGTGTGTAGTACTGACATCAATTTTGGTTCTGGATTGATAAATTCTATACTAGAGGTAGGTTGAGTCTGTGTAAGGGAAGATTCATTCGCTATAATTTGGAGGTTGTGTTCAAATTGTGAAACAATCTCTTTATAATACAAGGAAAAACATCATACAATGTATCCTCTCAGAGCTTGTAATAAAAGAGGTTTTGTGCATCGGCCTATCCTTTATTAATATTTTTTGCACTATTGCTATCTATGATTAGATGATATATATATATATATATATATATATAATTGGGGTGTTTTTATTCACCAAGTTTTTATTTTGTTTTTATGTAATGTGTTTCTTACTTGGTAACTGTTGCATGAATTTATCAAATTGGTCGTGAAGATCCACATATCCCATGCTTCAATGAGGTTTCGGAAACCATTTGATGAGTATCCTTCTCCTTCTTACATTCTACACTTGACTTGAGACAACTATCATCTTTAACTAGTAAGTTCTTCCTTCCCATTCCAATATTATACGTCCAAATTCCAAATTTACTTCACACGTATTGTAGTATGTCTATGAATTTTATTTGATGTCTCAAATTTTGGGCAGGAAGAGAACCTATTTGCACTTGATTCCTTACCTTGAATTTTAGCCATTAGATTTTAGTGTAGACGATCTTTTCAATAAAACCTATTCTATATAAATATTACAATTCCACTCACCATACAAGATCATATTCTTAACATCTACTTGTCAGAGCTCCCAAAACTTGCTTCATGGCAATGCCGAGAGAATATACACGGTTTGCCATTGGACTAATGTCTCAATCATAGTCTGATCTATATTTCTGAGAAAATCGAGCTATCAATTGAGTCTTGTACGGGGCTTTGAGCCATCCGTGTACCTTACTTCTATACACCCATTTGCACAAGATAGGTACATTAATCCTTCATATTTTGCCCTATCCAGCGTGTTCATCCCCTACTTCAATAGTTGAGATGGAATGGATATATGAGATATTAATTCATATAAATATCTAAACCACCCTGCGTTTTCCCTTGTTGCCTCAATTTCTTCTTTCATTGCAATCTCTGATTTTGGCTTTGAATTGATTCTTCATGTGAAGTTGGCTCTTCAATTTATCATCCTCAATCAAGGCTGTATCAGCATACCTAGGATTTGGCTTTGAGGCTTAGTTGATCTTCGAAGCTATGGTTGAGAATTTTCCTACTTGAATTCTTCAGTTGGCCTGGTCTTTTATGTCAGGAGCTTTGTTGGGCACTCACATTCACCCGGAGCCACTAACCTTTTCTGGTGTACTGATCAATTCATCTTGTTCTTAGTCAAGTGGTACCTTTTATTATTGATCCTAGACCTGGCTGAGCTTGATTAATCTCTATCTGCTGCTCTAATTCTTTCTTGCAAATATTAGATTTCTCGTGTATCTGGCAATACCCATACCATGTCCGCCATCATGATGCCTCATTGAACACCATTTTTTTTTTTTTTTAATGTGTGGCACTGCCAAATATTCAGGTCGCAACTATCGGTAGACTTGTAGGCTTGACTATGGATACTCGTTTACATCATTTGGCGCAACTGTCGAGTAATTTCCAAAATAGCTATGAGATTAATAGTAAATATTTCTCCATATCGGACATGTGAAAAATAGTATCCAAGTGTGCCTTTTTCCGACTGTATTGGGAACTATGTTTGACTTACTAAAATGGGAGATTGGTAATATGGGATAATTAGAAGTCACAATTACTTATCTGTCTTGGTACTCAATTATATGCTATTATTATTTTTAAATCTTTCATCATGTGTGTCACGAATTTGGACTATAAGTCAATTAAATTTTTAATTAAATTTTAAATATTATTCTTACAAATTCTAACTCGAGTGTGACAAACTAATTACACAGGATCCAACAAGTTAAAATTCGCATAGGATTTCATCGAACAATCATCCCGATAAAATAACCATGATCCACTCCCAAACTGTCATAAGGATAAAATGCTTACTAAGAGAATGTGATGTTGGGCCAAATCTTGTCCAACTTCTATAACAGATCCAAATCTTCTACTCTGAAGAAAGAAAACAAAAAATGCGAGTTGAAGGTCAAATAAGTATCATCATGAATAAAACAGTGTATTTAAAATCAAATAATTAAGGCAGACAACAAATCCTACTCTGAAATCTGCAGCATATACCGAAGTCACCGTACACCGACAACAAATGCAAATTCAAGATCCAATCTGAGCATCATTCGGCTATATTTTGGGCCGACAACTCTAGACCATCAAATTTTATTGACTTCATTAATTTGTCTATATTTTAGATTTACAACTCATGGTCATTAGATTTCATTGGCTTAATTAGCCCGATTAAATTTTAAGCCTACAACTTTCGACTACCAGATTTTCAATATCGGCAACACTTTAGGCGTATAACTCTCGGCTATCTTTTATTGACCCACTAGTGCCTTGGACTTTCCTGTTCCCACACACATATCGACTCACTAGGGTCTTGGACCACTATGGTTTCACACATGCACCGATCCATTTAGTCTTGGACTCCGTCTATTTTTCTATAAACATATAGATATAAAATATACAAATAAAAATATCAGATATTAAATTAGACAAAAAAATGGGTTACAGATACTTGCCTCGATTTTATACCAAGCAGATCGGGAAAAGAATACTTAAGGTACCCGAACCTTGCTTCTCTCTCTTCTGTTCGAACACCCTTTCTCTCTCCTATCGTGTGCCCCTCTTCTATGCTGCATCTCTGTCGTTCCACCCGCTAGTGCCGCTCAGCCTCCTCTCTCCCCCTCCCTTTTCCCGTGTTGCTCTACCTCTGTGCGAAACCCTCCTCTCCTCTCTCTCTACATCGCACCTCATTTACCTGTCCACCGTTTGGTCAATTTTTTCCAAAATTGGTACATGTAAATACAAAATTGGTATCAATAAAGAGAAAGTAATTATTTGTTTGCTTTGATTTCACCTATTTCCTTCGGTGACAGCTCTTTTATTTAGCTCGCGTCCTTCTCCTTCCACTCTCACCACTGCACAAAATGGAGGGTAAATAATGGAGAGAGTTTCGTTGGCTTTTGCTCCTAGCATCGACTCCTCCGACGACAGAGATGGCGGCCACTCCTCTTCTCTCTCCCCTTCCTTCCCTTATTTTTTTCTTTCTTTTTTTTTTTTTTTTTCCTTTTTCTTCTTTCTTTATTTTTTTTCCCACGCTTTAAGCGGCCTCCCCTTTTATTTATAACAATAATAATAATAATAATAATAATATTTATATTGTATTATATTTTTTTTCTTTATAATCCAACACACCGGAAAAAAATTAAAAGAAAATTCAAAATATTACAATATAATTAGAGCACCCCACATTGACATTAAATCATCATTGTATTTGTCAGGTTTGCCACTCCTAATTAACTCTCGATCTTCTTTTATCTCGGTGGCGGGAGAAATTGTAATTTTTTCATCCAATGATATTGACAATGCCACCTTTCTTGACCCTGTTTTGCAGTGGATTTTATAGCATTTCATTCTAATCTCTTAGACCAACAAATCACGAGAGAAATTGCCCTTCTTAGGGCTTTTCTTATGGGAGAAATTGAGCTCCCCCTTGTTGATAGATTTTCCTTAATGGTCCTCTTTTTTCGGACCACGTCGCCTATCAATTGAGTTTGCCCCATCTTCCTTTGATCTCACAACTTCCCTATTCACTTTGTGTAATCTCATATTTAGAGTTCTCTCACATCCGTTATTTAAGCTATTTTTACTCATCTAGAGCCTCTTGATTAGCTAATGTGCTTTCTAACTCTGTTGGACTTAGTTAACTATGGGTTGCTTTGACAAGACTAAAAAATTCTGGTCCTAACCCATGAATAAGAGTCCTTCACATCCTTCTCTCTGTAATTGAATTTCGTTGAATAGATTATGCAATTTCTCCATGGTGAAATTTGACTTTGTTGAAATATTGACTAATCGACATGACTCTAGCATGGGCAAAGGCTAATTTTCAAGATTTAGCGGCCTGACCTGCTACTTTCTGAGGTCTTCAGCACTTTTTCTCGGGTGGTGTGTTTCATTCTCACCACCAAGGCCAAACAACTTCCCACAAATCTTGTCCAGAGTACGTGGTATTGTGCAAGAATATCCCTAATGTTGTAGTTATTGTGATTGAACTGCTTATCGTAGTTGTTATCCAGTCGGCTAAATCCTCTATGTTGACTTGGTGATAGTCCTAAACCAATTTATATTAGCTAAGTCTCCTCAAAGCACAACCCATGACCACATGCTCGTATTGAATACGATGGTCCTGGCTCACGTGCTCTACTACTAATTATAAAATTTAGAGGGGCCGAAAGTATACAAATACCCCACCAGTTTAATAATAAGAAAAGCATAGG
Source organism: Nepenthes gracilis (assembly GCA_033239525.1). NCBI lineage: Eukaryota > Viridiplantae > Streptophyta > Magnoliopsida > Caryophyllales > Nepenthaceae > Nepenthes > Nepenthes gracilis. The sequence continues at coordinate 2,334,188 of BSYO01000004.1, forward strand.
TATGAGCTTGGGCCACCTACCGTCATCAATCGGAGACACTATTATGAATAATTATTTTGACCTTACTGAAATTTTATTGTAAAAAAGGAGTTGTTATATTTTAGGTAGGTCAATTTCATTTCCATCATATTCTACTGTCATTGTAGTTTGCTAAGGATTAGATTAACTCTAACTGTCATCCCTTATGGATGATTGTCTTCATACATTAAGGGATAATGCCATTTGATATAAAAAGTACATTTACCTTGTAATAATAACACATGAATGTTTTCACGTTGCTAAATAGAATTTATTGTTGTGCATTATTAGTTTACACAAGTTGAATCAATTATAGGTTGATAATTTAAATGCTGCGTTATTAAAAATTAGCTTGATTGATGCTAATGTTTATATTCTGTTGATTTTTTTATATTTGAAAAAAACTAATTAGTTAATTGGTTCATATTTCTAATTTAAAGATGTTCATATAACAATTTATATATATATATAAATCTTTAGATTTTGGGTTCTCGAGTCCGTTACTTTAATTATATATCATTATTAATGAGTACTGGAGGCTTAAAAGACCTAAACAAGTGGTAAATTTGTAAAAATTCAAGTAGTAAGTATTAATGTTAATGTCGAAATATTAATATTTTGGTTCTTAATTTATTTTGAGCCCGGCCTCTTAATTTAATTAGTAAAATTAGAGTTTTGTTGTTCAATTTATTATTAATAAATAAAAATAAGCTTGATTCTATTAATCTAAGAATTCGATACCGGTCTTGAAAACAAACGTATATTTCGACGATATAGATATATTTTTATTGGACTTAATATAGGTAGCAAAGCATAATTAATTAGTAAGCCTATTTTGTGATTACCTGTAATTAATTGATATTACACGGATCAAAATACTTATATCATTATGTTTTGACTAAAATTTACTATATTATATCATGCACGAATAACAAAAGACAACCATTTCTCCCATTTATTCCATGAATTACGTTCTTATAATGATAAATTTGTCATATCTTAATCAGGAAAAAGCTTAATGCCAAAAAATATGTTATGGGAGTCCTAATTTTTAAATGTGGATATTCTATAGAGATAGGTATTAAAAAATCTAACTAACAGTATTGTAATATTTTATACTTTTATAGTTTTATCTGGATATAAAATTAGAATAATTAGTTTTTAAAAAGTTGTGATTGATTATATTTAGTCTTGAAAAATAATCATCATAGATTTTTAAAATTAACAAATAATTTTGTAAATTAAAAAATAGAGAGTAATATGCATCTAGTAATTGATTTTTATATCTATAATAGTAACTTATTTAGACTTTTCTATTGAGAAATATACCGTTTAAGTAACATCAATAGTAATTTAATTCTACGGTCATATAATCAACTGGTCATCAAGCTTACTGCTAAAGTCTTCAAAGCTGAACCAACTGATAGAGGACCAATTTTCAGACCGAGTATTCAATAGTTCAGTCTCTAAGAACCTAAACCCATTGTCTCGATTTCAATTTGAGGCTGATAGTTTGGCCATCGTACCTTTTAGTCGTACCTAACACAATGAAAATATCTATGTTGACTTGCCCATAAAGTAAAACAAATATTGCAATCAAATTTCTCAATATCACACTCTCATGCTTATACTATATGATCCAAAAAAAATATAAATCGGCTCCGATATTACTTCTTGATATTAAATCCACGATTTCATTATTTTATGTTAGGTATTCCAACAAATAAAAAACCATATATAAAATTATTTAACAAGCATCATTTAGCATAAAGTCTCCCTCTACCAGCCCAAAGAAGACTCCAACTCTATCAATCCTAGAAGATAGAAATTTTAAAATAGCATTCATATAACTCATCCAATTTCTCTGTGTAAATTAATTAGATTGCTAATAAAATGAAAGAGTAAATAAATATTATTTTTATAATAGAAATGTTAAAAATACAAAAGAGGCTGTATCTTCATGAGAAGTGAAATGCTATATTTATCATGCATCCGTTAATACAGTGAGAGAACAATATGCATATACATATTAATGAATCTTTCGTACATAATTTTCATAATGTTTTCACATGAGATTTTATTCTTCTAAGTCATTTTTGAAAATATGCAATATATGAAATACCATATTACAGCAGTGAGAGAGATTGATTAAGAATCCTCAAGGAAAGGAAGGAGGCGATTGAATTCGACAGAAGGGATGTGGGAAATAATATGGAAATCTTCGCCTACTTGGAAGCCTCCGTAGTCATCTGATGCTGCTGCTCCCTTTCCTTCATTCGGCCGTTGAAGCCTCATGCAATATTTTTTTGGCATCAAGCTAATCTTCAATTTCTGTAGGGTGGTGATATATCTCAACCTTTGCGGAAGCCTTTCCAATCGAAAACATGCAGAGATGCTTAGCTTCTTTAGCTGAGGAAATGCACCCGCTTCAACTTGCCAATCTTTCAAATTGCTTAGCCAATTCAAAGACAGCTTCTCAAGTCGAGGAAACGCGTTGGCATCAATAACCATTGAATTTCCCACATATGCACCATTTAAATGGAGGGCCTTTAAGTGGTTGAGTGTCCCCATTGCTGCAATTGAACTTTTTGACCTGAGTCCACTGCACCATAGTTTCAACACAATAATACTATGTGGGAATAGAAGGGGTGACGATCCCTCCCTGATTCTTCCCTTCAACTCTAATTCCTGCAATTGTTGACAGTATGTGTACAACGGCTCCATGCTCTCTAGGTTGATGGAATGCGAGCACCAACTCAAATACAATATCTGAAGACGGCCTGATCTGATGCACGGAGACTCGAACAGAGCTTCGAGTTGTTCCTTCCTCTTGATGCTCCTTACTTGTAGCTTCTGTAGGCTCGGAGCTAATCTTCTTAGCTCGTTTGTCATGTGAGTCTCTAGCCGCGGCCCCCAAAAAGTTTTCAAGTTGGTCAGTGTGTCTAACCTTAGTTCTTTTGTGGATTCGAAAGTATTTACCGGCAAGTAGAGATATCTAAGGCGCTCCATCTTCCATAGGACATCAGGCACATTAGGATATCCGTTGTGCACATCTTGATAGTCTAGGGTCAATAGATTATGTAAATTTTTGATGGATTCCGGTAGGGAAGTGATGTTAGTGCCTCTTAATCCTAGGTACCTCAAACATAATAAATTTTCTATCTGTTTTGGTAAAACCCCATTGGCAGTCTTGACGTTCCAAAGGTTTAGGATACGGAGCAACTCCATCTTTTTGCATATCGACTGTAAGTCTACGGTCAATTCCATGTGAGATTGTAATCTTAAGAGAGATCTTAAACCTGAATATTGTGTTGGATCAAAGAAGCTTCTGTAAAAAAAAAAAAAGAAGATCAAAATCAATAAGTTTACAGTGAATTCCATATTTATTATTATTTTTTTTTATAGAAAACTGAGTTTGTTAAAGAGATAATTTTTTAAATAAAATATGATCAAACTATATAATATAAAATTAATATAGTTATTTTTTAAATTTTATTAAAAATATTAGTATCTATTAAATATTAAACACAATATAAAAAATATTTAGAGATATTTTTTTCAAAATTTAAATCTTATTGATTAAATTTTATTAATCCAATAAATATATAAAAAAAGGTCCAAGGGCCCAAAATTGGATAGATATAGTTATCATGATTGCATCTCTTTTATTTTTTCTTTCCTTAAATAACAAAATAATAATTTTTGATAATAAGTTATCCACCTCATCGTAGTTTGATTCTCTGTAATTACTTCAAAAATATTTGTAAGATTTTTCTTGTTGTTGAAATGCATAAATATCGTAAGTCTTTTTTAATTAATTATCACCATATAATATTACAATAATGATAATATATTGCATAACTTCTCTCATATAAAGTTCCTAATATGAAATTTTGATGACCTATGTGACGTAAAGTGAAGTTTGGTGGTGCAATTACTTCTTCCTTTAAAGTTGTATGGCTTAAATTGCTAAACTTTTTTTTTTACTAAGAAAAAACCTTACTATATATTATGTCTCTTAATGTGTGATATAATTTTTCATATTTAAAGTCTTAAGTTATAAGTTTCTTTCAAAAGAAAGAAGAAAAAAAAATATAGTTTAAATAGTGAGACAACTAGAAATAAAAGAAAAGTGCTATACCTGCCAATGATGATTCGGCGTGAATGTTTAGATATTGATAGCCCTATTGGATTCAATGGATTAAATATCTCAGCAAATTGTTGTTTCTTTGCTTTGTTGATACAGAAGTCACGTGTTAAATCATGTAGTCGGCATGTCTCCACTTTTCCAGTATAACTTCTTTTTACAACCTGTACCATGCATCTACATATCAATTCTTCCAAAAGTTGCTCCGCAATATCTTCTAAAATCTCTTCCTCTTCTGATTGATAATCCACGGTCACAAATCCTTCGGCAATCCACATTTGAATCAACATTTCCGTTGGAATTTCATAGTCTTCAGGAAAGATGGCTAGATAGAGAAAGCATGGCTTCAAATAATGCGGTAAATCATGGTAGCTTAATTGAAACATTTGATCAATTGATCTCCCATAGGAGGACGAGCCTTCCACTTGCCTTAAATTTAAGTTGAATGTAGTGCTGACAAGTTCCCACTCATTCAACCCATGCTTTGTACGCAAAAGACCGGCAAGTATAACTATGGCCAGTGGCAGGCCTCTACACTTTCGAGTCATCTCCTTCCCCAAATCCTCAAATCTTGTATCTTTATCCGTACGAACTAGTTTGCTAAATAACTCCCACCCCTGGTCCTCTGTTAGAAGGCGTGGTTCGTAAATGATGCAATTTGGATATGCATATGATGGAATATCCCGATAGCGAGTAGTAATTATGATTTTGCTCTTCTTGTTGCGTGGAAGTGCTGGGGACACATCATTCCAAGCATCTTTCTTCCATGTGTCATCAAGGACAACCAAATATCGTTTTTCTTTTAAAAAGTTATAGATCATCTCTATAATTTCTCGGTTGGACTTATTTAGTATAGAATTCCTTTCATTATCTTTAATGCCTCTAATTTGCCTTAAAATCTCGAGCATGACTTTTGTTTTATTCCATTGTTGGGATATGGAAACCCAAGCTCTGACATCAAAGTGGCTTGTTACATTGTTATGATTGTATATTTTCCTTGCTAGTGTAGTTTTTCCAATACCACCTTGGCCAACGATGGCCATAACCCATGTGCTCTCTATATGACTAGTGACTTGATAGATGAGATTTTTAATGTCAGTGTCTAATCCGACAATAAATTCATCCTCAATATGCAGATAGCTTTCAAGGATGTTTCCTCGAGGCTTCATTTGATCCTGGGAACTCGACGCTGCTCCTGGACTTCCATATATTTTCAATCGCTCGAAGGAATTTTTTATATCTTTTTCAATTGCAGTTATTTGCTTTCCAATGCAATGCATGTCAAGGCTATTACACAAGAAACATGTAAATTTAGAGAATGTACTTCTGGATTGAACTTTAAGGATGTAAATATCGATGACATCCTCCGCATGAAAAGCAATCTCTCGGATCTTTGTTGCGAATATGGCGACTTGACCATCTCCTCCATCCTCTCCTTGCCTATCCTCTGCATCTTGAATGTAACGCTGCATGCATTTGAGCTCATCTTGGAGGTTACGGATTTGATCTTCCACGCCAATGAGAAGGCTCGCCTCGTCAATTATTTGAGAGCCGATCCAATTTGTGGCAGCAGTAACAACAGCATCCATGATGACAGTGTGCTCTACAAATATTGGGATTTTAGTTTCTTTGAAATGATAGAGGAATCAAGTTTCATTGCCTCTTTAATCATTGATAATATACCTAGCTTCATACAGAAAAAGTGCAGTTGGGGAAGAGGTACCTTTGTGTATCTTGCGGGAGGGTTCATTGGCCTTTCAAATATATCATTGCATAAAGCAAATCATCAATACTTATTTTAGATCGTTACAAGAAAAGCATATATAAATTAGCAAATCTCATACTTTGACATATCACCTTTTAAGTTTGTAACTACATGAAGCAAAGTATTAATATGTATTGATTTTGAATCATTACAAGAAAAGCACAAATAGACCAACGAATCTCTAGTTTTGGCATGTCACTTTTAAGTATATCATCAGATAAATTAAAGTATTGATGCATGTTGATTTTAGATCATTACAAGCAAAGCATATATGGACCGATAATTCTCATTTTTGGGCATATTAATTAGAGAATTCCTAACATATTTTCTGCAGTTACTTTTAAATCCGGTTTGAAAAACAAATTTAAAATTGTATTTTACTAGTGAAAATTAATATTTCATCTAATAAAAATAATCTTTTACTTGAAAACATTAGTTTAAGTAAATACAATATTTGAAGTCTCAGGTATATATGCTACCATTTAACAATAATTTACCTTGTGTTTTCCTAACCTATAAGGGAGGGCTCTTGTTGCTAACATCATGTCAAATTAAATACTTAAATTATAATTTATTTTTTTAAATGGATTAATTTTTTTTTACTATTTATAAGACTTCTAATAAGTTATTGATCATATGTAAAATTTATAAATTTTACTAAAATTCAATATTACCAACAAAGATCTAAAATTGGAATAATTCTATTTATCATTCAGTTTTATAAATTTTTTTAAAAAAATTTGATGATATATAAGCATTATTATCATAACATTTCATGACAGATAGATAAAAGGATATAAATAAATTTAAAAGATTGCTTGCAAAAAAGAAAAAGATACAGAATTTTTCACTTTGCCCACCTTGGATTGATGAAGATTGAGAAAAAGAATATTTCCCCTTTATAGGTGACAAAACCTAAACCCTAAGTAAGAATCACCATTGGTTTTGAATATTTCATTAGTATATTAAGTTTTATTCCTATTTTAGTATTTTTATTTTTGGGTATTTTAGTTTTGCTTAGTAAATGATCAAAGAAATTTTCTAGTTACAAATCAGGTATAACTAATGGGGGATACTTGGTTACAGTTTTGAATCCGTTATTATATGTTTACTTTAATTTTTAATTTTAGATACTTTGATTGGTCAAATTTAAAATAATTTTTTATTTTTAATGAATACCTAAAAGAATTTTTTTAAAGAACAAATTCAGATTAAATATTTTTATTTCTATTGTTGTGTTTTTATCGGTTGAAGCAATTTATATCGCTTACATTTTAAAAGATAGAATCATAAGAAAAATGATTTCTAATAGTTATACATGTAGTCACAGTAACTTAATCAAGAATGACTTAAAATTTGTCAATAAATGAAAAATCATAAAGATTAAGTTGATAGATGAAAATTTAAGGACAATTTTATAATAATAATAGAGCATAATTATCATCCAAACTTGAGATTATTATGTAGTAGTCCCTAAATTATAAGGCTTCTCCTATTAACACTAACATTACCAATTCTAATAGAATAAATCTATTTTTTATGCTTTTTTTTTTTAATTTGTTTTGAAAAACAAATTTAAAATTATATTTTACTAATAAAAATTAGTATTTTATCTAATAAAAATAATATTTTTCTTGAAAACATTAGTTTAAGTAAATATAATATTTGAAGTCTCAGGTATATTTGTTACTATCTAATAATAATTTACCTTGTATTTTCCTAGCCTATAAGGGAAGGCTCTTGTTGCTAATATCATGTCAAATTAAATACTTAAATTATAATTTATTTTTTAAATGGGTTAATTTTTTACTATTTATAAAACTCCTAACAAGTTACTGGTCATGTGTAAAATTTATAAATTTTACATTAAAATTATCATTTTTAATATAAAACTAGAATAAAAATTAAGATAAAATAATATTTGATACGTCCGAGTGATCCAAATTATAATATGAATTAGGATGCTAAGTTATTCCTATTGGTGGTCTGAAAAGCGATGGGTCTGATTTTCATAATTACGAATTCTAAACCTACACATCATAATAAATCGAATAAAAAGTAAAAGGTATATAGGACTCACTTTTTGATATATTTTTCGATATTCAAGCCAGTAATTTTTTATCTAAAATTGAAAGATAAGAAAAGAAATATTAGAATTGAAAGAGGATAGGGATGAGTGTGAATTGGAGGATTTAGCTTCACTTGATTACACCCATTTGCTTTAGTGTTTTTTTCTCTAGATTTCTCCTTTTGTCTCTTAGTTTGGAAAAAATGTATTTATAGCTGAGGTTATTGTCTGTCTGGCTGGCTTTTAAAATCATTGCCTGTGTTAAGAAATGTCTCGAGATAGTTGTTGAGAGGCACCCTCCTTGGCATGTAACTGTTGCGTGAATTTGATAGGGCAACTGTCTGATTGTTAATTGTGAAAATCGTTTTGGTCATTTTTAACTTGTGTAATTTATTGGTTTATCATTATTTTTTAATTTTTAGTAACCAACCATCAATATTGAATGTCCTAATTAACGTACTGAAGAACCGTTATTCAGTTGTCCTTATTTGCCTTGTGCTTCCTTGCTTGGGCTATCAACGTGTGGGCTTTGCTTTGCTTTCAAGTTGGACCTGGTCATTGGGCCATATCCAGCATTATTTATTCTTAATTTTAATAATTTTGATATACAATAATTTGTAATTAAATGTATAAATATGAATTCTTTTAAGGGAAAAAGGGTTTTTTTTTAGTTGTTGTTGTGCTGGTGGTGGTGAAGAGAGAGGGGCAGGTCACTCCTTTATCCATCAAAGAGGTGGAGCGGAGGGGCAGGGCATTCCAATATCAGTTTTAACTTTGGCTACGAGAAATCCTTCTCAAATCAGAACAAAAAAATTATAAATTTAGGATAACAAGTACGTAGATGTGATTTAAAAATTAAAAAATGTGTGTAAATAATTATTTTTTCAAAAAAAATTATAATTATATTAAATATTTAATAAAATGTTTATATTATAGAAAAAGATTCAAAAAAATAATATATATAATTTTTTACATCTTAAAATTTTAATCATTAAATTTTTATTTAATGATAAAAATATCTCCTTAATGAGAAATATACCCATAAATCCTCGACGCATTTGTACGGGATAGTAAATTTGTTTAGCATTGATTTAAGATAGGTGGGATCAAATAATACTTTATAATATAAGGGCAGGCATTGTAAATCACAAGCTTTAGGAGAGCTTATTTTTTTAAAAAAATAAATTAATTTAATTTTGCATAATTATAAATGATGGGTGCTGATATTAATGATCAAATGAAAAAAACCTATTTTTAAAAGTTTGGCCCATATATCGAAGAAGCCCAAGAGACTAATTTAGCCCAATCAAAGAACCTGTCTAACGATATGGAACACTAAAGACAACGGTCGAGCGATTTTTTTCTCTCTCATCTCAACGACCTCGGATGCTAGTTAAAATATAATATGAATAAAATTTTATCTATTCAGCGGTTTTCTAATAAATTTTCGGACAGTTGACAAAAAAAATCAACTCTCCCATAATAATTATAAAAGACCCTTTTTTACGAATGGTAAAGGAGGACTCTCTCAAAAATGGAAAATCTTTTTTTCTCTCTAAGATACTTTGAGAAAAGCGTAAGTTTTTACACATAAAGTTAATCTAATTTTTAATTTACATTCTCTATTTTCTTCTTTATAAAAGGCGTATATCTTGATTTAAGTTAAGATATACCACAATCATTTTAACCGTTATTATTATATATTATTATCTCGATTTGATTTGAGTATATAAATTTAGATTCGCTTCATATAATATTTGAATTTTTAATCTATATAATTATTAGGATTCGAAAACGTAATAATAAATATTTAATATACCCATTAAAAATCTAATTAATTATAAATAGAGTTATTTTTTTCTCACTTGGCCATCACATGCACGATGATATTCCACGTTGCCGTGATGACGCAGTTTCATTCTGTTTTCCGTAGCATTAACAAACGACGCATACCCTTCGAGGCAAGGGGAAGGCTATGTGTTTTTGGACAGTCTTTTTTTTTGAGGGAGAAATTGATTTAATTTAATTTTATTATATTTATTTAATTAATATTGAATGAATAAAATAAATATTCTTTTAATATTAAATAAAAATTAAATAATATTTTTAATAGTAGATAATACAGTATTTAATTAATATCAAATAATTATGATTATGAAAAGTTAATTAACCCATCTTTTAAAAGGACATACTCTCATAATCCAATGCTATATGGCTTTGAAATTGGTATATTTTTTTTTAAAAAATATATATTTAGTAAATTTTTATATTATTTGTTAGATGAGAAATTTTAATGGCTAAAATTTGATTTTTTTAAAAAAATTAAATAATTATTTTTTATTTTTGCTATTAAGTTAAATGTTTAATAGATATTAATATTATAAAAATACTATATATACTTTATTATATATTTCAATCACTATAATTAAATTTTTATTCAATGATGGATATTAAAAATATATCAAATATATTACTATTAAAAGATATACGGCCCCCAAATTCGACGCCCTATTAAAAATATATTTTTAATCTACTAAATTTTCATTTGAATAATTTAAGAAGTAAATTACTTTGCACTTGAAGGTCTCATATGGCAACAACGCCAAGGAAAAAAAAAAGATAAATTATTTTGTACTTAAAAATTATTATAATCTATTTTTTTTTAAAAAAAAAACCATAAAAGTCTGGTTGAGATTTATTTATAAATTATTCTCACTTTTAAAATAAATTTTAAACAGTTGATATTTTTGAATATTAAAATGAATGTAAATAGCTGTTTTTGTTTTTGTTTTTTTTAACATAATGTTAAAATATCCCTTTCTATTTCGTTGGTAAAATGGTGATATATGTCCCAATGATATGAATCAATGGGCGAATTATTTGCTGCTCTATTTCCATATTCTCAGTCCCATTCATCCTCCAGCAGTTTCTAACTGATGAAGTAGATGTTGCAGAGCTAGAAGTCAGACATGGGGTGGGAGGGAAAAGTCACTAATATCAGTCTAGCGTGAATTATAAGGGTGCTTATAATTACTGTATATTGGACTAAATCTAAGTTTCTGTTTTATTTTGTTGTGGAATCATATTTACTGAAGTCCTGTCCTTCGTTCGTTCAAGCAAGGGGTATTGACGGGACTCTTGAAGCATTTAAAAAACCATAAGAACTAGCAGATATAAAGGGGATGAGATTTGAACATGTGTCAAGTACACATTGTTAGAGTTGGTCACTCATTTATGGGTGATTCAATAAACGGATACGTTATTGGATTGTACAAAATTTGTGTGATATTCGGAGTACTACAAATTGACTGCAACAAAGACCGGAGGATGACCATTTGCCAAATAAGCCAAATCTCATTGTGGAAAATTCTGAAGTGGAATTTGCCAGAGTAGGAAATCCGGAGATGAAATCCCAAGTGGATTTTTGGAGTGAGAAATCCGAAATAAAAATCCAGGAGAGGACTTCCGAAGTGCATTTTCTGGAGTGAAAAATGCCAGAGTGTATTTTCGGGGTGAAAATGTGGGAGTCCATTTTTCGGAGACGCAAATGCCAGAGTGGATTTAAGGGCTGAAGTCACTAAGTGAAAGGCCCAAGGACACTGTGCAGATAAGGCCTAAGGATACTCGCAGTGTAAGGCCCGAGGATTGTGCATAGTATGGCCCGAGGACTTGTGTACAGTATGGACCGAGGACTTATGCATAGAAAGCACACAAGGAGTTCGTACAGTAAGGCCCGAGGTCTTTGCGTGGTTATGGTCCATGGACTTGTGTGCTGGAAATGGTCGGAATGAACTGCAGGAGGAGTGACCAATTTGTTGGAGAAAGAAAAATGGCCGGTTGATCATTTTGGCGGGACAAAGTCAATAAGGCTGCTAGAGGACGGCTTGTCGGTCAACAAGAGGTTGACCAGAGGATAGCCAGTAGGTCAATAGGAGGTTGATCGGGCTGAATATGTGAAGTGGAGTTGGTGACAAGTTTTTCGAGTAGGCGGTTGATTTGTAGGCACGCCTTCCGAACAAATAAGTAGAGTGCATGCGCCGTTTACAGGAAGCTCGACAATTGGTGAAGGCATAGAAATGACAAGGAAGGTGTGACGGATTATCTGCAAGATGGCCAATTAACAGATCAGATTTGGTGGAGCCAGGTCATTATAAAGGCGCACCAAGAAGTTTAGATGAGAAGGTGTGAGAAATCACCAAAAGCCAGTGTGCTAGGCACCAAGGGCTGTGCTGGTGTGTGAGAAATCACTAGAGGCGCTGTGCGCCAAGCCGCATGTGTGTAGGGGTAAAACGGAGGTCACCATTTCACTACATTTGTAAAATGTCTATGAGTAGAAAGTACTACAGTGAGAAAAAGGAGAGAAAAAAATAAATAGATAAGGGGGAAGAGAATTTCCTTTCTTTTGGTGATTGTTTTTCTTATTGTCTGTTTTTCGGGGGCTTATGTAGTCAGGGTGGGTTGCTGGCTTTCTATCTCGAGATTTTTGTAACCGATTTTACATAGTAAAATTTTTCGGATTTGTTCAAGTGATTTTTCCCTTCGGTTTGTGAAGGATCTCGACGTGAAAAATGTTGTACATTTTTTGTTATTTATGCTCACTAAATTGATAGCTGACAATGACGGTGGGTTCGAGTTTCTGTTGCATCGGATTGGATGAATCCGGATTTTGCATCCCAACACGCATTTGCAGAGATCAAGTGTCAACTACATTATCCTTAGGCCTAAAAACTCCATTATCAAGTGGATGGGAACCTCGGCTCGCCAATGGTGGGCAAAAGAAGCCCACATAATGTCTTGGGTTTGTTGGGTTCAACAAACAAGTGAGAATGCGCCGTCTTCTGCAGCCTCTACTGTTATAAGGAGGGGTTTTGCTCTTCATTACTAAAAGGTATTAGCAATATGATCAATTATCTACATTGGGGATTAGCTGATTACTTCTTCGGGCACAGTCTCATGAAATGATGAAGTATGGTGCAACTGTGTAGATCATTTCTTTTCGTGCAGGTTGCTTTCGCAAACGTCTGAAAGCTGATGCTGGTCTTTGGTTTATCATTTATCGTTGATATCGGTGTTGTTTCTTTAAGCTCTTTCCATTTCATTTCCAGTTCTATTTTTCTGTGGAACGAAGTTTGTAGTGATAGGAATTGTTTTCTTTCAAGCTCTGCAGTTATTATTTTATCATTTTGCAGATGAACACGGCCTTCCGCTGCTGTTGGTCGATAAGGTGGATTGTGCAATTCACCGACTTAGTTATGGCAGGAATCCGACGTGTTTCATAAGAAGTTGCCTTTGCCTCTCGGAAAAATATGCGCGCATATATTATTAACCGGTGCATACGGGATAGGCTGGGAGACCGTCAAATTGCCAAGGTGATGCTCGTCGCACATTTTCTCTCATGTTGATTAATGTTGTATAGATGGAAATATCCAGCGATTTATGTTTGATTTGGGGCTTCCAGATATTATAATAATATCATAATATGTTATTATATTATTAATATATTATAATATATTGACCAATATAACTGCTATTTGGCTAATATATTAGTTGATATCTTCATTTTAACTTACGATTTAAAAAAAAAAATTAAATTATTTAATACAGAAATATATTGGCTGATACATTTCATATCAATGTGGGTACAACCGATATAGATATTTTTATCCATGATTGTATCTGTTTGATTTTATAATTTAGTGCCCTTATTTAATTACCACGGCTAGTTTTCTAGTTCTCTCAGAGTTCTTTCAATTTTTTATCGAACATTGTATTTTTTTTATTTTGGATTTTATACTGATAATTATGGTTGGCTAAGATTATATTAACATTTTTAAATATGCTGAATTCATCTTATAATTTTAGATTTTGAAATTATTAAGATAAAATTCTCTTTGTGCAGAGTATATGAGAAATCTGAATAATTTTTCTTTATCTTGCCAATTTTATCCCTCTTTTTATTATCAAAAATTTTTTGATTAGTGAATAGCGTTACTTTTTATTTATTTATAATTTATCAGTGATATATTCTCTACATGTGAGGCTTATTGAGATTAAAAAAAAAATGAAAACAATTGAAATGAGTTTTATATATAGAGAGTGAATTGTACGTAAATTTAAATGGATAAGATGAGTACTTATTAATCTAAAGTAAAAAGGGTTGAAACATGGATTGAAGAATTGTTCAAGCGGGAAATAACGGGGAAGAATGGTTGCTCATAATTAATGATTTACTAAGGCTCGGTTTCCAATGTATATACTCTGTTGTGGAGTTCAAGAGCACAGCGACTCGCACCCTGTATGACACGTGTTGCAACAATCGGATAAAAATTTAATACCGATTAATTTTTGTTTTTAAAAAATAAAAAAATATATATATATATTTTTAAAATATAAGAACAAATGAGGGATATCAAATTTTCATAAAACTAATTTATTATACAGTTATACAGTTAAAACTAAGTTTTAAATTGTTTTTCTAGGAATAGCCTGACCAATAATGTATTGAAATTTTGTTATACATTTAAATTAGGTCCGATGTACATTGGTCATAAAACTAATTCAAATTTGTTTGTTAGTTCTGTTTCAAAACTCAATTTTACTTGTGTATGTTTCGTATGTGATACATTTTATCGCTAAGATTTGATTCGAAAAAAGGTTCAATCTAGATAGATAATTCTTAGGACCTATGTATTATAAAAAGAGATATGAAAGTATTTTAATATTCTATGATATTATAACTGAGTATCTTTGATATCATAATTGTTATAACCTCAATTCCTAACTTCAAATAACTTTGATATTGTAACTGGGGGTCAAAATCTTAACTATCCAATTTAGCCTGAGTTAATTATGCAAAAACTTTAATAATAAATATCATAAATAAAATCTAATTATAATAATACTACCATAAAATTCATTGTTTCAACCACGAGATAAATGAAATACTAATGTTCGAATGCATCAAAACAGTAATAGTTACAACCCAAAAATAAGTTTCTCATTATTGTTTTAATAAATACATCTTGCCATACAACATAAAATAATAGCTGGACTTTGGGATCCTCAATCTTATGCTTCCCAATAAATGCCCGATCTTCAACTAGCTCTATTGCCTTATACTAACTTGGAATCAAAAAAAAGTAAGGATGAGTCAAAATTTTATTAAGTGATATAATCAAAAAAATAATAAATAATAATTATTTCAGATAACAATAGCAACAAAAAGTAAAAGCAATACTAATACCATGATATTGAACTATTACTATCGGAGACTTTAAGTTTCGTCGTAATCATGACTCAAGGACAATTCAAGTATTAATTATTAAGGGTTACCACCAAACTTGTAAGACTATGAATACAATCTAGATTTTATAGAATCTAAAAATTAATAATAAGTTGAATTCTATCAAATCTATTATAATAGAAATGTCAATATTATAAAAGATATCTCAATAATTTTATTGGATCTTATTCTATTACTATGAACCAATGAATACGCACTATCTACTAATGACTATGTAACAATCTCAAGGTAATCAATACTCTCAAATTTAATATGCGACCAACACGTCTCCTAATTTTTGCCACTCATAGTTATACCTTAAAAATCCACATGATCCTATCTTTAATATAATTATGTTCATATACTCGAGGTTCAGTCAAATCCTCGTTTCAAGCAGGCGAGATAACTATACTTAACTCACATGATCATATTTTCAATATGATCACGTTCGCATTCCTAAGGTCTCTTCGGATCCTTGTTCCTCATATGTAGGATAACTATAATCAGAATATCAATCTTAACATACTTTACTATGATATCCATTAATATTTTAATGTGCATTGTTTATAAAATTATAAGTATCCTTTAAAGGTTATCGACATCAATCTACTAGGACATGGACTTAATGTCAAATGATTGTAGAGTATATTACGATTTCACAGGTTTTATACTTTTTAATATTATAATATTTATATAAGATCTTCTCTACCTAATTATATAGTAACGATGAATAGAATAGCAATAATTATAAACATCTATCGAATCGAAGGAAAAGTTCGTAATGGATGCCCATACAGGAGTACATCCTTACTCCTATACACAATTAACTTCTACTTTATCAAAATTGATTCAAGATTAGTTGACACTAGTCATCCTTAAATGCTTTTAGGATATGTTTATAGTAAGTAAAATATCCAACTCTCTTATATTTGGCCTACCACTTAGCCACTAAGGGGAAGGAGGCTCTTCAATGTCAGATCCTTTATATTATAAGTTTAGATTGTTAAAATTTTTAGAATTTTTCATCCGATCATCCTATAATATAATAATGCAAGCTAAAACTCTTAGGCAATACTTTAAAAATTTTATTGTTAGGTAGATATTATTCCTCTTCATAGTCTACTAATTTGCAAGTAGATTATAACTCTACCAAGTATTATCATAAAAATTATGTACAAGTGTGTAGAGGGGTTGTATTTTAGCCCCTACTCAACTCAACCAATTTACTTATCCATCACGGATCCAGTCAATTCGATACATTGGTTTTCTCTTTATATTTTACAGGCACGCGACAACTTAGATCAAATATGGTCCAACATTATCTACTTAAATGTATGATCAAATTACTATTTTATTCCTACATGTTCTTAAGGTCTCAACCATAATAAAATTTGGTTCATTCTCTAGTATTTACCAATATAAGCAATTCAAATCATTATAGTACATATAAATCCTTAATGTAATATATTATAGGTATGCAAACTAACATGTTAACTCTCCAAATCTCATATCCATATTATGGCTGGCAAGAAAATTTTACCACTTTAGAAAGTTATTTAAATATTATACTTTAAACATTTATAGACATGGAACTCTATAATATAGTAAAATATAACAAATAAAATTGGCCTTAAATTCTTTAAAAGCGACTTACAAGCCACGGAGAAAAGGAGAGAGTTTGTCCATTTTTCTTGATCCATTTATATAAATTAATCTATACATTAAATAACTCATAGATTTATAATCCATAAAGAGATTGACATGTAAAGTTTACATCTTGGACCTTAAAACCTCACCCTAAGCCACCACCTATAAGAAAATTATCATACTCTTTAACATGATTACATATAACTTTAGGTGTCTTACTTTTCATACCTTAAGTATATATATCTACCTACTTAAGTTTAGGTACATTTGGCCAACTAGTAGATGAGTCATGACATGAACATTAGTGTGAAAAAAAGCTCTCAAAAATCATACTAAAAGGTATAAAAATTAAGATTTTGACATGAAATAAGAATTGAGTTATTAAGATATTATTTTTATTTAATTAGATGAATTTTCTCAATGGGCTAAAATGAATGCTCTAAAATGAATGAAAGATACTCCATTTAACATATTAGAGTTAATTTTAACTATAAAAGTATATCCCATTAGAAAAAAATAAAAATATTATTAATGAATAGTAAAATTTTTACATATTTAAGTTTTTTTTTTCAAACGACCTATGTAAGTACGAATGGCCTTTGAAATTTTCACAAGTTCCACCTCTTCTGCATTTTTTACATATGGATTAAGAATCCTATCCAAGAATGGCACTACACAAAAAAGGTAGAAGGAGACAAGAGGTCTTAAGATCTCCTGTCACTAGTTCCCTCACTTTTCCATATCCCTCTCTCACACAGATCAATGGAGGTGAGGCTGCCGATTGTTGATGTTTCACTCCTCGCTATGTGGCCAAATCATTGAAGGGGAGTGAGGTTAAATATAACTGATGGAGGCAGCTAGAAAAGGTTTATAAAAGGAGAAAATTTTAGGAGTTTGAAACATTTTCAAGAGAGGGCCAGGCCAAGGTTAAAAAAAGCATGCCACTCTTTGATCCTTTCCATGTTAGCTAGGTTGAAATTTGGATGCAACGACTGATTGAAGTGCAACAAGAAGCGCACCTCAAGTAGGGTTTTAAGGGAAAAATTTTGGGTTTTTCTTAGAATTTTCCAAAATTTTTCAGTTCACACAATATTATATAATATTTTAATAAATTTTTGACATCTAATTACATTAAAATATATTTAATATATTCACAAAAAATTTCAATTTGAATTAGGCAAGCGCCTAATGGTACCTATCTCCAAAATTGTGTGTATTTGAGGCAAAAGAGATGCATCTGAGATACGTCTATATGATGTTCATATGTGTTTTGGTAGAATGTTTACACCTGAACTGTGCCTAATGTGATATTTATGTGCAGATGAGATAAAAAAATTAATATTTTTAAAATTTTGAAATTAACTTAATTTTATAAAATATAAAATAAAAATGATATAAATTAATAATAAATAATTTAATTTTAGAGGGTGAAAATGAGTTAAACCCATGAATGATCTATTTTGAACATAAAAGCACCTTTCACTCTCTCTCACTAGTTTGCCCCTTCCCCACTTACCATTGATTTTAAACTACGAAGGTTTAGGCCTCTGCTATAACAGTCTCCAATTATTCAATTCAAACATAGGGCGATTCAAATTTTAATATAGTTCAAATTTTAATAAAGTAATTTTAAATATTGTCATTTTTTTAATCTATTCAAGAGAATAAATTTATGACGACTTGAATCACGTAACATCGATTTGCTGAATCGCATTGCTGTATTTTTTTTTTTAAATCTACAATAATATATAATTCACTTGATATCACAAATAATAATATTTAATTTTACAAAATTCTCATCTAATAAGTATGATATCTAAAATAACTTACAATACTCTGATATAATCCTATTGAATATATATAAAAACACTCGACTAAAATAATTAATATAATATCATAATAATTTTTAGATTTTTTCAACCATCTGATTTTATTATCCATTGTATTATAAAATGTGTGACTTTGAATGAATAAGAAAAAACAATAAATGAGTCAAAATATTTAGTAAGTAATTTCATAATCCAAGAATACAATAAATTCAGATATAGAATGATAATAAAAATTAAACTAAATGAACTCATATGGAATCAACAATATAAAAATCAATGTATCGAGTTAGATTATACTATTCTAAGATGTCACATCGATCAAATTAAATTTCATAATCACAATAAGAATGTGACGATTTAAACTTGTCAACTTCCATTTGAATTAGACTAGCTCAATAGAGGTATAGTGACTTGGACTTGTCAACCACCAGCTGAATCGGACTATGTCTTTGTTAATAATCTCAATATGAATGTGGCTACTTGATCCGATCAACTCTTGGCCAAATCAGACAGTTTGTCTCAACAAGCTCAATAAGAAAAATATTCGATGATCATATTTTCTTTCACAACAAACATATAATCAATGATTACAATGACTTACCATCACTCCCATATTATAACCTCATCGTCTTACAATCATCTCCGATTGTAAGATTATATATAGTCTCAACAACACTTCACTACTTTCAAAGTGATGGATAATCGCCTCACAATTGTCACTTGTGATAGGACTATCTACAGTTTCGAAGATTCTTCATCACTTCTAAAATAATGCTCGATCTTCTCTCATCCATTTTTATGTTAAGACATACTTATAAATATTTCAAATATCTAGATTTTTAAACTCACATAGTTTTACCAAATATAATATAACATAAGAATACCATCAAGATTATTAAAATGGTCTTGATATCGAATGATGAGGAGTACACTAGAGTACCCCCTAGCCAATAAATTGCAATACTTTAGTATCTTCGTAAAATTTTTTTTTTTTACCTTACAAATGGAATATATAATACTGTTGACTATGTAACACCTGACCATGGAAACCCTAGGATCTCATGTTGTCTTTACAGGTAGTTTGACATGTTACTCAACCAATGCTAATATCAACAAGAATCATGATAATAATATAAGATGAAATAAAGCTTTTCAACAACATATCAATATTAGAAAAAATAAAATAATTGAATAAGGCATAATAAGCAATAGATAAATCAAGGCACCAAATCTATTATTATAATTTTTATAAGGAGAGATTAAATATATCCTCTAATTTATCCAAACTTACTTCCCCCGATATCTAAATAATTATTATTTACTACAACTAATAATAAACACTAAAATCTCGTTCATTATATTAAGATATCCAAAATATATTATTAAATAGAGAGTCACCCAAAATATATTTCTCAAAAATTATTTGTTTAGTCTATAACCCAAATAATTGTCAAAATATTTTACTTATACTAAATAAATAATCCTTAAAAAATTAATCTAATATTAGGTTATCGAAAATATATTCCTCAAAATTATTTATATGATCTACATTTTAAATAATTACTAAAATAATTTTTTACTAAATAATTAATTACCATGCTCAAATTGGTACGTTAATACGCCAAAAATATATTTTTTCCTCATCCAAGCATGCACGGCATGGTAATTCAGCTGCTGCAACGCGTTGCAGTCGCTCCCCTGCGCTTGTGAACAAAATTCACGAGCGATGCCCGGTGCCCAGTTTTTCGGTGAGTTTTCCGCATGTCTTTTTGGCTTCAAATTCTAGTTTTGCGTTAATATCTGGCACATAAGGATTATGAATATCAACATATATAATCATTATAAATCTATTAGAACTGAAATTACAATTCAAACATTACAAAATAATCCTCAATTTCATGAATATTTTTCTGTCCCCTGTTTTTTGCACAATGTTCAGATTTCTAACAAATTCGATCTTGTAAGAAGGATTTGATACAAAAGAATGATCATTCATGATATTGGAGAGGTATTGAATCATTTAACGATAAGAGTATTAATGAATTATTTACCTATTAACGCATAGTAATCATTCTCTTTTTATTTTCTAGGGTTTTCTTTCTAATTGGGTTTCTTTCTCCGAACTCGTGATCCACACTACATTTTCGTCCGCCTAAATTTATGGAAAACAAAATCAAGTCACCGCTAACGTGTTTGGAGCTTTTAATAGTTGATTTACGTGTTATTTGACCAATTTCGAGCAAATTGTGGCGCCTCCCTTGTCTTTTCGGCCCCCCCAATTATTTTCCATGAAGGACCCCATTTTTAGCCAAGATCTAGTCGACTTTGATCAAATTGCAGCGCTGAAATTTATCCTTAAGGTGCAATCTTAGCTTAGGATTAAATTAGTTGCTCAACTAAGTTCAAATTTGGCTTCAATGTAGAGGATTTGAACTCCAAAATTTGTTATTTCTAATTAGAGAATAATTAAGTTTTAATATTTACTTATAATTATTTAAAAATATATCCAATTGGTGTACATTAAAAGTTCTGATGAGTATCATTATACTAGGCCAGCCCGAAACCCAAGTCCACGAACTAATGCAAGAGCCCAACAAGACGGCAGCCAATGGGACAGTCCCAAAAAAGCCACACTAACAGGGGCGGCCCACTTGGGTGGGCTGGCCCAAACCCAATTCATTTACCCAACTTGTCGGCTTGTGGGCGGTGGGGAGATCCGCCTGTAACATTTTTCTGATTGCTTGCCAACGGTGCACAATTTAGTAGGGATTCCTACCAAAACCACATTGATTTCAGTGGCAAGAAAAATCCTGCAAATATTTGTAGATTTATTCGCATTCCAGAATGGTAAGCGATAGCCGGCAAAATCCTGCACATAATCATTCACCGCCCAAAGAAGGAAATCTCTGACTCAGTAAATCGTACCCCCGAAAGACGCTATCATAAGGCAATCTTCACAACCCTCTTGAAGAAGGGAACGATATCGGCGGGTAACAGAACTTGCCTTAAACTGCACTTGCAATCATGGCACCAATTTAACTTATCCAATTGTCACCATTCATTGAAGATAGTAGAGACTTGACCGCCTCCGCCAATTATAAATACTCTTCACTAGAGCTGGGAAGGAGGGACGAAGAATTCAAAAAGAGGGAGAGTTCAAAAAGAACACAATCAGATAAGGCCTTATGCCTCCGTAAAAACCATCTCTAGCAGAGAAGATGAAAAGGGAAAAAGAAGAGGAGAGGAAGAGCTCTGAGAGTCTAGCGGCCCAATTCCTTCCAAATCCAACTGGAGCAATCTCCACCACAATGACATAAGCAATACTTAAACTTTTAAAAAAGTATCCGAACCCACCTCTCTAGGCTGGCCATTGGCCGGCCACCTCTCAAGCTAGGCCCCAGGCCAGCCACCACTCCAACCGGCCCCCAATCCGGCCACCTCTCTAGGATAGCTAGCTCTCTCTAGTCCAACCTAGGGTTGAACAGCCTTTGGTGCAATGGGAGGCTAGCCCTCCTTTCAAGGGCCCATCTAAGAGGTCCACCCTCATCCAGGAGCTTAGTCTCGCATCTCCAAGCGCCCCTCAGTAGGTGCACCTTTAAGCCGTCACTCAACAGGCGCATTATTAAGTTGCCCCTCGATTGGGCATGCCTCTAAGTGTCCCTCAGCGGCCGTACTATTAAACCACTCCTTTTTCGACACACCTCTAAGTTGTTAAAATATATTTAACATATTCACAAAGAATTCCATTTAGAATTAGGCAAGCGCCTAATGATGTCTATCTCCAAAGTTGTGTGTATTTGAGGGAAAAGAGATGCACTTGATATGCGTCTATATAATGTTCATATGTGTTTTGGTAGAATGTTTGCACCTGAGCTGTGCTTAATGTGGCACTTATGTGCGGATGAGGTAAAAAGAGTACGTTTAATACACGCTTGTCTAGTACTCGGGCACCAATTATATTATATAAGACTTTGTGCGCAATATTTCAATCACTTTACAGGCAAAAGGAGAGAGAAGAGAAAGAAAAAGGAAGAAAAGAAAGAAGAGGATGAATGAGAAGGAGGAGGAAAAAGATTTTAGAATTTTATTTTGTTAGATCTATTAGAACAAATGTAAAAAATAAGTATTCTAAATATATTCTTTGATTTATTTTATGTTACTTAGTTTAATATATATGTGTGCCACTATTTATCTCCTTATTTTATATATTATTGAATGTATATATTTTTCATTAAATATTTAAAATTTTATTTGATCTTATCAAATGTTTAAATATTTTGTTCATTTTGTAGATAATATATAAATATTTTGAGATATTATATTTGTATACTGTAATATTTGAAAAGAAAAGTCATCAAATTTGTATATTTGACATTGCATGTAATAGTCCATATAAATGTCCGGTTAAGATTTTATTTTATTTTATTTTGACATAAGTTTATATTTTTTTAGAGTGAAAAATTTTATATTTGTAATTTTTTGATATGAAGAAAAATTTTTAAATATTTATTATAGAGTTCATTGTATGGTATTTTGTTGAGAATTATTATAAAGATTTGATAGAACTATATATTCAAACTTTATAAAATATTAAATATAATTGAGGATTGCATCTATCATTAAGAGGTTGTAAAAGAATATGACATTTGACCCCGTCTATATGAAAAAATTTATAGGCGGTTGCCTATGGATATAAATAGTAATTTTTGGCCCATGATTTTTGGGAGTACGAATAACACTTTCTTAAAATTAAGATTTTGGTCTTTTATTCTTAATTTTAGCATGATTTAGATTTTTAGGACTTTTACCTATACCATATTTGATATTTGAGATTTTTAAATTTATAAGATTTGCAAGTTTTACACAATATTCGGATTTATCCGACTTTAAACATTTGAATTTTTTAGAATTATAAAATTTGGGCAATTTCATACAATTTAGATAATTTAATATTTATATATAGATTACGAATTTTACATATAAAATCATATTTATACATTTAACATATTTAAATATTAGATATATTAAATTTTACGTGTGTTTTATAATTTTTCAATTCCTTTATTCTATATTTATATTTATTAAATTTTAGGCTGAAGTTTTGTAAATATTTTCTAATCTTTAACGTGTTATGAATACTTATAGGGTTGGATAGAGGAGATTTAAAGACTTTTTATTATTTGTGTTTGGATATCTATTAGATTTATTTTTGGTATTATTATATCGGTTGGATTTGCATAGGTTCTATATCGTAAAGGCCTTAGATTTTTGTTGACGTTTTTTCTTGCATATTATTTGGGTTATGAGTAGGTTTATATATTGATTATTTAGAGTTTAGTTTTATCAGGTCATATATCTATTGTGATTTGTGGTTATTTCATTGGTTTGGTGTTTGCTTTGTTAAGCACAATTCGACTTTGAGTCATATCTGGATTTTAATTATATATGAATTGTTATTTAGATTTATTTTATTAATATTTATTACTTGCCCATGCCGGAAGCATGACAAGTCGTGCCATCTTTTTTTCAGCAAACATGAGAATGGGAAGTTCAGTGAACCCTTTGTTCCATAAAATTACGCAACAAGTAGCACTCTCCGTCCCGAGCCCATGAGTGCTCTCCAGTGGCTAGTATAGTTGTGGTATCGGGTCCAATAGTCTGAGTACTAATAGTATGACTTATTAGGAGTGCCATATCTCGTGGTGTTTCTTACAAATCAACAATTTCCTCTGCAGTATTGTTAATTGAAATACTAATTTATCCTCCAATATATGTTTGGTTGTTCAGACATTTTATAAAATAAGGGTTTAGAATATTATCTAATCAAAGTTTTTCACTAACTCACGACTTTTAGATTTAAAATATCTTTGATTTCTAGGTTTTTAAATATTCTCACAAAATTCTATTAGATAGTTCTTAGTATTCTTGGGGAAAACTTTTCTCAAATCTAAGTTAGTACAAACGTAGGCCAAAAAAAAAAAAGACTAAAACTTAATTATTCTTTACGCCTAAGCTATGAGACTATTAATAAATGCATTTGTAAAAGGGTCGGGTGATTGGATGGAACTAATATGACAAATAAAAAGTCGTTAGAATGATGGTTCCTTTTGACTCGTAGTTAATGAAGATTCTGTATATCATATATGATCGTATTTGATATCGTGTTAAACTTAAAAATCTTTTCAAGGTTATCTGTGATATTAATCAAACTTCATTTCATCCAAGCTTTAATCAAATCCATACAGAAGCTATATATCAAACAACGAACTGCATAATTATATATAATAAATTATTTTTTACCATGTGATCACATAGGAAAGTTAAAATGATGCTATTAGGGTCTTGATACATTAGTTTATATCTAATCGGGATAATAATAATCATTTAAATAACAGTCTTGACATAATTGATAAATTTATCATTGTTTAATTTAAAAGTTACTGATTTGAGTTGTAAAAACGTTATTTTATATACTATAAAGCATAAGCCCGTTTGATAAATTTTGAGTTTTTTAAATTTTTTGGACTTCACTTATGATGGACCGATGAGAAACTTAATTTCACGAGCATGGACTTGTTTTCCTTCTTTTGGGTTTGCGTAAGGGACATGTTCTTGGTTAAGAGTCCATCCAAGGAACGTAGTAATTAAGGTGGATTTCAAAGCCACGGGCACGTGCCAACGACATAAAGCAAACCCACATTGCACCCGTACGCCTCTATTCATAAAGTGTGTTCATAACCGAAGCACCAAGCTGATGACTATTTTGACCCGAAAAATATGATTTATCATTTAAAAATACATTTTAATAAATAAAATGATGGTTATTTATTTATTTATTTTAAAAAAATGTTATAATTTATTATGATTAATTAAACTACTTAAAAAATAATTTCTAAATAACATTAATCCATTTTCCATAATTATATTTTAAAAAATAATAAATTTGTTATTTTTCTGAAAAGATGATCATAACGGTGATGTCAAAACGACGGGGTCTAGTCATTAGGTCAATAGTAAATGTTGGAATTTGACCCTGAATATTTTTGACATATTTTATTTAATTTTTTTTTCTATTATTCAAGCATAAAATAACCTGCCCATTGTTTAGGTTTTACTATACTCTATTGTCACATTATTTATCCAATTTTATGAAATAATAATAGAAAAAAATTTACTCCACGCTTCCCCTATTCAAATATACGCGTGTAACGTGATGGATAACTAGGGATTTGAATTGAAATTGCAATGGAAATGGCAGATTAATGTGTAACATTATTAATAAATATAAGATTTATAGTTTTTAAATTAAAAATATATATACGGAGCCACGTGGAAATTACCCAATTTTGAAGGTTATTATTTCTAAAAAAACCCATTTTATATAGATTAATTCCTTTATTATAAATATATATGTATGTTTAATTTGGACATCTTCGTTGCATATATTCAAAGGGACAGACGGCCTTAATGAAGAAAATTAAATTAATAATTTATTAGTAATTATTTTAAATGATTAGTTAAATATAAAAATAATAATTTTTAGCTTTATTTATATATTATTTAATTTTATAAAAATAATTATTTTATTTTAATATTATTTTATTTTAATAATTATTTCAAGATAACATTTTAGTTTACCATTATTCAAAGGTAGGCATAATTGAAATTAAATTTAAATAAGATATAAGTCAAATTTAAATAAAAAACTATAACCATCAAGTTGGCTTAAGCTAGACATGACAAATCACAAAAGTCAAAAATTATAATTGTGCATGTCCATAATTCAAACTGGGTTAACTTGACATGTTATATAAATATTTTTTATTTTAAAGTACTTTTTAACTATAAAAACATTGTTAAGATTATACTATTTAGATTAAAATATATCATATATTTATATATATATATTGATGAAGAATTTTTATATAAAAAATTTTTAACTATATAAAAATATAATATATTAAAATAATTTTTTAAACTTAATATTTATTTTTAATAAAATATATATTATAAAAAATTTATAATCTAACCCAAGTTGGCACGAACTTATAGTTTTTATCAATGATCATGCTCTATCCAAAAATTTAATCAACTCTACCATTTTGACAGCATTCGTCTATAATTTTATATTAATTAAATATTATAAAATTTTAGGTTGGTCAGATTAACCTACTGAGACTTTTTTTTATATCAATTTAAGTAAATTTTTATACTATTTATTTATAAAATATTCAATTATTTTCTATTCATAAAGTTGATCTTCATGAGCATTCAAAATGATGTTCTTAATGCTTCATTTTTACATATGGAATTAGCATAATTTTTAACAGAAAATATGACCAAGTGCTATTAATTTGACAGAAAAATGAAATATGATATTTTATTTATTTATTTGAATTTTATAAACACAGGAAATATAATAAATAAATAAAATAATATTAACAATAAAAAAAGCTCTATTAACAATATGATACATATCATTGTATTTATAAGCTCAATGACCATTAAAAGAGAGATAAATAAAATTTGAATCCATAACAAATATAAATCTATAAAAACTAAATATTATTTGGGTTAAATTATGCTTTATAATATGTATCTTGAATATTATGCTGTGAGATCATAAAGGTAAGAAAAGGGACTATTGACTTGGTTTTAACGAACAAATACTTAGGGTTGGATCCAATCTGATTAATTAATTAATTAATTAATGTGTCTTAATTAAAACGCAATTAATAAGTCTTAAAGCTGATGACGGAGG
Source organism: Nepenthes gracilis (assembly GCA_033239525.1). NCBI lineage: Eukaryota > Viridiplantae > Streptophyta > Magnoliopsida > Caryophyllales > Nepenthaceae > Nepenthes > Nepenthes gracilis. Next base: position 2,361,705 of record BSYO01000004.1, read on the forward strand.
ACTAAGAAAAGGTCGTGCAAGACTTTTTCATTTTGTAGGCAAACAGACCGGCACCACTAATTACTAAAATAATTAATAAAATATATTAAAAGTATATTTACTAAGATTGTAAGAAAATATTATAATTTGAATTTGTGGTATAGCAAATTATATTAAGGAGCAACATTAGATTACAACAATTATATAATATATCGATACCTTTTAATAAATTTTTTTAATTAAATATATATTCATCTAACTCAATCATTTTAATTTTAAATTTAAAATAATAATTGTGAAAGTTATAAAAATATCATATTTCTAACATTTTAATTATTAGCTTTTTTTTTTCTAAATTTGATCATTAATTATCATTTCGTAATCAATTTAAATCAACAAACATTTCTGGTCAAATTGACAATATTTTTTGCATAATTCACAGGATAAAATAAAAATTCGAAACCACAAAAAAAAAAAAAAAAATCTATTTTTAGTTTTGGAATTACTTGATATTTATATGCAATGAGTTTGTTATTTTTTATTATATAAAATATAGAACAAGAAAATATTTTAATAAAAAATTAAATAAGAAATAATAATACAGTTAAAAAAGAATTTTGAGAATAACTTCAATAAAATATTCAATACACATTAGCTAAGAAATTATTCTAATTAAATCCCTACAAATATTTATTGGGATAAGTTAGCAATAATGTCTAAATTCAATAGTCTTTAAATCATTAAAACATGAACCAATATATATTTAAAAACTATTAAACATTTTTTTAGAACAAAAACGTTTTCACACGAATTATTTATTTATTTTTGAAAGAAAATATTCTAAAATTTGACTTGATTTAATCTCATTCCATTATTCAAACCTTGACCTACACGGTTCAAACAATATAAACTAAGAAATTGAAATCGTTGAATTATTCTTTCACCAACCTCCTCATTCCACGTAAAAAAAATAACCTATCAAAGTCAAGCAGAGAAGCAGAGAAAATGCCCCATGCAGCTCCGACCAGCTCCGCCCAGCTCCACCACCTTATATAGAGATCAACATGCTATGCCCACCTCGGTACGTTGCTCGCTTCAAGCTGTAGCTCCTCTCAACACAAATCAAAAGCTCAGAGAAACAGCCTGAACATTAAATAAAGAAAACCACCAAATATTTACGAAAAAAACATGAAATATCTTCGTCTTCTTCTTCTTACCGTGATCTTCGTCCTCTTCTTCATCTCCTGCTTCATGCATGCAGAAGGCTCGAGGCCTCTGAGAGATGAATCTCCGGGTTTTGCGATGTTTGGCTTCGGTTCCATCTTTACCAGAGCTCATTCGGGTCCAAGTCCGGGCGATGGTCATTGAAACGTAGAAGCATCCGGGTTTCGAGGGTTTCAATCAGTACTGCTCGGATCCCATACGAAGTTTTCTGTTTGTTGATTTTACATAGGTTGGAAATAATTGTTATTTTGCTCTATTTTTTCCTTTTTTTTCTAACTTGGAAAATGTGATGACTACAGCGATACCCGAATGTAAAGCTTTATATGCATCTTTCTTTAATATGCAATATTGAGATTATGAAAGGGTAGTGAGTTAAAAATCTATAAAAGTTGTCATGAAGAATAAAATGACCATAATTTATCTAATTATTAAACAAAAATCTAACATCTAATTTTTTAATAGTTCTTATTAAAATTTAGTTATTTGAATAGTCTGATTTGTCTTATTTAAATAAAATATGACCGTATTTTAATATAATTAACGGCAACCAAGGCCAAAAAATTTGGCCAGAGTCAATATTGGAGTGGAGTATAGCCACTAGTGAAAATAATTAACCTAACCCAAACAGAATTTTGAAGGTTTTATAAATATAAATTTCAATATTTTATCTTAATATTATATATTCTTTTTTGAGAAAAACCTTGTATTCAAGCCATGCTCTGTGTAAACAATTACTTCTCTTGGTAAATAATATTCTTTTAAATGCTTAAAGATAATAATTTATATGAATATTTTTTTGTTAATACACTATATTTTGGATAGCTTTTGAGTAATATAAATTTCAAATAATATTTGGAAAAATATAAATGTAGGCCCTACCCGATGAGGATCTATAACTTGGGCTGGTTTAATGCAAGAATAGCATCCTTAAGAGAGAGAGAGAGAGAGAGAGAGAGAGAGATGTGGCTATCGGATCTGGGTCATCCACATTAAATTTGGATTCCAAATCTAAAGATTTTGGAAGCCAATACAGGAACAAATTATAAATTTTTTCTTTGTATACTTTGATTTGCTTCAAATTTGATAAAAATTAATGTTGCCCTGGTCAAAATGTAGCATGGTTTCAGATTCAAGGGTGCCAATGTTAACTATTTATTTTTAATTAGATAATTATAATTTAATTTTTTTAAAATAATTAATTTTAATTAATTTTTAATTTTTTTAAAAATAATTAAATTATAATTATATATTTAAATATAGATGGTTTAAATTAAGATATTGAGGGATTTAATTATTGATATTCCCTAGCTTAGTATTTCTTATATATATGCTGTTTTGAGAAAATAATTATTAAAAAAATATTATTTACATATTTAGTCGCATACTTGCTTATATCAAAGCAATTAAAAATAATTATCAGTCCTATTATATTTTAATTTTTATGTACTTTATTTTTTTATATAAAAATAATATTTTAAATATAAATAGATATAAAAATATATATAAATAGTCTTATTGTGATAATTATATCATCTCGATCCTAAATTAGGGACCGCTATATAGACTGACACACATAGAATTTGTCATCACCTGGGTGTCACGTGGTATCTAATGATCCCACTGATCGAAAAAATCTTGACCGTGTAAAATTGATCCAATTTTGTAAGGGTTTTGTCATGCACAAGTTAATACTTGCATTATTTTATCCTTTTAAAAATCAATATTTATTTCTATAACATAAAATATTGAAATTAAAATAATATAATAAAATAATCTCTATTTTTATTTTTAGTTTAATAATAATTTTAATCATTCAAATAATAAGGTAATCTAATATTTAAAAAGACTATAATATACTTATTTTATAAATAATGAGTAAATTTAATTTAAATTGACCTTCCCATTAAAGCTATGAAATTGTAACATTTAGGCAAAAGTAATTAAATTCATAATATTAAATAGGATATTCTTTAAAATATCTTTTATGATATAGTCAATTTGACATTAATTTAAACCAAATAGATACCAAAATTAAAAATTTTAAATTTCTAAAATCGACATAATTTTATAAAAATATAAAATAACATTGATATAAATTAATAATAATTAATTCTATTTAAGAGAGTAAAAATGAGTTAAACCCGCAAATGATCTATTTTGAAATGAAAGCACCTTTCTTTCTCTGGCACTAGTTCGCCCCTTCCCGACTTACCATTGATTTTAAACTACGAAGGTTTAGTTCTCTGCTGCAACAATCTCCAATGATTCAATTCAAATATAGGGCAATTCAAATTTTAATATAGTTCAAATTTTAATAAAAATACTATCATTTTTTATTTATTTAATTATTTTGTTAATAATGTATGTAGCTCGAATCCAAGTAAAAAAGAGAATAAATCTACGGCGACTCAAATCATGTAACATTGATTTGTTAAATCGCAACGTCCTTGTAATGTCTGAGTTCAATTTTAGTACAAATATGATTAATTAAATTTACATATTAAAATTGAGGTCAAATGATAAAATGTTAGGTTAAAAGTAAAAATTAGATTGTGTCATATCTAATTGATGAATACCTGATCAGTATCTGACACACACCCATGTGTATTTTGAGTAGAGGGGATGCACCTATTTAGTACTTGAGTGGAATTCAAGCGTGTATTCCAAATTAGATGCGCTCAATGCATGTCTTAAGGATGCCTGAGTACACTGAGACAGAATACTTGTGCTTGATGTGCGCCCAAGGCCATGTTTATACACCACCATGTTTAGTCGTGATGCCTGACATATGCTCGATTGCCTGTCTTCTATAAATATTATTTTTTGCTAAATTTCAGTTATTTTCTGTAAAATTTTAGAGAAGAGAAATAAAGAAAAGAGGAGAAATAAGAAGCTAGAGAAGGCCAATTCTAATAATTTTAAGCAATATTTTGGTGAGATTCATGTCTAAATAAGTGCGTTATAAGTTTTTATTTCTTTGTTCCCATTCTATTTTTGCATATCGGAGAATTTTTGATTTCATATACTTGTATATGACATAATTTTATAACTAAGATGTTTATATTTAATATGCACGTAAAATTTTTCTCATTTTTCTGTAAAAATATATAAAATTTATGTCTAAATTGATTTTTATGTAAAAATATATTACAATATTTAGTTATTTAGATGTCCTATATTTTTAATATAATGCCCATTCAGACTTAATTTTTGTTTATATGTTTCTCTATATTTAAATTTGTTAAAAATATGTTTTACACGTTTTAAGAACTTAATAAATTTTTTCTACATATCTGTTAATAAAGATAGAATTGTTAAAGAATCTTAATATTGTTGATTTCCTACAAAAATTATACTAACTGTTGTAAATTTTAAAAAGTATCTTTTATATGCTCTAAAATTTGGCAAGTTTAAATTTCTGCATAGATTTTATGCAAAAATAGGATAAGAATTGATAGACTTTTTTTAAAAAAAATTTATAATATATTGAGAATTAAGAATATTATTTTTAAAATGAAAAAATATAAGATAGTCGAATGCCTAAATATCAGATCATTATAGTAAATTCAACAGTTGGTATATTATGGCATGTCTTAATATATTATAGCAATAATTGACGTTCGAACATATCATCTATCGGTTAAAATAGCATTCGATCCCATTTACTGGATTATATGTGTAATGACCCATTTACAAATTTTGAATAGTAGTTTATAGTTTTTGGTTGTGCGAAAATAAATATAATTTGAGTTTTAATTATCTACTCTGTTATTTAGTAAGACCCTATCGATTCTTGGCTTTTAAGAATTACGTATTTGAACATGATTTCATGGTAAGGTATCTTGTTTGAAGAGATATGCTAGATCGGGTAGCCATGTACCCTCCTCGGTTGAGTGCTACAAGAAGCTTCTTCCTAGGCTAATGGTTTTTGATTGTCTCGGGAGCAATGTGGATTATGTTGCTTTGGGCTTTCATTCCACGCTCTAAGACTATGTTGGCCTTCCAACTAGGTCTGGGCCCTGTTGCTTAGATACTCTCGGATCTCGAGATCGTTAGGTTGTTGAGTCATCTCTCTGATGGGCTATTTCTTCCTTCGATTCTTCCATCTGGACGGTGCGGTCTGAGAATTGGTAGAAGGAGCCCCCAACGGTTATCCATTCAAATGGGTGTATATAGTTTGGAATAGTTTTGATATAATGTCTACCCGAGTAGCTAGTGTCTCTATGTTCATGGCTAGACGTGTGTCACATGACCACCTAGTGTCGGGTCATCGCCATGTGTGATGTTGTCTCTAGCCGGTGCACGTGCTTGAGCCTTAGTATTCATGTCTGTTTTCTAAGCTATGTGATTGGGCATTTCGTCATTTCTACAGACGATACCAATGTTGCGTTTCAAAAATCCGAATTACCGAATAAATTTGGGGACTACTTTATTCAAGTGTCTGATTGGCAATAGATTCAATCTTTATTACTCAGAATCTAGATCTTACATACCACAATTAACGAATAAGAGGTAAAAGGAATATGATACTCGCTTTATAATTTGTCATTTGACGCTTAAATCAGAATTCTTTCTATATAAAAAAGAAAGATAGAAGGAAGTAAATGTGTTGATATAAATGGGTGAGATTGAGCATTTTTTGGAGAATTGGACTCCTAAGACCAAGGTTGGTTTAGGATCGACTTTTGAATTGTAGGGCTTTGTTTCGTAAAATATATCGGATGTGGAGCGGCTTTTTAGAAGTTATACTCATGAGTCAGAGTGGCTTTTGAGGGAACGCACTCACGAGTCAAAGTAGCTTTACTTGCTTGTATGATTTCAGAACTTTTGAATGTCCGAATACCTTAATTTTTATTGGGAGTCCATTTTTTTGGAAGAGAGGATATATTTATAATAAGAGGTGTTCATTCGGTAGTTCCTAAATGTTACGCTTCTACAGTTATGACGGAAGTTAATTGTATAATCGTCGTTTGTATTTATTGGCTAGACTGTTACGATTTTTTATCCTTGATTTGATATTGTAAAAAGTTGCAATAGTTTATTGATTATCTATTAATATCCATTTCTTGTCGGACGATTTTCGATTTCACCTCTCGAGTCAACCATCGCCCATTTCAGTTCTTGGGTTCAGAGGGTTTTCAATTGGGTGTACACATGTTGGGCATTTCTTCCTTTAGCGTATTGGGTTTTGGGTTGATCCATGTATAGTCATGCCCATCAACTTCAACAAAATTTTCAATACACATTAGCTAAGAAATTATTCTAATTAAATCCCTACAAATATTTATTGGGATAAGTTAGCAATAATATCTAAATTCAATAATCTTTAAATCATTAAAACATGAACCAATATATATTTAAAAACTATTACACATTTTTTTAGAACAAAAACGTTTTCACACGAATTATTTATTTATTTTTGAACGAAAATATTCTAAAATTTGACTTGATTTAATCTCATTCCATTATTCAAACCTTGACCTACTCGGTTCAAACAATATAATCTAAGAAATTGAAATCGTTGAACTATTCTTTCGCCAACCTTCTCATGCCACGTAAAAATTACATAACCTATCAAAGTCAAGCAGAGAAGCAGAGATATACCCCATGCATACTGCTCCGCCCAGCTCCACCACCTTATATATAGATCAACATGCTATGCCCACTTCTGTACGTTGCTCGCTTCAAGCTGTAGCTCCTCTCAACGCAAATCAAAAGCTCAGAGAAACAGCCTGAACATTAAATAAAGAAAACCACCGAACATTTACGAAAAAAACATGAAATATCTTCGTCTTCTTCTTCTTACCGTGATCTTCGTCGTCTTCTTCATCTCCTGCTTCATGCATGCAGAGGGCTCAAGGCCTCTGAGAGACGAATCTCCGGGTTTCACGATGTTTGGCTTCGGTTCCATCTTTACCCGAGCTCATTCGGGTCCAAGTCCGGGCGATAATCATTGAAACGTAGAAGTATGAGGGTTTCAATCAGTACCGCACGGATCCGATACGAATTTTCCTGTTTGTCGATTTTACATAGGTTGGAAATAATTGTTATCTTGCTCTATTTTTCCTTTTTTCTAACTTGAAAAATGTGATGGCTACAGCGATACCCCAATGTAAAGCTTTATAGGCATCTTTCTTTAATATGCAATATTGAGATTATGAAAGGGTAGTGAGTTAAAAATCTATAAAAGTAGTCATGAAGAATAAAATGACCATAATTTACCTAATCATTAAATTAAAATTTAACATTATTTTCTTAACAATTCTTTATTTGAATAGTTTTATTTGTCTTGTCCAAATGGAATAAGACCATAATTTAATATGATTTAATCGCGATCATGGCCAAAAATTTGGCCCGAGTCAATATTGGAATAGAGCATGGCCAGTAGTCAAAATAATTAACCTAACCCAAATGGAATTTTAAAGGTTTTATAAATATAAATTTCAATATTTTATATTAATATTATATTTTTTTTGAGAAAAACCTTGTATTCAAGCAATCCTTTGTGTAAACAATTACTTCTCTTGGTAAATAATATTCTTTTAAATGCTTAAAGATAATAATTTATATGAATATTTTTTCTGAAAATAATAATATAAATTTCAAATATTTTTTTGGAAATAATAATTTAAATGCACTATATTTTAGATAGCTTTTGAGTGACATGAATTTCAAATAATATTTGAAAAAATATAAATGTAGGCCCTACCCGATGAGGATCTATAACTTGGGCTGGTTTAATGCAAGAATAGCATCCCTTAAGAGAGAGAGAGAGAGAGAGAGAGAGAGAGAGATGTGGTTATCGGATCTGGGTCATTCATATTAAATTTGGATTCCAAATCTAAAGATTTTGGAAGCTAATACATGAACAAATTGCAAATTTTTTCTTTGTAAACTCAGATTTGCTTCAAATTTGATAAAAAATAATGTTGGCCCGGTCAAAATGTAGCATGATTTTGGATTCAAGGGTGCCGATGTTAACTATTTATTTTTAATTAGATAATTATGATTTAATTTTTTTAAAATAATTAATTTTTAATTTTTTAAAAAATAATTAAATTATAATTATATATTTAAATATAGATGGTTTAAATTAAGATATTGAAGGACTTAATGATTGATATTCCCTGGCTTAGTATTTCTTATATATATATATATATATGCCGTTTTAAAAAAATAATTATTAAAAAAATATTATTTATATATTTAATTACATACTTGCTTATATCAAAACAATTAAAAATAATTATCAGTCTTTTTATATTTTAATTTTTATGCACTTTATTTTTTTCTGTAAAAAATATATTTTAATATAAATAGATATAAAAATACATATAAATAGTATTATTATGATAATTATATCATCTCGATCCTAAATTGAGGACCGCTATATAGACTGACACACATAGAATTTGACATCACGTGGGTGTCACGTGGTATCTAATGATCCCACTGATCGAAAAAATCTAGACCGTGTAAAATTGATCCAATTTTGAAAGGGTTTTGTCAAGCACAAGTTAATAATTGCATTATTTTATCCTTTTAAAAATCAATATTTATTTCTATAACATAAAATATTGAAATTAAAATAATATAATAAAATAATCTCTATTTTTATTTTTAGTTTAATAATAATTTTAATCATTCAAATAATAAGGTAATCTAATATTTAAAAAGACTATAATATACTTATTTTATAAATAATGAGTAAATTTAATTTAAATTAACCTTCTCGTTAAAGCTATGAAATTGTAACATTTAGGCAAAAGTAATTAAATTCATAATATTAAATAGGATATTCTTTAAAATATCTTTCATGATATAGTCAATTTGACATTAATTTAAACCAAATAGATACCAAAATTAAAAATTTTAAATTTCTAAGATCGTCATAATTTTATAAAAATATAAAATAACATTGATATAAATTAATAATAATTAATTCTATTTAAGAGAGTGAAAATGAGTTAAACCCACAAATGATCTATTTTGAAATGAAAGCACCTTTCTTTCTCTGGCACTAGTTCGCCCCTTCCCGACTTACCATTGATTTTAAACTACGAAGGTTTAGTTCTCTGCTGCAACAATCTCCAATGATTCAATTCAAATATAGGGCAATTCAAATTTTAATATAGTTCAAATTTTAATAAAAATACTATCATTTTTATTTATTTAATTATTTTGTTAATAATGTATGTAACTCGAATCCAAGTAAAAAAGAGAATAAATCTTATGGCGACTCAAATCATGTAACATTGATTTGTTAAATCGCAACGCTTGTAATGTTTGAGTTCAATTTTATTACAAATATGATTAATTAAATTTACATATTAAAATTGACTTTAAATGATAAAATGTTAGGTTAAAAAAAAAAAGTTAGATTGTGTCATATCTAATTGATGAATACCTCAGTAGCACTGATGTACACCCATGTGTATTTTGAGTGGAGGGGATGCACCTATTTAGTACTTGAGTGGAATTCAAGCGTGTATTCCAAATTAGATGCGCTCAATGCATGTCTTAAGGATGCTTGAGTACACAATGAGGCAGAATACTCGTGCTTGATGTGTGCCAAGGCCATGTCTATACACCACCATGTTTTGTTGCGGTGCATATGCTGCTTCGATTACTGTCTTCTATAAATATCATTTTTGGCTAAATTTCAATTATTTTCTGTAAAGTTTCAGAGAAGAGAAAGAAGGAAAAGACGAGAAGGAAGAAGCTAGAGAAGGCCAATTCTAGTAATTTTAAGCAATATTTTGGTGAGATTCATGTCTAAATAAGTGCGTTATAAGTTTTTATTTCTTTGTTCCCATTCTATTTTTGCATATCGGAGAATTTTTTATTTCATATACTCATATATGACATAATTTTATAACTAAGATATTTATATTTAATATGCACGTAAAATTTTTCTCATTTTTCTATAAAAATATATAAAATTTATGTCTAAATTAATTTTTGTATAAAAATATATTACAATATTTAGTTATTTAGATGTCCTATATTTTTAATATAATGCCCATTCAGACTTAATTTTTGTTTATATGTTTCTCTATATTTAAATTTGTTAAAAATATACTTTACATGTTTTAAGAACTTAATAAATTTTTACTACATATCTGTTAATAAAGATAGAATTGTTAAAGAATCTTAATATTGTTGATTTCCTACAAAAATTATACTAACTGTTGTAAATTTTAAAAAAGTATCTTTTATATGCTCTAAAATTTTGCATGTTCAAATTTCTGCATAGATTTTATGCAAAAATAGGATAAGAATTGATAGACTTTTTAAAAAAAATTTATAATATTTTGAGAATTAAGAATATTATTTTTAAAATAAAAATATAAAAATAGTTGAATGCCTAAATATCGATCATTATAGTAAATTAAACAGGTAGTATATTATAACATATTTTAATATATTATAGAAGTAATTGACATTCAAACCTATCATCTACCGGTTAAAATAGCATTCGACCCCATTTACTGAGTTACATGTGTAACAACTCATTTACGAATTTTGAATAGTAGCATATAGTTTTTGGTTGTGCGAAAATAAATATAACTCGAGTTTTAATTATCTAATCTATTATTTAGTAAGACCCTGTCGATCCTTGGCCCTTAAGAATTACATATTTGAACATGATTTCATGGTAAGGTATTTGATTTGAAGAGATATGCTAGATCAAGTGGCCATGTATCCTCCTCGGTTGAGTGTTACAAAGGTTTCTTCCTAGGCTAACGGTTTTGATTGTCTTTGGAGCAATGTGGATTACGTTGCTTTGGGCTTTCATTCCACGCTCTAAGACTATGTTGGCCTTCCAACTAGGTCCTGGCCTCGTTGCTTAGATCCTCTCGGATCTCGAGATCATTAGGTTGTTGAGTCATCTCTCTTGATGGGCTATTTCTTCCTTCGATTCTTCCATTTGGATGCTGCGGTCTTAGAATTGGTAGAAGGAGCCCCCGGTTATCCATTCAAATGGATGTATATAGTTTGGAATAGTTTTGATATAATGTCTACCCGAGTAGCTAGTGTCTCTATGTTCATGGCTAGATGTGTGTCACATGACCACCTAGTGTCGGGTCATTACCATGTGTGATGTTGTCTCTTGCTGTTGCACGTGCTTGAGCCTTAGTATTCATGTTTGTTTTCTTGGTTGTGTGATTGGGCATTTGTTATTTCTACGCACGATACTAATGTTGCGTTTCAAAAATCAATTACCGAATAAATTTGGGGACTACTTTTATTCAAGTATCCGATCGACAATAGATTCAATCTTTATTACTAAGAATTTAGATCTTGCATACCATAAAAAATAAATAAGAGGTAAAGGAATATGATACTTGCTTTATAATTTGTCATTTGATATTCAAATCGAAATTCTTTCTATATAAAAAAGAAAGATAGAAGGAAGTAAATGTGTTGATATAAATGGGTGAGATTGAGCATTTTTGGAGAATGGACTCCGAGAATGCATTTGGTTTAGGATCGACTTTTGAATTGTAGGGCTTTGTTTCTTAAAATATACTCGGATGTGGAGCAACTTTTTAGATTATACTCATGAGTCGGAGTGGCTTTTGAGGGAATACACACTCACGTCAAAGTAGCTTTACTTGTTTGTATGATTTCAAAACTTTTGAATGTCTGAATACCTAAATTTTTATTGGATGTCCCTTTTTTGTGGAAGAGAGGATATATTTATAATAAGGAATGTTCATTCTATAGTTCCTAAATGTTACACCTCTCTGATTATGACGGAAGTTAATTGTATAATCGTCGTTTGTATTTATTGACTAGATCGTTACGATTTTTTATCGTTGATTTGATATTGTAAAAAAGTTGCAATAGTTTATTGATTATCTGTTAATATCCATTTATTGTTTGGACGATTTTTATTTCACCTCTCGAGCAACCATCGCCCATTTCGATTCTTGGGTTCAGAGGGTTTTCAATTGGGTGTACACATGTTGGGCATTTCTTCCTTTAGCGTATTGGGTTTTGGGTTGATCCATGTATAGTCATGCCCATCAACTTCAACAAAATTTTCAATACACATTAGCTAAGAAATTATTCTAATTAAATCCCTACAAATATTTATTGGGATAAGTTAGAAATAATATCTAAATTCAATAATCTTTAAATCATTAAAACATGAACCAATATATATTTAAAAACTATTACACATTTTTTTAGAACAAAAACGTTTTCACACGAATTATTTATTTATTTTTGAACGAAAATATTCTAAAATTTGACTTGATTTAATCTCATTCCATTATTCAAACCTTGACCTACTCGGTTCAAACAATATAAACTAAGAAATTGAAATCGTTGAACTATTCTTTCGCCAACCTTCTCATGCCACGTAAAAATTACATAACCTATCAAAGTCAAGCAGAGAAGCAGAGATATACCCCATACTGCTCCGCCCAGCTCCGCCACCTTATATATAGATCAACATGCTATGCCCACTTCTGTACGTTGCTCGCTTCAAGCTGTAGCTCCTCTCAACGCAAATCAAAAGCTCAGAGAAACAGCCTGAACATTAAATAAAGAAAACCACCAAATATTTACGAAAAAAACATGAAATATCCTCGTCTTCTTCTTCTTACCGTGATCTTCGTCGTCCTCTTCATCTCCTGCTTCGTGCATGCAGAGGGCTCAAGGCCTCTGAGAGATGAATCTCCGGGTTTCACGATGTTTGGCTTCGGTTCCATCTTTACCCGAGCTCATTCGGGTCCAAGTCCAGGCGATAATCATTGAAACGTAGAAGTATGAGGGTTTCAATCAGTACCGCACGGATTTTAAAGGTTTTTTGAAGGGATCCGATACGAATTTTCCTGTTTGTCGATTTTACATAGGTTGGAAATAATTGTTATCTTGCTCTATTTTTTCCTTTTTTTCTAACTTGGAAAATGTGATGGCTACAGCGATACCCCAATGTAAAGCTTTATAGGCATCTTTCTTTAATATGCAATATTGAGATTATGAAAGGGTAGTGAGTTAAAAATCTATAAAAGTAGTCATGAGAATAAAAAATGACCATAATTTACCTAATCATTAAATTAAAATTTAACATTATTTTTTTAACAGTTAAAAACGAGTTATTTGAATAGTTTTATTTGTCTTGTCCAAATGGAATAAGACCATAATTTAATATGATTTATGGCAATCAAAGCCAAAAAAATTTGGCCCGAGTCAATATTGGAATAGAGCATGGCCACAGGTCAAAATAATTAACCTAACCCAAATGGAATTTTAAAGGTTTTGTAAATATAAATTTCAATATTTTATATTAATATTATATTTTTTTGAGAAAAACCTTGTATTCAAGCAATCCTTTGTGTAAACAATTACTTCTCTTGAAAAATAATATTCTTGTAAATGCTTAAAGATAATAATTTATATGAATATTTTTCTGAAAATAATAATATAAATTTCAAATATTTTTTGAAATAATAATTTAAAATGCACTATATTTTAGATAGCTTTTGAGTGACATGAATTTCAAATAATATTTGAAAAAATATAAATGTAGGCCCTACCCGATGAGGATCTATAACTTGGGCTGGTTTAATGCAAGAATAGCATCCCTTAAGAGAGAGAGAGAGAGAGAGAGTGTTTATCGGATCTGGGTCATTCATATTAAATTTGGATTCCAAATCTAAAGATTTTGGAAGCTAATACATGAACAAATTGCAAATTTTTTCTTTGTAAACTCAGATTTGCTTCAAATTTGATAAAAAATAATGTTGGCCCGGTCAAAATGTAGCATGATTTTGGATTCAAGGGTGCCGATGTTAACTATTTATTTTTAATTAGATAATTATGATTTAATTTTTTAAAATAATTAATTTTTAATTTTTTAAAAAATAATTAAATTATAATTATATATTTAAATATAGATGGTTTAAATTAAGATATTGAAGGACTTAATGATTGATATTCCCTGGCTTAGTATTTCTTATATATATATATATATGCCGTTTTAAAAAAATAATTATTAAAAAAATATTATTTATATATTTAATTACATACTTGCTTATATCAAAACAATTAAAAATAATTATCAGTCTTTTTATATTTTAATTTTTATGTACTTTATTTTTTTCTGTAAAAAATAATATTTTTAATATAAATAGATATAAAAATACATATAAATAGTATTATTATGATAATTATATCATCTCGATCCTAAATTGAGGACCGCTATATAGACTGACACACATAGAATTTGACATCACGTGGGTGTCACGTGGTATCTAATGATCCCACTGATCGAAAAAATCTAGACCGTGTAAAATTGATCCAATTTTGAAAGGGTTTTGTCAAGCACAAGTTAATACTTGCATTATTTTATCCTTTTAAAAATCAATATTTATTTCTATAACATAAAATATTGAAATTAAAATAATATAATAAAATAATCTCTATTTTTATTTTAGTTTAATAATAATTTTAATCATTCAAATAATAAGGTAATCTAATATTTAAAAAGACTATAATATACTTATTTTATAAATAATGAGTAAATTTAATTTAAATTAACCTTCTCGTTAAAGCTATGAAATTGTAACATTTAGGCAAAAGTAATTAAATTCATAATATTAAATAGGATATTCTTTAAAATATCTTTCATGATATAGTCAATTTGACATTAATTTAAACCAAATAGATACCAAAATTAAAAATTTTAAATTTCTAAGATCGTCATAATTTTATAAAATATAAAATAACATTGATATAAATTAATAATAATTAATTCTATTTAAGAGAGTGAAAATGAGTTAAACCCACAAATGATCTATTTTGAAATGAAAGCACCTTTCTTTCTCTGGCACTAGTTCGCCCCTTCCCGACTTACCATTGATTTTAAACTACGAAGGTTTAGTTCTCTGCTGCAACAATCTCCAATGATTCAATTCAAATATAGGGCAATTCAAATTTTAATATAGTTCAAATTTTAATAAAAATACTATCATTTTTTATTTATTTAATTATTTTGTTAATAATGTATGTAGCTCGAATCCAAGTAAAAGAGAATAAATCTACAACGACTCAAATCATGTAACATTGATTTGTTAAATCGCAACGTCCTTGTAATGTCTGAGTTCAATTTTAGTACAAATATGATTAATTAAATTTACATATTAAAATTGAGGTCAAATGATAAAATGTTAGGTTAAAAGTAAAAATTAGATTGTGTCATATCTAATTGATGAATACCTGATCAGTATCTGACACACACCCATGTGTATTTTGAGTAGAGGGGATGCACCTATTTAGTACTTGAGTGGAATTCAAGCGTGTATTCCAAATTAGATGCGCTCAATGCATGTCTTAAGGATGCCTGAGTACACTGAGACAGAATACTCGTGCTTGATGTGTGCCCAAGGCCATGTCTATACACCACCATGTTTTGTTGCGGTGCCTGACGCATGCTCGATTGCCTGTCTTCTATAAATATCATTTTTGGCTAAATTTCAATTATTTTCTGTAAAGTTTCAGAGAAGAGAAAGAAGGAAAAGACGAGAAGGAAGAAGCTAGAGAAGGCCAATTCTAGTAATTTTAAGCAATATTTTGGTGAGATTCATGTCTAAATAAGTGCGTTATAAGTTTTTATTTCTTTGTTCCCATTCTATTTTTGCATATCGGAGAATTTTTGATTTCATATACTCGTATATGACATAATTTTATAACTAAGATGTTTATATTTAATATGCACGTAAAATTTTCTCATTTTCTGTAAAAAATATATAAAATTTATGTCTAAATTGATTTTTATGTAAAAATATATTACAATATTTAGTTATTTAGATGTCCTATATTTTTAATATAATGCCCATTCAGACTTAATTTTTGTTTATATGTTTCTCTATATTTAAATTTGTTAAAAATATGTTTTACACGTTTTAAGAACTTAATAAATTTTTTCTACATATCTGTTAATAAAGATAGAATTGTTAAAGAATCTTAATATTGTTGATTTCCTACAAAAATTATACTAACTGTTGTAAATTTTAAAAAGTATCTTTTATATGCTCTAAAATTTGGCAAGTTCAAATTTCTGCATAGATTTTATGCAAAAATAGGATAAGAATTGATAGACTTTTTAAAAAAAAAATTTATAATATTTTGAGAATTAAGAATATTATTTTTAAAATAAAAAAAATATAAGATAGTTGAATGCCTAAATATCAGATCATTATAGTAAATTAAACAGGTAGTATATTATAGCATGTCTTAATATATTATAGCAATAATTGACATTCAAACCTATCATCTACCGGTTAAAATAGCATTCGACCCCATTTACTGAGTTACATGTGTAACAACTCATTTACGAATTTTGAATAGTAGCATATAGTTTTTGGTTGTGCGAAAATAAATATAACTCGAGTTTTAATTATCTAATCTATTATTTAGTAAGACCCTGTCGATCCTTGGCCCTTAAGAATTACATATTTGAACATGATTTCATGGTAAGGTATCTGGTTTGAAGAGATATGCTAGATCGGGTAGCCATGTACCCTCCTCGGTTGAGTGCTGCAAGAAGCTTCTTCCTAGGCTAACGGTTTTTGATTGTCTCGGGAGCAATGTGGATTACGTTGCTTTGGGCTTTCATTCCACGCTCTAAGACTATGTTGGCCTTCCAACTAGGTGCAGGCCTGTTAACTTAGATCCTCTCGGATCTCGAGATCGTTAGGTTGTTGAGTCATCTCTCTGATGGGCTATTTCTTCCTTCGATTCTTCCATCTGGACGGTGCGGTCTGAGAATTGGTAGAAGGAGCCCCCAACGGTTATCCATTCAAATGGGTGTATATAGTTTGGAATAGTTTTGATATAATGTCTACCCGAGTAGCTAGTGTCTCTATGTTCATGGCTAGACGTGTGTCACATGACCACCTAGTGTCGGGTCATCGCCATGTGTGATGTTGTCTCTAGCCGGTGCACGTGCTTGAGCCTTAGTATTCATGTCTGTTTTCTAAGCTGTGTGATTGGGCATTTCGTCATTTCTACAGACGATACCAATGTTGCGTTTCAAAAATCCGAATTACCGAATAAATTTGGGGACTACTTTATTCAAGTGTCTGATTGGCAATAGATTCAATCTTTATTACTCAGAATCTAGATCTTACATACCACAATTAACGAATAAGAGGTAAAAGGAATATGATACTCGCTTTATAATTTGTCATTTGACGCTTAAATCAGAATTCTTTCTATATAAAAAAGAAAGATAGAAGGAAGTAAATGTGTTGATATAAATGGGTGAGATTGAGCATTTTTTGGAGAATTGGACTCCTGAGACTGCATTTGGTTTAGGATCGACTTTTGAATTGTAGGGCTTTGTTTCGTAAAATATACTCGGATGTGGAGCAGCTTTTTAGAAGTTATACTCATGAGTCAGAGTGGCTTTTGAGGGAACGCACTCACGAGTCAAAGTAGCTTTACTTGCTTGTATGATTTCAGAACTTTTGAATGTCTGAATACCTAAATTTTTATTGGGGAGTCCCTTTTTTGTGGAAGAGAGGATATATTTATAATAAGGGGTGTTCATTCGGTAGTTCCTAAATGTTACGCTTCTACAGTTATGACGGAAGTTAATTGTATAATCGTCGTTTGTATTTATTGACTAGACTGTTACGATTTTTTATCGTTGATTTGATATTGTAAAAAGTTGCAATAGTTTATTGATTATCTATTAATATCCATTTCTTGTCGGACGATTTTCGATTTCACCTCTCGAGTCAACCATCGCCCATTTCAGTTCTTGGGTTCAGAGGGTTTTCAATTGGGTGTACACATGTTGGGCATTTCTTCCTTTAGCGTATTGGGTTTTGGGTTGATCCATGTATAGTCATGCCCATCAACTTCAACAAAATTTTCAATACACATTAGCTAAGAAATTATTCTAATTAAATCCCTACAAATATTTATTGGGATAAGTTAGCAATAATATCTAAATTCAATAATCTTTAAATCATTAAAACATGAACCAATATATATTTAAAAACTATTACACATTTTTTAGAACAAAAACGTTTTCACACGAATTATTTATTTATTTTTGAACGAAAATATTCTAAAATTTGACTTGATTTAATCTCATTCCATTATTCAAACCTTGACCTACTCGGTTCAAACAATATAAACTAAGAAATTGAAATCGTTGAACTATTCTTTCGCCAACCTTCTCATGCCACGTAAAAAATTACATAACCTATCAAAGTCAAGCAGAGAAGCAGAGATATACCCCATACTGCTCCGCCCAGCTCCGCCACCTTATATATAGATCAACATGCTATGCCCACTTCTGTACGTTGCTCGCTTCAAGCTGTAGCTCCTCTCAACGCAAATCAAAAGCTCAGAGAAACAGCCTGAACATTAAATAAAGAAAACCACCAAATATTTACGAAAAAAACATGAAATATCCTCGTCTTCTTCTTCTTACCGTGATCTTCGTCGTCCTCTTCATCTCCTGCTTCGTGCATGCAGAGGGCTCAAGGCCTCTGAGAGATGAATCTCCGGGTTTCACGATGTTTGGCTTCGGTTCCATCTTTACCCGAGCTCATTCGGGTCCAAGTCCGGGCGATAATCATTGAAACGTAGAAGTATGAGGGTTTCAATCAGTACCGCACGGATCCGATACGAATTTTCCTGTTTGTCGATTTTACATAGGTTGGAAATAATTGTTATCTTGCTCTATTTTTTCCTTTTTTTTCTAACTTGGAAAATGTGATGGCTACAGCGATACCCCAATGTAAAGCTTTATAGGCATCTTTCTTTAATATGCAATATTGAGATTATGAAAGGGTAGTGAGTTAAAAATCTATAAAAGTAGTCATGAAGAATAAAATGACCATAATTTACCTAATCATTAAATTAAAATTTAACATTATTTTCTTAACAGTCGAGTTATTTGAATAGTTTTATTTGTCTTGTCCAAATGGAATAAGACCATAATTTAATATGATTTATGGCGATCATGGCCAAAAAATTTGGCCCGAGTCAATATTGGAATAGAGCATGGCCACAGGTCAAAATAATTAACCTAACCCAAATGGAATTTTAAAGGTTTTGTAAATATAAATTTCAATATTTTATATTAATATTATATTTTTTTTGAGAAAAACCTTGTATTCAAGCAATCCTTTGTGTAAACAATTACTTCTCTTGGTAAATAATATTCTTGTAAATGCTTAAAGATAATAATTTATATGAATATTTTTTTCTGAAAATAATAATATAAATTTCAAATATATTTTTGGAAATAATAATTTAAATGCACTATATTTTAGATAGCTTTTGAGTGACATGAATTTCAAATAATATTTGAAAAAATATAAATGTAGGCCCTACCCGATGAGGATCTATAACTTGGGCTGGTTTAATGCAAGAATAGCATCCCTTAAGAGAGAGAGAGAGAGAGAGAGAGAGAGATGTGGTTATCGGATCTGGGTCATTCATATTAAATTTGGATTCCAAATCTAAAGATTTTGGAAGCTAATACATGAACAAATTGCAAATTTTTTCTTTGTAAACTCAGATTTGCTTCAAATTTGATAAAAAATAATGTTGGCCCGGTCAAAATGTAGCATGATTTTGGATTCAAGGGTGCCGATGTTAACTATTTATTTTTAATTAGATAATTATGATTTAATTTTTTAAAATAATTAATTTTTAATTTTTTAAAAAATAATTAAATTATAATTATATATTTAAATATAGATGGTTTAAATTAAGATATTGAAGGACTTAATGATTGATATTCCCTGGCTTAGTATTTCTTATATATATATATATATATGCCGTTTTAAAAAAATAATTATTAAAAAAATATTATTTATATATTTAATTACATACTTGCTTATATCAAAACAATTAAAAATAATTATCAGTCTTTTTATATTTTAATTTTTATGTACTTTATTTTTCTGTAAAAAATAATATTTTTAATATAAATAGATATAAAAATACATATAAATAGTATTATTATGATAATTATATCATCTCGATCCTAAATTGAGGACCGCTATATAGACTGACACACATAGAATTTGACATCACGTGGGTGTCACGTGGTATCTAATGATCCCACTGATCGAAAAAATCTAGACCGTGTAAAATTGATCCAATTTTGAAAGGGTTTTGTCAAGCACAAGTTAATACTTGCATTATTTTATCCTTTTAAAAATCAATATTTATTTCTATAACATAAAATATTGAAATTAAAATAATATAATAAAATAATCTCTATTTTTATTTTTAGTTTAATAATAATTTTAATCATTCAAATAATAAGGTAATCTAATATTTAAAAAGACTATAATATACTTATTTTATAAATAATGAGTAAATTTAATTTAAATTAACCTTCTCGTTAAAGCTATGAAATTGTAACATTTAGGCAAAAGTAATTAAATTCATAATATTAAATAGGATATTCTTTAAAATATCTTTCATGATATAGTCAATTTGACATTAATTTAAACCAAATAGATACCAAAATTAAAAATTTTAAATTTCTAAGATCGTCATAATTTTATAAAAATATAAAATAACATTGATATAAATTAATAATAATTAATTCTATTTAAGAGAGTGAAAATGAGTTAAACCCACAAATGATCTATTTTGAAATGAAAGCACCTTTCTTTCTCTGGCACTAGTTCGCCCCTTCCCGACTTACCATTGATTTTAAACTACGAAGGTTTAGTTCTCTGCTGCAACAATCTCCAATGATTCAATTCAAATATAGGGCAATTCAAATTTTAATATAGTTCAAATTTTAATAAAAATACTATCATTTTTATTTATTTAATTATTTTGTTAATAATGTATGTAGCTCGAATCCAAGTAAAAAAGAGAATAAATCTACGGCGACTCAAATCATGTAACATTGATCTGTTAAATCGCAACGTCCTTGTAATGTCTGAGTTCAATTTTAGTACAAATATGATTAATTAAATTTACATATTAAAATTGAGGTCAAATGATAAAATGTTAGGTTAAAAGTAAAAATTAGATTGTGTTATATTTAATTGATGGATACCTGATCAGTATTTGACACACACCCATGTGTGTTTTGAGTAGAGGGGATGCGCCGAATTAGTACTTGAGCGGAATTCAAGCGTGCATTCCAAATTATATGCACTCAATACATGCCTTAAGGATGCCTGAGCACACTGAGACAGAATACTCGTGCTTGATGTGATCCCAAGGCCATGTTTATACACCACCATGTTTTGTCGCGGTGCCTGACGCATGCTCGATTGACTGTCTTTTAGAAATATTCTTTTTGGCTAAATTTCAGTTATTTTCTGTAAAGTTTCAGAAAAGAGGAAGAATGAAAAGAGGAGAAGGAAGAAGCTAGAGAAGGCCAATTCTAGTAATTTTAAGCAATATTTTGGTGAGATTCATGTGTAAATAAGTGTGTTCTAAGTTTTTATTTCTTTGTTCTCATTTTTTTTTTTTTTTTGCACATCGGAGAATTTTTTTATTTCATATATTCGTATATGACATAATTTTATAACTAAGATGTTTATATTTAATATGCACGTGAAATTCTCCTCATTTTTCTGTAAAAATATATAAAATTTATGTCTAAATTGATTTTTGTGTAAAAATATATTACAATATTTAGTTATTTAGATGTCATATATTTTTAATATAATGCCCATTCAGACTTAATTTTTGTTTATATGTTTCTCTATATTTAAATTTGTTAAAAATATGTTTTACATGTTTTAAGAACTTAATAAGTTTTTTCTGCTCTGCTAATAAAGATAGAATTGTTAAAGAATCTTAATATTGTTGATTTTTTACAAAAATTGTACTAACTGTTGTAAATTTTAAAAAGTATCTTATATATACTCTAAAATTTGGCATGTTTAAATTTCTGCATAGATTTTATGAAAAAATAGGATAAGAATTGATAGACATTTTTTTAAAAAAAAAATTTATAATATGTTGAGAATTAAGAATATTATTTTTCAAATGAAAAAAAAATAAGATAGTTGAATGCCTAAATATCATATCATTATAGTAAATTTAACATGTAGTATATTCTGGCATGTTTTAATATATTATAATAATTGACGTTTGAACCTATCATCTATCGGTTAAAATTGCGTTCGACCCCATTTACTGGGTTATATGTGCAACGACCCATTTACGAATTTTGAATAATAGCGTATAGTTTTTGATTGTGCGAAAATAAATATAACTCCAGTTTTAATTATCTACTTTATTATTTAGTAAGACCCTATCGATCCTTGGTCCTTAAGAATTACTTATTTGAACATGATTTCATGGTAAGGTATCTCGTTTGAAGAGATATGCTAGATCGGGTAGCCATGTACCCTCCTCGGTTGAGTGCTGCAAGAAGCTTCTTCCTGGGCCAACGGCTTTTGATTGTCTCGGGAGCATTGTGGATTACGTTGCTCTGGACTTTCATTCCATGCTCTAAGACTATGTTGGCCTTCCAACTAGGTCTGGGCCCTGTTGCTTGGATCCTCTCGGATCTCGAGATTGTCAGGTTGTTGAGTCATCTCTCTGATGGGCTATTTCTTCCTTGGATTCTTCCACCTGGACGGTGCGGTCTGAGAATTGGTAGAAGGAGCCCTGAACGGTTATTCATCCAGACGGGTGTATGTAGTTTGGAATAGTTTTGATGTAATGTCTACCCGAGTAGCTAGTGTCTCCATGTTCATTATTAGACATGTGTCACATGACCACCTAGTGTCGGGTCATCGCCATGTGTGATGTTGTCTCTAGCCGGTGCACGTGCTTGAGCCTTAGTATTCATGTCTGTTTTCCAAGCTGTGTGATTGGACATTTCGTCATTCCTACAGACGATTCCAATGTTGCGTTCCAAATATCCGAATTATCGAATAAATTAGGGAACTGCTTTATTCAAGTGTCTGATCGGCAGTAGATTCAATCTTTATTACTTAGAATCTAGATCTTACATACCACAATTAAAGAATAAGAGGTAAGAGAAATATGATACTCGCTTTGTAATTTGTCATTTGACATTCAAATCAGAAATCTTTCTATATAAAAAAGAAAGATAGAAGGAAGTAAATGTGTTGATATAAATGGATGGGATTGAGTATGTTTTGGAGAATTGTACTCCTAAGACTGCGTTCGGTTTAGGATCGACTTTTGAATTGTAGGGCTTTGTTTCGTAAAATATGCTAGGATGTGGAGCAGCTTTTTAGATGTTATACTCATGAATCGGAGTAGCTTTTGAGGGAACGCACTCACGAGTCAAAGTGGCTTTACTTGTTTGTATGATTTCAGAAAGTTTGAATGTCTGAATACCTTAATTTTTATTGGGGAGTCCCTTTTTTTGTGGAAGAGATGATATATTTATAATAAGAGATGTTGATTCGGTAGTTGCTGAATATTACGCCTCTACAGTTATGACGGAAGTTAATTGTATAACCATTGTTTGTATTTATCGGCTAGACTGTTAAGATTTTTGATCGTTGATTTGATATTGCAATAAGTTACAATAGTTTATTGATTATTTGTTAACATCCATTTCTTGTTGGACGATTTTCGATTTCACCTCTCGAGTCAACCATCCCCCATTTCAGTTCTTGGGTTCAGAGGGTTTTTAACGGGGCCTCCACCTGTTGGGCATTTCTTCCTTCAACGTATTGGGTTTTGGGTTGACCCATGTATAGTCATACCCATCAACTTCAATAAAATTTTCAATACACATTAGCTAAGAAATTATTCTAATTAAATCCCAAAAAATATTTATTTGGATAAGTTAGCAATAATATCTAAATTCAATAGTCTTTAAGTCATTAAAACATGAACCAATTTATATTTAAAAACTATTAAACATTTTTTTAGAACAAAAACTTTTTCACACGAATTATTTATTTATTTTTGAACGAAAATATTCTAAAATTTGACTTGATTTAATCTCATTCCATTATTCAAACCTTGACCTACACGGTTCAAACAATATAAATTAAGAAATTGAAATCGTTGAATTACTCTTTCACCAACCTTCTCACTCCACGTAAAAAACATAACCTATCAAAGTCAAGAAGAGAAGCAGAGAAAATGCCCCATGCAGCTCCGACCAGCTCCGACCAGCTCCACCACCTTACATATAGATCAACATGCTATGCCCACTTCTGTACGTTGCTCGCTTCAAGCTGTAGCTCCTCTAAACACAAATCAAAAGGTCAGAGAAACAGCCAGAACATTAAACAAAGAAAACCACCAAATATTTACGAAAAAAACATGAAATATCTTCGCCTTCTTCTTCTTACCGTGATCTTCGTCGTCTTCTTCATCTCCTGCTTCATGCATGCAGAGGGCTCAAGGCCTCTGAGAGATGAATCTCCGGGTTTCACGATGTTTGGCTTCGATTCCATCTTTACCCGAGCTCATTCGGGTCCAAGTCCGGGCGATGGTCATTGAAACGTAGAAGTATGCGGGTTTCGAGGGTTTCAATCAGTACCGCTCGGATCCCATACGAAGTTTTCTGTTTGTCGATTTTACATAGGTTGGAAATAATTGTTATTTTGCTCTATTTTTTCCTTGTTTTTCTAACTTCGAAAATGTGATGACTACAGCGATACCCCAATGTAAAGCTTTATAGGCATCTTTCTTTAATATGCAATATTGAGATTATGAAAAGGTAGTGTGTTAAAAATCTATCAAAGTTGTCATGAGGAATAAAATGACAATAATTTATCTAATTATTAAACGAAAATCTAACATCTATTTTCTCAATAGTTCTTATTAAAATTTAGTTATTTGAATAGTCTGATTGGCCTTATTTAAATGAAATATAACCATATTTTAATGTAATTAACGGTGACCAAGGCCAAAAAATTTGGCCGGAGTCAATATTGGAGTGGACTATAGCCACTAGTGAAAATAATTAACCTAACCCAAACTGAATTTTGAAGGTTTTATAAATATAAATTTCAATATTTTATCTTAATATTATATATTCTTTTTTGAGAAAAACCTTGTATTCAAGCCATGCTCTGTGTAAACAATTACTTCTCTTGGTAAATAATATTCTTTTAAATGCTTTAAGATAATAATTTATATGAATATTTTTTTGTTAATACACTATTTTGGATAGCTTTTGAGTAATATAAATTTCAAATAATATTTGGAAAAATATAAATGTAGGCCCTACCCGATGAGGATCTATAACTTGGGCTGCAAGAATAGCATCCCTTAGGAGAGAGAGAGAGAGAGAGAGAGAGAGAGAGAGAGATGTGGCTATCGGATCTGGGTCATCCACATTAAATTTGGATTCCAAATCTAAAGATTTTGGAAGCCAATATAGGAACAAATTGTAAATTTTTTCTTTGTATACTCAGATTTGCTTCAAATTTGATAAAAATTAATGTTGCCCCGGTCAAAATGTAGCATGGTTTGAGATTTAAGGGTGCCAATGTTAATTATTTATTTTTAATTAGATAATTGTATTTTAATTCTTTTAAAATAATTAATTTTAACTTATTTTTAATTTTTTAAAAAATTAAGATATTGAGGAACTTAATTATTGATATTCCCTAGCTTAGTATTTCTCATATATGCGGTTTTGAGGAAATAATTATAAAAAAAATACTATTTGTATATTTAGACGCATACTTGCTTATATTGAAATAATTAAAAATAATTATAAGTCTTGTTATATTTTAATTTTTATTCACTTTATTTTTATTCATATAAAAAATAATATATATATATAAATAGTATTGTTGTGATAATTATATCATCTCGATCCTAAATTAAAGACCGCTATATAGACAGACACCCATCGAATTTGACATCACGTGGGTGTCACGTGGTATCTAATGATCCCACTGATCGGAAAATTCTAGACTGTGTAAATTTGATCCAATTTTGTAAGGGTTTTGTCATGCACAAGTTAAAACTTGCATTATTTTATCCTTTTAAAAATTAATATTTATTTCTACAACATAAAATATTAAAATTAAAATAATATAATAAATTATTAACAATTTTTTATTCTTATTTTAATAATAATTTTAATCATTCAAATAATAAGGTAATCAAATATTTAAAAAGACCATAATATACTTTTTTGATTAATAATTAATAAAATTAATTTAAATTAACCTTCTTATTAAAGCTAGGAAATTTTAATAGATTTATTTTAAATACTCTCATTATTTATTTATTTAATTATTTTGTTAATAATGTATGTAACTCGAATCCAAATAGAAAAGAGAATAAAATGCGGCAACTTGAATTATGTAAGATATATCTGTTGAATTGCCACGCTTCTGTAAGGTTTGTGTTCAATTTTAGTACAAATATGATTAATTAAATTTACATATTAAAATTGATGTTAAATAAGAAAAAAAATTATGTTAAAAGTCAAAATTGAATTGGATCACATTTAGTTAATGGATGCCTGATCAGCATCTGACGCACGCCCATTTGTGTTTTGAGTAGAGGGGATGCACCTAACTAGTACTTGAGCGGCATTGAGCATGCATTCCAGATTACATGTACTCAACACATGCCTCAAGAACGCCCGAGGGCACCAAGACAAAATACCCGTGCTTAATGCGCACCCGAGGCAACGATTATACATCACCATGTTTAGTCGCGGTGCCAAACATATGCTTGATTGCCAGTTTTCTATAAATATTATTTTTGGCTAAATTTCAGTCATTTTTTGTAATGTTTTAGAGCAAAGAAAGAAAGAAAAGAGGAGAAGGAAGAGGTAGCTAGAGAGGTCCAATTCTAGTAATTTTAAGCTATATTTTGGTGAGATTCAAGTGGAAGTAAGTACGTTCTAAGTTTTTATTTCTTTATTACTGTTCTTTTATTACTTATTGAAAATTTTTTTATTTTATATGCTCATATATGATATAACTTCGTAACTAAGATATTTATATTTAATATGCACGTAGAATTTTTCTCATTTTTTTGTAAAAATATATAAAATTTATGTCTAAATCATTATTTATTACAGTATTCAGTTATTCAGGTGTCATATATTTTTAATATAATGCTCTTTCAGACTTAATTTTTGTTTATATGTTTCTTTATATTTAAATTTGTTAAAAATATATTTTACATGTTTTAAAAACTTAGTAAAATTTTTTTGCATGTCTGCTAATAAAGATAGAATTGTTAAAGTATCTAAATATTGTTGATTTTCTATAAAAATTATACTAACTGTTGTAAATTTTAAAAAGTATTTTTTACATGCTCTAAAATTTTACATGTTTAAATTTTTGCATGAATTTTATACAAATATATGATAAGAATTGATAGAATTTTTTTTTAAAAAAATTTACAATATGTTAAGAATTAAAAATATTTTTTTTAGGATGAGAAAATATAAGAAATATAAAGAATTGTGTAGAGTTTTTATATATATAAATATCAGACTATTGTACTAAGTTCAGCGGGTGGTATATTATGACATGTTTTAATATATTATAATTCTAATTAACATTTGAACTATCATTTACCGGTTAAAATTGTGTTTGATCCCGTTCACTGAATTATATGTATATTGATCCATTTACGAACTTTAAATTGTAGCGTATAACTTTGGATTGTGCGGAAACAAATATAAGTCGGGTTTCAATTATCCGCTCTATTATTTGGTAAGACCTTACTGATCCTTGATCCCTAAGAATTACATATTTGAACATGATTTCATGGTAAGGTATTTGGTTTAGAGAGATATGCTGGATCGGGTAGCCACGTTCCCTCCTCAGTTGAGTGCTACAAGAAACTTCTTCCTAGGCTAATGGCTTTTAATCGTCTTGAGAGTAATGTGGATTATGTTGCTCTGGACTTTCATTCCACGCTCTAAGACTATGTTGGCCTTCCATCCAGTTCTGGGCCCTGTCGATTGGATCCTTTCGGACCTCGAGATCGTCAGGTCGTTGTATCATCTCTTTGAGGGGCTATCTCTTTCTCCGATTCTTCCATTTGTACGCTGCGATATGAGAATTGGTAGAAGGAACCCCCAATGGCTATTCATCTAGACAAGTGTATATAGTTTGGAATAGTTTTGATAAAGTGTCTATCTGAATAGCCAGTGTCTCCATGTTCAGGGCTAGACGTGTGTCCCATGACGACCCGCTGTCGGGTCATTGCCATGTGTGATGTCGTCTCTAACCGGTGCACTTGCTTGAGCCTTAGTATTCATGTTTGTTTTCCTGGCTATGTGGTTGGAGTTTTCATCGTTCCTACAGACGGTGCCAATAATGCATCCCGAAATTCAGATTACCGAATAAATTAGGGAACTGCTTTATTCAAGTATCCGATCGGCAATAGATTAAATCATAATTGCTCAGAATCTAGATCTTGCGTACCACAACATATGAATAAATGGTAAGAGAAATACAAAACTCACTTTTCTTTGTATTCTCTAATACTCAAATCAGAAATTTTTCTATACCGAAAAGAATGATAGGAGAAAGTAAATATGTTGATAAAAATGGATGGGGATTGAGTATTTTTTGGAGAATTGGACTATTGAGAATGTGTTTCATTTGGGATCGGCTTTAGAATTGTAGGGCCACACTACGTAAAATACGCTTGGCTGTGGAGCGGCTTTTTAGATGTTATACTCATGAGTCAGAGTGGCTTTTGAGGGAACGCACTCACAAGTCAAAGTGGCTTTACTTGCTTGTATGATTTCAGAACGTTTGAATACCTGAATTTTTATTGGGGAGTCCCTTTCTTTGTGGAAGAGAGGATATATTTATAATAAGGGGTGTTGATTCGATAGTCCCTGAATGATACGCATCTACAATTATGATAGAAGTTAATTGTATAACTGTCGTCTGTATTTATATGCTAGACTGTTACGATTTTTTATCGTCAATTTGATATTGCAATTAGTTGTAATAGTTTATTGATTATCTATTAATATCAATTTGTTGTTGGGCGATTTTCGATTTCACCTATCAAGTCAACCATCGCCCATTTCAGTTCTTGGGTTCAGAGGGTTTTCAACTGGGCCTCCACCTGTTGGGCATTTCTTCTTTCAGCGTATTGGGTTTTGGGCTGACCCATATATAGTCATACCCATCAACTTCAATAAAATTTTTAATACACATTAGCTAAGAAATTATTCTAATTAAATCCCTACAAATATTTATTGGGATAAGTTAGCAATTATATCTAAATTCAATAGTCTTTAAATCATTAAAACAAGAACCAAGTTATTTTTAAAAACTATTAAACATTTTTTTAGAACAAAAACGTTTTGACACGAATTATTTATTTATTTTTGAACGAAAATATTCTAAAATTTGACTTGATTTAATCTCATTCCATTATTCAAACCTTGACCTACACGGTTCAAACAATATAAATTAAGAAATTGAAATCGTTGAATTATTCTTTCACCAACCTTCTCATTCCACGTAAAAAACGTAACCTATCAAAGTCAAGAAGAGAATCAGAGAAAATGCCCCATGCAGCTCCGCCCAGCTCCACCACCTTATATATATTAAAATATTATATTTTAAAATTAAAATTAACAATTAAAAAATATTAAAATAATTTTAACTATTAAAATATTAAAATATTTCTACAACATAAAATATTAAAATTAAAAAAATATAATAAATTATTAACTATTTTTTATTTTAACAATAATTTTAATCTTCCAAATAATTAGGTAATCTAATGTTTAAAAAGGCCATAATATACTTATTTTATAAATAATTAATAAAATTAATTTAAATTAACCTTCTTATTAAAGCTATGAAATTGTAACATTTAGGCAAAAGTAATTAAACTCATAATATTGAATTGGATATTCTTTAAAATATCTTTTAAGATATAGTCAATTTGACATTAATTTAAACCAAATAGATATCAAAATTAAAAATTTTAAATTTCTAAAATCAATTTAATTTTATAAAAATATAAAATAACATTGATATAAATTAATAATAATTAATGCAATTTAAGAGGGTGAAAATGAGTTAAACCCATTAATGATCTATTTAGAACATGAAAGCACCTTTCTCTCTCTGTCTCACTAGTTCGCGCCTTCCCGACTTACCGTTGATTTTAAACTACGAAGGTTTAGGTCTCTGCTGTAACAGTCTCCAATGATTCAATTTGAACATAGGGCGATTCAAATTTTAATATAGTTCAAATTTTTATAAAGTAATTTTAAATACTGTCATTTTTCATTTATTTAATTGTTTTGTTAATAGTGTATGTAACTCGAATCCAAATAGAAAAGTGAATAAACTTATGGCGACTTGAATCATGTAACATTGATTTGTTGAATCTTAACGCTGTTGTACGGTTTGAGATTAAATTATATTACAAATAGAATTAATTAAATTGACATATTAAAATTGACATTAAATAAGGAAGAAAATTAGAAAAAAAATCAAAGTTGAATTGGGTCATATTTAGTTGATGGATATCTCACTAGCACCTGATGCACACCCATGTGTGTTCTGGGCAGGAAGTACGTACCTAACTAATACTTGAGCAGAGCTCGAACGTGCATTCCAAATTAGACGGGCTCGATACATGCCTCAAGAATGCTTGAGCGCAATGAGGCAGAATACCTGTGCTTCATTTGCGCCAGAGGCAATGCCTATACGCCACCATGTTTAGTTTATGCTCATTCAATAGCCAGTCTTCTATAAATATCATTTTTGGTTAAATTTCTATCATTTTTTGTAGAGTTTTAGAGAAAAAAAGAATAAAAGGAGGGGAAGAAAGAAGAAGTTAGAGAAGGCTCATTCTAGTAATTTCGAGCAACATTTTGGCGAGATTTAATTGGAAATAAGTGCATTTTAAGCATTTATTCTATTGTTACTGTTCTTTGTTTACTTATCTAATAGTTTATCATTTTATATGCTCATACATGATATAATTTCGTAACTAAAATATTTATATTTAATATGCACGTAAAATTCTTCTCATTTTTCTATAAAAATATATAAAATTTATGTCCAAATCCATGTATATTATAGTATTAAGTTATTTAGATGTCCTATATTTCTAATAGAATGCTCTTTTAGACTTAATTTTCGTTTATAGGTTTCTCTATATTTAAAATTGTTAAAAATATACTTTACATGTTTTAGAAACTTAATAAAATTTTACTGCATGTCTACTAATAAAGATAGAATTGCTGAAGTATCTTAATGTTAACGATTTTCTGTAAAAATTATACTAACTGTTTTAAAATTTAAAAAGTGTCTTTTATATGCTTTAAAATTTTGCATGTTTAAATTTATATTCAGATTTTATACAAATACAAGATAAGAATTAATAAAATTTTGAATAAAAAATTTTACAATATCTTAAGAACTAAGTATATTTCTTTAGGATGAGAAAATATAATAAATATAAAAAAAATATATAGAGTTTTTATATGTCTAAATTTCAGACAATTGTAATAAGTTCAACGGACGGTATATTATAACATGTTTTAATATATTATAGAGATAATTGACGTTCGAACCTATCATCGACTGATTAAAGTTGTGTTTGACCCCGTTTATTGGGCTATATGTATAACGATCAACTTGCGAATCTTTAATAGTAACATACGGCATTTGATTGTATGAAAATAAATATAATCCGAATTTTAATTGTCCACTTTGTTATTCGATGAGGCCCTACCAATGATTGGTCCCTAAGAATTACATATTTGAACATGATTTCATGGTAAGGTATTTGATTTGGAGAGATATGCTGGATCAGGTGACCATGTACCATCCTCGGTTGAGTGTTACAAAAAGTTCTTCCCAAGATGATGGGTTCCAATCGTTTTGGGGGCAACGTGGATTAGGCTACTCTTAACTTTCATTCCATACTTCAAGACAAAGTTGGTCTTCCAGTCAGGCCTAGGCGCTGTCGCTTAGATCTTCTTAGACCTCGAGATCATCAGGTTGTTGAATCATCTCCTTGACGAGCTATCTATTCCTTCGATTTTTCCAATTGGATGCTACGGTCTTAGAATTGGTAGAAGGAAACCCCAACGGTTATCCAACTAGGCAGGTGTATATGGTTTGAAATAGCTTTGATATAGTGTCTGCCTGAGTAGTCAGTGTCTCCATGTTTATGGCTAGATGTGTGTCTCGTGACCACCCACTATCAGGTCATCACCATGTATGATGGCATCTCTAGTTATTGCACTTGCTTGAGCTTTAGTGTTCATGTTTGTTTTCTTGGCTGTGGTTGGACTTTTCGTCATTTTCACATATGATACTAATGATGCGTCTCGAAGATTTGAATTACTGAACAAATTAGAAAATTGTTTTATTCAGGTATCCTATCGACAACGGATTCGATCATTGTTATTCAGAATTTAGATTTTGCATACCATAAAAAATAAATAAGATGTAAAAGGAATACGAAATTTGTTTTTCAATGTGTCTTCCAATACTCAAATCAGAAATCTATCTATATAGAAAAGAAAGATAGGAGGAAGTAAATGTGTTAATACAGGTAGATAGGGATTGAGTATTTTTTAAAGAATTGGACTCCTAAGAATGCGTTCAGCTTGGAAGCGGGTTTGGAATTGAAGGACGTTGCTCCGTAAAATTTGCTCAACTGTGGAGCAACTTTTTAGATGTACTCTTGAGTTAGAGTGGCTTTTGAGGGAATGCACTCATGAGTCAAAGTCGCTTTACTTGTTTGAATGGTTTCAAAATGTTTGAATGTCTGAATTTTGATTGGATGGTCCCTTTCTTTGTGGATGAGAGGATATATTTATAGTATGGAGTGTCGATTTGGTTGTCCCTGGACGTCACACCTCTACAATTATGATGGAAGTTAATTGTACAACCGTAGCATATATTTATCGCTTAGACTGTTACGATTTTCTATCGTTGATTTAATGTTGTAATCAATTATAACAGTTCATTGATTATTTGTTAATATCTATTTATTGTTTGGTGATTTTTTGTCTCCCCTCTCAAGTCAACCATAGTGCCTTTCGATTATTGGGTTCAGAGGATTTTCAACTGGACCTCCGCCTATTGACATTTTTTCTTTCAACGTATTGGGTTTTAGGCTAACCCATGTATAATCGTACCCATTAACTTTAATAAATTCTTCAATACGCATTAGCTAAGAAATTATTCTAATTAAATCCCTACAAATATTTATTGGGATAAGTTAGAAACAATATCTAAATTCAATAGTCTTTAAATAATTACAAAATGAACCAATATATCTTAAAAAGTATTGAACATTTTTTTAGAACAAAAAAATTTTCACACGGAATATTTATTTAATTTCTAACGAAAATATTCTAAAATTTGACTTGATTTAATCTCATTCCATTATTCAAACCTTTACCTACACGGTTCAAACAATATAAACTACGAAATTGAAATCGTTGAATTTTTCTTTCATCAGCCTTCTCATTCCACGTAAAAAACATAACCTATCAAAGTCAAGTAGAGAAGCAGAGAAAATGCCCCATGCAGCTCCGACCAGCTCCACCACCTTATATATAGATCAACATGCTATGCCCACCTCTGTACGTTGCTCGCTTCAAGGTGTAGCTCCTCTAAACACAAATCAAAAGCTCAGAGAAACAGCCTGAACATTAAATAAAGAAAACCACGAAACATTTACGAAAAATACATGAAATATCTTCGTCTTCTTCTTCTTACCGTGATCTTCGTCGTCTTCTTCATCTCCTGCTTCATGCATGCAGAGGGCTCAAGGCCTCTGAGGGATGAATCTCCAGGTTTCACGATGTTTGACTTCGGTTCCATCTTTACCCGAGCTCATTCGGGTCCAAGTTCGGGCGATGGTCATTGAAACATTAAAGTATGTGGGTTTAGAGGGGTTCAATCAGTATCGCTCGGATCCCATATGAAGTTTTCTGTTCGTCGATTTTAAAGGTTTTTGAAGGGATCTAAACTTCCAGTAAAGTAACGGCTAGTTTTGTTGCTGCAGCGGTAGCTGAGTCGTCTTGGATGAACACGAGTGGACTCGTCGATAATTATTAGAAAGGAAATTACATAGTTTGGAAATAATTGTTATTTTGCTCTATTTTTTCCTTTGTAAATATAAATTAAGTTAAGCCTGAGTCAATATTTGAGTAGAGCATAGCCACTACTCAAAATAATTAACCTAACCCAAATCAAATTTTGAAGACGTTGTAAATATAAATTTTAATATTTTATATAAATATTTTTTTTTTTTTTTGAGAAAAACCTTCTATTAAAGCCATGTTTTGTGTAAATGATTACTTCTCTTGAAAAGTAATATTCTTTTAAATGCTTATAGATAATAATTTATATGGATATTTTTTTTAATTATATTTTAGACTGTTTTTAAGTAATATGAATTTCAAATAATATTTGTAAAAATATAAATGTAGGCCCTACCCGATGAGAGACAATTTATTGGATCTGGGTTATCCATATTAAATTTGGATCCCGAATCTAAAGATTTTGGAACTCAAATATGAACAAATTGTGAATTTTTTCTCTTTAAACTCGGATTTGCTTCAAATTTGATGAAAATTAATGCTGCTTCTGTTGAAATGTAGC
Source organism: Nepenthes gracilis (assembly GCA_033239525.1). Lineage (NCBI taxonomy): Eukaryota > Viridiplantae > Streptophyta > Magnoliopsida > Caryophyllales > Nepenthaceae > Nepenthes > Nepenthes gracilis. The sequence continues at coordinate 2,396,462 of BSYO01000004.1, forward strand.
ATGGTTTCTGATGGGTACACCAATAATGGGCTGGTCCAAAGAAAGGTCAACAGAAGCTCAGAAAGGCCAGTCAACGTTTCTAATGGCCCAATAGGAAGATGGGCCCATAGACAGGAAAGCCCAAAGACGGTCAACGTTTTCGTTGACCGTCCTAGCGGCCAACCTACTCACAAATGGTCAACTCAACGTTGACCAGGTTGTTGGGCATTTAGAGGCTTTGCAACAGTGATGGGCATATTCCATTCTGGCCCACTGCCCATCAGTCGATCGCTCGCCGCTCTCTCTTCGTTCTCCACGAAGGCGGCCAACGCACTGACGGTCAACTCAGACGTTGACCGTATGCTCCTTATACGTTGGGCCCCAATAAGGCTCTTCTACAGTAATGGACCTGACTTGCTCAGGCCCATAGCCCATATGGAGCCCAACGACAGACGCCTTTCATAAAGGCGGCCAACACGCACGTAGACGGTCAACTCAGGCGTTGACCGTCCGTGCTTTGCACATTGGGCCCCGAGAAGCCTTCCAATAGTAACGGGCCTGACCCGTTTAGGCCCATCAGTCATAAAAAGGCCAACGACGATCCTCCAAGGATATTCCACAATCTCAAAAGGAATATCTGCAAGATTAGCGCCCTTCAAATAAGGAAGGCACCAGATTTTTTCAACTCCTTGCCTGCCAAGGAACCTCAACGGTAACATGCTGGGAAGGAAAGAAGCCAATTGGGAAAGTGGTTGACCGCCCCAGAAGGAAACAATCCTCCACAATTGGGCAACAAGTATCAGCCTCCAGAAGGAAGGCCAACAGCAGATGATAGGGACGATCATTCCTTCCAAAGAAGGAGGATCGCCATCTTTGCCATAAAAGCGGCCATGGATTCACCATCCAGGGCACGCTTTCAAACAGGCTTTCAGACACGCTTTCTTTGAAGCTTAGACGGAGACAGAAAACCCTAAGTGTTCTGAGAATAGAGTTTCTCCCACGTTCATCTTCAATCTCAAGGACTCTGAGAAATAAGCTCTGGTTTCCCAAATGGCCAAACTCTCAAACACAATCGAACTCCAGAGGCAACGAATCTTTCTTTACACACGTTCTCCGCCTTCCCACCATCCGAGTTCGAAAGGACTGCGCCTTTCGACATCTGGGACAAGACACTCCTTTCCCCTCTCCCATTGCTTTCACTCTCTTTCGATTCCTTCCGTTGAAGGTGGTTTCTAATCAGAGCGTCGGAGTGTTTTGGTGGGATTACATCCCGCCGTCAATCTTGACCTCTTGTTCGTTTTAGTAGTGTGCGGGATTAAATCTCGGTGAACGGCTGGTTCAAACCATCTAGAAGAATCAGAATCATTCGATGCGGATCAGTGCAGCATCGGTTTGGATTTAAGAGTGTCAATTTTAAATGTTTATTTTAAATCAGATGATTATGATTTAATTATTTTAAAATAATTAATTTTAACTTATTTTTAATTTTTAAAAAATAATTAAATTATAATTATATATATAAAAATAGATAGTTTAAATTAATATATTGAAAAACTTGATTATTGGTATTCCCTAGCTAAGTATCTCCTATATATGTTCTTTTGAGGAAATAATTATTAGAAAAATACTATTTATATCTTTAGTTACATGCTTACTTATATCAATATAATTAAAAATAATTGTAATTCTTATTATATTTTAATTTTTATTCTCTTTATTTTTTTCATATAAAAATAATATTTTAAATATAAATGACATAAAAATAAATATATGAATAGTATTATTGTGATAATTATATCATCTCGATCCTAAATTAATGATCGCTATATAGACTGATAGCCATAAAATTTGACATCACGTGGGTGTCACGTGAAATCTAATGTTCCCACTGTTCGGAAAAATCTAGACCGTGTAAAATGGATCCCATTTTGTAAGGGTTTTGTCATGCCCATGTTAAAACCGGCATTATTTTATCCTTTTAAAAATAAATATTTATTTCTACAACATAAAATATTAAAATTAAAATAATATAATAATTTATTAAATATTTTTTATTTTTATTTTAATAATAATTTTGATCATTAAAATAATAAGGTAATCTAATATTTAAAAAGACCATAATATACTTATTTTACAAATAATTAATAAAATTAATTTAAACTAACCTTCTCATTAAAGCTATGAAATTGTAACATTTAGGCAAAAGAAATTAAATTCATAATATTAAATGAGGATATTCTTTAAAATATCTTTTAGGATATAGTCAATTTGACATTAATTTGAGCCAAATAGATACCGAAATTAAAATTTTTAAATTTTTAAAATTAACTTAATTTTATAAAATATAAAATAAAAATGATATAAATTAATAGTAAATAATTCAATTTAAGTGGGTGTAAATGAGTTAAACCCATGAATGATCTATTTTGAACATGAAAGTACCTTTCTGTCTCTCTCACTAGTTTGCCCCTTCCCCACTTATCATTGATTTTAAACTACGAAGGTTTAGGTCTATGCTATAATAGTCTCCAATTATTCAATTCAAACATAGGGCTATTCAAATTTTAATATAGTTCAAATTTTAATGAAGTAATTTTAAATACTGTCATTTTTTTATTTAAGAGAATAAACTTATGATGACTCAAATCACGTAACATCGATCTGCTAAATCGTAACACTTTATATTTTTTAAAATCTACAATAATATATAATTCAAATGATATCATAAATTATAATCTTTAATTTTATAAAATTATTATCTAATAAGTATGATATCTAAAATAACTCACAATACTCTGATATAATCCTATAGAATATGTGTAAAAACACTCTATTAAAATAATTAATATAATATCATAATAGTTTCTAGATTTTTCAACCACCTGATTTTATTATCCATTGTATTATAAAATGTGTGACTTTGAAAGAATAAGAAATAACAATAAACGAGTCAAATACTTAGTAAATAATATTATAATCCAAGAATACAATAAATTTAGGAATACAAAGATAATAAAGACCAAACCAAAGGAACTCATATAAAATCAACGTATTAAGTTAGATTATACTGTTTTAAAATGTCACATCAATCAAACCAAATTTTATGATCTCAATAAAAATATGGCAACTTAAACCTATCAACCTTCTTTTGAATTAGACTAGCTCAACAAAGATATAGCGACTTGTACTTGTCAACCACAACCAAATCGGACCATGTCATGTTTAACAATCTCAATATGAATGTAGCTGGTTGATCCTATCAACCCTTGGCCGAATCAGACCGTTTGTCTCAACAAGCTCAATAAAAAAATATTCAATGATTGTATTTTCTTTTACAACAAACATATAATCGGTGATTCGGTAACTCACCATCACTCTCATATTATAACTTGATCGTCTCACAACCATATCTAATTGTAGGATTATATATAGTCTCAGTGACACTCCACCACTTTCAAAGTGATGGATAATCACCTCACAACTGTCACTTGTGATAGGATTATCTACAATTTTGAAGATTCTTTATCACTTCTAAAATGATGCTTGATCTTCTCACATCCATTTTTATATTAATACATACTTATGAATATTCCAAATATCCAGATTTTAAAACTCATATAAATTTTACCAAATATAATATGATATAAGCATACCATTGAGATTATTAAAATAGTTTTAATATCGAATGATGAGGACTACACTACAGTACCCCCCCTAATCCATAAATTTAGATACTTTAGTATCTTCATAAATTTTTTTATCTTACATATAAAATATATAATAGTGTTGACTATGCAACACCCGACCATGGAAACTCTAGGATCTCATGTTGTCCTTACAGGTAGTTCGACATGTTAACCAATGCTAATATCAACAAGAATTATGATAATAATATAATATGAAATAAAGCTTTTCAACAACATAAATATTAGAAAAAAATAAAATAATTGAATAAGGTATAATAAGCAACCGATAACTAGAGATACCAAATCTTTTATCACAATTTTTATAAAGAGAGATTAAATATATCCTTTAATTTATCCAAACCCCCCCCGGATATCTAAATAATTATTATTTATTGCATCTATTAGTAAATACTAAAACCTTGTTCATTATATTAAGATACCCAAATATATTATTAAATACTGAGTCACCCAAAATATATTTCTTCAGAATTATTTGTTTAGTTTGTAACCCAAATAATCATTAAAATATTTTACTTATACTAAATAAATAATCCTTAAAAAATTAATCTAATATTAGGTTATCGAAAATATATTCCTCAAAATTATTTATATGATCTACATTTTAAATAATTGCTAAAATATTTTTTTTACTAAATAATTAATTACCATACTCAAATTGGTACGTTTATATGCCAAAAATGTATTTTTTCCTCATCCAAACATGCACGGCATCGTAATTCAGCTGCTGCACCGCGTTGCAGGCGCTCCCCTGCGCTTGTGAACAAAATTCACGAGCGATGCCCAGTGCCCTGTTTTGCCGCGAGTTTTCCGCATGTCTTTTTGGCTTCAAATTCTAGTTTTGCGTTAATATTTGACACATAAGGATTATGAATATCAACATATATAATCATTATAAAGGATTAGAACTGAAATTACAGTTCAAACATTACAAATTAATCCTCAATTTCATGAATATTTTTCGATCCCCTGTTTTTGCACAATGTTCAGATTTCTAACAAATTCGATCTTGTAAGAAGGATTTGATACATAATAATGATCATTCATGATATTGGAGAGATATTGAATCATTTAACGATAAGAACATTAATGAATGCTTTACCTATTAACACATTTTAATCATTCTCTTTTTATTTTCTTGGGTTTTCACTCTATTTGGGTTTCTTTCTCCGAATTCGTGATCCACACTACATTTTCGGCCTCCTAAATTTATGGAAAACAACATCAAGCCACCGCTAACGTGTTTGGAGCTTTTATTAGTTGATTTACGTGTTATTTGACTAATTTCGAGCAAATTGTGGCCCCTCATTTGTCTTTTCGGCCCCCCAATTATTTTCCATGAAGGACCCCATTTTTAGCCACGATCTAGTCGACTTTGATCGAAATTGCAGCGCTGAAATTTATCCTTAAGGTGCAATCTTAGCTTAGGATTAAATTAGTTGCTCAACTAAGTCCAAATTTGGCTTCAATGTAGAGGATTTGAACCCCAAAATTTGTTCTTTCCAATTAGAAAATAATTAGGTCTCAATATTTAATTTATAATTATTTTAAAATATATTCAATTGTTGTATATTAAAAGTCCCGATGGATATTATTACACCGGGTTGGCCCAAAACCCAGGCTCACGAACCAATACAAGAGCCCAACAAAACGGCGGCCATTTGGGCAGGCCCAAAAAGGCCGCACCATCAAGGGCAGCCCACTTGGATGAATTAGCCCAAACCCAATCCATCCAAAAGTTTGAGAGATTTGCCTGTAGCATTTCCTTGATTGCTAGCCAACGGTGCACAACTCAGTAGGGATTCTTACAAAAACTACCTCGATTTTGATGGCAAGGAAAATCCTACAAGTATTTTCAGATTTACATGCCTTCCAGAATAGTAAGCGATAGCCGGCAAAATCCTACGGAGAATCATTTACCGCCCATAGAAGAAAACTCTAACTCTGTGCATCGTACCGCCGAAGGACGCTATCATAATATAATCTCCACAACCCTCTTGAAGAAGGGAATGATATCGACGGGTAGCAGATTTTACCTTCAACTGTGCCTACATTCATCGGGACAGTTCAACCTGTCCAATTGTCACCACTTGCTAAAGACAGTAGAGACTCGACCACCTCTGCCAACTATAAATACCCCTTCATTACAACTGAAAAGGGAGGACGGAGAATTCAGAGAGATAGAGAGAGCCCAAAAAGGGCACAATCAAATAATGCCTTATGCCTCCTAAAAAAACCATCTCTAGTAGAGAAAAAGAAAGGAAAAAAAGAAAGAGAGAGAGAGCTCTGAGAGTCCAACGGCCCAATTCCTTCCAAGTCCAATTAGAGCAATCTCTACCACAATGACATGAGCCATGCCTAAGCTTTTAGAGAAGTATCATGTCCCACTTCTCTAGGTCGGCCATTGGCTAGGCACTTCTCCAGTCAACCCCTAGGCTGGCCACCTCTCCAAGACAGCTAGCTTTCTCTAGTCAGACCTAGGGTCGAACAACCTTCCGTCTAGTAGAAGGCTATGCCTCCTTTCAAGGGCCCATCTAGGAGGTCCACCCTCATCCAGGAGCTTAGTCTTGTACCTCCAAGTGCTCCCTGCAGGCGCACCTCTAAGCCGTCCATCTATGAAAGTATTACTAAATCGCCCTTCAGTCGAACACACCTCTAAATCATCCTTTCGTGGTCGTAATACTAAACCGTTATCTATCGGGCATGCTTCTGAACCGTCTCTCAGCGACAGTACTACTAAGATGCCCTTCGACTGCGCGCACTTTTAAGCAGTCTCTTAGTTGAGCGCACCTTTAGCCCACTTCTCTAATTCGCCCCATGGTCGACGCACCTCTAAGCCGCCCATTAGCAGGCGCACCTCAAACTGCTGCTCAGTCAGTTGCATCCAAACACTCAAACCATCACTATATACATCTACGTATTTTCTTGCATCCTCCTAATATCTTTATATTTTCTAAGAAAGATTTTCAATTTGAGTGTTAGAGGATATATGATGGGAGCAATTATCGACATCCCCTAACCTTTCATTTTTAGTTGTGGTATGCAGGATCAATGTTTGAAACTACAATTTCAGACCCACTTTAGTTCGACCCAATGATGAAAATCAAGTGGATTTCTGATCCCAACAGTAACTCAAATCCATTGACGAATCAAGTCCTAATTTCTTTGATCAAGTTGATATTTTAATTTAACACTAAAAACTGAGTCCTTTTTTTGAAAATTTGGATATTATTTTAAAATACTAAATTATCACCCAATAATTTATAAATTAATCAATATTTTATTCAAAATATTTGCATTTTAAATAGGTTTGAAAAGTATCCTCAAAAGATACTAATTAGTCATCTAAATTCACATATGAATTTTCGTTTGTCATGATATATAATATAATTTTTTGAAGAAAAAATTTAGGATGTTACAAAACTAAGGAGTCCTCATGGCTGCCTCGTGCCAGAAGGAATAGTGTTGCTCAATCAAAGCTCAGCTTACAATGCTAAAATGGCTATATTGCTGTAGGGGACTAGAGCAACCATATCAAAGCTAAAAGAAACGTCAGTATTTGTCCACAGATAAAAATTCTCTGTTACTCTTCTAGTCGACAAGTGGGATGATGGCCGTCTCCTCCCCATCCCGAATTATCCAATGTATTTTATATTTTTAATATGTAATTATTTTAATTTAGTTTTATATTTAAATCTAAAAATTAATCCTTTATTCAATTGACTTAAAATTAAATTATTATCGGAATGTCAATTTACATTAAATATTGTTAAATAGTTGAAATAATAATATAATAGAAATTTAACCACGAGATTTAAAATCATATCCAAAAATAATTCTAAATATTAATTGCTATTTGATATCAATCAATAGTAAAAAAAAAAAAGCATCTAAAATAAAATTAGAATATCAATCCATAACTTTTAAAAGTATTGATCAAATTTAAACATGTCCATGCCAGTAACCGGATACAACATTAACCAATATTTGAAAAAACTAAAAGTTATCATTCCGAATGATTAAATTACAATAAAATTTCAAATTATTTTAACACCCTAAAACTAATTTTTTTTAATAGTTTTCATTTATTTTAAATTGCTTGTAAGATAATCGAAGCTCGCAAATTTTGAGAAATTAGCAAAAATAGAAGTAAACCTAATACTCAATTATATTTTCATATGTGGATATATATATTAAACGAAACTTGTTAAAATTATATCATTATCAAAAATCTAAAATATTGCTAACATCATATTCTGATAAAATATGTAAAAATTGAATATATATTAATGTTTGTCACATTGAAAAGTCATATGTCGTACTCAAAAGGTCAACAAAATGAAAGCTGATCGGATTGCACAATAAATGCTTAGCACAAATCAAGAAAAGATACACATTTTCTTGTCCAAAGATACACATTCAACTAAAGCTCAACTTCCTTTTGACGGCTATTTTAGATTATTTGCCTATAAATATTTTACCACCGTTTACAAAAAGAGTTAGAGAAATTTTTAAGAAAGAGTGCGATATAACTAAAAGGAACTTCACTCTCCTGATACGCTTTGAAAGTCAATCATTCTACAACGACCGAAACAAAGAGAGCATTAACCTCACCTAATAATCATTGTTGCCCTCGGAGAAGAGCTTAATACTCTTAATAATAAGTAGCTAAGTTTTGGAAGGATAATCACCTTTCTCATTGTCTAAAGACAGCATATTTCAATTATCTCTCGAACGCCGAACATACCCCACCAAACTCTATACCGAGCTCAGCCTCTTTGCATCATATCACTAATATAGGTCACCGGCAATAAGTTTCTAAGAATTGATAAATCTCTAATCTCCTTACCCTACTTATGCTAATATTAATTTGAATATTAGAATGGTTTCTCCTCAAACAATATCCAGACTCCCTTTGTTTTATTACTTGCAGTGCATAAGACTTAGGTCAAAGTAAATAGATTTATCCGGACTCCCTTTGTTTTATTACTTGTAGTGCATGAAACTTAGGTGGAATTATATTGGATCCCACATTCGTTATAGTACTTTTTTGTTATTATATATATTTTCAGTAGACACTGATATTAAAAGAATATTTTAAAAAATTGTCAAAGGTTTCGTCGAAGCACTCACAATCAGTCGGTTCTTTCTAAGCACAAGTTAGTCACTAAGAATATAGAAGCTTCAAACTTAGTATTGCTGGGGGCTCCCACAGAGGAGCCCACCCTACAAAAATTGGCGTATGCCGCTTTAAGCGACGAGTACACGGTATTCTTTAGTAAAAGGCGAAAGAATAGTTCGCTCTGCGCTCGACGCACGGCTCCGTGAGTATTTGCAGGAGACGATGCTGTATTATATAAAAATTTAAACAGTCTATTTTGTTATTTTTTTCGATGTGGGAGTCTCGCCTCCGTTTACATTTGCCTACTCTCTCTCTTCCGCGTTACCCCGCCACCTACTTCACTTCCCAGATCTAATTTAGCGCCTTCAACTTCCCAGTTCTAATTTAGCGCCATGGTCCTATCAACATCACCATTGAAAGACTCTGCAATAAGAAAGTAAGTGAACGATGGCAGGAAACGAACTTGAACTGATGAATACTGCCTTTGAATTATGCCTTCTGGAGGTTCCTTGCTTTGGTATGATTTGATTTTGTTACTGCCTCACATTTCTGAGTTATGAGCTTTAATTCCGTAATTTATGGGATAAATTAGGTTTTATAGTAGGGTCAATTTCTAATACGTATGCTCCAAGTGTGTTGAAGATGATATAAATTGTAGTATTGATTGTTAACGGCTGGTACAGTTATTGTTGCATATCAATTGTTTGATAAAATTATTCAACAAGAATTAAAATTTTGATACTATGTGAGTATGTTATTCTGAATGATATTTGAATTCTCGGCTGGATGAGTACCGGAATTTTGCTCCAAGGCTCCTCCCATGGCTTTTTGCCGCTATAGCAATGAAAGATTTAATACGGCCACAAAATTTTGAATTGGTAATGAGTACATGTTTTTTGAGATATATAATCATTAAATCGCTATATTATTCAATAAATAAAAAAAAATAAGGAATAAAATTTAAAACTCTAAAAAAAATATCTGAATAATCATTTTATTATTATTATAATTAGATTAATTATTCAATTGATATTAATATTATAAAAATAAATATATAAAAAATACTATAAATAATTTTTTCTATCTTTTAAATTTACCATTAAATTTTTATTTAATAGTGAAGATTTGAGATGTACCAAATATATCTCAATTGAGAGACGTATGGCTTTCAAATTCCCAAATTTTGCTCAACATAGTAAAAATGATTGACATTTATTCTGTTGCCAGAAAAAAATTATCAATTTTATTACTTTTTTTTGTGAAGTCAATTTTATTTTTTCTATGAATTTTATTAAATTGTATCAATTCTAACAATAAATTTATTGTATCAATTAAACATGTTTCAATTGGGGATCAAAAAATGATGGTTTGACATATTCAATCTCTAATAATATATTGTATCATCAAAATTTGATATTGAATTATATCCAATTCATTAAGAAAAATCTTAATTGACAAAATTAATTCAATTCTTTAAATCCGTATAAAAATTAAATTGAAATTGATACAATCTTGTTGCGTCCCGGGTCCATGGTTGTCGTACGGATTAGGAAGTCGTCAGATTCCTCGTCGTTTGAATAGGATCACGTGCGAATCTGATTTCCGTCGCTGTTAACTTGGAACCTATACAACACAAATTATAAATAAGAAGTCAAAGGTCAGCGAAATTTCTCCCACTGAAAATACTCCGATACTCAAGTCAATAACTTTTCGTAATGAACGGAAAGGAGCGCACGCTTAGAGGTGCGCAAAAATATGCTGAATGTGCAATGGGAGTGTGTGTATGCAAGAGTGTGGGACTCGATAAACGTTTTGTGGGAGGCCTAGCTCTCTGGATGCATCGCAACGCGTGGGTCACTTTTGTAGCCTGAGAGAGGCTGTGAAAGATTGGCGTTGGAAGTAAGTTTGAGAGTAGGAATTCGAATAGTACTCGTTTCAATGCCCAGGCTCAGATTGGTAATTAGGAATTGGATCGGGGATCCCTTCTCCTGTAAAATGAGAGAAAATTTATAGGCTCCCTAGTATGGAGTTTTGGGCGCGAAAATCCTTCCTGTAGGAATTCGTTGGTCGTTAATTGCTGGTGGCAGCTGGTAGTGTCAGTTGTCACCTTGTGGTAATGAGGAGGCCGTCATACATTGTTGGCCACGCTCGGTTTGCTTCTCACATGACAATTAGCTGGCCAGTTATAGGGAATGGCGCGAGCCGCGGCTGGCAGGGTTGACCTTTACCCATTGGCTCACCCCTCATGCGCTGCGTCTACCGCCTGCAACTACATTAATGAGTTGCAGAAGGCGCTAATTTGCTACAGGTATTGGGTTGCCACGTAGACTATTTTGAGTTTTGGGATGAGCTAATCGTCTGAGCCGTTGTTATTTGGATTGGGTCTTGTACTTCCTGGGCCTTACCGATATTGGACCCAACAAATATAAAAAGCCCTCAAGTGATATCTCATTTTACTCTATTTTTAATTAAAAAAAATAAGAATACAAATAGATAAAAGTTGACTCAATTTCCTTAAAGAAATCATGGGATTTATTTAAGTAGAAAGTTATCAACTGATTAGTTGAGTTGATTCTTTTGATGTATTGTCCATTTTACAATAAACGATGGACTATAATTTTAATTAGTTGTATATTTTATCTTTGAAAAAACAAATCTAATAAAGAGTAAAATTTTTCTATTTAAAAATAGGATTAATCTATATTTAATTAATGAATGACAATCCACCACCACACAACATAGCCCCTAATAAAAAAGTAGATTGATGGTCACGTTGAGTATCGATATGGATTCATATAGATATCATGATTGAGTTTTGAAGTTGAATTGATTCTTTAATATTGTTTGCTTTAAGGAAGACAGTAAACCTTAGCAAGTGACGTATTTCATGTTAATGGGAACGGTTGCCCAACTACTCTACCCCAAAATAGTAGAATTTACCCCAATCAATGTGAAATTGTTTAGACTATAAGATTAAATATCCTCATTTTAATTAAGCATATTTAGTATCATCGTTTGATTTTGGTATTGAGTGTCATCTTTTATTAAAGAAAAAATAACCTTTTAAGCTGAATTAAATGAATGTACTTTGCCTATATGGCAATCATAATTTGTACTTGATTTGCTGGGGTCTCCCCCACAAAGGAGCACACCCTACCAAATTGGCTTATGCCGCTTGTAGCGACGAGCACTCGGCATTCTTTAGTAGAAGGTGAAAGAATAAGTCGCTCTGTGCTAGACGCACAGCTACGTAAGTGTCACCGTTGAACACCGCTTTATTATATAAATACGTATGCATCTTGAGTCTTTTATCTTACCAATTTGGGACTCTTGCCTCCGTTTACATTCGCTATCATCTCTTCCACATTCCGCAGCCTCCTACTTCGACTTCCCAGTTCTAGTTTTGCTCCCAAGGTCGATCAACATCATTATCAGGAGACTCCGCCACTAGAAATTTTATAGAATATAGCACGAAACAAACTTGCAATAACAATCATTTTTTCATAAATTATCTTAGATGTGATATGTGTACTGCTAAATTATTGCTTGTGGAAATTCCTTGCTTTCATAGGAGTGGTCTTATCTGCTGTATATTTTTGACTTATGACAGTAATTTTCTTGTTTAGTCAAAGAATGAGGTTTTATTTATTTATTTTTTTTTTACAAATGTTTAATGTTTATGCTCTAAGTTTGTTTAACATCTATGAACAGTGGTTTTTATTGTTTAACAGCAAATATAATTATCATTGCGTATCAATTATTTGATAAAATTACTCAATGGACGGCTAGTATAAGTATTGCTACATTTTAGCTATTTGATAAAATTACTCAATGAGATTTGAAACTTGATGATTTGAAAAATCATTACTTCTTGTATGCAAAGGAGTTGGTTTATATCCTATTAGAATGTATGCCATGGTCTTACTATTGTAGACAATCTTCTTAAAACGCCGGCGAACTCTTTCTACCTATTTGTACAAAGCACTCATATCTAAAGATGCAAGAATCATGGTTAACCAACTGAGACTATTGATGCTGATCACAATTGGGTTTACTTTCTGGAGGATAAAAAAAATCCCCAAGAGGAGAAGCCCACTAATAAATTTGCTAATCACGATATTTCTTAATATTTACCGTCTATTAATAATAACAATAGCAGAACAATCCAACTGATAACCACTAATTCCAATATCATTCAATTATTAAATATCTATTTTATCAAGTAAAATTTTTATAATAACAAGACAATGTAACAATAGATATCTAACAACACTAACAAAAATCTAATAATAATAATAGTAAATTCTCAGGTGTTAACTTAAACAAAACTTACGTTCTTATAATTTGATCATTAATTTTTGCCACAGGAAAAGGTCATATATTGTTGATATGCCTGCTAAGGGAAATTTTAAAATGTATTTAAATGGGAATTGGTGGAGCTCAAAGGGCAAAACAACGCTTCCCATTTTAGATTGAGCTGGTTGAGCTTTAATTGTAAATTAGGCATTTGATACATACTTTGAATCTGCATAACAAATTGGATATATCAGAATAAACAATTGAATCTACTTATTTGAATCCTTTGCACCATAATAACAAACAAGAGATCAAAAATTAAATAATTTATTCGTAGGAATATCTTGTAATATTCAAATTAGTATTCATTTCTAGAGAAATGAGAAAGAATTAACAAAATGGGAAAGTAAGCGAGAGTGGAAAAATAGAAGGCTTGGCTACGAAATTTGTATAGTGTTACATGAGAAGAGGTTTTGGGTCTATACTTTCACTCCGAATGCTTTTATCTTTTTCTCCCTCTCCTTGTATTTAGAAGAGATAGACATATTCATAATTTTTTTACCAATCAATAATGATTTTCTAAAAAGGAATATTATTTTATCGCCTGAGTAATTACTCTCCCTAGGAAGTGAATAGTTTTGTTATTTGATATACGTGGAACTTAAAGTTTTTCAAATTGTATTAATTGTTAGCTTAATTTAACTAAACAGTTATGATGACCATTTGATTCATTTAATCTTTTAAAAGGTTTAACTATTAGATTTATTCGTCCGTATGACAACTCATAACTTCAACCTTTTTGTATTTTTTGCAGTCCGATCATTTAACCTCTTAGTAATTCAGTTGTTCCGTTAAATTCCTTTCTAACCTATACTAAATAACTCAAGTGATTCATATCCATTCATAGGTTTATTGTTTGCGGGTCCCATACTCTAATAAGTTCGATCAATTTTATATTAGACGATGCCTAATAGGTTTGAATGCATAGAATTATGTTCGATTTGATTTAATTTCATGGATAGATAGGAACATTCAATTGGAAAGAATATGATAAAAAGCATTCGGAGGCAGTTTGGTTGGAAAAATGGTTTCCATTTATGTTTTTCAGTATTTGTTTTAATTTTTATTTTTTCACGTCTACTGTTATTATGAAATTTCAAGTTTATATATTTATATTAAAATATTTACATTTTAACAAGTCAGTGTCTACCACTAATTGTTAACAAACTATGTATCTTTAGACATCTTATTAGAATAATTAATCAAACAAATGTATTTGGAGCTCAAGTAAAAATTGTTTGTTAAAACTAGTTTAAGCTCTAACAAGATACTTAACAAGTTAAATCAAACTAGTTTTTATAATTAATTAGAAAATTTTAATTAAGTCATTATTTTGCATATTTATTTACAATAAATTAGTTGGTCACGCATTGTTACTGTTCCATGCATACCTAATCACTATGGTTTGGTCACAATGTATGAGCATATGCATTTTGGGACTTAACTCATTAAGTTGTCCAGCCAAGTATTAAATGATAATAGAATTTTAAATACTGTAAAATATTAAAACAATTTTTTGAGGTATTAGTGCATAAATTAGATTTTAAAGACTGAAAATTTTATTTATTTATTTATTTATTTTTTGAAAATTTCAAGATTTAAGTTTAAATCTAAAAAAAAAACCAAAAATTTCATTTTTGGTTTTTTTTTTTTTTTAAAAAACCATTCACCGGTAATTTTCAAAATTAAAAACAGAAATGTTTGTAAACGGGGATGTCATCTTCGCCCCATGAGAACAGGGATCATGCTTTGTGAAGTGGAATCTTTTATCCTTTTTTTTTTTGGTTTTTACAAACATTATTAAAAAAAATAAAAAAAAAAAAAAGAAAAAGAAAAAGAGGAGATATAACACAGCCATTTAAAAGTTCGGAAAGGGTATCCTAAACCATTGTTCATTATACGTAAGTGTCAAGGCAAGGATAAAGGAAGTACCCACCGAGGTGCCGGTATATGAATATTCTGCCGTCCGATGAGAAATGGCAGTCGTCTATCAAAGGCAACAATAGGGCTCTCATGTCTCAGGTTTGCTGAACACCGGAGACTACGTCCGTGATGGAAGCAAATGTTCGCCTTTCCTTCATGAGCATCTTTGCAAAATTAAGTGCTCGCCTCTCGCAATCAGCTCGTTTGCTGTCATCCGTTATTGATTCCATGTCCTCAACGTGAACCACACCAACTATCCTCCTGTAAATATCAACAAATATAATACGGACTGTAAATTTGGATTGAACACGACAGTACAAACAAAAGAAGATTTGCAATATATGCTATTGATATATAACCATGCAACTATGATCAACTCAGAAATCGTGCCACGATGAATACATAATCTAGTTGGCCTTGCCAGAACTTTTAAACCACGTTGCTGGACAGCGTTTAATGGTGCCTTAGGAACGTGATGCGGAGGAGAATAGGAAGAAGAAGACTGAGAAAGAGGGCAGTAGAAGAGACTGGATAAGAAGGGATGGGAAGAAAAGCAATTGAGGAAGAGAGCTACCTAGTTTGGAAACAGTCATATTGATAATATCATTGATCAAAACTATAGAAATACAAAAGTTAGTGTTCTAGACTCCTAATATAGACATCTAACTCCCATGCTAATTACGAGATACATATAACTTTCCAAATATCAATAACTCAATATATGAGATAACAGCTCGTAAATAAATATAATTTTTAAAATTACGATGATTCAAACTATAGGAATAACAGAATAAAATTCTATCATTTCCTAAATATCATAAAAACTATAAAAAAAAAAAATTGCAATAATTATCAATGCATATCGAATAAATAGAAGCATGTTCTCATGAGAACTACCCTATGTTTCGTGTTGCATGCAGAGCTCACTCTGATTCTATGAATGCCATTCCTTGAACTACCAGTCCACTAAAGCTTAGTGGGAGATTGGGATTTCCTCCGATATCAATTGACAATCCGACAAGATGGTTCAAGCAAGAAATTTACAATTTACTAATACACTGTGAGCATAAAGGGAATTCATTGGCAGCCCAATTCACAAAGCTAAAGTACGTTCAGGGGTAAGGGATGCAATCAGCATATACTTTTTGCATGCCTCAATGCATGGATGAAAATATAGACTGACATATAGGTATCAAGGCCCCAATTACCAATACTTTCATATTGATATATTGCGAGATATTAGCAGATATTCAAAACATTGATCCATATTTGCCTGTTAGTTGAATATTCTAAGAAAGAATTTTTCGTCGAATATATCAAATATCAAAACGTATTGTCTCATATATTCAATACAGATATGACTATAATTGATACCAATATTTCATTTATGATTTTGAATGATTAAGATCCAAAAAAATTGCTCAGTTTACCTAAACCCCTGTGGTTACTGAATAAAGAAACGTCAAAGTAGCACAAAATTAACATAAGCCAAAGGAAATTATATCACCTTATCATTTTTGCTGCACCAAAACCAAGAGAATCATGGAACAGGTCCTCCATATATTTTCTTTGTACAAGCTGCCAAACCTCAGGGTTGTTATAGATTGGTGGAAGATACGCCTCACCATTACCATCCTTGTTTTCATCCCAGAGTGCAATGAATTTCTTGTGGAAAAGGCTCCAAGTTTCTTCTATTGTCCGCAGTATCCAACTTTTATAGCTCTGCATGAGAACACAACTGTTCAGATGTGATTTGTTCCAAAGCGGAAAAGATAAATGGATTTGTCGGTATCCACAAGATGACAGAGAAAAAACCCCCACACTACATCTTTTGAATAAGATGAGCAATCCTGAACAAAATAGCCCTGAATTCTGATATAACTTAGCTAAGACTGAGGCCGTTGGCTTGAAATAGGCAGTAAATCATAATTTTATTGTGACAAAAACTACAGTAACTGGTGGTTTATTTCACCAAATTTGATCACATAGTCCAACACAGTTTCATTAGTATGAAGTGAGACCATAAAAAAAGCTATTATTCACATAAGCTTTGTTACAAAGCACGAAGCATATTTTGCAGTCCCTCACAAACTGTATCCTGTCAGCTGCATTGCGATGAAGTCTTTCATCTCATCCAACAATCAAGCGACTACTTACAAGTCTTTCATCTCATCCATCAATCAAGGGACTACTTACAAGTCTTTCATCTCATCCATCAATCAAGGGACTACTTACAATATCCATATTGAAATCTTTGCTCCAGGATAGCTGGGATGATTTTACGCCTTTTCCTCATTTATTTGGAACTGTCAATATGATAATTATGTGATATTTTGTAATATATTGTTTTTCAATATTAATATTACAGAAGGAGTATATTTTGCATATATTCCCAATTATTTCCATACATAGTTTGTACTAGGCTTCCCTATAAATATACAGTATTTCTGAGTTCTGACAGGAACTATCCAAAAATTTCTAGAGGACGATGCCCTAGACCTGGAAAGGCAGAAAATCCTCAGCTCAGCTGTATTAGATGCCAAGTTTTCTGAACATTGTTTATGCCCTCACACAAGAATACAAACAACAGGGAAGATTGTTGTAGTGTATGGTGCAAATCTATATTTTGTGGGCTACATTTAAGATCCTCCATATTGGATTTTGGATCACTCCATTTTAACTACTATTCCCAAGGTCTCCCACGAGTGAATGATCAGAGTGACGCAAGATACAACTGTTGATAGATGCATGAAGCACCAATGCCTAAGAAGGCGCATGGACGTAGATAGCAAAATCGCCACAGCTTAAAAGGGGTGGTTGTGTGCCAATGCATATCATAGCCATGCCTAATGCGGGTCTAAAGGGCGCACGCGTGCCTTTATTGAATATAAAATCTTACACGATTTTTAAGTCAACATCTGAGATCATTTCCGGCACAAGGGGCACTACATGAAGAAGGAGAAGAGAGAAAAAAGAAAATAGAAGACATTTGATATTCAGTTGAGATCTGATTCCAGTTTCATTTATCGTTAAGTTCAAGTATATTACTCTAGTCTTATTTCTGAAATATTTTATTATTTTGGTTGCTCATTTTCTTAATATATTCTTCTCGAGCGAGTTATTAGATATATTAGAGTTGTACTCAACTGGTCATTCATACGAGCTGTTACGGAGGGATCTAAGAGGATGATACATTTATAATCAAACACTATTATAATGAATTTTTAAAAAATTTGTCCCGTGATTAAAAAGGATTTTCCAAATTAAATATTAATGTACAACTTTATGTACTTAATTCCATGATTTTATTTCTTATGGTTTCATGGTATTTGGCGGCCGATGACTAACAGAGGGATTCGGGAGTTCGTTTCTACTCTGCTAGTGTTGTGTATGTCCAAAGAAACCCTAACAAATATTATCACAGAGTAGATTTTTTAATATGTTGAAAACTATAATTTGATAGTATCAATATTGAAGGGTTAGCCACTCCACATCGAACAATTCAACGGGCAAAATAATTTCATATTTTGACAAAAAAAGTAAGAAATATTTTGATCCGTAAAAGAATGATGAAAGCACTAAAAAAGGGGGCAAGTCAAAGTGGATGAAAGATGATGAGTGGCAATACATGAGGGATCTTACTATGTCGCTTGCTTTCCTTCCTAACTAAGAAATTCCCTTTCGCCTTCCGCTCCTTTGCACAATCAAGTTATTTATTGCAAACAATATTCTTCAAGAAATTATCAATTTGTCGGATCTAATATAGGTCAAGATAAATTTTAAGGGCTGACACAAATTCAAATCTTTGATAACAATGTTATATGTGAAGAAGAAATTCTGTGGCCTCCATTGTCGGAAGGGGAAAACTTCGATAAGCACTTGAACAAGTTCAATTACATTTTAACGCAAATGTCAACACTTACTGAGAATCAAGGACGAAGACAAGATGTTGGTATTGCTGGCTTCGTTGTTGGCCACATACAATTGCATTGTTATGACACTATTGTTTTAAAAGGACACACTCAACCTTAATAAAGTCATTGTTTATTTACTTATGAATAAATTTAGGCGGAAAGGAAGTGATAAGATTTTAGGAGTGTCGAGTTTCTTAGTATCTACTAGTTGTCAAGGGCACAAAAGTTCAACAGAGAAAGGTGGCCAGTCAAAAAGGAGCAATAGCAGGTCTAAACTCAAGAATATTGAATGTTCATTGAGGTAAAAATGACCACATGAAGCGGGATTACTTCAAGCAGAAGTAGAAAAAGAAGGATAGTAGCAAGTGGTAAGCAAGGAGGGATCTTAACGACAATGATCGGATCTCTATCACTGCCTAAAAGTAACCTTCTAATTGTTGATGCGAGAAAGACACGAAGCTTCTTACGCCATGAGATGAGTTATGTAATAGATAGTGGATCCTCACTCTAAGTGACACCGAAGAAGTCCTTTTTCACCTCCTATACACCCAAGGATCATAGGCTATTGATAATGATAATGATAATGATGGCTCATCAAAAGTAGTGGGCATTGGGGACATTAACTTGTGGACGGTAATAAGACGAAGCTCATATTGTCGGGTGTGTGACATATTCCAGATGTGAGATTGAATTTAATATCAATCAGCAAGCTTGCGATGAGAGTTTTTATATAGCCTTCAGCAAAGGCCAATAAAAACTCACCAAAGACTCCTCAGTTATAGTAAGAGGAAGTAAGCATTCTAGATGGTACTTGATGGAAACTCAGTTGCTAAGGATAACACTAAAGTAACCAACAAGAGGTTTGGTAAGATAATAGGAGAAGGTCGATGAGGACTAGAGGGGTGAGGGATGCTATTGTGGTGAAGACACTGAAGGGGAGTAGCAATACTCTGTCAATTTGGTGGGGCAAAAGAGGGTATCGTTCATGCATAAGGAGGTAACGCTAGGATTTCCATTGATGGAAAGTCGCCAAAGGGTAAGAAGTGACATTCATCAAAAGATAGAGGGTCCCCCAAAAGGTAGTGAGGGAAAGTTTTTTAGATTATTTCACTCCCTTATGAGTCTCATTCCTAATGAACAGATTGTCTATAGATTCGCTCCAATTTTATGTGAGGACTCACACAAGCAAAGGGTTAAGGTGGCGTGAAAGACGACACTTAATAGATGCATAAACACCCACTCATGTGTAAGAACAGAAGTATTAACGTCTAAGGAAGCACAAGTGTGCAGATAGCAGAATGAGCGCAACTCTTGCAAACCAAAGGGGTGCCAATGTGCCAATGCATAATATGGATGCACTAACATTGAATAGTAAATCCTACATGATTTTTATGTCAAAATTCGAGATTATCTTTAGCACTGGGGGTGCCACATGAAAAGAGAGAAAGGAGAGAAGCAAGAGAAGAGGATGAAGTTCGACATTCAGTTAAGATCCGATTTGAATATTATTCTTCCCTAAACTTAGATATATTATTCTAGTCTTATTTCTAGGGCGTATTATCGTTTTGGTTGCTCAGTTTCTTAGTATATTCTTTCTAGTGGGTTGGTAGGTGTGTTAAGGTTATACTTAATCGGTCATTCGCATGTGCCATTGTGGAAGGATATTGGAGAATGTTATATTTATAACCAGACACTTTTATAACTGATTTTTTTTAAATTTGTCCTATAATTTTTCATTTGATTAAAAAAAAAATTACAATAAATATTGTTGTTCAATTTTGTATAATTTGCATGATATTATTTCTTTGGCTCTCACAGTGTTCGGTGGCTAACGATTGATGGAGGGGTTTAGGAGAGTTCGTTTCCATTGCATTGGTGGTGTGTGTGACCAGGGAAATCCCAACACTCCGGTCACAAGAGTGAGTTCTGCATCTTTTCCCTTCAAAAGCCGTGAGACCATTAATCAGAGGAATGTGTTGCTAAGGCTGTCACTTTCTTCATCATTTCTGACTACATTACTTAAATTTTATTTCGTCCTCCCTCTCATTATTGCACTTTTCTATTCGATTAGTCAAATAACAAGTGCATCAATAATACTCCAATGTGGGATTAACCAAATGCTAAAATAACACTCCACAAGTATAACCTCAAGAGGTGACACTCCATAGGAAGCATATCCTATGAACAAAGTTTACACGATGAATTTAGTGGTCTGAAAAAAGTGTTACCTCAAGAAAGAAGAATCAGAGCTGTCTTTCCTTGGATATGAGTTCCATTTTTTGGCTACTAAAACTGATCATTTACCTAGACTTACCATCCGATCATTTGCTTGACTAGCATGACCATCTTGTGCAAAGTAAGCCAAAATCAAGTTTCCCAGAAAGGCTCCTATATCGAAACCCATTGGTCCATAAAATGCGAACTCTGGATCTATAACCTGAGTTGAATCATGAGTAACCATGACAGAACTAGTGTGGAGATCTCCATGAATAAGGGCTTGAGCTCTTTCACAGAACCTGCAATATTATGACAGTGTTTGAATAAAAATGGTCATCCAAATGACTTGTAAAAATATGAGGCAAAAGTAACTAAAGAATTATGTTACTGGACAGCACAAGTACATGGATTTCAACTGAGAGACTTCAACTTTTAAGATATTATCCTGCCGAACTGCTTCTGCATCTTGATCAAGGTAAGGAGAAGTCCAGTGGTTATACTGAGAGACTTTGTACGGGTCAGAGAAAACAACCTGCCCAGTGTGCCTACACAACTCCACGTTGCCGCAAAATTCAGCAACTGCAAATGATGTAAACACCATTACATGTACTTGAACATGAAAATATCAATGCTGAGAATGTCTATTAAGGAGGATAATAACAATGATTGCTAAACAATGAATTCGTTGTGCCCACAATTTTGAACAGTAATTTAAAGGGGAAATACTCGTCCAGTGGAAAAATAGGGGGTAGGGCCTTCATTACAAATATTGCACAAACAGGAAGAGTAAGAACCACAAAAAGAAAGAACAGTATGTCATAAGATTGATGGTATCTTGTAACTAAGATCTGATTGTGTCTTGACAAATAGCAATCAAAGTAGAGAATGTAAAAGAGACTAAGATAAGGAAGGAAACTTCAGAAAAGGACAACACAAGCAGGAAAGAGAGAACGGTGCATGCTGACATGATTCATATGAAACATACAAGATGACTAATAACTTCTGATTCATCCAATCTTATATATTACTATGCTGCAGTTGCCAAATTTAAGCACTTGAAACCAGAACATTGCCTATAACAGATTTTCAGATACTTAACCATATCTTGGCGCCTGTTTTCCTAGTTGTTACCCGGTTGTTATTCAACTACAATTTAGTTGAGAAACTGTTTATGATAGTAGCCACTTTGTTGATTTGTTCGCTGTGTTGGGATTCCCAAGAATAAAAACACGCATACAACCAGCGTAGCGAAGGCGAATCCCTGAATACTCCTTCAATCATCGGCCACCTAATGCGAGGAGAGTACAAAAAACCAAATCATACAACCAAGCACACACAAGTTGTACAATAATATTTAATATGAAAAACCCTTCTCAATTAGGGAAAAACTTACGGGAAAATTTCAAATAAATTCACCATAAAAGTGATCAATTAGAAATATAACCACAATTTGAAATCCCTCCATAATAATCTGTATGGATAATAGTTGAACCCAATCATCAACTCCAGAGAAAATAAACCAAGAAAAATAAACAACCAAATGGAAATATATTTTCAAAACAAATTAGAGTAACGTATCCAAATTTGGCGAAGAATGAAACCCGGGTTGGATCACTTTCGGATGCCAAACTATTTCCTCTTCTCTCATTTTCTCTCTTCTCTCTCTTCGTACAGCACTCCTAGTGTTGTGAATGATTTCGGACACCCTAAAAATTTGAAAGGCCCTTTTTATATTCCATGTAGCCACTTAAAGTGGTCATTTCGTAGTGTTCCCAACCAGCCCTGGCACTTAAGCGCCCATCTCATGACCATCTCACAGACACCTATTAGAAATCATGCCCCAAGGCGTCAGCTCAAAGCTATCTTACAGAACCTCCTACAAACAATTTCACTCAAGTGAACCTCGTGCGAGCCTCTTGTGACAGCTCCTCTCAGGCAACCCTCATGCGAACATCTCGCGACCTTTTGATGACCCATCCATTGGGTGTAGAACTCACAAAGAAATAATCCAAAACCCAACATGCTGAAATGGAACTTCCCTTTTTGCTGGTTTACTTCTGTTGAACATAATGCTGCTGCTGATGATAATTGTTGCAGATGTTGATGTTGTGTTGCTGTTATAATGCTTCTATATGACCATATGGGATTGATTATGTAACACGATGTAACCACTAGATACTAGACAAGCAAATTTTCTATTTGGTTTTTAACAATGCAAAGTGAAGGCTGCAAAATCGATCAGTCTCTGTAATTTATTTGAGTCCAACAGATGGAACTTGTGTAAGGATCAGTTTGGAGAAGAGAGAATGGGAGAGAGAGAAAAATGGAATTGCGGATAAATTAAAGATATAGAATTAATTTGAAAAGGAATGAACTCTCCAGAAAATTAAACACTAAAGGTATTTTCATTCACATGCATTTCTCTTTTTATTCTCCCCTTATGTCTTCCAGGTTTTCTAATATCCCATGAACTAACTATTAGGTATTTCTTTCAACAGAATCTGTTATTACCCAATGGCTGATAATTTGAAACCTCCACATCTACTCTCCATATGATATCCACATGCCTTCTTGAATTTGAAAACTCCCAAATTTCACAACATAGACTCAAGTGCCTGGCATGCTCCTGCTTACATGGCCAACAAAAACATAATCTACGCCTTTTTATCCAACAGTGCCCAACACTCCACATGGGTGGTTGAGATGCGCCATTGCCTGTTTAATATCGGCTGTCCTTTACTGCTGCTCTGCGACCTTTTGACTCTTTATGCTACGTCAAGAGCTAGACACTTGGTAGATGTTTGACATGTGGATGGCTGTGATGAACCAAATTCTGAGCCTTCTCCGTCTTGACGTCCATTATTCCTCCTTGAAGCTTCTTTGAAGGAATCTCTCTTCGTCTCTTCTACTGTGTCTCTCTCCATATGAAGAACTGATTTTATTCCTTGCTTATGCCAACTTGTAGGAGAAGTTGAATGTGATACACTAGCTGAATTATCTAAGAGAGAGGAAACAAAACTATACTACTCTAAATATCAAATAATCCAAGGAAAACACCTGACACAAAGTTTCGCTGCATTAATGCAGAAGAACCCCAACTCAACACAATTACTGTAAATATTGGCAATCAAAATGAGAATCCAGGATGTGGTCGCATTAAAAGATGATAATTGGTGTAAACTTGAGTTCTACATTTAATCTTTTAATTCCTGTCATATGCGTGTTGCAATAACTCTACGCAAAACATCAAACAAAAGCCATAGAAGTAGTTCATGTAACAAACAGGAAAAGAAAATTAAAAAAATATTGAGCTCTACTTCCACTAAAATTCATATCATATACCTGCACGTTTGTGCTCTGTGGTTGTTGTATAAAGAAGTGATGTAAAAAATAGTGTTTTTGCCATATATTCTGACATGTGTTCTGCTAACAACGGATATTCAATTCCAGCAATTAAACCCTTCCTCAAGATTATGTGAGGAGGCTCCAGATAACGCATTCCAATTAGAGCCATATCACGATCAAAGTGATAAACTTCTGGAACATGATCAGGGCAAAAACGACCTTGCTCTTTTAATGCCATTGCTTCAAAATATGCGCGGTCCTTGGTCAATGGCCAAGACTCTCCTATGCAACGTATATATGGAAGTGCCTGCATCATCACACAATCAAATTGTGAAAGAATCCTCACAAAGAAGCAACAATCCAGATGATGTGAAAAATCTCTTTCCACAAAGAGCACTCGTGAAAGTAATTGCATTTAAAGAAAACTAATATTTCCAACAATATTGCAACAAAAGTATATTAAACACATCGTTAAACAGTAGAACGTAATTCACTTATTCTCTAATTACAGCAACATCAAAGCGAAAATTACTAGAGATATTGAATAGCGATATTCTAAATTTATAGTTGCACTTTCCATTTGAGTCAGATCAAACTGATCAGTTCTTCTATACCACAACAGACTAAAACACCTATAAAATCCATTCTAAAATTCCCAAAATCTACAAAAGTCATGCGTATTCATACGCAAGTACTTTCTTGAACTAAATTGTCCGATTATAGGATCCTAAAGTAGTTTTCCCTCATGTTCTATTATGAATCGAGGGCAAACACCAGAATCGTCAGATGTCCATTTCAAATAAGGATTCTTACTTGCTTGACAACGAGAGAACCGGCAGAACCGACGATGATGAAGACAAAATTGAGGTTCCCGTCGCCGACTTCTTTAATCTGCAAATGATCGAGCTTGCCGCCTAGCTTGGAGGAAAGAGCTGGTGTTGCCTTTATGTACTCTGCTAGTGACTTCTCGTCTAGGGGCCGGAATCCGTCGAACGTCATTCTCAGGACGATGAGTGTGCCGGTCTCAACGGTGGCTAAAGTCGTCCGGGAGAGATGGGTGGAGGAAGCGTTTAAGACTGAGATATTATGATTCTGATCAAGATGGCATGAAAAATGTTGGGCGATGATGATAAAATTTAAGGGGCTGATAAAAGTGAGTTCGGGGGCTGCAACGCGCGGAGTGTCGCAGGGGCTGCGATGTTAACGGGAGTCATTAAATTGAAATATTCAACGATTTTCATTTTATATATAAAAAAATTAGTCATTTTATAGACTAGGTAAAATTAGTCGCTCAGTCGATGAAAATTACACCAAGACCATGATAGTAAGCACTCCGTGTACAATTGTCATTTTATTTTGAGTTTGTCCTCTATCAACATATATAGTTTATGCATGTAATGTGTCATTTGTGTATTTAATTTTTATTAGATTTAAATAAATGATGATTATAATGTCTAAAAATTTTTATTGAAGAATTTAAAATTAAAATTGAAGGAACTTAATTTT
Source organism: Nepenthes gracilis (assembly GCA_033239525.1). Classification (NCBI taxonomy): domain Eukaryota; kingdom Viridiplantae; phylum Streptophyta; class Magnoliopsida; order Caryophyllales; family Nepenthaceae; genus Nepenthes; species Nepenthes gracilis. Next base: position 2,422,528 of record BSYO01000004.1, read on the forward strand.
TAGTACATATTAGTAAAAATATTTATAGGATAATAATAATAATAATAATAATAATAATAATTTTACGTAATAAATAAATAAATAATATATACAATTTGCCCTGCCACATCATCCTTCTCCTTCCGTTTCATTCTTGCCCCAATGCATCTCTCTCTCCTCCACCCTCATCTTCTTCCCTCTCCCGTCTGATTCACTCTCTCTCTCGCTCGCAACGGCCTCAGTAGAGCCGTTCGAATATTCACCCTAACCGATTGCTTCCGTGGCAACCCGTCGATTCCTTCTGCTCCTTCACCGTTTCACCTCCATGGCCTATTTAATCGAAGCGTTGGTGTATGTGTGCTAGCGAGTGGAAGAAGGAAAGAAAACGAGCTGTGAGTGGGAGAAAAAGGGAGGCGCGGTTCATCCTCGAGGCGTCTTCTTCATCGCCATGGTCGATTGTTGTTGTCGCCATCGTCTTGCTGTGGTCGACTCCGAAACCGAAGCCAAAACCGAAGCCGAAGCCGAGCCGTGTTCATCAGGCAAGTGAAACCCTCTACTGTCATTCTCCTCGAATTCACAAGTGAAATTTCCCTTCCTGTCATTTCTCCTTGAAATTTGCAAGCAAATTTCCGGTTCATGCTTTGTTCCCTGCTGCAATTGATTTTTTTTCTTCGTGGCGTTAATCCTCTGTTTGCGTCGTTAGTAAATGTGGAACAGCTTCTCTTCCTCTTAAATTTCCTCTGATACCGTGAGATTTCGTTGTGTTTGGAGGATGAGGAGAGGACATCAGAAATGGAAAAAACAGAGCATTTCATTCGATTTTGGCCGAAGGGCTGTGAAGGAGAGTTTTGTCAAGTTTCGGTAATTAAAATTGCTGTACAGTTATTTTGTGCATATATGTATATTATTGTGTAGCCGTGTGTGGGTTGCGTGGGTGTGATCGGCTGGAGTAGCCGTGTGTGCTGTATGTGTGCTGTGTGCGTGCGTTGGTGAGTGAGGAGGCAGCAGAGGGTGCTCTGTGCGTGTGATGGGTTCAAGGGTGTGTGGAGAAGCAGCAGGTGCTGCTGTGGGTGTGTATGTGTTGATGTGCACATGTGAAGCAGTGGGTGTGTGTGTTCTGTGTTCGTAGGAGTAAATTGAAGGAATTGGGGGTGTTGGGTGCTTCGTCTGAGTGATGTGTGTGTGAGTTGTGTGTGTGATCGGATGTGTGCGACGGTGTGGGAGTGGGGAAAGCGGCCGAGGTGCTGTGTGCGTGAGTGGGTGTGTGCTCTGTGTGTGTGGGTGTGTTGGCAGTGAGTGTGTGTGTGTTGCTGTGTGCGCGTGAGTGTGTGCAGGAGCAGTTGTGCTGCTGTGGTGGTGTGTGAGGTAGGGTGTGTGTATGGTGTGTGGGCATGTAGCCGTGTGTGGCTCGTGTGTCGAGGTGTGTTGCTGTGTGTGGGTGTGTGAGAAGAAGTGTGTGTGTGTGTGGGTGTGTGAGAAGTGTGTGTGGGTGAGAGTAAAAGTATGTGTGGGTGTATATAAATATATGTATGTATATCTATATTTATGTATGTATGTTGGGGCAAGTGCATTCGCGTGTATGAGCATGGATGGATGCTCAAAAAATATATATCTAGATGAAAGTATGCATAGATGGTATTTATGTTATATATCTGGTGTATTAAAAAAGTATGTTATATTCGCAAAGGTGAGTGAAAATTATGTGTATATTCTAACTTATAAGTATAATTATAGAACGAAATTAATAGTGTTAAATATTGCGGTAAAAATCTTAAGAAATTATCCGAAATGGAATTTAATGATTTGCCTTAGTTGTAGGTATCGCATCGAAATAGAATAAAAGAATAGTTAAATAGTGGTAATAAGCAAAATAAATTATGTCTCGGTTGACTGTATCTATTCTTCGCTCTGAGATAAATCCCTTTGTGTTAGATTTGATGGCGTGAGTACGGTCCACACAAGAGTACCAAACGATACTCTGTGGACATGTTGTAAAACTTTTCTTGTGTTTACTCAAGTGTGTGTATTTGAATTCGTTGGATTCTTATGGTCAAAGTTGAGAAGAGCGTATGAAAATATTAAGTATCCTCGAATGGGGAGGTTATAGTACTTTAATGTGGTATGCGCTTATCCGATCTCCGATTTTCGTATCTTGGTGGGTTTAGAGTACATTGCCCACCTTGGCGCGGGATGCTTATGGCCATGTGATCATCGTAGATCGTAATATCATGGGTATCACGACGGAGATCTTGGGTTTGGCGTGGAGTTATCTTCCGTGCAGTAGAGGTTGGAAGAGGAAATGTAGATGAGGTCATCCTCGTCTGGTTTGAGTCGGATGATGAGTATGTTCGGAGACGCTTTTAGTACTTTATTAGACAGAGTCTCTTGTGGACCATAGATTTGGTTAGAGGTCAAACTTGCGAGTATTGGATAGCCCGTGTGCAGTCTCGGTTTATCGGGGTTTATCTGCGGCCTTTGGGTCACAAAGAATTGAAATAAGATCGGGAGTTTTCTTGGGGATATTGTGATTGTGAGTACCTTATTAGTTGTGTTTGGAAGTATCGCTTGATTGGATCCTCACGATGTCGGGTTCGGTGAAATTCACTGTGGTTATTATCGTGATTATAGAGTCGTTACCGACATATGGGCCAGAGGGGAATCCCGATTATCATTAAATATTGGATTCCAAGGGATTGCCGTTGATTATTGACATTCTTGTTATTTTTGGGATATGCAGATCAAGTATGACCTATCTTGCCTGGAGTCATATTTACGACGTGATGTAATCTGCCTCGGATATAGTAAGTTGTTAGAGTATGTTAAGACTTTTGTAGTTTGATATCCGAGATTGTTATTGTTATTAACGTTTTTTATTATCATCACTTGTTGGGTTTTGACTCACCCTTATGTTTTCTTGGCTCTAAATTGAGTAGACAGCATCTAATTTGGAGGAAAAACGCCCGTATTGTAGGAAGAAATTTCGATAGAGAAGAAGGTTCTGGTAGCCGGTTGATGAGTTTAAGTTGTCATGGAGATTTATGTATTTTTTTTCTTTTGTTGAGTTTATTTCTTCTTTAGTATGTCCTTATGGATTATGGATGAGTTATCATGATGTAGTTTGAATCAAAAGAATGAAATAGTCTGGAATATGAAATTGTTATATTCTGTTTTAAATTTTAGTCTGTGTGTGCAGCTTGAGCCAAGTGTTCAAGTATTTAGGCTCGGGTCGCCACAATGATTATTGTGCTCGTTGAAGCAGAATGAGAGGTTTGGTCCTTATTCACAATCTCAAAGAAACAGAACAGACGTGCAAAATAACACATTGTTTGGACCATGGATTGTGTAAGGGGAAAAGGAAAAGAGAAGAAGATCTTCTTCCATAAATAAGAAAATTTCATTCCACACTTTCAACAATATCTATGACTAGAAATCCTTTTATTTCTCTCAATTTTTTTGAGTTCCAAATGGTGCCTCTTGTTTATTTGGATCTTGGAGGAAGAGTAAAATGAATCTGAATCCCATTACACCAATAGGCATCATTCTTTTCCAATTGAACTTGAGTAATAATAACAAAACTCGTAACTAATCACATAAGTTTTACAAATAATTTTACATGAAAATTTTTCTCAACTAATAAAAACTAGGAGGTCTTATGTCAAAATAATCTTCACTATAATAAGATTTGGTCATAAATAATTCTTCAGTGTAACTCGATTCAAACTATAATCCCGTATAAAAAATTAGCTAATATTAATTTCAACCCACGTATAGCAAGTGAGCAAAAGAATATAATGAAAAAATAGATAGCTAACTGATAGTACATTTTACAACTGATGCTCGAACAATATAATTAAATTTGACGGATGATGGAATTTAAACCAGAGATCAAATAAATCTTTCCCCTTTTTCTCTTTTCTTCTTTCTCTCTCTCTTCAAGTCAACACTCATTGTGTTAGATGACTCTCAAAATTAACCCTAAAAACAAAGCGCAACCTTTCATATCAACATTGGCCCTGTAGAGACATCAATATCACCCTTATTCAGCTTACTAAGAAGCCTCCTTTTCCTTCCATCTCTTTTTTCTGGGTTTATCCGCTTCTTCTTTGTGTGGTATTTAGTCATGTAGTAGTGTTATATACAGAAAAAGGAGAATGTTGCAGCTATGTATATTTCTGCAACTGTTAATCAGAAATGGAAGAGCGAGAAGGTGAAGAAGACAGTATGCGGGACTCGGAGAACTGAGCTACTTGCTCTGTTCTTCTATGTTCCATATATAGAAAAGGAATACACAACAAATAGCTAATTATCAAACAAAATTGGCCTCTGCTCCTTAAAATTGACCTCTTACAGTAACAATATAACAGGAGATGCTGCATTCATGGTAGTCCAGGTCCAGTGTGAATGTTCTGAGATGAGTCATCTTCATCTCTTGATCTTCAGCAACTTGATGCGCTTGTCAAACTTTCCTCCCATTGTGATGATCACAATTCAGAATCTCTAATACCTATTCTCAGGATTTTAAACCAAGTTTTCTGACAAACTGGAGGAGCCATGTTGATCCACATGAATTAACTCAGTTTGTTTAACTTTTCATGAATTACGGTGTCGTTTATAGATACTTTGGCTTCACTACACTCGTAAACCTCTGAGATTCAGTTGAAAAACTACGAAAATTTCTGTAGAGATTCAACTTTGTTTTATGGATATTTTACTGTATTTGATACTCATTCTTAGCCCCGAACACAGAGATACACATTGCAAGTGCCTATGCATTTCTCTGGCCTTCTATTATTATTTTTTCCATATCAGTTTCTTGCTTAAAATCTACTGGGATTGGGTTATGTTTAATGCCACAGTTTTGGGAAAAGTATATGGTTTATGTATTTGATAGTTGATAGCTGCATGAAAGGTTTATTTGATATCAATTGCCCTAATTCAAGCATACACGTTATTGCAATACTTTGTTTGAGCCGTGCCGGGATTGCAGCTAGTTTGGTAAGCTTGCAAAATATATATGTGTGTACGTGTGTATAATTCAATCGAATTAAACCTAAATTAATATTATGATGTAAACTTATATCAAATACCATTAAACGGTCAAAATAATAATATAACAAAGATTTAATTAAAGAACTCAAAAATTACACCCAAAAGTGGTTATGAAAATCGATTGTTGTTTGACTTTAACTAATAGTGAGGAAAAACATCTAAATTAAAATCAGAATATTAATCTATAATTTTTATAAGTATTGATCAAATTTGAACATGTCCATTATTATTGGCTGAAAGCTGAATATAATATTAACCGAAATCTGAAAAATCTAAAAATTATCATTTTGAACCATTAAATTATGATAAAATTTAAATCATTCCATCACCTTAAAACTAATTTTTGAATGGCCTTCTCTGAATCTAAATTTTCTACAAGATAATTTAGACCCACTAATCTAGAAGGTTTAAAGGAAATAATTAGCCTAATACTATATTATATTTTCTGTAGGTATATATATCGAACAAAATATAATATAATTATATCATGATCAAAATTAGAGATATCGATAATATAATTTTTTGATAAATTATTAGAAAGATAAATAATAATGATCAATTATGTCAAAATTTATAAAAACACATGAATCATGCCAAAATGATAATTTTAAAAAAATAGTTATTTTTAATTAAATTTATAACTAACGAAGAAATGCCTATTTTCAAAAAATAAAATTCTGTATAGAAAGCCCATTTCTGAGAAATAAAAGAGCATATCAAAACTAATTCCAAGAATCAAAATACCTATTTTTAAAAAATAAAAGTTCTGTATAGGAAGTCCATTTCTGAGAAATAAAAGTGCATATAAAAACTAATTTCAGTTCCAATAATCAAAGTGCATCCGAACTAATTCCAAAAGTCAAAGGATCTACAGTATGAGGAATAATTCAAGGAATCCGCCTAGAGCCACGCTATCTGAGCACAAACTTACTTTGCATCTTAATGAACTGTTTCGAGACCAGAACAGCTAAGATGTAATAAGCTTAGAACTTAGAAATTGCTGGGGGCTCCCACAGAGGAGCACGCCCTACAAAAATTGGCGTATGCCGCTTTGAGCGACGAGCACACGGTATTCTTTAGTAAAAGGCGAAAGAATAGTTCGCTCTGTGCTCGACGCACGGCTCCGTGAGGGTAATTGATAGACGATGCTGTATTATATGGAAACTTAAACGGTCTATTTTGTTATTTTCTTCGATGTGGGATTCTTGCGTCCGTTTACATTTCCCTATTCTCTCTCTCTTACACATTCCCCCGCCACCTACTTCAACTTCCCTGATCTAATTTAGCGCCATGGCCCTATCAACATCACCATTGAAAGACTCTGCAACAAGAAAGTAAATAAACGATGGTGGGAAACGAACTTGCAATAACGACCATTGCCCCTTAAATTATCTTAGATCTGGCATATGTACCACTAGAGTATGCTTGTGGAGACTCCTTACTTTCATAGGATTGATTTTATCTGTTATATATTTTTAAATTGTGACAGTGATTCCCTTGTGTAGTCGAGGAATAATGTTTTAATTTTGGTAAATATTTTGATTCATATGCTCAAGTTTGTTGAACATATTATGAATTGTGGTTTTGATTGTTTAACAGTAAGTATAATTATTATTGTATTTTAGTTGTTTGATAAAATTACTCAGTTAGATTTGAAACTTGATGATTTAAAAATCATTAATTATTGTATGCGAAGGTGTTGGTTCATATCATATTGGAATTTATGCCATGGTCATTGCTATCGTAGATAATGTTCTTAAGATGCCGGTGAAATCTTTCTACCTCTTTATACGAAGCTCTCCTATCCAAAGGTGCTATTTGATAAAATTAGTATTTTAATGTGTACCTCAGATCTAAATAATAATTCAAATGTATCAAGATAAACAATTAAATCTCTTTATCTAAATCCTACATACCATAATAACAGATGAGAGATTAAATGATATAAGATTTACTCTCCTTCGATACTCAAATTAGTAATAATTTGAATAGAAATTAGAAAGAATTAAGGAAATTGGGATGTAAAAGTGAGTGGAAAAATGAAGGATTTACCTACAAAATTTGTGGCACACTAAGTGACAAGAGGCTTAGGCTTTATACTTATACTCTCAATGCTTTTTTATTATTTCTGTCACATACTAAAACCCAATTCTATCATAATTAATTAATAATATTAATACATTAAAAATTGACAATCAAAATAACCATAGATGTAAATTTCACGTCGATAAATTAATTGATCAAAATATGAGTAATATGACCTGAATATAAGACCCGAAATGTCACGTCATTAGGTAGTTTTGAACACCAATCAAATATGATGTCAAATAATATATAAGGAACCATATCTAATCCAAACAAAGTTAGAATATCTGAACAACTATAACAAAATTATAATCCAATAACATCATTCATATTACGATACCATAATTAAATTAATACAGAATCAAAATTGTCTAAAATAATATACAACATCTGATTTCTTTCTAAATATAATCTAAAATCTTTTTAAGATCAACTCCTCAAACAAGATCTTACCTCCCTGCAAGTGTCTAAACCACTAATTTGAAGGAATTGATGAAAAATAAAAATAAAAAAAGTTAAAAATTTAATAAGATATATAATTTTATAATAAATATATAATCTTTATTAAAACATGCTGGAATGAATAATTAATCAAATTCAATGAAACGTTATGGATTTTTATAATAATACACATTGTTAGGTCCCAACATAAGGGCCCATAAAGCACGGCCCGAAGGAAGGGCCCAAGGCAAAGGCGGGAAAAATTTTCATTTCTGGCGGGAAGATTACATTTTGGCGGGAGTTTTGGGCTCGTTTTGGAAGGAGAATGTTCTCCCCCTTTTTCTATAAAAGGACCAGTCGTGCACAGGAAAAACGGGGGAGAGGCAGAGGAGAAAACCGCTCCCGACTCTCCCGGCTCTGCGCCTCGTGAATCCAACTCTCTCTTGAGCAACGAAGGGGTTTCTCCCTCATGGCGTCCTCTCTCTCTCTCTCTCTCTGCTCCGTTCATGGTCTGGGCGGGCGCGAGCCTCTGTCCTCGTGAAACAAAGCCCAGAAGTCACGATGGCGGCACTCTGCTCTTCCTCTCAGGATCTCGGCTGTTGGCCGGAATAGGACACCACGACACCCTCCGTTACGGCGACAGCGCATCCTGCACTCTCGACCCAACAGAACTCGGCGCTTCCAAAGACCAAATCCGCGATTCACGCCTCGTCATGGCGAAACACGGGAGCTTCCTGATGGCGCGTAGTTCCTCCACTCCCATTTACGGGAGATGGAGCGCGATGCCAAGATCCTCCGCTTGCGGTGCGGGGCTTGAAGCTCTTCCGCCAACACCACCCAATTCCTTCTCGTCAAGCCCAAATAAATACGAAATCCCCAACAATGGCGGCCGACTCCCCCGCAAGCGGCATTCGAGAAGGCAGGGCATCAAGCTCCCATCGATGGTATCCTAGGCCCTCTCGACCGATTTGGGCGCGGAAGAATGCTCTGCGGATGCGCCCAATTGCTCCGATCACGAGTAGAAGGGACCTAGCAAAGATCCGGCCACGGTGAACCACATCCTGGCTCCGTCTGAAGTGCCCCGAACGAAGACAGTAGTGACTCGACCAGCCCAGGGGAGCTCGTGGCGTTTCATTCTGCGCTAAGCGAGCTCCGAGGCCCATGGCGGGGTGGAGTGGGATTCTCTGAGAAACAATCAGGCGTCAGGACAGAGTACAGTACAGTGCTTCCCCGAAGAAGGCTGCCTAATGTCCTCCACGGTTGCGCCGTCTAGTTAAGCCAGCCGGTCCTCTCGAGCCCTTTCGTGCTTAGTGGCCACCAGTATGATCAAGAAGAGTCCGGCCCAACAGGCCCCGCATTCATTCCAGGGCATTCCGGGAGATCTCCAAATATTCCCAAGCCCACAAACATCTCTAAGCCGCCCTCCACGGGCGCATCTCTAGCCGCCCTCTGCGGGCTCATTCCTGAGTAGGGACACTTCTAAAGCCGCCCAGGGCGCACCCCGTGAGGGATTTCACCTAAGCCCCTCCGCGGCCAGCACATATAGCGCCTTCGCGGGCGCACGGAGGTGTTGCTCTCTGCATCCGCATCCATGGAGCTCACGCCTCCAATCAAATCCCTCTCACACTCCCCTCATTCTCATGCATGCATTCCTCCGTTCATTGCGGAAGATATCTGACTTGAGTGTCGAAGTGTCGACGGGGGACCAAAACCCCCATCGGCCTCTAACCTCTTGCTTATTGATTGTATTGTGCAGGTCCAGGTTTATAGAGACGGAGACTGGACCCTTCTCCCTACGCCGTCACGTGCTAGGGAATCCGAAGGCTCTCTAATCCGTACGGCAACCGCGGACCCGGGACGCAACACACATAGATTTTTAAATTTTCTTTATATATTCTTATTCAAATGGTTTTATAAAATTAATACTCAAATGTGTAAATTCTTAGTGATCAATGGCCCATCTAACCCTACTAACTAAATAAGCAAATGATCAAAATTCGAGTTATATTTATTTTCATACAATCAAAGGCCTTACGCTATAATTTAAAACACAAAGGTGGATCATCGTACAAAAATCCTTATAGATGGAGTCGAACGCCGCTTTTATCCGTGAATAATCGATTCAAATCTTGATTACCAATATAATATATTAAGACATGTTATAATATACCACCACTAAATTTAATATAAGGGTCCAATATTTAGGCACATAAAAATTCTATACAATTCTTCATGGTTCTTATATTTTCTCATTTAAGAGAAATTATTTTTAATTCTTTAACTTATATTAGAGTTTTCATATAATGCTTTCAATAAATTTTCATACAATGATAAGAATTTACATTTGTAAATTTTAGAATATACAAAAGTTGTATTATGAAAATTTATAAACATGTAAAACTATGTATATAAAAAATTGTACATAAAATCAGAAAATTTTATAATTCCTATATTTTTTTCAATTATCAAGCATATAGGGATAAATTAATAAAATTTCAGAATATGTAAAACATATACTTAATAATTTAAGTATGTAAAAACATTATATACGAAATTAAAATTTACAGGAGTTATATAATCATGAGTTCAACGCATACTTACAAGAAAATTTTAAGAAGTAACTAAATAATCTAAAATATATTAACTAAGAACATAATTTTCATAAAAATAGACAAGAATGGGAGTAAGGATTCATCCATGTGAAGTACCAGTGTCTTAATTATAAAAATATATCATATATAAGTATTTAAAATAAAAAATATTCAAAAAAATAAGAAAAAAATAATAACAAAAAAAGGATTTGTAATATACTTACCTTAATTTTAATTTATCAAAATCTTATTTTGATCAACTTGAATTTGCATTCTCTAGTTTTCTCTCTCTCTTCTCCTATTTTTCTTCTCTCTCCTCTCTCAAATCTTTACATAAAATGATTAAAATTCAGTTAGAAACAATATATATAGTTAAGTGACACTCGAACGCTTATCAGGCACGCGTCAAAAGTAATGACCAAACATGGTAACGTACGAATATTGCATTGAGTGCGCATCAGGCGTTGGCATTCTATCTCAATACTCTTGGGCATCCCTATGACTTGTATCAAGTGCGACTAATCTAAAAAGTACGCTCAAACTCTGCTCAGGCAACAGTTAGTTGTGGTCTCCCTACTCAAAATATTCAAGGGCGTGCATTGAATGCTGATCAGATATCTATTAACTCGATATTATCCGATCTAATTTTAACTTTTGACTCAAATTTTTTCATCATTTGACATCAATTTTAATTATCTCAATTTAATTAATTATAATTAAAATAAAATTCAGATACTAGCATCATAATTTCTCTCTCCTTGTATTTAAGAGAGATAGGTATATTTATATTATTGGCAATCAATAGCAATTTCTTGAAAAAGAGCGTTTGTTTATCGCCTAAGGGATTGCTCTCCTTTGAAACTAAATAGTTTTACTATTTGACATGCGTTGAATGTAGCATTAGTTCTAATTGTATTACTTTTTAACTTGATTTAATTAAACAGTTATGATAATCCTTTAGTTCATTTAACCATTCGAGTGGTTTAATTGTTAGGTTATTTGTCTATCCGACCATATAAAGCATTAACCTTTTTGTATTCTTTACAATCCAGTTATTTTACTTTTTGATAATTTGGTCATTCGATTATAGACTTATTTTTTATCTGTATTCAACAACTCAACTGATTCATGCCCTTCATAGATATATTGTTTGCATACCCCATACTTCAATGAGTCAGATCAATCTTATTTTAAATGATACCCAACGTACTTTAATACGTATAATTAGTACGGTTTGATTCAAATTTCATAGATAGAGAGGAAAATTCAGTTGGAAAGAATATAAAAAAAGCAATCTGAGTCTTTTTGGTTGTAAAAATAATTTCCAATTTATGTTTTTCAATATTTGCTTTAATTTTTACCTTTTCATTTCTACTAGTATCATAAAATTTCACATTTTAACAAGTTAGTGTTTATTACTAATTATTAACAAAGTATATATCTTTTGACATATTATTAGAATTGTTAATCAAATAAATGTATTTGGTGTTCGAGTGAAAATTGTCCACTAAAACTTATTTGAGCTCAAAACAGGATACTTAAAAAGTTGAATCAAACCCGCTTTTATAATTAATTAGGAAATTTTAATTGAATCATTAGTTTATATATCTGTTTATAATAATTTAATTTGGTCACAAAGCATGAGCTCATAAATTTCAAGCTTACCTCATTAAATTGTTAAGTCAAGCTTAAACCTAATTTTTAATTTGTCAACTCAATAATATTATATTATTAGATAATTTTTTGTAATCATTTTTACGATAATTAATTATTAATAAGCAACACATATCTATTAACGAAATGTTGTTTAGCAATAAATATGATTTTTAAATTATTTATTATTGAAATAATAATATGCTTGACTCGTTGACTTGTTGAGTCAAACTTAAACCTAATTATAAATTTGTCAAATTAATAAGATTATATTATTAGATAATTTTTTGTAATCATTTTTACGATAATTAATTATAAATAAGTGACAAATATCTATTAATGACATGTTATTTAGCAACAAATATAATTTTTAAATTATTTATCATTGAAATAATAATATGCAAGTGACATTTTTTAGTTGTTCAAAATATTAAAAGAGGATCTAAATACAAGCAAAATGACTGCACCTTTGTCTGTCCACATTAAATGATAATCGAATTTTGAAGACTGTAAAATATTAAAATAATTTTTTAAGGGATTAGTGCATATATCAGATTTTAAAGACACTGAGAATTTTGTGGCCGATAATAACCCAAAAACAATTATTTTTCACCTTTCTGAAATTTTTAAAATTTTAGTTTAAATTTAAAACTAAAAATTTCATTTTTGGGTTTTTTGAACTGAAAAACATTCCAAAAAAACAAATTCACTGGTAATTTTCAAAATTAAAAACAACGACATCTGAAAACCGGGATGTCGCATTCGCTCCTACAAGAACAAAATTCTGCTTCACGAAGTAAGATCCTTTACTTTTTCTTTTTCTTTTTCCGATTTTTTTTACAAATGTTATTAAAAAAATATTTAAACCAAAAATCCTTCAAAATCTGGATCGGGTGTCCATTTGCCCCACACATTAATTCAGCAGCCCAATTTTCAACAAGGTAAAGGATGGTAATTGAAAATACCATCTTTCACAATCTATTAAAATGTGACATCTTATATACCTATTTACTAACACCACTGTAAATAGAGGAGATATAACATGGTCATTTAAAAGTTCAGAAAGGGCATCCAAAACCAGTGTTCATTATGCATGAGTGTCAAGGCAAGGACAAAGGAAGTACCCACCACCCACCGAGGTGCCGGTATATGAATATTCTGCCGTCCGATGAGATACGGCAGCCGTCTATCAAAGACAACAATAGGGCTCTCATGTATCAGGCTTTCTGAACAGCCGAAGCTACGTCGGTGATGGAAGCAAATGTCCGCCGTTCCTTCATGAGCATCTTTGCAAAATTAAGTGCTCGCCTCTCGCAATCAGCTCGTTTGCTGGCATCAGTTATTGATTCAAAGTCCTCGACATGGGCGACGCCGACTATCCTCCTATAAATATCAACAAATGTAATACGGACGGTGAATTTGGATTGAAGGCAGTGTACAAACAAAAGAAGATTAGCAATATACGCTCTTGATATATAACCGTGCAATTATGATCAACTGAGAAAAGTGCGATGGACTTTCATAACCACGTTGCTGGACAGCTTTAAGAGTTCCCTTTGAATGTGATGCGGGGGAGAATAAGAAGAAGACGACGACAGGAAAGAGGGAGGTAGAGGAGACAGACAAGGAGGGATGGGAAGAAGAAGCAATGGAGGAAGAAAGCCGGGTGGTAACAGAACAGTCAGTACTCCTAATATCATTGACCAAAACTATAGAAACACAAAAAATAGTATTCTAGACTCCTAATATAGACACCCAACTCCTACATTAATTAGGAGATACACATAATTTTCTAAATGCCGATAACTCAAAATATAAAATTATCAACTTGTAAATAAATATAATTTTCTAAATAATGATGACCTAAAATATGAAAATAATGAAATAAAACTCTATCATTTCCTAAAAATCATTAAAACTACGAAAATTACAAAATTTCAATAATTTACAAGATATAACAAAATTATAAAACATATAGAATAAATAGACTCATGTCCTCACAGGAACTAGCCTATGATTCGTGTTGCATGGAGAGCTCCCTCTGATTCTATGAGTGCCATTCCTTGAATTACCAGTACACTAAAGCGTAGTGGGAGATGTAGAGTTCCTCCAATGTCAATTGACAACCTGATCTGATGGTTCAAGCAAGAAATGCATAGTTGACTCTTATACTGTCAAAATAAAGGGAATTCGTTGGCATGACAATTCACAAAGGTAAAGTACATTCAGGGGTAAGAGGCACAATCAGCATACACTTCCTGCATGCCTTAATGCAAGGATGAAAATATCGACCAACTTATATCGGTATTAAGGTATCTACTATCGATATTTTTCATATCAATATATCACAATATATCAACCGATATTTCAATCATTGACTGATATTTGCCAGTTAGCTGAATATTCTAAGAAAATTTTTCCTTTCAATATATCAAATACTGAATTGTATTGTTTTATATATTCGATACAAATATAACCATGACCGATATCGATATTTCATTCATGATTTAGCATGATTAAGATCCAAAAAATTGCTATGATTACCTAACCCCGTTGGTTACTGAATAAAGAAAACATAAAAGTAGCACAAAACTAGCATAAACCAAAGGAAATTATCTCACCTTACCATTTTTGCAGCACCAAAACCAAGAGAATCAAGGAACAGGTCCTCCATATATTTTCCTTGTACAAGCTGCCAAACATCAGGGTTGTTATAGATTGGTGGAAGGTACACCTCACCATTACCATCCTTTACTTAGGTCCTATCCCAGTCACTTATCCACCAAATGTACAGGAATCACGCCTGTACTATGAAAAATTGTACAAAGATATTTTTCCCTTCCTCAAGAAAATCTATTTCTATATTAATTATGAGGTCCCATGGATTATAGTATAGGCCTTTACATGTCAACAATTTTACCAAGACACTCGACTCTCTATTGTGAGAGAATTTAAAGTTAAATAGCGGGATAAGTTTGATCATTCACGGATTACGCCCACTTTTATTCAACATCATTTTCAAACCTTTCAAACTGTTAAGAAAGCCGTTAAAGAAGTTTCACATCAGCTGCTTACTCCATCACCGGTGCTTGTAGTGGATACTCCATCGCCAACATCATCTGCACCAACTGCACCTATGCCAACCAAGTTCCCTACTCTATCAGTATCCTCTAAAAGGTCTTCCAAGACTAAGAAGACCCAAAAGGCTCAAATTGGAGAGGTCCTCGCCCAGATGCAAGATACGAGCGCAAATGGGCCAACATGGTGGACGAAGACTCTTCTACCTCCTCTAAGCAACCACCCTCTCAACTAGCTAGCCCAAAAGTCATCTCATTTCAAGGGATTAGCCTTACCCCTAAAAGATCAGTAAACTTAGTGAGAATGCGTTTGGCAAATGGAGTGGGTAAACTAGCAACAGACCATTCCTTCTAGAAAGGTTCATTACAGTCATATTGATGGAAGATATGGCTGAAAAATAAATCTTTATACCATCGAAAATCTTGAAACAAAGGGCATCTAAGATTGGATAGGAATATTTTGGAACTTATGATTTCTTCTTCAGGATTTCCTATGAAGGCTTGGCTGATTGTGATTATAAGAATTTCTACAACATTTTCTCGTTGTTCAAATTGAATTTCACCATTGGGTCCTTCTACTTGAATGGATTCAGTATGATTTAAAATGTATTCTTTTTGTTGTGGTAGTAAGGAATTATCCCACCAGAAATTGAGGGTTCCTATTTGTTGGTGCTCTATTATTTGTTGTACTAGGTAGGCTGTAGCAGCCATGCCAATGTCAAGGAGCATGCATGTGATTTCATATTTCGATTTGCCATCTATATTCCACTCATGGATAGCTTATCCACTAAATGTTCTTGTTTGGTATGGATTTCGTTCTTTGTATTGTATATCTAGAGGGGCTGGTCTTGGGTAATAAGCGTTTGTTAGATATGCTCTAGGAGAATTAGTTAGGAGTGTATCTCCTTTGGTGCTTAATTTTATTTAATGCTTGGTCTTCTTCTTGATCTTCTTCGTCTATGGGTTGGTCTATGGTCTGGACCGTTTTTATTATATTAGGTTGATTTGAGTTAGATGTTGAAGGCGTTAGTTGTTGGAATTTTTGATTTAGTGTTTCTAAAAGAACATCTGTTCATTTTGAAAGTAATTTATTTATATCCTTTTGAGATAGTATGTAAGGTGAACTGGATAAGGGGAGATACTATGTGGAAATTGATTTTCCGTTTGAAGAGTATTTTCTATTCTAACTAATTATGTGGCAACAGTATGTAAAGTTTGTGATTGATAATTATTCTGTTCATAAATCTTTTTAATATCATTTAATGTGGCCTTGGAAGTTGATTCTCTATCTGATCTTCTTTTTAAAGGGAATAGCCGATATCTGTAAGCTATCTATATTTAATTTGATAGCAGTTAATGGGGGATGCACATAAGTAATGTGCTTCCCACTAATGGTTGTTCATTGGTTAGTTATTCTTATATTAACATTAACTCGATTATGTTTAAATAATTTTGATGTGGGCATTAAATGATTCTTATTAGCGTAGGGTAAAAAGCGAGCAAGTTCATGGTTTGTTTCCAAGTTTTTCTATATTCTTCTATTTGTTCTTGCGTAAAAAATTTGAAATACCATTTTCTAAAATGATTATTTTATTTGTATAAACTCATTTCTTAAGTATTCCACATTTGGAATAAATTTTACCTCGTTGGTAATTACATTTATAGATTGCATAGCTAATAATATTGAGGATTGTAGAGTATTCTGAGTGATTATTTTTGAAATAGGGTTTCTATTTTCTACATGCCTAGAGTCTTGAGAATATGTTGATTGAAATCTAGTACTTATAGATGGTCTAAATGTTTCATATTCTGATAATATAGTATGAGGTCTTGTTGTATTAAAACTTAATAATCTAGGTATTTGTGAAATATGAGTTGGTTTAAAATTGAAAACAATATTCCGATCAGGAGTTAATGTAATCTCAAAAAACTCTCTTCTAGCCATATAACAAGGAGGTTGCATGAGGTCAATTTGTTAGGCATCTAGCAGAGTGTTTTCATTCAATTTTAATAGTTTGGGAATAAAAGTGGCAGCATGATCTGCATCCAATTATAATATAGTGGTTTCTCCTTGAGGAATTTGGATCAAACATTTTGGATTAAATTGAGTTATTAATAATTTAAAATAAATTTGATATAAAATAAGAAAACCACGTTTATCTTCCTGATGAGCTAAACCTGGAAGATGAACGTTTAACACTAAGCTGTTTAGGATAGTAGGATCTTTGAGATCAACTATAAAGTTTGGTGCGCAATTAAAATAAATAAGTCAATTACATAAAATAGACAGTACTATTGTTAAAATTGAGTCCTTATATTTTAATAATGTCTGATCTCTTAGGCAAAATAATACTGGAGTATCTATTCCTAGTTTGATTAAAAATTTGATCACTATTTGGATTAAATCATAATGAATATAATTATTGCCTCTGCGTTTGAATTTGTCTATTGATAAAGTTAATAATAATCTAATTTCTTTGTATTCATTCTTAATAGATATAGTTTGTTTATGGTCTTTAATAGCTAAGGCTATTTTGAAATCATAGGTACCGATTTTATAAATTTCCCCTACTTATTGAGTAAGGATTGTCCACCTAGAATAATCTTGACTAATTGGGATTACTAATGACTCGCTTAAACTAGTTGTCATACTAGAAGTTGAACTACTATTCCTAAATATACATCTTAACCTAAACGCCATTATTTAATTAATGGCATATATTATTGCAGCAGAAGGAATACTAATGATGTCTCTGGCATCAGTAATTGATTCAAAGTCCTCAACGTGAGCCACACCAACTATCCTCCTGTAAATATCAACAAATATTATGCAGACTGTCAATTTAGATTGAACACAATAGTACAAACAAAAGAAGATATCAATATATGCACTTGATATATAACCAAGCAATTATGATCAACTGAGATACGTTCGATGGTGCATACGGAGTCTAGATGGCCTTCCAGAACTTTCATAACCACCTTGTTGGACAGCTTTTAAGTGTTGCCTTCGAATGTGATGGGGGGAGAATAAGAAGATGATGACAAGAAAGAGGGAGGTAGAAGAGACAGACAAGAACGGATGGGAAGCAGAAGCAATGGAGGAAGAAAGCCAGATAGTAACAAAACAGTCGTAATATCTTTAACCAAAACTATAGAAACACAAAAATTAGTATTCTAGACTCCTAATATAGACACCCAACTCATAAGTTTATTAGGAGATATACATAACTTTCTAAATACTGATAACTCAAAATATAAAAATAACAACTTGTAAATAAATATCATTTTCTAAATGATAATGACCAAAAATATGAAAATAACGAAATAAAACTCTATCACTTCCTAAAAATCATAAAAATTACGAAAATTATAAAATTGCAATAATCTATGAGATACAACAAAATTATAAAAACGTATAGAATAGATAGACCCATGTCCTCATGAGAACTAGCCTGTGATTCGTGTTGCATGGACAGCTCAAATTCTATGAGTGCCATTCCTTGAATTACCAGTACACTAACGCGTAGTGGGAGAAGTGGAGTTCCTCCAATGTCTATTGACAATCTGATCTGATGGTTCAAGCATGAAATGTATAGTTTGCGCATACACTGTGAAAATAAAGGGAATTCATTGGCAGGACAATTCACAAGGCTAAAGTACGTTCAGGGGTAAGGGACACAATCAGCGTATACTTTCTGCATGCCTCAATGCATGGATGAAAATATCGACTAATATATATTAATATTAAGACATCTACTACCAATATTTTTCAAATCGATATATCACGATATATCAATCAATATTCAAATCATTGACTGA
The DNA here is from genome assembly GCA_033239525.1 of Nepenthes gracilis. Taxonomy (NCBI): domain Eukaryota; kingdom Viridiplantae; phylum Streptophyta; class Magnoliopsida; order Caryophyllales; family Nepenthaceae; genus Nepenthes; species Nepenthes gracilis. The sequence goes on from BSYO01000004.1 coordinate 2,441,225, forward strand.
TATTTGCCCATTAGCTGAATATTCTAAGAAATGTTTTTCTTCCAATGTATCAAATAGTGAATTGTGTTATTCTATATATTCAATACAGATATAATCACGACCAATACCGATATTTCATTCATGACTTAGCATGACTAAGATCCAAAAAAATGTTAATATTACCTAACCTCGTTGGTTATTGAATAAAGAAAACATCAAGAGTAGCACAAAATTAGCATAAACCAAAGGAAATTATCTCACCTTATCATTTTTGCAGCACCAAAACCAAGAGAATCATGGAGCAGGTCCTCCATATATTTTCCTTGTACAAGCTGCCAAACATCAGGGTTGTTATAGATTGGTGGAAGGTACGCCTCACCATTACCATCCTTGTTTTCATCCCAAAGTGCAATGAATTTCTTACGGAAAAGGCTCCAAGTTTCTTCTATTGTCCGCAGTATCCAACTTTTATAGCTCTGCATGAGAACACAATTATTCAGATATGATTTGTCCCAAAGCGAAAATGTAATATCTCGAATCCCTATTTATATTATTTTAATAATTATTTTAATTTTGGGTATTTCGGACGTGATGAAAATAAATTAAAATATTATAAAATTTCAAGGAATGATCGGAATTACGGAGTGGAGCCCCGAACGCGTCCGTGTTGTTATCCGAATACTGATTTGGATTTTAGAATAAAAGAAAAAGAAAAATAGAAAAATATAATAAATAAATAAATAAATAAAATAATAATAATAATAAAATAAAGAGGAAAAAAGATTTCGGGGAGAGAGAGGGAGGAGAGGAGGGAGAAGAGAAAGGGGGTAAGATTTCGCGCGGGTGATTGGCATGGCAGAGGAAGAAGAAGGAGAGAAAGAGGAAGGAGGCCGAGCGGCGCAGGTGGGTAGCACAGTGGTGGTCGGCCGAGTGGTGACTGACAGCACAAAGAGAGAAGTTGCGCAAGGAGAGAGAGAGAGGCGGCAGAGCAACGGTAGCAATGCCAGCCAGTGAGCGAGGCGACGCCGGGAAGGTTGGCGACAACTGTTCGAGGCGGCAAGGCAGCAGCAACAGCAACGTGGGAGGCCGCGCATAGAGGAGAAAGATGGGTGGCGCACCAACAGGAGAGAGAGTGCCCGATTTGAGTATTCGGGACATCTTTTCTTCACATCTGCGGAGTATAAAGTCAAGGCAAGCATCCTCTAGTCTTATTCTTGGTCTGATTTCGTGTCTGATAATATTTAACTACTATTTGGAGATTTTACTAACATGCATGTTATTTTTATACACTCAAATCTGTTTATTCTGTACATGCATGTATGTTTTACTGGTCGTGTGGTGGTTTTACACTAGTATTTGTAATTTGGAGGATTTTCAAACACCCGGACAGTATATATGTATATTTATATATCCATATGTTGTGGAACCACGAACGAGGTCGTGCATCGATCCACATGCATGCTGCCGGGGGCAAGGTCACTACGGGACCATGGTGGTCCGAGACCCGAGGGGTCATTATATGCAATCCGAGGCATGAGATATTGGCACCACTCCCAACGGGGAGGCTTAGTCCCGACGGGGACATATGCGATATGTGATCTCCTTTCCGCCAGCAGGAAGGTGAGCTTTGTTATAGTTGATCTACCCCGCTGTGTATTTAAATGAAAATCATCGTAAGAAATTGACGGAATAATATATTCGAACGTCCTAATACATAATTAAAACTTGATATTGTACCCAAAACCGAGGGTAGTAAAACATAGTAAACAAGTTCCTAGTCCATGGAAGACAGAGTACATGGATGACTTGAGCTACTGGCTTAATTCGCAGCCGATATAGCCGTTGTTACTAGACGAGGGTAACCCTTCCTCAAGTATATATTATATAACTTTGGTTTTTCGATTTTGTGCATACTTTGTGTTTTTGCATGTATTTGCATGGATTATGATTTGAGATACGTGGTTTGGCTCATAGATGGACGATAGAAATGTCTCGTACGTATTAATGTGTTACGCCCCGAAACATGTTTTCTATTTATATGTTTTGATTCCGATATTTCCTTTGACTTCAGCATATGAGATATGAGATTTGGATCCGGACTATAATATGTGTCCCACACGGATGTGGTGACGGTCACGATTATATGATGTGGCCTCGAATCATATGATATAATATCGTCTATAAGATTTAACCGGATCATTATTTGTTATGATTATATCCCAGATAGACTGTTTGATACAGATATTGATTTAGTGCGAGACATTTCCTCGATTTTTCAGGGATTTCACAGATATTGTGTTTTGTTGTGCGTGGTTGTTATGTGATATTCCTTCCTCTAATTTGTGTACTGTTTTATACGACGACAATACTTACTGAGCTTTTGGCTCACGTTTTTATATTTTATCCGTTCAGACTAGTGGCATAGATACGGTTGCAGGAGTTCGAATGTGATTTGACACGGCATATCTTTATCGATGAGTGAAAATATTATGTTGGGTATGTTTCTGATCTCGAGGATACGTTATGGTTGTTGTTTATGCCGAATGATGGTCTTCATCCTCGTATGAAAAATATTAGAGTTGTTGTATATATTTGAATACCTCCCTTGTAATATTTGAATAACAGGTCATGTATTATGTTTATCCGGAATTATATCCAATGAGGTATTGTGTGGGTTTTATTATATTGGGTCCTGTATCTATATAGACTGTCATGCAATGGTTGAGTTTTTATGGTTTATAGAACATATTATCTTAGATTTTATTTTTGACATGCGTTTATTGTGTTACTAGGTCGTGGCAAGAAAAGATAAATGGATTTGTTGATATCCACAAGATGACACAGAAAAACCTCCACACAATCTTTTGAACAAGACAAGCAATCCTGACAGAACAAAATACCCCTGAATCCTGATATAACTCAGCTAAGACTCACGCCGTTGGCTTGAAATAGGCAGTAAATCATAATTTTATTGTGACAAAAACTACAGCAACTGGTGGTTTATTTCACCAAATTTGATCACATAGTCCAACACAGTTTCATTAGTATGAAGTGAGACCATAAAAAAAGCTATTATTCACATAAGCTTTGGTACAAAGCACGAAGCATATTTTGCAGTCCCTCACAAACTGTATCCTGTCAGCTGCATTGCGATGAAGTTTTCATCTCATCCAACAATCAAGGGACTACTTACAAGTCTTTCATCTCATCCATCAATCAAGGGACTACTTACAATATCCATATTGAAATCTTCGCTCCAGGATAGCTGGGATGATTTTACGCCTTTTCCTCATTTATTTGGAGCTGTCAATATGATAATTATGTGATATTTTGTAATATATTGTTTTTCAATATTAATATTACAGAATGAGTATATTTTGCATATATATTCCCAATTATTTCCATACATAGTTTGTACTAGGCTCCACTTCCATACATAGTTTGTACTAGGCTTCCCTATAAATATACAGCATTTCTGAGTTCTGACAGGAACTATCCAAAAATTTCTAGAGGACGATGCCCTAGACCTGGAAAGGCAGAAAATCCTCAGCTCAGCTGTATTAGATGCCAAGTTTTCTGAACATTGTTTATGCCCTCACACAAGAAAATCCTCAGGCAGAAAATCATAATTTTATTGTAATAAGAACTACAGTAATGTTGGTTTATTTCACCAGATTCGATCAAATAGTTCAAGACAGTTTCATTAGCGCGAAGTGAGACCATAAAAAAACGCTATTATTCACATGAACTTTGGTATCAAGCATGAAGCATATTTTGCAGTCCCTCACAAACTGCATCCTGTTAGCTGCATTGCGTTGAAGTCTTTCATCTCATCCAACAATCAAGGGACTACTTACAAGTCTTTCATCTCATCCATCAATCAAGGGACTACTTACAATATCCATATTGAAATCTTTGCTCCAGGATAGCTGGGACGATTTTACACCTTTTCCTCATTTATTTGGAACTGTCAATATGATAATTATGTGCTATTTTGCAATATATTGTTTTTCAAAATTAATATTTAAGAATAAGTATATTTTTCATATATTCCCAATTACTTCCATACATAGTTTGTACTAAGCTCCACTTCCATACATAGTTTGTACTAGGCTTCCCTATAAAAATATACAGCATTTCTGAGTTCTGACAGGAACTCTCCATAAAATTCTAGAGGATGATGCCCTATACCTGGAAAGGCAGATAATTCTCAGCTGTATCAGATGCCAAGTTTTCTGAACATTGTTTATGCCCTCTGAAAAACACACAAGAATACAGACAATATGGAAGACAGTTATAGCGTCTGGTGTAAATCTATATTTTCTGGGCTACATTTAAGGTCCTCCATGTTGGATTTTGGATCACTCCGTTTTAACTCCAACTCCCAATGAACGGGTCATTTGGAGATTTACTCAGATTTGATGCAAGGTCTCACACTAATGAATGATCAAAGTGGCACAAAATACGACTCTTGATTGATGCATGAAGCACCAGTGCCTAAGGAGGCGCATGGACGTGGATAGCAGAACGGCCACAGCTTAAAGGGGCGGTCGTGTGCCAATGCGTATTATAGGTGTGCCTAATGAGTGTCTAAAGGGCGCACGTGTGCCTTCACTGAATATAAAATCTTACACAAATTTTATGTTAACAACGGAGATTATGTCCAGCACAAGGGGCATTACATGAAAAAGGAGAAGAGAGGAAAAAGATGAGAGAAGAAGTTTGACATCCAATTGAGGTCTGATTCCAATTTCATTCATCGCCAAACTCAGGTACATTACTCTAGTTTTATTTCTGAAATGTATTATTATTTTACTTACTCATTTTCTCAATAGATTCTTTTCAAGTGAGTTATTAGGTATATTAGAATTGCACTCAATTGGTCATCCACACGAATTATTATGGAAAGATCTTGGATGAGGTTATATTTTTAATTGAACACTATTACAATGAATTTTTTTGAAATTTGTCCTGTGATTGGAAATGATTTTTCAAGTTAAATATTAATGTGCAACTTTATGTACTTAGTTGCGTGATTTTATTCCTTATAGTTTCATGGTGTTTGGCGACCAATAATTGATGGAGGAATTTGGGAGTTCGTTTCCGCTTTGCCAATTGTGTGTGTGTCCAAAGAAATTCTAATAAGTATTATCAGAGAATAGATTTTTCCAATATGTGAAAACTATAATTTGATGGTATTAATGTTGAAGGGTTTGCCATTCCACATCAGACAATTTAACGAGCAAAATAATTTCACTTTTTGACAAAGAGTAAGAAATGTTTTGACTCGTAAATAATGCTGAAAGAACTTAAAAAGAGGGCAAGCCAAAGAGGATGAAAGATGATGAGTGGCAATACATAAATGATCTTACTAGATGCTGCTTGCTTTCCTTCCTAACTAAATAAATTCCCTATCGCCTTCCGCTCCTTTGCACAATCAAGTTAATTGTTGTGAACAATATTCTTTAAGAAATCATCAATTTGTTAGATCCAGTGTAGGTCAGGATAAATTTTAAGGGCTAACACAAATCCAAGTCTTTGATGACAAGGTTATATGTGAAAAAGAAATTCTATGGCCTCCATTACAAGAAGGGGGAAACTTTGATAAGTACTTGAACAAGTTCAATTGCATTTTAATACAAATGTCAGTACTTGATAAGAGAATCAAGAACGAGGACAAGACGTTGGTGTCGCTAGTTTCATTGCCGGCCTCATACAATTGCATTGTCATGATGCTATTGTTCAAAAAGGACACACTCAACCTTGATAAAGTCATTGTTTATTTATTTATGAATAAATTTAGGTGGAAAGGAAGTGATAAGGTATTAGGAGTGTTGAGTTCCTTAGTATCCACTAATTGTCGGGGGCACAAAAGTTTAATAGAGAAAGGTGGCAAGTCAAAAAGGAGCAACAACAGGTCTAAACTAAGGGATATCGAATGTTGATTGTGGTAAAAATGACCAAATGAAGCAAGATTGCTTCAAGCGGAAGTAGAAAAAGGTAATAAAGAGTAGTAAGAGAGAAGGGCTCTTAACAATAATGAACCGACCTTTATCGCTGCCTATAGTAACCTTCTAATCATTGATACGGAAAGACACAAAGCTTCATAAGCCATAAGACAAATTAGGTAATAGATAGTGGATCATCACTTCAAACAATATCGAAGAAATCCTTCTTCACCTCCTATACACCCAGGGACTATAGGGTATTGATAATGATGACTCATCGAAGGTAGTGGGTATCGGGGACATTAACTTGCGGACAAATAAGACAAAACTCATATTGTGGGGCGTGCGACATGTTCCAGATGTGAGATTGAATTTGATTTTAATCGACAAGCTTGATAATGAGAATTTTTATACAACCTTCAGCAAAGGCCAATAAAAGCTCACCAAAAACTCCTCAATTATAATCAAGGAAAGTAAGCATTCAAGATGGTACTTGATGAAAGCTCGGTTGCGAAGGATAACGTCAAAGTGAACAACATGAGGTTTGGTCAAGATTGAAGTAGAAGGCCGACAAGGATTATAGGGGAAAGCGATGCTATTGTGGTGAAGACACCAAAGGGGAATGGCAATACTCTGTACATTTTGGTGGGGCAAAAGAGAGTATCGTTCATACATGCGGAGGTAACGCTGGGATTTCCATGGATGGAAAGTCGCCAAAGGGCAAGAGGTGACGGTCGTCGAAAAGATAAAAGGTCCCCCAAAAGATAGTAAGGGAAAGTTTGTTAGGTTTTGGATTACTCCCTTACAAGTCTCACTCCCAATGAACAAATTATCTAGAGGTTTGCTGGAGTTTTGTGTGAGGAATCACACAGGTGAAGGATCAAAGTGGCATGAAAGACGAAACTTGATAGATACATAAGCACCCACGCATGCGTAAAAACAAAAGTATTAGCATCTAAGGAAGTGCAAGTGTGCAGATAGCAAAATGAGCGCAACTTATGCAAACCAAAGGGGTGCTGGCGTGCCAATGCATAATATGGATGCACCAACATTGAATATTATTTCCTGCATGAATTTTAGGTCAAAATTCGATATTATCTTTAGCACAAGGGGCACAGCACAAAGAGAGAGAGGAGAAAAGAGAAAGAAGAGGATAAAATTCGACATTCATTAAAATCCGATTCAAATTTCATTCTTCGCCAAACTTGGATATATTGTTCTAATCTTATTTCTATGGCATATTATCATTTTGGTTGCTTGGTTTCTTAGTGCATTCTTTCTAGTGGGTTGTTAGGTGTGTTAAGATTATCCTCAATAGGTTATTCACAAGCATAATTGTGAAAGGATATTGGAGTATGTTATATTTATAACCAAATACTTTTATAGATAATTTCTTTAAAATTTGTCCCATAATTTTTTCCTTAATTGAGAAAATTTTTTTACATTAAATATTATTATATAATTTTGTGTAATTTGCGTGATTTTATTTCTTGTGCTCTCACAGTACTTGGTGGCCAACGATTGATGAGGGATTTGGGTGAGTTCATTTCCATTGCACTGGTCATATTTGTGTCCAGGAAAATCCCTGCATTCCGGTCACAAGAGTGAGTTCTGTATTTTTTTTTTTTTCCTTCAAAAGTTGAGACCATTGATCAAAGGAATGTGTTGCTAAGGCTGTCACTTTCTGCATCATTTCTGACTATATTGCTTAAATTTTATTTGGTCCTCCCTCTCATTATTGCACTTTTCTATTCGATTAGTCAAATAACAAGTACATCAATAATACACCACATGCTAAAATGACAGTATAACCTCAAGAGGTGACACTCACTATGAAGCATATCCTATGAACAAAATTTACACGTTGAATTTAGTGGTCTGAAAAGTGTTACCTCAAGAAAGAAGAATTGGAGCCATCTTTCTTTGGAAATGAGTTCATTTTTTGGCTACTAAAACTGATCATTTACTTAGACTTACCATCCGATCATTTGCTTGACTAGCATGACCATCTTGTGCAAAGAAAGCCAAAATCAAGTTTCCCAGAAAGGCCCCTATATCGAAACCCATTGGTCCGTAAAATGCAAACTCTGGATCTATAACCTGAGTTGAATCATGAGTAACCATGACAGAACCAGTGTGGAGATCTCCATGAATAAGGGCTTGAGCTCTTTCACAGAACCTGCAATATAATGACAGTGTTTGAATAAAAATTGTCATCCAAATGACTGGTAAAAATAAGTGGCAAAAGTAACTAAAGAATTATGTTACTGGGCAGCACAAGTACATGGATTTCAACTGAGAGACTTCCACTTTTAAGATATTATCCTGCCGAACTGCTTCTGCATCTTGATCAAGGTAAGGAGAAGTCCAACGGTTATACTGAGAGACTTTGTACGGGTCAGAGAAAACAACCTGCTCAGTGAGCCTACACATCTCCACGTTGCCACAAAATTCAGCAACTGCACATGAAGTAAACACCATTACATGTACATGTATATGAAAATATCAATGCCATGAGGAATATCTATTAAGGAGGATAACAACAATTGCTAGATCATGAATTCGTTGTGCCCACATTTTTTAGCTGTAATTTAGAGGGGAAATACTCATCCAGTGGAAAAATAAGGGGTAGTGCCTTCATTACAAATATTGCACCAACAGGAAGAGTAAGAACAACAAAAAGAAAGAACGGTATGTCATAAGATTGATGGTATCTTGTAACTAAGAACTGATTTAGTGTCTTGACAAATAGGAATCGAAGTAGGGAACATAAAGAGACAAAGATAAGAAGGGAAACTTCAGAAAAGAAGAACACAAATGGGAAAGAGTGAACGGCGCATACTGATATGATTCATATGAAACTTACAAGATGATTACTAACTTCTGATTCATCCAACCTTATATATTACTATGCTGCAGTTGCCTTATTTAAGCACTTGAAAACAAAACATTGCCTATAACAGATTTTCAGCTACTTAACCATATCTTGGCACCTGTTTTCCTAGTTGTTACCAGGCTGTTATTCAACTAAAATTTAGTTGAGAAACTGTGTATGATAGTAGCCGCTTTGTTTGATTCGTTTGCTGTGTTGGGATTCCCTAATAATAAAAACATGCATACAACTAGTGCAGCGAAGACGAATCCCCGAACTCTCCCTCAATTATCGGCCACCAAATACCATGAGAATATAAAGAACCAAATCATACAATCAAGCACACACAATTGTACGACAACATATAACGTGAAAAGCCCTTTTTAACCAATAGAAAAATCACGAGGCAAATTTTAAATAAATTCACTATAAAAGTGATCGATTACAAACATAACCACAATTCGAAATCCCTTGACAATAATCTGTATATATAATAGTTGAACCCAATCATCAACACTCCTAACAACCCACAAAAGGAAATAAACCAAAAAGACAAGCAACCAAATGAAAATATGTTTTAAAAGCAAATTAGAGCAAAGTATCCAAATTTGGCGAAAAATGAAACCTTGGTTGGATCACCTTCGGATGCTGAACTATTTTCTTTTTTCTCTTTTTCTCTCTTCTCTCTCTTTATACGGCACTCCTAGTGTTATAAATGATTTTGGACACCCTAAAAATTTGAAGGGCCCTTTTTATATTCCATGTGGCCACTTAAAGTAGCCATTTCGTAGTGTTCCCACCCAGCCCTGGCGCTTAAGCACCTATCTCATGACCATCTCACAGACACCTATTAGAAATCCTGCCCAAGCAGTCAACTTGGAGCTATTTTACAGAACCTCCTGCAACAGCTTTGCTCAAGTAAACCTCGCGCGAGCTTCTTGTGACAGCTCCTCTCAAGCAGCCCTCATGCAAACATCCTGCTACCTCTTGATTACCCATCCATTGGATGTGGAACTCACAAAGAAGTGACTCAAAGCCCAACATGCTAAAATGGAACTTCCCTTTTTGCTGGTTTACTTCTGTTGAACATAATGCTGATGCTGATTTTTGCAGATGCTAATGTTGTGTTGCTGTTATAATGCTTCTATATGACCCTATGGGATTGATTATGTAACACGATGTAACCACTAGATAGTAGACAAGCAAATTTTCAATTAGGTTTTTAACAATGTAAAGTGAAGGCTGCAAAATCGATCAGTCTCTGAAATTTATTGAAGTCCAACAGATGGAACTTGTGTAAGGATCAGTTTGGAGTAGATAGTGGGAGAGAGAGAAAAATGGAATAGCAGATGAATTAAAGATAGAGTCTCAGTTTGAAAAGGAATGAACTCTCCAGAAAATTAAATACTAAAGGTATTATCATTCACATGCATTTCTGTTTTTATTCTTCCCTTATATCTTCTAGGTTTTCTAATATCCCATTTTCTTAACTGTCAGAAATTCCTTTCAACAAAATTTGTTATTACCCAATGGCTATTAATTTGTAACCTCCACATCTACTCTTCTCCATATGATATCCACGTGCCTTGGTTGAATTTGAAAACTCCCAAATTTCACAACATAGACTCAAGTGTCTAGCATGCTCGTGCTTATGTGGTCAACAAAAACATAATCTACACCATTTTATCCAACAGTGCCCAACACTCTACATGGGTAGTTGAGATGCACAGTTGCCTGTTTAATCTAGACTGTCCTTTACTGCTGCTCTACAAACCCTTAAACTCTTTATTCTGGGTTGAATTTGAAAACCCCCAGAATTTGATGAACCAAATTATGAGCCTTCCCTGTTGCACATCTTGACATCCATTATCCTCCTCGAAGCTTCTTTGAAGGAATCTCTCTTCGTCTCTTCTACTGCGTCTCTCTCCATATGAAGAACTGATTTTATTCCTTGCTTGTGACAGCTTGTAGGAGAAGTTGAATGTGATACAGTAGCTGAGTTGTCTAAGAGACAGGAAACAAAACTATACTACTCTAAATATCAAATAATCCAAGGAAAACACCTGACACAAAGGTTCGCTGCATTAATGCAGAAGAACCCCAACTCAACGCAATTACTGTAAATATTGGCAATCAAAATGAGAATCCAGGATGTGGTTGCATTAAAAGATGATAATTGGTGTAAAGTTGAGTTCTACATTTAATCTTTTAATTCCTGTCGTATGCATGTTGCAATAACTTTACACAAAACACAAACAAAAGCCACAGAAGTAGTTCATGTAACAAACAGGAAAAGAAAAAAAAAAGAACTCTACTTCCACTAAACTTCATATCATATACCTGCACGTTTGTGTTCTGTGGTTGTTGTATAAAGAAGTGATGTAAAAAATAGTGTCTTCGCCATATATTCTGAAATGTGTTCCGCTAGCAATGGATATTCAATTCCAGCAATTAAACCCTTCCTCAGGATTATGTGAGGAGGCTCCAGATAGCGCATTCCAATTAGAGACATATCACGGTCAAAGTGATAAACTTCTGGAACGTGATCAGGGCACAAACGACCTTGCTCTTTTAACGCCATTGCTTCAAAATATGCACGTTCCTTGGTCATTGGCCAAGACTCTCCTATGCAACGTATGTATGGAAGCGCCTGCATCATCACACAATCAAATTGTGAAAGAACCCTCATAAAGGAGCAAAAATCCAGATGATGTCAAAAATCTCTTTGGACAAAGAGCACTCGTGAAAGTAATTGCATTTAAAGAAAACTAATATTTCCAACAATATTGCAAACAAAAGTATATTAAACACATCGTTAAACAGTAGTACATAATTCACCTATTCTCTAATTACAGCAACATTAAAGCGGAAATTACTAGAGATATTCAATATCGATATTCTAAATTTATAATTGTTATTTCCCTTTGAGTCAGATCAAACCGATCAGTTCTTCTGTACCACAACTGGCTAAAGTACGTATAAAATCCATTCTGAAATTCCTAAAATATACAAAAGTCATGCGTATTCACACAAATTATGCAATTAATTTCTTGAACTAAATTCTCCGATTATAGGATCCTAAATTAGTTTCTCCTCATGTTCCATTATGAATCGAGTGGCAAATACAAGAATCGTCAGACGTCGATTTCAAATAAGGCTTCTTACTTGCTTGACAACGAGAGAACCTGCAGAACCGACGATGATGAAGACAAAATTGAGGTTACCGTCGCCGACTTCTTTAATCTGCAAATGATCGAGCTTGCCACCTAGCTTGGAGGAAAGAGCTGGTGTTGCCTTTATGTACTCTGCTAGTGACTTCTCGTCTAGGGGCCGGAATCCGTCGGATGTCATTCTCAGGGACGGTGGGTGTGGCACTCTCAACGGCGGCGAATGTCGTCTGGGAGAGAGAGATGGGTGGAGTAACGTTGAAGACTGAGGTAGTATGATTCTGATCAAAGTGGCATGAAAAATGTTGGGGCGATGATGGTAAAAATTGAGTGGCTGATAAAAGATGACTATTTAATTTTTATATGATGCATATTTTTATATGAATAAAGTATTGCAGTTTAAATATGGTGCGTTTTATATCTGATTTCTATAATTTTGAATATTGATTTGCAGTTTGAATGAAAATAAATACTTAATGAGGATGTTTGATTATTCTAATAAAATTTTAAACTTTGAAAGAGAAGCTAGTAAGTAAAGAGAGATATTTGTTAGGAGTGTTGGCTGAGAAAGAAATAATATTTATTTCATTTTAGAAGTTTTGGAGGACGGTTCTCGAGAGAAAACTTTATCGGATTGGAAGGTGAGCGTTTTAGAGAGAGTTATGCTCAAACACTGTCTACGTTTGTGGTTCAGATTGAATCAGAAAGCGTTTGTTGTCTTAGAGAGCACGTGTTCTTCTCAAAACGTCTTGTCCTTTTAGGAGTGAAAACTCTGTGTTTATATAGATAGTGGGGAGAGCCATGATCCTTGGCAAGGGTGGCATGATCCTTGGCCTAACGATGGGCGGCCTTCTCTGAGTTGGTAGGCGTGATTTGATCGGTCGTTTTCCTTTTGAGCAGTGTAACGGATCTCTAGATTATCTGCTTTCCTTTCATGTTTTTGTGACTGTTAGGCTCCATTGTTGGCACTGAATCCATTGCTGCCTTTTTAGAGGAGATCGGCTTTTAGGAAAACGTGTAATCATGAAAAGGATCATTACTTTTGTGTACGAGATCGCCTGCCAAATTGGGTCTGGCCCGTATTAGGTTTAACGTCTTTCACAGCTGGCTACTACAGTACTTCCAGTCAATAGAAATATTGATTGCTTTGAAGGAGCGCTCTTAGCCGTTTGTTTGTGCGTCGGGCGGTCAATGCTAGCGTATTGACTGTCTAATGCGCGTTAGGCCTTTTTGGATTTTGGGCTGCTTTCTTATTGGGCTTGCCAATTATGGGCCTACTCATCACTAGCCCCCATGCTGATGGTCGGGATTCTGACCTCCAACGTGTTTATAATGGGACGAGCTTGTTTATACTGGAAGAGTCGTTGGCCGTCTGAATAGGTGCCTTGAGAGCTTCCAAAACGTTGACTGAATTCGTTGACCGTTCTTGGGAAGCGTTCAGTCAACTTGGAGAAGGAGACGTTGGTCTTTAGCCGCCCTGCCAGGAAAGCAGGCCACGTGTCTTTACGCGGTATGCCCAAGATCTTGGTATTTAATGAGTTAGAGTACTCGATTCGACAGCAGGCTTCTAGGAAAATGATACACGGCGGTAATGATAGCGCAGGTTTTCGAGACGGTGTGGGGCTCACACGGGTTTTTTAATTGCCAGATTGCTCCGTTTTGAATTCCTTGTGCCATCATTACTTCTTCGTCTTCCTTGTTTCGTTTTTGTGAAGGAGAAAATACAAACCCTAGACCTGATCATGTCTTCCGTTGCAGACACTGCCTCCGTTCTGAGAGAAACTGACGTGAAGGTCCTTTATGTGGAGTTTAACATTCCACAGGAGATCGCCTTCCGCATTCCAGATAAGGACGATCGACCCTTTTTACCACCCAAGGACTTCGTAACCATTTATTAGGCCCATCTGAGGAGTGGGCTCTACCTCTCAGTTCCTGATGAACTGATGTCGATTTTTCAGGCACTCGGGTTCCTATCGCTCAATTTTACTCCAATGCCGTCAGATACTTGTGTTCCCTATGCATTTTTCTTCGTCAACGTTCGAGGTTGCTGACGATGTCGATGGTGAGGGCGATCTTTAAGATCAACCAGCGAATGGAGTGGGATCAAATCAACCGCCCGAATTTAAAACTATTCAAAATCGGATGTAAATATGTATCATAATAAAATAAATACTTAATAATGTTTGACTTTTTTTAAAAATTATATATATAATAATACATATATTAGTTTGAATAATAATATTTATTTCATTTGAGAATAAAACTTTATCGTGGTGTGTTAGTTGGTGGGCGTCATCATTGCTATTTTTTTTTTTAATTTATGACTTAAATAAGAAAAATAAGATCTTATTTCTCTTTAAAAAATATAAATTTTAAATCTATTTAACAAAAAATGGGATTCTATAACTCCTTTAAGAAAGTAAAATTCTACATCTTTTTATAAGATAATTTGATTAAGATTTAATAGTTTAAGATTTAAAAATAAAAAACTATATATATATTAACTTTTTTGTTTATATAAAATATCAAATTTAATATTTAAGAATTTTAATAAAAGTACTTATATAGAGTATATTATTAATATTTAAGTTTTAGTTGTTAATTTTTTTTAATTCAACGGCTTAGATTAGAAATTTTGAATTCTAATTCTCATTGAGAAAGTAGAATCTCTAAATTTCAATAAACACGAATGAGTTTTATTATATAAATTTGATTTGTCTAAGGATTCTAATTGTTGTATGAATAATAAAATTTTAAATTTGGTCCGTTGGGTGTTAAAGTGTGCTTGGTATTCGTACGTCTTTAATCTGCATCTTATGTAATTACAAAATAAAAGTCAAAGGATTGACGTAACTCACTCCCTAATATATCCACAGATACTTAAGTCAATATCTTTCTTAAATGAGAAAAAAAAATAGATGATTTGAAATGTATGTTTTTATTTGAGGGCTTACGCTTTTTTAATGGCGTCTTAGATTGAGAAAGAAAGAGTATACTCTTGGCATCTTTGAGTAGTCTGTTTTCTCTGTTTAAAAAAGTATTAGGCGATTCTCCCTTCTTTCTGTTGCATAAGACGAGTTTTTATAAAAACTGAATGACAGTTGATTCATCTTATCAATCGTTAAGAAAATTAACAAACTGATAAGTTTTATCCCGATAACGATTTCAACCAACGCCTAAGGTCGTAATGATATGAGAGCAAGAAACCACCATAGCTGTTGTATTGGTTTTGACCTGATTATGAAATTTGACTGCTTAAAAGTGTTAGCCAAATTCCCCGGAATTGGTCTTGCAGATGGTTAGGGCTGTTAAATCTTGTCCTCTGATTTAAAATCATTTTGGGCCGATTTTTTTCGGCCGTCGGATACAATACTCATCAATATTATTATAAATACAATACTCATCAATATTATTATAAATGAATGTATTAAATAAATTTATCAATTAATATTTTTATCATGTGGTAGATGATTAATAATTTATAAATAATTATCAATAAATATTAATTTTTTAAAATATTTATATTTATAACATAAAAAATGAACATATTTTTAAAAATAAAAAATAAAATAGCAAATAAACATATTTTATAAATAAATTCAATTTAATTTTAGGTGTTATAAGTCTTTATTCCATACAAAGGCATTGACTTTTATACGTAAAAGTATTTATAGTGAAACATGCAAAATTTATTTATTTGAGAAATTATTTATTAAATCTTTTTTTCTTTTTGTAAATTTAGAGTATTTTTACTTGGAAAATAATTTTTGCCCGTTCCAACATCTAACAAGCATCATCATTGCTTTGACGGTCTAACCCGACTCCTTCAAGTAGTATGGTCCGAATGATATTCCAAGGGGCCAAAGCTTAAATGGAGGGCCAAAGCAAAATGGAGGGATCCAAACGTCATTGCCCGAATAGCCCATCCTGGGCTAATCGGAGAAGGATGCGAAGATGCCGATGACGATGACAATAATGGCAGTGTCACTCATCTATCTCTTCACCATCCTTTCCACATGGAATTTTGTTGACTATCTTCGCACTTTACACAATATATGTCTCTGCGCTCAGCTTTTACTCCAAATACACAGTACTCTCTCTCTCTTTGTTTTTTTAACTTGGAAAAAATTAGTCGCTCAGTTGATGAAAGTCATGCCGAGATTATTGACATTTGGCAATACATGCCAAGTGTTGATGGATATGACTACAATTGCCAATTTATTTTGAGTTTGTCCTCTATTAATTTATACAGTTTATGTATACAGTGTGCCATTTATGTATCTAACTTTTATCAGATTCAAACAAAAGATGATTATCTGCTGGCTCTTCGATATGTTTGTTCTGGTTCTCTGAAACTGAGAATACAAATGAGATCTCCTAGTCTACTTCAATGTGGAGTATTTATAGTGCTTTCTTATTGTCCATAGTTTCTGCAACTATTACTCTTTTTGGAACAAAAACTCCCATAATTACTACTAGGAAAGAAATGAATTAATCTGTGATCGTATTTTATAACTGAATGACAGAGTGTCCTCTCTACCATTTTCTCTTTTTGTTAATTTCATGCTCTGGGGGAAACTGAGTATGCCAATTGCATTCGATTTAAAGTAAGAGAACATATTAATAATTTGAACAGACATGCATAATAAGGTCATGTTTGGACCGCAGATAGTGTAAGGGGAAAAGAACAAGAGAGGAAGATCATATTGGATAATTAAGAAAATTACATTTCACATTTTCAACATCTATAACTTGAAATCCTTCTATTCCTCTCAATTGTTTTGAGTTCCAAACGGTGCCTGTTGTCTATTTGGATCTTGGAGGAAGAAGTAAAATGCATCCAAATCCCTCGAAACCAACAGGAACCATTCTTTTCCAATTGAATACTAATATTAATAACAAAACACGCAATCAAACACATAAATTATATAAATAATTTTACGTAAAAACTCTTCTTAATTAGAAAAAAATAATAGGACTTTGTCTCAGAACAATCTTTACTATAATGAGATTTGGTCATAAATAATCATCTACGTATAAGTTTATTCACAACCATAACCTGTGTGAAGAATTGGTTAATGTTAATATAAACACATAGAGTAAGTGAACAAGAGAATATAATGAGAAAACAGACAACTAACTAGCAGTACATTCATACTGCCGAAGTTTGAACAATATGACTAAACTTCACAAATGATGGAATTAGAATCGGATACCAAACTAATATTTAAATCTTTCCATTTTCTCTTTTCTCTTTCATCTTCTTCGGGTTGGTGCTCCATCAGTTACATGGCTCTCAAAATTAACCCCAAAAACTAAGCACAACCTTTCATATCGACATTGGTTCATGAGTGCCCATTGCATCCACATTAGGTGTGAACCCACTTGTGAATTCATAGACATGTCATTTAGGCACACATTAGGAGCAAATACCATTGTTTTTTATGCACATGCTCCCTTTAAGCTTCATGCACACATCATGCACTGATATTGGACACTGATATTTTGTCCAAGCTGGCACATGTGCCAATCTCTGCACCACTAATGTTCTTCTCTCGAGCAAATTCTTATAGAAATATCGACTGAACCACTAGATGAAATATACAATAGATATAGGACTCACTTGAAAGTAACCCAAAGCCCAACACCTATCTATATGTAGATTTTCTGCAACCATTGTCTTGAAAATTTTCAGTAATATAAACTAGTGCTAAAACTGTTCACTCTCTGAAAAAACAACTTGTTATGCTTTGAAATTCCATTATGTATTTTTGCCGTGTGTATCTGTCAGGCTTAGATGTTCTTAGATATTTTGTGTGAACTAAAGTAAGATGGGGTGTGTGATGAATGCAGAGATTTGGGTGCTCACATTATAGATTGCGATAACTTGTTATCGTCCATAACTGATAACACTCTTGCCAAATTGTCTCCCTTCTCTCCCCCACACATTTAAAAAAAAAAAAACTAAATCCCCAAGAAAAAATATCTGTTTTGCATCTACGGCTGTCAGCATTATGGTACTGTAGAGACATTTATGTCACCATTTCTTAGCTTCCTGAGAAGCCTCCTCCCTCCATCTCTTTTTTTTTTCTGGGTTTATCCTCTTCTTCTTTGTGTAATATTTGGTCAAGTAGTAGTGATATGTACAGAAAAAGGAGAATGTTGTGTTAAATTTGGTCACTCTCTTGTGAATAGCTCAATAAACGGACACGTCATCGGAAGATCATGCAGGGCTTGTGCGATATTCGGAGTACTACAAATTGGCTGCAACAAAAATCGGAGAGACCAATTTGCCAAAGTTGACAAATGTCGGAGATACTGATTTGTTGGAGTGGGCAAATGTTGGAGTGGCCATTTGTTGGAATAGGCAAATCTTAGAGTGAAAAAATTCGGAGTGTTCGTGCGTACGATAAATGACCAAAAGAACAACAATAATGCTGCTCTTGAGCCAACCCGCCGGGAAGCAGGATGTTGGTCGGCCTGACAGCAAGGAGGTGGGCCAGCTGGACAGCAGGACGGCTAGCCCGACGGCCAAACAGCAAGAAGCAGGTCAGCCTCCCTGGCCGGCCAAGCAGAGATGAGGCCGACCAAAAGCGCTAATGCAAAATGGCGGCCAGGCAACGCCAGTTCAGAATAGTCGACCTAATAGAATTGGTAGATAACTTTACAGAGTGAGCACCAGACTCTGAGGAGTAGATGGCAAGCTTTTAAGAGTATGCAGTTGACTTTCAGAATTTGTAAGCTAACTAAATAGAGTATGTGCCGTTTATGCAGAGCATACACCATCTGGGGAAGCGCGGGAACTAGTGAAGGCATAGAAAATGGTAGAATTGGTGTGACAAATCATCTACAAGATCAGGACAGATGAGTAAATGGAATTTAAAGTCGGCGGTATTATAAAGTGCACTAGGTGCTTCAGAAGAAGGAACGGTAATAGTAGCGGTGGAACATAGAAGGAGGGTGGAATGGAGTAGGAGTGCGAAAGGGAGCTCTCATCGTTCACCATCTGTCGCTACACTTGTAAAATCAGAGTGAGTAGAAAGTACCACCAGTAAAAGAAAAAAGAGGAGAAAAGCAAAGAGAACAAGAGGGAATGAGAGTTTCCTTACTGTAGAGTTGTTTTTCATATTCTGTCTCAAGTGTGTTATCGGTATTCTATCTCAGGGGTTTTTGTAACCGATTTTATATAATGGATTTACTTTCGGAGTTTATCCCATAATTTTTTCCGTGATTGAGAAGGGTTTTCTAGGTTAAAATTATTGTGGATTCTTTATTCCTTGTGCCTACTAAATTAGTGGTTGACGGTCGACGGGAGGTTCGGGTTTTCCGCTGCGGCGGGTTGTGTGTGCATCCGGGTGTCGAATTCCATCATGTTGTAGATATGAATGTCTCTGCAACTGTAAATTAGAAATGGAAGAGCGAGAAGGTTGAGAAGACAATATGCAGGACTTGGAGAATTGAGCTTGTTGCTCTGTTCTTCTATGTTCTATTTATATAGAAAAGGAATACACAACAAATTGCTAACTATCAAACAAAATTTCAGATTATTCTATCCACCTTAGCTCTTTACAATTCACCCCTTTCGGTAACAATATAACAGAAGAGGTGCTGCAATCAGATGCCGCATTCGTGGAAAGTCCAGGTCCAGGGTGCATGTTCTGTGACAAGTCATCTTCGTCTCTTGATCTTCAGCAGCTTGATGTGGTCGACAAACTTTCCTTCCGCTGTGATTATCACATTTCATAATCTCTAATATCTATTCTCAGGATTTTAAACTCAGTTTTCTGACACACAAGAGCAGCTCTGTCGATCCACATAAATTAACTCAGTTTGTTTAAACTTTCATGAATTATGGTGTCATTTATATGTACTTTGGCTTGACGACACTTGGACACCTCTAAGGTTTAGTTGAAAAACTATGAAAATTTCGGTAGAGATTCAACTTTGTTTTATTTATATTTTACTGTATACTCATTCTTAGCCCCGACCACATAGAGATACACATTGCAAGTGCCTCAGCATGTTTTTTCCTTATTAGATCAGTTAATTTCTCTGGCCATCTATTATTTTTTTTTTCCATATCAGTTTCTTGCTTAAAATCTCCTGAGAGTAGGTTATGTTTAATGCCACTGGTCTAGGAAATGTGTATGATTTTTGTATTTGATAGTTAATAGTTGCAAAAAGGTTTATTTGTTATCAATTGCCCTGATTCAAGCATACACGTTATTGCAATGCTTTGTTTGAGCCATACTGTGATTACGGCTAGTTTGGTGAGCTTCCAAAATATACATGTATGTATGTATATGTATATATATCAAATGTTATGAGTTTGTCAATTACCTAAACTTTGATATTACCTCTAAAGTTTTGTGTGTTTTAGGATCACAGCATGACTGCATATTGTATAGATAAGATGTAAGGTAATTAGAAAGCAAATGTGATTGAAATAAGGATGCTAAGATGGATATTTATTGTAATTTTGAATGATAGAACAAGAAATAAACTTTTTGCAATTTAGAAAACAATAGAAGTTTTTATGTGGGAAAGACTATAAAATTGTTTGGGCACCTAAAATGTAGGCTAGATACTGTTTTAGTTTTGAAAAGTGATTTAGTGCATATTATAGCCAACTGAAAGGGGAAAGTTTTGTTTACAAATCTTGGAATAAGGTTAGGTGGACTTGACTTTATGTTACAACTGTTGAAGGATCGTGCCTAATTGGGTGGAATGTAGGAGGATTTGTATATGCAACCGCCGTGGTGTGGACCATTGAATGAAGTATAGGCTAATATGTAACGGTATCAAACCCCTCGATAACAATATTTTAAAATATTATCGCAAAATTGCTATATGTTGTCATATTAAAGGTATAATGATCATTATATTCAATATTTTTCGATTATTCATCGACATTTTTTAGATATTATGATTCACCAAAAATATTTTCTTTTTGTTATCGTGGATTAATATTTTTTTTCCAGGGCTCTTATAACACTAGAGTAATTCCTTGTGTCCCTGCTAGATGTCTACAGTCAGTTTAGCTGTATATATCTTATTCATTCAAGATTAAATTTTACTTATGGACTATTTATGCAGCCAGATTTATTAATTGATAATTTTCTGGCATATAAAGAGAAGATAAACTGGTTGAGAATGACAAAAAAGCCCATTCTAAGTGGTTGGGATGCGATTATGTCATTACACTTCAGATGATAAATATCCTTGTCCAAGGATTCACTTCAATAAATGCAATACATAAAAAAAAAAAAAAAAGTGTGATCTTGTTGATTGCTTGCAAAAGAAGGATTGTTCTATGAATGATTGTTACAGGTCTGTCAATGCAATCTTGTCCAATCGTTTAGATCTACCTTTATCCAAGTTTTATACTTTTTATTTGCCATCTTAACATTTCATGTCTTGTTGTATATGACTATATATAGCAAAACTTTAAGACTCATTATGAAATGAAATTTTAATTATTTATGGAAACATATTAATTGGAAAAGCCATTGATAAAAGAAAGAGTCAATGTGTATGAAACATTTCAGCCACTGAGAGTTTGTAGTAATCAAAGAATGCATGATGGTCAAAACATTAGATCATTTATAATATCTATGCTTTATGTTTCATTGTTTATGAAACATTTTATCCAATAGGAGATTGTAGAAGTCAAAGAATTCAGAACATTAGATTACACCTGTTCCTAAAGTTGTATGTTATTATATATTGTATATAATCATACCTCAATCTAGTGATAAATAAATTAGTCATAGTTTTGCAGTCTTTCATAGTTACTATAATGAAGGTTTAATCGATGAATTGACTATTCATAGGATCCATTTACCAATAATTTTGTATTATACAAGTTATGTACATATTTACTTACTTTTTTTTTTTATTCAATTTTTTATCTATTTAAATCTCATTTGCACTTAATTCTTGCTTTTCTCATTCTTTAAAAAGTAGAAATTTGATAACCTTGCTGGGAAGAATTGTTGCTTAAATAATTCAAAAGTTGATTTCTACCTCGAAATTGGACCGCACCCATCATCCTCCAAATATCCTCACCACCTTTCCAAGAGTAAGGAGCTACATCTACATCACTTTTGTTTCTAGCTTCTTAGGCTTAAAATGCACTTGAATTGCTAATATTCCTATTTTACAATCAAGATGTGTCTCTGCTGGTTGTGCCTTCTTTTCCTGCTAAGCAACTAAAAGATAATGTAAATTATAAATATGACACGAATTAGAGTGAATCTATCCCAAATTAGAGCAATTGTTTATATTCTCATGGGGGCACAACCGGAGTTGAGCATTCTGCATGAAATGTAGAGGACTTAGCTGAAATCCAAGTCTTTGTTAATTGCTAGCTCAATCTGTAACTTAACTCTATGTGCTATACTTCTAAATTCTAATATATTCATATGTTGAACCAATGGAGATTGAATGATGTTAGTGAAACAGAGATTCCACCACAAGATCAGCAGAGTAAGATTGGTTGTAGTGGAGCTGACATGAAAATCATGTACTAGAACTTTAATATAATTTTCCGTTATGCCGCTTTCTTTTACCATTTGCTGTGATTGCAAGGACACTTTATCCAGATGCATCCATGGAAGGTAGAAAAGTATGAAACAGTTTGGCAATTTCAAGCCACCGGTGTTTGATCCAACCCTTTTGACTGAGTCGTTGCCCCTGTGGGTGGCTTATGGGGAAAATGATGCCTTGGCTGATACTACAGATGTGCAGCACAAACTCACTGAATTGAATGCAAACCAGAGTTGCTTTATCTTGAAGACTATGGCCAAAGAGATTTCCTGTTAAGGCAAAGAAGGTAAACATGAAGACATGATTAGATTCTTCAAGTCATGGGGAGAAGTATAGCATTCCGTGACCAAGTCCTGCTCTATGGGTTTCCATCGATGTACTTCACTAAACATATCTATGCATGTCTCTTTGTGTTGTAACAGCGGAGTAAATGCAAAAATTCTATAACGAATTTATGATGCTTACCCTCAGAACGAGAATTATGTCCCCGGGCACAATATTAAATGGATTCGCTATATTTAAAAGAGTAACTAATGGAAATAATTGGGTTACACTCTTCTCACTAAGAACCCTTGGTTATTTAGTGAAAACCCGATCACCCTAAATCTGGAACACCTCAAAACAATAGTTATCTGCTGTTCTGGCAATTTCGATACACTGCCCAAGTATTTCAGTACACCCCATCTTGTATTCAATACTAATTTGTCACTTCTAAGAGTATTAAATTGAGCATTAAACATGATATCTCTTTTTACAAATTCATCATCGGTACTCTCCAATTTTTATAGCACTTTAATTATATTGCATTCTTCCAAAGATTATTAATGCGTCATACTCTTCCATAGTCTTAAACAGGGTACATGAAGAATGAGCCCCTAGGAGCCACTCGGATGAACTTGAGAGAGAGGTGTAACGGGTTCACAGTATGCACATGTGTAATAAAGTTTCTCTCGGATTCTTCTGCTTTTGAAGGCCATGAAGACTGCACGATGAAGAAAACAAGCATTTGATTTCCTTAATTTTCTTATTTGGTTTGCCCTTTCTGATAGCTTACCGGCCTCAAATGCAGGAATGGAAGCTTGCAACAAATTCTCTTTAGCTCTGAGGTTTCTAGCACCTTGTTTGCATGGAGCCTCTTAGTGGAAGGACTTCTCGTCTATCAAACATCTAAGATTAAAAATTTGGTAGATGGATAGTAGATAGATGTTATATCAAATAATTTAAATAATTATTTAATCTCTATTATTCATCTATCAAAGCAGATGGCATTGTAGCAGCCAAAATGTCAGGTTGGAAATGATAAGGTGAGATCTACATCATGTTCTTGGTCTAGTGATCATAGCTTCTATAAGCGTTCTTGAGGAAACATTCAGTAGATAAACATCGTATTTTAAATCTTTCACCAGATATACAATAGTAGTATCTCTATCTCCATTTTGAGCATTTGAGCTTATTTCATTGTATATTCATGAAAAGAAGAAATTTTCTGTAAGATGAAGAGGAGTTGACAGAGTTAGGAATGTGTCAAGTTTGTGGGTTGACAAAGCTTTCAGTGCAGGACCACCAAAATAAAGAAGATGTGGTGTTGGATTATCAAATTTGTTAAAGGAAAGCAATAAGTGAAAAGTTAAGAGAATTCATGAAGGACCACTTGTAAGCAAGCTGTATTAATGGAGGTTGAGCCAAAGCTCTTTCGTCTGTGAATTTGCTGTTATGATGGGGAAGATGATAAGTGCTTGGAAATAGATGGACACCGTTTTAAGGGGCGGATTTATTTGGGAAAAAAAATATTTATCAAATAAAAAATGCATTTTGTGAAAAATATTCTCATGAAATATGTTTTTTCGGCTTAATGCGTCTTGGATTCAAGCTCGAACAGATTCGAGTCAAGTAATCCGTCGAGCTTCCGTCTTTGTTTGCAGAGCTTTGGGTCCTACACACAATAATTTTAAATAAGAGGTTAGGTGACGACGGAATTTGATCTCACTGTAAACATTCCGATATTCAAGTCTGTAATCTGCCTTCTGAAGACAAGAATGTAGATGCAGGGGATGCAATATGAATGCTGATAAGTGTTTGTATGTGGGGGTGCACTCGTAGGGAGAATGGCTTCGTAATTGCTCGTGAGGAGCTATTTCTCTAAGTATTGAGTTTGCAAGGAACTAGTAGCAAAGAGAGTGAGAGAGCACTAGGAGGCTTAAGAGAGATAGAAAGCTTCTAAGAGTTTGAGCTTGCTTGAGGGCTTTTGTGGGCCTTGAGAGTATGTCTTAAAACGTCAGCTCCCATGGCCTTTTATAGCCATAGTCATGGGATGCATTCCTTAAGCAGAAAGGTTTGATACCCGCGCTCTATTTGGGATCGTTGTCTTTCTATCACAGGCGTGATTGTCGTTTCTAACAGTAACGGTCAAAGAGGATGATCTCCTTTTTTTCTATACTTTGTGACCGTTAGGGTTTCTAACAGACAGCGCGTAAATTCTAACGCCTTCCTCCCGGGATACGCATTGATTCTGGAGGTGACTGTTACAGTGAAATTTACATTCTTGGAGATGTAAAAAATTAGGACAAATGACCGTTATGGTTCTGAGATGGACACATGGGCCAATTGATGCCTAGGCTGCGTGCGTCCTTTGGTCCAGCCAATCTATCGGCCGCTTTGGAGTCAATGGAAGTGTTGACCGTTCTAAGTCTTGATGGGCCATTCTGGTCTTGAACTTCTATTGGCTCACTTGTTTTTCGTCCGGTTAACGACATCGTTGATTGTTTAGGTAGAAATGAGCGGCTGAGAATTTGGGTCGTATCCTCCTTTGTGGGCTATTCTGTTATTGTCGTTCCCATTAGGACTTTTATGAATTTTTTAAGTAACTTTTTATAATATTTTTAATATTAAATTTAATTGTTTATTAAAATATAGTAAATTCTTTATAATAAGTCAATATTATAAAATAATATATTAATTGTAATATATTATATAATTTTAAATGAGTTAGCCTCACAATTTTACCCATTAAAGCCCCTTGCACTTCCTCGTGCCAAGAACTCCGAGGATCCTACTATGCAAAATTGGTACTATATTAATTTTTTTTTAATTTCTTTATAAAGTATGCATTAAAAAATTTTAAAAAGAAAAAAAAATTGTTAAGTTTTTGCATCACGAAGTAGAAACCGCGGACTTGTGGCAGGAGGGTGGCCCACTCTATATCGCCATGTAAGGGGGTTTGAGATGGAAATCAAGGCACTTTATCTTTTGTAGGAAAGTAGTCTATGTGTTTTTTAATTTTAGTTATTTTTAAATAGTTGATGGGTTCAATAATCATGGGTCAATGAGTCAGACCCGTAGTAAACCCCATAATCTAAAATACTTTCTTCAAAATAAAAGTTCCACATTACTTTTGGAGAAACAGTGCATCTGTAACTCCCACTATAAAAACAAGCACCCTTAAGTATTGAATGATAAGTTAAAGAAACTCGAAGAAGCTCCATAAAACTCCATATGGTTTGGAGAATGGCATAACCATTACTACCCAATCTCCAATGAGAATAAACTGATGGCCAGCAAAACCCTCGGCTCTCCACCCGTCCGAGGCCCCTTGGCCACCTCCAATTCTTGAGGCTTTTAGTCCTCTTATTTGGAGGTCATCGGATCTCTACCGTCAGGAGGCCCTCAGCCTTCCACCTGTCAAGAGGCCCTCATCCCTCCTCCAGTCAGGAGGCTCTCGACCCTTTACCGCTAGGGGACTCTCAGCCTTCATTCTGTCCGGAGACCCTTGGTCCTCTGCCAATCCTAGAGGCCCTCAGCCCTCCGCCGCTAGAAGGCTCTCCACCCTTCTCCTGTCCAGAGGCCCTCAGACCTCCATCAATGAGGCGCAGAGCTCTCCTTCTTCTAAGAGGCACGGAGGCTATCGGCCCTCCTCCACTAAGAGGCCCTCAGCCCTCCTCCCGTCCGAAGGCCATCAACCCTCAGCCGTCCGGAGGCCCTCAGCCCTCCGCAAGCCAAGAGGTCTTTAGCCCTTCATCTTAGCCCTTCGTCTTGGAGTTACGATCCCTCCATCCCGGAGTCAGGAGTTTACTGTCCAAGAGTTAATCCTCTATTCAGGCAACTAGAACGTTTACTCACTAATACAACTTAGTCTTTCTCCTCTAAGTCGCCCACCTGCCGGGCGCACCTATAAGCCGTTCTTTTGCCTGGCGCACCTTCAAGCCGCCTTTCGTGGGTACACCTATAATCCGCCAATTTATCGGGCGCACCTCTAAGCCGCCATCCACGGGCGTACTTATAAGCCGCTCCTCTGCCGGG
Organism: Nepenthes gracilis; assembly: GCA_033239525.1. Taxonomy (NCBI): domain Eukaryota; kingdom Viridiplantae; phylum Streptophyta; class Magnoliopsida; order Caryophyllales; family Nepenthaceae; genus Nepenthes; species Nepenthes gracilis. The sequence continues at coordinate 2,468,035 of BSYO01000004.1, forward strand.
CACACCTATACGTCGCCCATCTGCCGGGTATACCTATACGCCGCCCTTCTGCTGGGCACACATATATGCCACTCTTTTGCCGGGCGCACTTCAATCCACTCTCCGCGGGCGCACCTATAAGTCGTCCCTCTGTTGGGCGCACTTATAAGTCGTCCCTCTGTCGGGTGCACCTCTAAGCCGCCTCCACCGGCGCACCTATAAGCCGTTTCTCTGCCGAGCGCACTCCAAACCGCCCTCCGTGGGCACACCTATAAGCCGCCCCTTTGTCGAGCGCACCTCCAAGCCGCTCTCCGTGGGCACACCTATAAACCACCCATCTGTCAGGCATACTTATAAGCCGCCTCTCTATCTGGCACACCTCCAAACCGCCCTCCGTGGGTGCACCTATAAGCCGCTCCACGAGCACACCTCAGCCGCCTCCCAGCGCATGTGCAGTAAGCCCCTCTATCGAGTGCATTTATGGAGCTCAAACCTCTAAATGCATCCCTCTCACACTCTCCTCATCGCTGCATCTTTACATTCTCATAACGTTTACCTTTAAACATGCATTCCTTCATTTATTGCGGAAGGTTTCTGACTTGAGCGTCGGAATATCAATAGGAGATAGCCCCCTATTAACCTCTGACATCTTATTTGTGGTTCGTGTTGTGCAAGTTCTTCGTTATCAGCGATGGAGACCAGACCCGATCCAAATCGACCTGCAATGAAAGATTAGAAGGCTCCATAATCCGTACAATAATCGAAAATCCGGGACATAACAATAGTTAATTATAAGTAATTTTATATTTTTTTTAAAAAATAATTAAATTATAATTATAAATGTTTAAATTAACAATTGAGAAAAATAAGAGTTTTTTTAATTAGAAACGCAACCTTCATGAATTCATTCACTGACGATCTGATACAATTTTTGAAATATATACAAAACTAGCACGCCGAAAATAAACACAAATTTTTTATGCAATCGTAAAATCACCAAAAAAAATTAATTATAAAAGCACATAAAATCATATAATAATATTTAATATAAAAAAATATTTTTAACAAATAAAAGAATTATTATATAAATTTTAAATAAATTACTGTAAAAAGATATTTTATTACAAATATAATCCCCTCTAAGATTCAATTACAATAACTTATATGAACGACCGTTGAAAATAGGCTCAATACCTAACAAACTATTAGAAAAGAATATATCGATAAATTTAACAACTAAAACGGTAATAGGTTCTAAAAATTAAAATTCGAGTGATATATCTAAATTTAGCAAATAATAAAAATTTAAATTGAGTATTAATTAAATATTAAACAATTTTTTCTTTTCTTTTTTATTTCTTCACTCTATTTGTGTGGGGCCCATTTATGTGAAAATAATCTCTCTCTCTCTCTCTCTTGCTCTAAATTTTGAATAGGCCCTTTTATATCTTACATAACCACTTGACTAGCCTCTTTGCGACCATCTTACACTGTATTGCTAAAAATTTTTTCAAATGTAATGTTTAGATGGTCGACTCTTTTACTGACCACTTACACTCATAGCTCTTTTATATGTAGCTGCTAAATAAAAGTTAGTAGTTACAAATTTCAAATGTAAAATTCGACCATCTTACACTCATGATTATTTTGTATGCAGCTGCTAAATATCATCATCAACCTAATGTTTAAGCGCTAACTTATAGCTCTTTTACTGAGCCTCCAATAAGAGCATCATTTAAATGAAATATTATACGAATATCACGTGAAAATTTTTAAAAGTTAAAAATAACACTTTAACGGATGTAAAATTTATAAAGAAATAATCTAAAATATGAGATAATAAATCGTAAAATGTATGAAAATTTGAACTTATTTATCCCTAAAATGGGAAAAAAATCACAATATTATTAATTCCTATTACTATATTAAAATTTTCAATTGAGGAGTATATACTTCTGTTATTATATCTCATGAGGTAACCTACAACCCTAACTGTGCCCGAATTAGAACAACCCAACGTGACAGGCAAATATTTACCTTCTGATCAATCTAAATTTGGCCACGCCAATTTCAAAGCAGTCCACAAATAAGAACTATATATTATCTAAATTTCTTATTAAAAAATTTGGTACCCTTAGTTACATTCACCGTGACTTAGCCAAAGAAAATCCTCAAGTAATTGGATAAAGCCCAAACCAAAAGCGGCCCAAGCCAAAGGCAGCCCATGAGTTCTCCCCCATGCACAATGGTCATCTGTTCTAATTAGATGCGTTGTAGGGAAGCTCCACAAATGACAATCTTCTCTATAATGGAATCTCCCAATTCGGTGCACATCTAAAAAAGAAGACCTCAGATCAATGTACGACTCATAGCGGAAGTTTCAATATCCACGACGTATGACATTTTTGCTGGGAAAAATTCCTCATTTCCAACCGTTATAATCCTAAATGGTACCTACATCCTCACAATAGATGAAAAGGATCCTCTCGGATGGCAACAGCCTGCCTCGCCACTTAAGAAATGTGGTAAAATTCAACGGCTATAAAAAGCATTGAGGACACACTCCAAATATACACTATCTTGAATACTCAAACTCCTACAAGCAATCCATTTTGCAAGCAACCCATTACTATTCTCTTTCGCACTATTCGTTCCTAGCGAATTCAGTAGTCAAAAAAGCCACTCTCCATGAACACACTATGACCTAAATTACTCCACGACGAGTGTATTTCTGAACAATTCTCACAAATCCCTTTCATATTATCCAATCTAGCATACTCTATTTTTACCTTCATTATATCAGAAGACAGATCATTAACTTAAGTGTTGGATGATAAATTTATAATCGAATCCTACAGTTTTTCTCCAATTTATCGTCTTTAATTATAGTTTGCAAGATTTAAAGTGTATAAGATAAAGATCGTATCCGACTTTAACACTAGCCCAAGAAATGGTTGAACCTGATTTCGTCTAAGATTCGGATCCAATACGTATCAAATTTAATCATTAATTTTAATTAATTTTTTTATATTAAAAAAATTAAATTATATTTATTTGTTTAAATATTAATATTTTAAATTAAAAAAATAAATTATATCCTTTTAAAAGATGATGACGTATCCTTTTTTAATTAATTGTTCCGAGCCTGCGATTGTGTCTGCCTCGGTGTCCTTGAAATGGGGCCCATCTTTTTTGTTCTTATTATAGGTTTAATTTCTTAGCCGCACGATTGATTTTGTCACGTCAATTATAAGGGCATGGTGGCCCTTGATTTGAGCCCTGAAAAGCCCCTAAGAGACCAATATAATTTTTACAGCCGTAACTGAGTGGCTTTTAGGCGATCCAGCTTCTCCTTTAAAAAAACAAGATCCTACTTCTTATATTTATTATTAAATTATTTTTAATCCAATAGTAAATATTTAAAATATTAAATAAAAATATATAAATATAAATTTTTATTAAAATTATTTTTAATATTTAATTTAATATTTACTAAATATTAATATTATAATAAAAAATTATAAAAATTAATTATATATAATATTTTTAATATATTAAAATTTTAACTATTACATTTTAATCCAATGATTAAAAATGGAAAAAGCAAAGAGAAGCAGGAAATGGAGAGAAGTAGGATCCCTCGTTCCAATATGGGGCTCCGAGGAATGATGCTCCTAATTGTTATTATTGATATTCTAATATTTCTAAAATATTAAAAAAATATTTTGTGAAGAATGGGGCACATTAGACAAGAACCGGGGCTGCATTTTATCACCCATGGATAGTTTTTTTTTATCTTAAATTTACGTCATTTGATAAAATTTAACTATTTATATATTTTTTATTTTAATAAATTTCAAAAAAATATCTAATTTAACCCTCAAAGTCAATCATGGCAGCTGTACTTAAGTCCACTACACCCACCAACTTAGACAAATATATATAAATAGAGAAACTAGAAGGCCAACATATATTGTGGTAAATACATAATAATTATTAGATCATTTAGATTTAATAATTTATATTTTATATTTAAAAAATTAAAAAAAATTAATAGTTATTTTATTATTTTTTATAATATTTAAATATTAAAATACTTATATTATAAAAAATAATATAAAAAATTTAATTATTAATCGGGACAACTGAAGTGGGCCGCCCAAAGAGACGATCAGCCCAGGAGAATCACAATCCACTGACCCAAAAGATGATTAACGCCCCGATTGACCAGAAAAAGTTTTCAGGCAATTGGGTATAGCCTAAATTAAATGCAGTCCAAATCAGCCTACAAGCCTTTTTTTTGCACTCAATAGGTCATCTTCTCTAATTGGCTGCGATACTAAGAATCTTTTCGGATGGCAACCTCCACTATAATAGTAAATCCCGAATCGTGCACATTCAAAAAGGGAAGCTCCTAAATCAACGCACAGCTCACAATGAAAATTCAACATTCATACCATGCGATATCTCTGCGGATGAAGGAATTCTCCCTTCCAACCATTGCGACTCTAAATGGTGCCTGTATCCCCTCGATAGATGGTAAGAATCTCCTCATATGGTTGGCAACTTGTTTTTCCGCCTAAGAAAAGGTAGCGAAATCCAACGGCTATAAAAAATACTCAGGACAAACTCCAAATATATGCTCTCTCCAATATTAAAACTCGCTCAAGCAATCAATCCTTTAATCAACCAGTTGCTATTATCTTTTCCACTATTCGTTTTCAACGAACTCAGTGGTCTGAAAAGTTGCTCTTTATGAGTGCACTACCACCTAAAGTTATTCCATACCGAGTACACTTCCGAATCAGACTTATGAATTCCCTCCTCTGTATCATTCCTAACATAGTCAGTCTTTATCTTCTTCATTTCAGTAGCAAGATTATTGACTTGAGTATTGAAGGATAAATTGGAGAGTAAGTTTTACTATTTTTTTTTAACAGCTCGTCTTTTTATTATGGTATGTAGGATCCAAACTACACAAAATAGAGATCGGATCTGATGGGTCCAGTAACCATAAGTCTAATGGGTCGGGCCCAGCAACAAATCCACAACCTAACATAATTCTTTCAAAGTAAAAGTCCCATATTTCTTTTTGAGAAACAGTATATCTCTAAATCTCACTATAAAAGTAAATACCTTCAAGTATTGAAGGATAAGTTGGAGAAACTCGAATAAACTCCATAGGGCTCCATATGGCTCCAAAAAGGGTATAACCGTTACTAGCTGATCTCCAATGAAAACAAATTTGCGGTTAGGAGATCCTCTGTGACGAAACAGATTATTCTCCACCGAATAACCTCCGTCAATAACCTAAGGACAAACCAAGAATATAATAATCATAAATTCTATAAAAAAAATCGAGCAGAGTTCCGTCTGTAAATTGGATATTTTCAAAATACAAACACCTGAAAAGCACAACCCTACACAATAATTCACAAATAATTCTCAAATAAAATCTAATGACAACCGCACAGGACCCAAAAGCCATAAGAACCAAGGTGGCACCGGCGACTTGAATCAGAAGACACCGGCAAAGAAGGATGCCAACTAGGAACCCCGACATCACCATAAGATAGAACCTATGGAAGCATATAAACCACAAAACACAGCGGACTAATACATATGCATCATCCATCATTTACTAGTATAAGTAACTCCATACAAGTTTATCTGATACAAAAGCCAAAAACTCAAAATATTCTTGACATACATCTAGCCAATCCAAGTCCAAGTCTCCGAGCCAAGTATGCAAAATAGCTAGCTACCGAGCTTCTAGGGTCTACGCTACTCATCAAGCATCAAGACGTTCTCATCTGAAAAACATAAAGTAAGGGTGAGCATAAAGCCCAACAAATGAAATCATATCCCACTAACTAACAACAGGCACGGGTACAGAAAAGAAAGAGCACAGGAATAGTACGAGGGGCATAAAAGGGAGGAGAGAACTTGAGATTATCTGATTCATTTTATTCGTCTTTATTTATATATTTATCTTTGCGGACCCTGGAGCTAGTAGATCGTACTAGCCAACGAAGTAAGAGAACGAGGAAAGTAATGTGTTCGTTACATATTCTAAAGCCACGGCTATATTCTTAGGTCGGTAGCACACGACCACTGGTTGCATCTATGCAACAATCCACAGAACAGCTACATCTTGATATGTAGTGTTCAATGACACGCCCCACACCCCCGGGGACCAGGGCAATCCTCGTTCTTTCATTGCAGTGTCCTAGAACTTGCCATGTACGTCACCCACCCCCAAGGGCGGCCAGAGTATTTCTTGGGTTCCTACCATGATGCACGTGGCAGGTTAGAGGACACCACTCCTATCGACCACGGTCCTAATTTCAAGGTTTGACTCATCGGGAGGGAGGACCCACTACACGACACAATCAAACATCGCTGGGAAGTCCCATTCCCATCACACGTCTTCATCCGGGAGATCACGTTTTCCACGACACACCTAGTGGGTCTTCCTCCATTTACTCTTTGGATTTAATTTCTTCTTTGAGATTAACTTTTATCATAATTTAACGCAATGTTCATAAGGAGTTTGGAATTCCTTACCTCCGGTGGACAACCACCACCTTAAAAGCTCTCGGGACACGTTCTCACGTTTCCAGTGCACAATTTATGAAGTTCAAAGCTTATATTTTCACATCAACACATATCATAAGCTCCATCATAATTATATAGAAGCAACATGAGCAATTTCCCAATTTATTCACGGATGAACAGTAATTTAGAGGACTCGGAGGCCCAAACGGGTCATAACGCGCGAGATTTTTCCCGCGGTCAACATATATGCACAATAAGAACGTGGGGATTCATATTATGAAGTCAATTTAACGATTTACCGGTGGAAAACGGGAAACCCCCAAAATCCCGTGGGTTAGGGTTTGGGCGAAGCTCCACTGAACGAATCGATGAGCAAATCAGCGAACAAATTATACTATCCTTGGCCTCGAGACTCGGGTACTGCATTTTCGAAGCCATTGGTGGGTATCAACACGAAAATACCCGATAAATAACGAAAATCAACGAAAGAGGAAAGTTAGTGGGTATGAGAACACTTGCCTCTACGTGTGCTTTAACTTTAATAACTGGCTCTCGGACCGAATCGGACTTCCAAGCCTCGTTCTCCCTCTTTCTCGCTCTAGAAACGCGCCTCCCTCTCTCTCTAGAAACTCTAGCTGCGTGAAAATGACGGGGAAAGAGACAGGGCGCGTATTTATACTGCGCCGCCTGCTCGAGCGGCTCTCCATGGTCATCCCCGCTCGAGCTTAGGCGAGCCTGCCCGCCATCGGTTTTTCCTCGTCCCAACTCGAGCGGCCGGCGAAAGACCTCACTGCGACCCGGACTTCATGAGAGAAATTTCGGATATTTCCCACCTTTTTACCTCATACACATCCCTACATCATTCAATCGATCTATAATTAATTACTAAGACGACAATTATTCCTTAACTACCCTGGCCATAAACCCGGAACCTCACACCCTCGGCCCTCATCTCATCTAGGAGGACCCTCGACTCTCCGCCCGTCTAGGGGCCTCTCAACCACTTCCAATTCTTGAGACATTTAGTCTTCCTCTCGTTTGGAGACTATTGGCCCTACGCCAGTCCTAGAGGCCGCTAGCCCTCCGCAAGCTAGGAGGTCTTCTGCCCTCCACCAGTCCCAGAGGCTACTAGCCCTGCTCGAGCTAGGAGGACTTCAACCCTCCGCGAGCTAGGAGGCTTTCAGCACTCCGACCGTCCGGAGGCCGTCAGCCCTTATCCTGTCGAGAGGCCATCGACCCTCCGTCAGCTAGGAAGCCATCGGTCCTCCACCAGTACAGGAGGTCCTCAACCCTCCTCCCATCCCTGAGCCCTCGGCTCTCAGCCGCCAGGAGGCTCTCAGCTCTCATCTCGTCTGGAGACCCTTAACCCTCCGCCGCCAGGGAGCTTTCAATCCTCTCACATGTCCGGAGGCTTTCAGCCATCCGTCCTAGAGCCACGATCTCTCCATCCTGGAGTCAGGAGCTCACTGTCTAATAGTCAACTATCCGCTCAGATAACCAGGACGTTGACTCACCAGTGTAACTTAGTCCTTCTCCTTAAAGACGCCCTTCGCGAATGCACCTCTAAAGATTAAAAGGCTCCCTAATCTGTACAATAATCGGGAGCTCAGGACACAACAGGATCCTATATCAGTACGAGCCCAATGAATAGTTGAACTCGAATCTGTCCAAGATTCAGATTCAGGACGCATCAATTATTTGTATGTATTCTTTTTATTTTTAAAATATATAAATTTTTAACCTTTAAATTCTCATCTAATGACACGTAATAGACCTTGGGGCCGGAGGAGGGTAGGCAACAAAATTAGATTTTTAGAGAGAACTTATTGACTAAATTCTGGGCAATTTATAATCTTTATATATATATATAAAACAAAATCTATTTCATTATATTATTCTAAATATTCTTCGACAAATTATAATCCATATTTTCTTCAAAATATCCCAAAAATATTCATAAAAAATAGTTATATTTATAAAGAAAAAAAACAATTTTAAAAGGGTAGACGTGTCGTAATCAAATTAGGTTAACTTACCATGTTTGATTAGCTGTCCTCTAAGGATGAAACACGTGATTTGCAGGTAAGGCTATTCAGCAAGAAGGAGCATTTAATTGCATACTACAGAGTAAAGTAATGGGGCAATACAGCAGTAATCACAATCATGCAGAAGGTAGACGATGAAGCAATCATCGAATATAAATAACTGAGGGGAGAAAGTGCGAAGAAGAAATATAGGACGAAATTAAGGGAGTTTAATTTCTATACGATATTGTTAACACTAATTAATTGCCGGTGGGCTCAGCGGACGATGTGTCGCCGCCGGCGGTGTGCTTACTTTTAGCGGCTGTAATCTCCAGACTTCTCTGCTTAATTTCATCAACAAACGCCTGAATATTCCTATCCGACGACCCGCCTTCCGCCACCGCGTCAGCCGCCGCCTTCTTCCACTTCAACGCATTAGCCTTCATCTCCTCGGCCTTGGGGCCTGCCGTGGCCTCCCTCAAACACCTCTCCACCTCCTCCCTCGGGATTATTTTACCCTCGTGCTCCCCCCTGCACATCCTTGTGCCGACCCCAAACACATCCACCAGGAATTTCGCGTCGGTGACCTGATCCCCCCACTGAGGGAACGCCACAACCGGCATCCCCGACGTCAACGCTTCCATGGACGAGTTCCACCCACAGTGGGTCACGAAGCACGCCACCGCCGGATGAGCCAGAACCTGCTCCTGCGGGCTGTACTGGACAATTTTCCCCTTCTCTCCCGCCTTCTCTAAAAACCCTTCCGGCAAACGGTGTGGCTCGAGCCCGGAGTCAGGGTGCGGGGGCTTCATGACCCAGAGGAACGAGACGCCAGCGTTTATGACTCCGTGCGCAATCTCGTCAATCTGCTCCTGTTTGAGGTAGACGACTGTGCCGAAAGATATGTACACCACCGAACCTGGCGGCTGTGAGTCCAGCCACTCGATGCAGTGGTCGTCGGCCTTAAGCAGGTCGCCGCGGACGGCGCAGTTTGGAGCCTTAGGATTCTTAAACAAAGGACCGACGGGCAGGATTGGGCAGAGCTTCGATGTGTACTCGATTATCTCGTGTTCCAGCTCCTGAAAGGTTTCCAACAAAACGCAGAACGGCTTGGAGAGATTTTTGTACTGTCCCAAGATAGCCCTTCTCAGGTAGGGGTACGGCGTCGTTGGGTGGAGAAACGAAGGGATTTCGTCCCACCTGAGGAGGGGTAAACTTGGAATTTGGACATCAATAAACGGCTCGTTTTCGTTTGGGAACGGAACGTGCCCGTGGTAGTAGTAGTAGTACGACAGAAAGCAAGCGCATGACTGCACCCACAGCATTGCGCTGGGCAATCCCACCTCCTCCGCCACGTCGGACACCCAGGGGATGAAGGGGTTGTTGATCATGCAGGACACCGGGCGGCCCTCCTCCGCCAGGCGGCTGAGCATCTGGGGGATTCTTTTCCGGCCAACGAGCTCCATCTGAGGCAGGTACTCGTCTAGATCCTGGCGCCTCGGATCCTTCTCTTCCCACCCGTCGTCGATGAAATCAAAGCGGATGAATCCGTTCCCGACGGCCGTTAGCTTGTCGGACTCCGTTGCGTTCGCCTTCCTGATGTCTTGACCGAAGCTCTCCGTGGTGGTGAAGGTGACCAATAGGCCCTTTGCGGCGAGCCGCTTGCCTAGCCTCAGCAGCGGATTTACGTGCCCTTGGCCGGGGAAAGACACTAGGAAGACATGGACTAGCTGGGTTTCAGAGCCCATCGCTTTGTCTACTTAATTTATTTTTCACTTTTTTGAGAGAGAGGACACAGTGGAGGAGATGAGTAAGCTTAGAGGATAGAGAGAGAGAGAGAGAGATGATAATTTTATGTACTGTGTGGATAGTAGTGGAAATTACGGGAGGAAGATGGAATTTATACACTCGGGAAAACTATAATCTCACTTTTAAATATTCTTATATAATCAGTCTGAGACTGACCGTTTGGTAGCAGGCTGGTTTTTTCCCATTTTACGTTAGGTTAATAAATTTGAACGTTTGTTAGTGTTAATGGTTATCTGAAACGCAATGCGATAATCCAATTTGATTAGGTAATTTGAGTTTGATCCCTATAAGCTTGAGAGAAAGTGTTCCACTTGATGATCTGTCCCCGCATTCATGCATGCATGCGAAATTCTTTTTTTTTTAATTATTATGGTGAATAGTCTCCGCCCTTATTTTGTGGAAATTGCAAAAAATTGATTTTTTTTTTGGAATTTTACCGGGAAAATCCTTTCGTTTCCAGAAGCTAGAAGTGGCAGTCCCTCGCTTGTGGGGCAGATGGATCTCATCTATCCGACGGAATGGACCGGCGGCCTACGTTACTTCATGGCTGGCGATTTTTTGGGTGTTAAATTTTAAATTTAATGAATTAGTTTAACCCTTTTTAATTATAATTATTTAATTAATATTAAATTATTAAATTTTTTAAAAAAAATAATTATTTTTTTAAATAATATAACTGATGCATCCCTTGATTCAAATTTCGAATAGATTCGGGTTAATTTGATCGTTTGAATCCAACTTTGTTCACCGAGTCTCGACCCTGTACATCATTACAGCAAACAAGAGGTCAGGTGTCTGCGGGATATTATCCTACCGAAAATATTCTGACATTTAAGTCAGTAATCGGCCTTCGATTTTTAAGAAGGAAAATTTAAATAAGAGTAGAGAGAGAGGACAATGAGTATTTGATATGAGTGTTTAGTTTCAGATGTGGGAGGCGTTCTAGTGGCTCGTAAGGAATAGAGTCTCTCTACCGTGTGTACACGAGGAACGGAGAGAGAGAGAGAGAGAGAATGGGACCGAGTCCCGTAAGCGTGAAAGCTTAAAGGAATATCGAAGCACTATGAAAGCTTTGGAAGAGAAGGGCGCCTCTGAAGTTTGAATGATGAACAAGTGATTATGGTAGTGAGCATTTGTAAGCTTAGAAGAGATATACCCTAGAGTGGAGATTTCATGGTCTTTTATAGATAAAGTGTTGGATGACCTTTTTTCTCCAGGAAGGCGTGATCCCTGCACTCTGTCAGGCGGCCTTTCTTGACAGGAATGTTTGATTTTAGTAATCTATTAGAATTGCTTACTTTCTTGGCGGATAATGGCTCTCAGGATTGTTTGTCTTCCTTTTACATTCTGTCACCGTTAGGGTTTACAATAGGTAGGAAAAGAGAATCTGATACTTTTCTCGGGGGACGTGTGTTGAATCTGTTGGTACCCATTTCAATGCAGATTGTCTTCTAAAAAGGCGCAAAATTAGAAAAGAGGACTGTTACTAATCGTATACGGATGTGTGAGCCCAATTGGGCCTGACTCACGTGAGGCTTACTCTACTGGGCTGCTCTACTATAGTACATTAGGTCAACGAAAACATTGACCGTCTTATGGGAAGTTTGTTGGCCACCCAATTTGGCCTCTCATACTTTATGGGGCATTTGTGGATTTATGTCATTTCTCTTAATAGGCCGACCCACTATGGACGTACTCATCAATAACTATTTAACTAATATTAAATTATTATTATTATTAAAAATTAAATTTATTTTTTTTAAAAGGATAGGCTCCCTAAATATACGTTTTGATACTTTGAGCGATAAAAATATATCAATTTAAACTAAATTAAGAAATAATTTGTGATAAAATGGTTTAGATTTTAATAAAAAAATAAAATTATCGGCTAAGGTAAATTATTTGTTCGAATCCTTGATGCATATGGGTTGGTTTAGTTTAAAAGATTAATGTAATTTATAGTACTGTCATTATTAATCAAAACAATAATTATTTAATTCAATATATCACATTATTAAAATAATATAAATAAGTAATAATATTAATCCAGTACTACTAATATTTTAAATATATTAAAAATAATATTATAAATATAGTACATATGAATAATAATAAATATAAATAATATTTATAGTGAAAAATTAATCATCAATAAAAAAATAATTTAATGTCAAATTTAAACTTAATCCATGGTATTTTAATGAAGAAAAATATGCGACATAAAAAATAAAATATAATCCAATTTTGTATATGTTAAATTATCATTGGCTATTTAATTTGGCTTCATTTGAATAATTTAACTAACATAATTTTTTTTATTCAGCCCGAAAACCTTTGATATTATGAGTATTTTACCATTTCAGCTATCTGAGTTGCACTAGAAAAATATAGTATAAATATTAAAATATATCATTAAAATGTAAAATCAATTCAAATTCTTTATTTTATGTTAAGTAATCTATTAAAATATTAAAAAATTAAAATTAAAAAATTTATAACAAATCATAAGTTATTCAAATATCTGTAACTAGCAACTGAAAGTTATTCAATTCTCATATGAAAAACTATACTAAAATTATTAATGGTATAATATAATAAAATTATTATTATTATTATTACATTTTTAATCTTAAAATAAATTATTATTATTATTATTTTATAAATTATATTTGATGCGTACTAGGATCCGGATTTGTGACAGGTCTCGAATACGCATTCTTTATGAGTTGGATCTCCACTCCATTTTCGATGATTCAAGATCTGCGCACTACAACTAAATCAAGAATTAGAGAATAATCGGGGCTTGTCCCCTAAAAGACATTCCGACGCTCAAGTCAGTTCTCGTTTAAAAATATAGAGAGAAAATTCTAAAAGAGAAAAATCAAAATGTGTATTCAATTTATAAGATTTTTAATGTAATCATTTTTCATTCAACAATCCAAGTAAGGGATTTTTAAACAGAAAGTCCTCCTTCTTCTTCTTCTTTTTTTTATTTTTGGATCTCCTTTTCTCTTGGATATTCTTCCCCTTTATACCATGTCCAGATGTCTATTTTTCATAATGAGTGCCGCCACAATGGATAAGATTGATTAGATCAGATTAACTGTAGCGGTTTGTAGTAGTTACGGTTTTAGGAGTCCAACTGAAGTAGTTAAAAACCTTCTGATTTAACTTGAGTGGTTATGATATTTGAGAATGGTTATCACCCGTAGGAGTAGTTCAATGAATGGAATGTTGAGCTTGTGTTCTTGGACCCCAATGCTATCCAGCTCATTTTATATAATGGCCCTAGTATCTTTTTTTCATGTAGGCCCATTAATAGCTATACCCATCACTAGCTCCCCATGCTAGAGGTTTTGAATTTTGAACCTCTAGCATGTTTGCTGATGTTAAACCCCTCTCTGATATGCTCTCTACCATTACTTTAATAGAAATACCCTATAGTTGACTTCCTTAGGGTCAATTAGGGACGAAACTGGTTTGGAGTGAACAAAATCACATGAGACATATGATCTCCGGAAAGACAAGATCTCCAAAAAGTCAAAATATTCAGAGAAATAAGATCTCTAAAAAATTAGGAGAAATAAGATCTCCGAAGAATAACTGAAATCTCCGGAATGATAAGATCTCCGGATTGGATGGAGGTCTCCGGAGGATGAAATCACCTAAGTGAAGGAGGTCTTCGGAGGGGATGAAGGTTTCCGAAGTGATAAAATTTTTGGAGAGGATAGAGATCTCCAGAGGATGAGATCTCCGGAATGATGGAGATCTCCAGAGAATTTGGAGAAACAAGGTCTTTGGAGAAGAACTGAGATCTCCGAAGAGGATAGAGGTCTCCAGAGGATGAGATCTCCAGAGTGATGGAGGTCTCTGGAGTGATGAGATCTCTGGAGAAAAGATCTCTGGAGAATTAGGAGAAAACGCTATCCGGAGAAGAATTGAGATCTCTGGAGAAAAAGGTCTCCGGAAGAGAAGGTAAGATCTCCGGAGAATTAGGAGAAAAAGGTCTCCGGAGAAGAACTAAGATCTCCGGAGAAAAAGGTCTTCGAAGGAGAAGGTAAGATCTCCTGAGAAAAGATATCCGAAAAATTAGGAGAAGAATTGAGATTTCCGAAGAAAAATGTCTCCGGAGGATAAGGTAAGATCTTTGGAGAAAAAGGTCTCCTGTGGAGAAGGAAAGATCTCTGGAGAAAAGACTTCCGAAAAATTAGGAGAAATAAGGTCTCCAGAGAAGAACTGAGATATCTGGAGAAAAAGATCTCCGAAGAAAAGATCTCTGGAAAATTTAAGAGAAACAACATCTCTGGAGAAGAAGATCTCTGGAGAAGAACTGAGATCTTCAGAGGAAAAGGTAAAATCTCCAGGAAAGTTATGTCAGCAACAAGTAATCAGTCATGATTAACTTTAGATGCTTTTTCCCATATCATTAATGAGGACGATTCTCAAAGTAATTTGTAATCATTTACCACCTCGAAACCATGCGCCCTTTTAATTCAAAAGTGGTGCCCTTTCAAAACCAAAAAATCCCGCTATAAATCCGGCATTGTTGTGGGTTAACTTTCATCTGCGTCTCCAATCTTCAAACCCTAACTTCCTCTCAAACCTCTATGCCTTCCTGCTGAGTATCGCTCCATGGTTACTACTCATACTGCTGATATTCAATCAGAACTTATTGGTGAAGATGTGGAGAGACCGTATTCCTAGTTTAGAATACCCAGAGATATACCGTACCTGATTCCAGGAGAAGACGACAGAGCCTGTGCCCCACCTAAGGGCTTCATGACTATTTACGAGATTTACTTCAAGAATGGCTTTCTCATCCCCATCGCTTATGAGTTGATTCAAGATTTTGGCGTTCCTCTTGGCAAATTTCATGTGAATACGGTTAGATATTTTTGTATACTTTGTATACTTTTTCGTCTTCGTGGTTTGAAGCTTAACTCTATAGCTGTAAATGTTATTTTTCGATTCGTACAAAGCAGCGATTGGATCTCATTGTCTCCAAGGGAGATAGGTCTTTCTGGACTAATCCATAAGTCGGTAAGGGATTGGAAGGATAGATTTTTCTTTTTAAGGTTATCTATTGATATTCCTTGCAGTAGGGGAAGGGTCGCCGACTCATTCACCGATAAAGTTACCTCCCAAGATGAGGTGGCTGCTAAGTTGTTTACTGAAATTATTAAGGCGAGGGTGGATGCTTTTGCTAATAAAAATAAAGACCTCTTTCTATCACTGGAGTTGATGGTCTTCTGTGAATGGGTGACCCGTGGAGAAGAGATTGTGGAAGCCTTCGCATCTCCACCCAAAACTCGTAAAAGAAGAACTTATGGCACAAAATCTAAGGTTGCTTCATCACTGCGATGACTAGTCGCCTTTTAATCTGTTGAGGCAAATCCTTCTGTGCCAAGGCCTAAAGCTTCTGAAACTTCACGTCTCGAGAGCCCATCTTCAGATCCTCTCATTCAAGTGGGTCTAGAACCAGAGTTGGGGACGGGTTCAAGACCTGAATTAGATGTTAGTGTGGATCCACCAATAACTGCTCTGGAGCCCCCAAGTGTTCACGAGGCCATGGGCCAATCGGCTGGTGTTGGTCATTCTAGAGAGGACGGTCAACAAGTTAAAACTGAAGATGCCCAAACTGAAGAGGTGTTACTCCCTGCCTCTTCGTACTTACAAGCTGGGCTCTCATCTTATCAGGCCACTGTAGAGGAAGCTGTTGGAGTGGCTGGTGGAGAAGAGTTTTCCCATCAAGAGTGTCCAACGTTTAATCAGATTGCCCCTTCATATCAGCCAGAGGAGGCCAGAGAATGACCTTCTACATGGCCGATTCCTCTGAGATCATCAGCATCAGCTCCTCGCACTAGTCCGGCTGGAAGACGGCCTGAATGTTGGGAGTCACTCCCGTGTGAAAATCTTTGTCACCGGAGGACTTGGATGGAGCACATGGACTTTATGTGCTACTATACATAGAATATGCAAATAAAATTTCGATCAACATAGTTGACCGGAACTTTTTAACGGGCAATAATACCGGTCAATATGTTGACTGGTTGAAAGCATGAGATGTCCAGCATTGCTGAGAGAATCAAGACGGGCAACACCGATCGATAATGTGGAGAGGACGGTCAACGGGTGTTGACTGACCTTGTGGAGAACACGGACGGCGGAATGTGGGCCTTCCGCGAGGAAATCCAGAATGGTGTAAGCTCAGAAGATTTTCTGAGGATATGTAATCTCAGACGGTTATGCAGTAACTGTTTTTGCATAGAATACATTCATATTGTTGGTAAGGACAGATCTTGTCAGTGGATATGAAATATTTCTCAGATTTATTGTATATGAGCCTTGATATTAAAAGCAAGTAAACGGACTGACTATTTTAGTGAGACAAGTGAATGAAAGGCTAGGTGTAAAAACAAAAGGAGGGAGAAAAACAGTGAAGAAAGAGTGATAGGAATTGTGAGCAAAACCTAGAGTATTGACTGTGCTCTGTTCTTCGATTTTCTCTTCTTTATTGACTGTGTAATTGGAAAAAATTATTCCCACCTCACATAGTGGAATTAGTTTTGTTGATTGATTGTCTCGTAGTTTTTTCCTTAATTGATAAGAATTTTTTACGTAAAAATTTATGTGTGTTCATTCTCTTCTTTCTCATTATTTTACTATATTTATTTGTGGTGGCAATTAGATGCCATCTACCCCAACAAGTGGTATTAGAGACAGGTTAAAAACTCTGTCTAAATGGCATCATCGTCGTTAAAGAATCTGCTGTTCAGCGTGGAGCAGTTTAACAGGTAAGACAATTTCACCCTCTGGCAAGAGATGGTGAAGAATATTCTAACTTAAGGGGAATAAGTAATTTGTCTGTTGTCTGAGAAAGAATTTGCACGGTTTGAAGTAATCTCCTAGGTAGTGGTACAAAAAATTCGAGTCGGTTATGACTAGTTAAGGGTACCGACGGACTACTTTTAATCACTATGTATTTGTACAAATATTTTTCGATGATAATTTTATTGTCCTTCTCTTATATGTGGATAATATGCTGATTGTTGGATGCAACAGTGCTTGGATAAAGGAGCTGAAGGAGCAACTTGGGCGGTCGTTTGCTATGAAGGACTTGGAATCAGCGAGACAAATTCTTGGTGTCAGAATTATCTGCGATCGAAAGGTAAGGAAATTGTGGTTGTCTCAAGAAAGTTATATTGAGAAAGTGTTCCAACAATTCAATATGGACAAGTCAAAACCTATGAGCACACCATTGGTAAACCATCATAAGTTGAGCACTTGCCAATATCCATTCTCGGACGAAGAGAAGACATACATGAGAGGTGTTCCTTATTCCTCAACCGTGGGAAGCCTGATGTATGTCCTAGTATGCACCAGACCAGACATAGCACATGCTATTGGTATAATCAGCCGGTTTCTGTCAAACCCAGGAAAGGTGCACTGGTTTGCTGTTAAGTGAATCATGAGATATACCTGAGAAACTTCCAAGAAGTGCTTGTATCTTGGAAGTGACGAGCCTCAATTGGCGGGCTACTCGGATGCTTTTTGGCGGGGGACATCGACAGTTGCAAGTTCACTTCAAGATACTTAGTAAAGTTTGCTGGAGATGCAGTTTCCTGTCAGTCTAAGTTGCAGAAGTGCGTCGCCCTTTTTACTACAGATGCCGAGTACATTGCCGTGACAGAAGATTATAAATAGATATTGTGGATAAAGAAGTTCATTCAGGAACTGGGCCTTAAACAAGAAAAGTATAAGGTATTCTGTGACAATCAGAGTGCCATACATCTCTACAAGAGCTCTTCATTCCACTGTAGATCGAAGCACATTGAAATTCGATACCATTGGGTGAGAGATGTGCTTAAAACCGATTTGCTGTCACTGGAGAAGGTCGGTACTGAAGAAAATGAGACTGATATAATGACTAAGATTTATGTGCTACTATACATAGAATATGCAAATAAAATTTCGGTCAACTATATAGACCGAAACTTTTTAACGGGCAACAATATAGGTCAATTTGTTGATCGGTTGAAGACATGAGATGTCCAGCATTGCTAAGAGAATCAAGACGGGCAATACTGACCGGTTATGTGGAGAGGACGGTCAACGGGCATTGACTGACCTTGTGGAGAACGTGGACGGTGGAATGTGGGCCATCTACCAGAAAATCCAAAATGGTGCCAGATCAGAAGATAATCTGAGGATACGTGATTTCAGACGGTTATGTAGGAGCCATTTTTGCACAGGGTATATTCATATTGTTGGTAAAGACAGATCTTATCAATGGATATGGAATATTCCTCAGATTTACTGTATATGAGCCTCGATATTAAAAATAAGTAAACAGATTTGTTATTTTAGTGAGACAGGTGAGTGAGAGGCTACGTGTAAAAATAAAAGGAGGGAGAAAAACAGTGAAGAAAGAGTGAGAGCAATTGTGAGTAAAACCTAGTGTGTTGACTGTGCTCTATTCTTCGTTTTTCTCTTCTTTATTAACTGTGTAAATGAAAAAAATTATTCCCACCACACATAGTGGAATTGGTTTCGTGGATTGATTATCCCGTAATTTTTTCTTAATTTGTTAAGGATTTTTCACGTAAAAATCCATATATGTTCATTCTCTTCTTCCTCATTGCTTTACTGTGTATATGTATGGTGGTAGTCGGACGGCATCTATCCCAACACTGAATTCGCTATGGCAATTGGGGTAAGAATTTTCTTGACTAAGGCTGCCCTCAGAGCAGCATTCCTTACTGTAAGAATTTAATTAATCTTTTCTATTAAGTGAAAAAAGTTTTAATCCTTTTACTTACCTATTTTGTGGTCCCACGGGATGATAAAGTGGTTGACTCATTGAAAATTGGTCGTCACCAAAGGAAGCTGTGAATTCATTAATTGTAGGATGAGATTAACGATTTACGACTGACTCGAGTAGACCCCATCACTTTGCAACAATGCCAAGAGCAAAATTCTAATCTACAAGTTGAATTGTTAAAGTACTAAGGATGCTCTTAAGCAGGCCAGCCAACAAATCGAATATCTTTGAAGCGCCGAAGATACCTTTGAGCAGGCTAGCCGTCAAGTTGAAGATCTCCGGAGAAAAAAGGCACGTTTGCGTTCTGAGTTGAGAACTTGTCTCAGACCGGAGGAGTTGGGACAAATGTTTAATACCCGATTTTTGGATGGTGTCAACTTATGCAAACAGGTTGCCCTAGTGATTAATCCACAGTTTTCAGTCAACTTTTTTGATGAAAGAAATAGAGATGTTCATCGCTTATCTAACTTACGGAGTTTTTCTGATTCTGGAGAGCCAAGCTCCTCTCATCCTGGGAGTTCCCAAGGATGAACAACTATTAAACTATGTAATTTTGACGTTGTACTAGCTTAATGATATACCAGCACATATATATATATATATTTGTCTACTTGTCATGTAGATAATCATTCGCCGACCAAGCCTTTGGCTTCATTTTTTATTGACGTCGGGCTTTAATGAAATTGGGATCATAGAAATTCTGAACTCCAATTTGCAGACCATGGTTGATTAAAGGTGCTCGTCCCTATAGAAGGAAGTCGAAGCACACATGCTAAATAGCCCCATAAGGTTTAATTGTTCAACCGGTTTGGTTGGTTGAAACGGATCCAAATTTTCGATCGCTAGTGGATCTCTCGATAACTGTATCGAGGTTATTTTGACCGTCTTTGGGTCAGGGAACAAGTGAGAATGGAATCTCACCAGACTTAGGGACAATCTAGGCCGGTTTGGCTTGATACAATTTTACATGTGCATACATACATCCAAACAAAAATAATTATAATAGATAAAACGATAAAAGATAAAATGAATAGATTAAAAAGGTAAATGATATCATAAGAGAGCAAAATATTTCATTGACATTGAAAATAATACAAATACGTGAAAAACTTACGTAGCCCACCTGGATCTTCGAACACTATTGATAAAATTTCTTTAAGTGAACTGCATTCCACGTTCTAGGAATTAACCTACCGTCTTAACTACGCAATTTGTAAGTACCATCTCGGAGGATGGCTGACACATTAAACGGACCATCCCAATTTGGAGACAATTTATTTCTGTTGAGGATCTTCCCAGTGGCCTCTATACTACGTAGGACTAAATCTCCAACGTCAAACTTTCGAACTCTGATCCTTTTATTATAGTGACGTGCAATTATTTGCTGGTAAGCAGCCATTCTTACCTTGGCTGTTTCTCGGACCTCATGGAGTAGGTCAAGATGTTCTTTAAGTCTCTGATCATTGCTAAGTGGATCGAAGTTTTTAACTCTTAAACTAGATAGCCCAATCTCCACTGGAATCACTGCCTCTATCTCAAAGCATATACTGAATAGAGTTTCTCGAGTTGACTCCTTGGGTGTAGTTTTGTAAGACCACAAAATTGAAGGCAATTTATCTGCCCAGGACCCCCTAACATCTTCCATTTTCGTCTTCAACCCATGCAATAAAGCCCTGTTAGTTACCTCTACCTGACCATTAGCTTGTGGATAAGCCACTAAAGTATGAGCTAGCTTGATACCTAAACTTGTGCAGTATTTAGTAAAGTGTTTTCTCGTAAATTGAGTCCCATTGCCGGTTATTATAACCTCTGGGATCCCAAACTGGCAAATAATACTTTGTCGCACAAATTCTATGGCATTATATTTAATTATTTTTGCCAAGGGGGAAGTGTAACGTCCCCGGCGCATCCACATGTGGATATTATCCGCTTTGGGCCGGGGGAACTTCACGGCGTCCCAGGCCATCACGTGGCCCGCACAGTTTTGTTCCTGGCAGACGGAGTCCACCGCCCCCAAAAGGCGTCCACAAGGAAGAGGTATCCACTCCCTTATAAGAGCACGCTTCGTTCACCTCTCCATCCGATGTGAGACTCTATAGGAAGTCTCTACCCATTTTGTAAAATAATCGATTCTCACAATAATGAACTTTCTTTGACCTGAGACCACTGGAAATGGGCTAAGGATATCAAGCCTCCACTGTGCAAAGGGCTACGATGTCCATAAGGTCTTCAACTCAATTGGTGGTTGATGGAGTATATTCTCGTGCAATTGACAATTTTCACACTTCTTAACAAAATCCATTGCGTCGTTTTTCATTGTAGGCCAGTAATAACCCTGCATCATGATTTTGAAGGCTAAATTTTTGCCTCCAATGTGAAATCCACATATGACAAGATGGACCTCACTCATGATATAATCTGCTTCCTTCGGAGTGAGGCATTTGAGATATGGGGTTGAATATGCTCGACGATATATTTTTCCATCCACAATAGCGTACCAACCTACTATCTTTTTTATGTGTTTGGCATCCTCGGGAGTCTTCGATAAAATTTCATCTGTCAAATATTTTCAGTATGGGGTCATCCAATTCTCCTAGTTCATAACCTGCAGAACTTTTTGGCCATGCTCTTCGATACTTGGAGTCCCTAGAATTTCTCGTGGACATCTTGAATATTGCTTAAGATTTTCAATGGCTACTGCCCTGGCTAGTTGGTGCCTTTTCCATTGTCTGCGCAGGAGATGTGAACTGTCTCCAATTTGTCAATGCTTTGATCCGTACTTTCTACTTTTGTCAAGTAGTTTTTAAGTAAGGGATTTGCTATGTCAAAATTAATCTGAATTTGGTTCACGATCAGTTCAGAGTCACTGTACACAATTACACGCTTTTCCAAACACTTTCTGGCCAGTCTGAGCCCAACCAGCAAGGCTTCATATTCAGCCACGTTATTAATGGTCGGGAATCCAAGCTTTAAGGAATAAGTGATCTCTTTTCCGTCAGGAGTCTCCATGACTATTCCGGCTCCACTCCCTAATTGCATTGATGACCCATCAACGTGTAAGGTCCAACAGGGCAGTTCAACTGTCTGGCTGATTCCTTCATCTCCAACAGAGGTGGCCGGAGTTTGGGTTGTGGTTTCAACGATGAAATCTGCCAAGGCTTGACCTTTGATCGTCGGCCTTGGTTTGAACTCAGTGTGAAACTCATCCAATTCTATTACCCACTTTATTAATCTTCTAGACATGTCAGGTTTTTTTAACACTACTTTCAAAGGCTGATCAATAAAGACAATTATCCTGTGAGCCTGGAAATATGGCTGTAATTTTCGTGCTAAATGAACAAGTGTCAAGGCCATTCTCTCTGCATGTGAGTATCGAGTCTCAACATCAGCCAACATTTTACTAACTACTACACTGACCGTTGTACACCTGGTTGTTCTTGGATTAAAATTAAACTTAGCGCGATCTCCGAAACGGAGAGGTACAAATACAAATCTTCATTTTTCTCTAGTAAAGTCAATAGAGGAGGACTACATAAATAATCTTTCAATTTCTCAAAAGTAGTCTGGCAGTCAGTGGTCCAGATAAAACCATTTGCTTTCGTACCCCTTAAAGCGTTAAAGAAAGGGAGGTATTTCTCCGCAGACTTGGCTAGGAATCGGGATAGAATTGCAAGCCTCCCAATTAATATCTGGACATCCTTCACTATTGCTGGTGGTGCCATATCTATTATTGACTTAATTTTCTCAGGATTAGCTTCGATCCCATGCTGAGAGACTATGAAGCCCAGAAACTTTTCGGAGGTCACTCTGAAAATACACTTAGTTGGGTTCAATTTCATTTGATGTTTTCGGAGTGTCCCGAAGGCTTCCTTCAAATCTTGAATGTGGTCACAGGTGACCTTACTTTTCACAAGTATATCATCTACATATACCTCCATAGTTCTGCTAATTTGAGCCTCGAATATTTTATTTACCAGCCTCTAATAAGTGGCTCCCACATTCTTGAGATCAAAAGGCATTACTTTATAACAATATGTGCCTTGGTCAGTCACGAAAGAGGTATACTTCTCATCTTTTTCGCTCATCCTTATTTGGTTGTATCCAGAATAAGCATCCATAAAGCTTAGTAATTTGTCCCCAACCATAGAGTCGGCCAGGGTATCTATTCTTTGTAGCAGGTAACTGTCTTTAGGACAGGCCTTATTCAAATTAGTGAAGTCCATGTACATCCTTCATTTTCATTACTTTTCTTCATAAGCACCATGTTGGAAAGCCAGTTAGGATACTGGACCTCTTTTATGAACCCAACATCGATCAACTTTTTTACTTCCTTACGAATTGCAATAAGTTTTTCAATAGAATGATTTCTCCTTTTCTGCCTGACCGGCTTGTGATTAGGGTCAAGCCCAAGCTTGTGAACTATTACATCTGCTGGGATTTTAGGCATGTCAATGGGAGACCACGCAAATACATCCATATTCTTCTTGAGGAAGGAAATAAGCTATTCTCAAAATAGCCCGGAGAGAGAACTCCTAATTTGCACATACTTCTCCGGATCAATTGGGTCAAAAAATACACGCTCAATTGTTTCACCAGATTGGGCCTGATGTAATGTCAATTCATCTCAATAGTCCAAGTCTTCAACTGACCATTCTGGTACTGTTTGAGAAACTAGCGTTAAATAATATGAACGGCCAGTGACTTGATCACCTAAAACATCACGAACACCTGAAGGTGTAGGAAATTTCATCTTTAAGTGTAAGAATGACATTACTGCCCCAAAAGCCGTTAGACATAGCTGGCCTAAGATGGCGTTATAAACAGAAGGCAAATCCACCACCAAAAAAGTGAGCACATAAGTCACTATTTTGGGAAACGTTCCCAATGTGACTCCAGTTATATAGTTCCCTGAATGGATATTGGTTCATTGTGCAGTCCATAAAGGGGTCCATTAGCAAGTTTAATTTGACTTTTCTTTAATCTCAACTTAAAAAAGGCATCCATATAGAACAAATTACTGCTACTTTTATTATCTACAAAAATTCATTTCAGTTGGTAATCAACCTCACCATTTGAAAAGAGCGCAGTAATTACAAGTTGATCGGAATGAGAAACTTGTACATGGCTCATATCGTTTTCATCAAAAGAGATTACATCATTTCTACCCTCTACCTTTAGCCTCTTTTTTTCTACATCTCCTGCCCGGTCAAGAGTATACTTCTTCTGCGGTATAGTTGATATCATATCAACCACTCCTACTACTACTCTGTTCCTAGGGCATTGTTGGTCTTGTTCTTCTCTTCCTTCTCCCCTACTAGCCTGTCATGGATTCTTCATGTATTTCTTGAGGTGACCCTTTTTGATAAGTTTCTCAATTTCTCTCTGTAAAGTCCTGCATTCCTCTGTGCTATATCCTAGACATCGATGGTAACACAGTATTTAGATTGATTACCTCCCTCTGGATTTTTGACTAGTTTTGGCCATTTCAGGAACTTTTTCTCTTTTCTCTCCATCAAAATGCTTTCCCTAGAATCATTCAGCAGAGTCAGGTTTATGGGTTTATATTCCCTTTTAGCTCCTGGCTCAAACCTGGACTGCTTCTTTAGGTTACGTGAATATCCATGATCTCCACGGTCTCCGCTCCTTTTCCTTCCATTTGATTCATGCTACTGCTGATCTTTTCTTGTTGAGGTAATCCCTCAATTCTGAATGATTTGGCCGGTTAGATTGATGACTTCCTGTAGGAGGTCTCCGTTCATTTCTTGAATAATGAGAATTTCGTCACTCAGGGCTTTCTTCCTCAGATCTCGAGCCTAATCGGCCCACTAACTGCGAACGATCTCCATCTCTATGATTATAATTCTCCCTTACTTGGTTAACAGGTTGCTCAGCATTTCTCATTCAACATCTCCTCCTCTTACTTCTTTTTGAGGTAGGAGTGCTTGCGGTTAAGACTGCCACTGCCTGTGGGACCACTTGTGGAACTTCTTGCTTTTGTTGCCCCAACTGGGCACAAAGAGTTTGGAACGCCTCCACCATGTTTGCTATTCGATCGTTTATAGTCTCCATCAAGATTATTTGCCGATCTTTCCCACACTATCTGCTGGAGGGTTGTTGCCAGGGAAAGTCATATCTTCGGACGCGTTGGTGTCACTTCGGTGTTTACCATGGTTATATGAGTGCGGTAGTAAGTTGGCTTTTTGTTCAATTTTTTCATAGATAGCGCCAATGATGCGCACCAGGATCCGGTTTGGGACGAGTCTCGAATACGTGTTCTTTATGAGTTGGATCTCCACTCCGTCTTCGATAATCTAAAATCTGCGCACCACAATTAAACCAAAAATCAGAGTATAATCGGGGCTTGTCCTCCGAAAGACACTCCGATGCTCAAGTCAGTTTTTATCTAAAAATATAGAGAGAAAATTCTAAAAGAGAAAAATCAAAATGTGTATTCTGTTTATAAGATTTTTAATGTAATCCTTCTTCATTCAACAATCCAAGTAAGGGATTTTTAAGCGGAGAGTCCTTCTTCTTCCTTTTTTTTTTGGGTCTCCTTTTCTTTTGGATACTCTTCCCCTTTATACCATGTCCAGATGCCTATTTTTCATGATGAGTGACGTCATAATGGATAAGATTGACTGGAAGCGTTTGTAATGGTTAAGGTTTTAGGAGTTCAACTAAAGCAGTTAAAAGCCTTCTGATTTAATTTGAGTGGTTATGATATCCAAGAGTGGTTATGACTCGTAGGAGTAGTTCAATGAATGGAACATTGAGCTTGTGTTCTGGACCACAATGCTATCCAGCCCATTTTATATTATAGTCTTGGTAACTTTTCTTTATGCAGGCCCATTAACAGTTATACCCATCAATATTGTTACCATTATGCATAATAAAATATGTGTTTTGTATGCATGATTAATTCAAATTCAATCTAAATTATATTTCTTCTTCTTCGTTTTTTAATTAACCTATTGTGCCTTCGTAATCGACGTCTAGTCATGTGAGTTTGATGTGCAAAGGTGGAATCGAATATCCCATTGCTCACTTGCAGTGTGGATCGTGCATTGCCAAATAAGATGCTTCGTGATTTTTTTTTTAATTTTTTAAAAATTTATATTAAAAAATATTTAAAAAGAAAAACAAAATAAAATTTCTATTTTACAAAATAGGAAGCCGAGCTCGTTCGGATTCGACTTACATATTTTTTTTACTATTCTTACCATTTTTAGATTTTATAATTTATATTAGTATCAGATATATATTACATAAAATTTATGTTAAATTACTGGAATTTTAAATTAGTTTATAATACGCCGGTGATTTTGAAAGTGTAATACTACATAATATTTTATTAGTATTATTTATTTAAATTTATATAATTTTTATAATTATAAATTTTTAAATTGGATGCGTCCCTTGTATATGGGTTGGGTTTAGAAAAGTTCAACTAGAATTTTTGAACTCTTTTAATCCAGTATCTATAAATAATAACAAAAATAATAATTTAAAGAGATATAGGACTTACTCTATGTGGTATTATCCGAAATTCTTTTAAGTCTTACACATCTAAAAATCAAAATTATGAATGGTGAAAGTAATAGTGAATGTAAGAGAATGAAAATATTACAAAATTAAAAAAAAAAACAAAAAGACAAAACAAAACAGAATGTGTGCTCAAATTCATGCTTCGAGACATTTGTTTAATTTGTTTTAAGAAATCAACTCCATCTATTATTTTCTTTTTTTTCAAATTCTTTTATCAGAAAGAATAGATTGTTATTTACAATAATACTTAGAGGTGGTTTTGGTTTGGACAATTCTCTCGTATCATTTGAATATGTGAAGTGGTTATTGACCATTCGATTTAGTTATTACATTACAACTTTTTAGTTTTGATAATAGAATCGTGATTAACAGTATTGGTTATGAGTAGTCCATTAGCAGTTATACATAAAGATGGTTTTGGTTTGGACGGTTCTCTCATATCATTCGAACGCGTGAATCGGTTATCGACCATTCGATTTGGTTATCATATTATAACTTTTTAGTCTTGACAATAGAACCGTGATTAACTGTATTGGCTGTAAGTAATTCATTAGCAGTTGTCTTGATGACATATCATATATTGGATAACACGTGACAGCCATTTATATTGGTCTGTTTTTTTTTCAATTTTATGATGCCTCAGACTTTTTTTTTATGGTACATAATGTTGACGCTTCAGTTTCAACTGTTGACAAAGGCTGTTGAAATTCCTTCAACCATTCCTGCAATTGCTGAAATATTAAGTGACCTATGAATTGCTGATACTCTCTATTTACTGTACCCATCAATCTCCATTTTACCATTTCGTTGGTAATGGTCATTGAAGGTAATTGATGGAATTGTCTTATAAATAATAAAAATTAATTTTGACCCTGGATACCATTCTTTGAAATACACCATCTAAGTGGAGGAAAGCAGTGTTCAGAAGTTCAAAACCACTTGAATCCAGAAATCAAAAAATAGAGCAAGGCAAATGACGGAAGGTTAATACGCGATCCTTTATTCGATATTTGTGGTTATTTATATCACATAAATTGCTAACACATGAGACATTAAACCTTTGTCACAATTGGATCCACAAATGTTTTGTCATTGTTTAGGTTTTTTTCTTCTACTCTAGATTTCACCCGAACTTAACAAATTTATATGGTTATTAAGACATATAATAATTATATATTATTGACAATGTGCAATTTATATAAAAATATGAGTTATAATTTCTCACAGCTAGCAGTAGTAAGGGTATATTTAGTTAGTAAAAATAGATTTTTTATTTCTACTTTATTATGAGTATAATAATTATTTTACAATTTAGTTATTTCTTTGGAAAGAATAAAAAAATTTAAAATAAATATTTATTTATTCAAAATAAAAATTAATAAAAATTAATTTTTTATTAATATTGATGGGTATCATAGGAATATGGCTGGCCCCAGGTCAAAGAATGCCCAAACGACCTTCTGGATGGTCAACTTAAAATTGCCTGACAGTGAGACGTGAATCGAGAGGCCCAAGATCGTCTGCACTCGGCAAGCGGCCACCCGCATCTGAGACATCCAACTCGAACGTTGATCGGATGCACCAGTGGCAGGCCCAAAAAGGTTTTTATGGACCCGACCCACTTAAGCCCATGATCTAGTAGGCGACCAATAACTGCTCTTTCGCAAAGACTTGCACATTCTTAGCTAGCACCCAAAAAGGACATTGACAAAATTAACGCCTTCCCATATCACGCTGATTTTCAAATCTCTTGCCAACCGGGGCTCTCCAACGGTAAAAAATACATTAAGGTGAGCACCTTGGAAAGCCGTCCACCGCAAGCAATCTCAACTTATTTAGCAACTGACGCCTCCCTGTAAAAGTAAGGCCGCCCAGAATAACGCTAGGGATCACACCTTCCAACCGAGGAAGATCACCCTGTCATCCTTTAAGTAAACCATAGAATTCTCATTTAAGGGACAGACAATCTCTTACGTACACATGGGCTCTTACGTACACAAGCTTACTTACGCAAACTCTGACAGAGGTAAGCTTCGATACATAAAAGATGAACTCTTTACTCAGAGAACGAAAACGCTAACTCAGACAATGCAAAGCCCTTACTGTAAAGACGCCCACGAATGCTGATAGGGTACTGGACAAAGGCTCATCATCTCTTCCTCTCTATCCAGGCATTCGTCCTCTAATCCTACCAAAAGGGCCTCCAGATTCCTGGAGACCTATTCGGCTTTCCGAGAGTCGTTCCCGGGAGCTTCCACGCTTTTGGAACTTCACTTCCTCATGCTCTCTGCGAGTAGGAAGCAATAGCTCACGTCCTCGACAAGCCAACACTCCTGACCGATCAACTCGCTCTCTCCCTCTCTTGCTTTCCAGCTTACCTTCCCTGCTTAGGAGGTTTTACAGACTTGAGTATCGGAGTGTTTTCAGTGGGACAACCTCCCGCCGACATACTGACCTCTTGTTTATTTTAGTGGTGTGCAGGATTCGAACTCAATGAATGGAGTCGGGTCAAGTAATCCAGACAAATCCGAATCGACTCAAAATCGAATCTAAATACGCATCAGATATTATTTATTTTTTTACATTCAAAGAATATTTACTCCCAACATAATAACTATTCTACCCCTTCTAAACCCTATTGCCACCAAATCGAAATTTTTCTTTACAGTGCCTCCTTCTCCATGAGTCCAGCAACATGCTCACTTTTGAAATTATGCCCATGGTAACTTCTTCTCCTTCGCCATTTCCGCTGCATCGTCATTCTTTTTCATATTTTCTCCACTTCTTCACATTTATTTTTTCTATTCATTCACCACCTCTACTTCTAATCTTATTGTTATTTTAAATGACTAACCTAATATAAAAATAATAATTTTTAACTTTATTTATATATTATTATACTATTTAAACATATTTATTCTATTATTCTATTATTTTATTAATTAACCGTAATTGTAAGTTGTTATTTTTAGCTCTATCAATATTTTGGTTGGACGGAAAAATGGAAAACCTGGCAAGGAATTATTTCTCGATTTTTGTGGTGCCCTTAGCTATGGATTTTGATTTCCCACTTGAAAGTTGACCTGTAAAAAAAAATAAAATATTTCCAAGAGGAAATAAATTTTTAACTAAATAAAACGAAATTCCTAACACAAATCAATAATTCCCATTAAAAAAAAGCAGTGCGTGTTTATTGGGATTAAGAGGGCTCAAACTTTTTTTTAAAAAAATAGGGATATTTATTTTTTTTATTTTTAATTATTTATTTTAAATGAATAATTACAATCTAAGCATTTAAAATAATTAAATTTAAATATTTTTTTATTTTATTAAAAAATAATTAAATTATTTTTATTTATTTAAAAATAAACAGTTAAGATACAGAGAATAAGTTTTTTCAAACTGTATGAGAGATAAATCTATAGGAGTTTCTTTATCTACATCAATTCAAAGAAGCCAACCCCGAGCGAAACCGTTCAAATCCTCTCTCCACAGTTTTCCTTTAAATCGACTCTGATCTTGATAATCGTCTCTCTATGATCACACAAGTCACGATCGTAAGGATCGTAAGAGGACTACAAGCTTTGAATAAATTTGTCTTTGTGTCCATGAATGCCTGAAATCACCACATAATTCTTATCTCAGACAGCTCTTTCGAATACAACCTTTGGCCCTTTCTCTCTCATATTCAATCTTTCTCTCTCTATAGTGACACCTCTACGTCCTTCCAAGAGACTCGTTGTTGCTCTAAGACAATTGGGTTCACTTATTATTTCAATAATATAGATTGGTTGATAAGATATAAAGCCTTTAAAATTAGTTTTATATTATATCTTATTTTTTCATTAGCCGATATAACTATTAAAATAATAAGAGAGCTAAATTGAGCGAGCTTTTCTCTGGGCAGTTTAGATTTTTTTTTTTGCTTTAATTTCATCTAAGAAAATAAATTTAAAATAAATAAGTGATTATTTATGATAAAAGCAATACAATTAACTAATATCAAATAGCTAAATAGATTAGACTACGTGGTGATTGAATTT
Organism: Nepenthes gracilis; assembly: GCA_033239525.1. NCBI lineage: Eukaryota > Viridiplantae > Streptophyta > Magnoliopsida > Caryophyllales > Nepenthaceae > Nepenthes > Nepenthes gracilis. The sequence goes on from BSYO01000004.1 coordinate 2,498,814, forward strand.
AACGTGTAAATAAAAGTTTAGTTTAGCTTTTAATATATCCATTTTTTTTAATTTTTAATTGACTTATTTTTTATTAGGATTAATTGACCTCACTTGCACTTGTCGTAGCTCTGCTCGTGACCACAGCAGTGAGGGAAGCAATTTTGCATGGATTCGAATTATTGATGCCTTGACAATTTTGCATGGATTCGAATTATTTATTCCTTGACAAAACGACACGTCCAAACACATCACAATCCAACCGAGAAAATTGCTCGCCTGCGTACGAAAATATACAATTTCTGCATTATATATATATTTTTTCTGTCTGTGTGTTTGTGGAGAAACTTACTCATCACGTCAATTGATGCAACACGTCGTTGTAGTGCTCCTCGAGTTTGATTCAATCTTGTCAAGAAAGACTTCGTGAAACATTCATATGATATATCTAAAGTATGACATTACTTTACAATCACGTAAATTTGTTAAATACAGAGAGAATTATTTTATAATGTTGTTCGGAGCTGGTACAATGGGTCCCAAGTACCGAAAACTCAGCAGGTAGAGCCCAATTTGCTGGATCAGATCCAAATATACTGGTTCAACGCAAACCATTTGAGATAAATAATTACCCTATCAATTATCTTGATATCACATGGTAGTAGGTTGAAACTGTATTATAGCGATTAAAACGGTAGCCAAGGCTTGAAAAATATCGCTTAAAAGTGATTGGCCCTAAAAAGTATTGAAAATGCAGTTCAAGTAGGGGTCGGGACAAATGATAGAAGGAGGCATTGCCAAGGTTTATCACTGGGGTACAAACAAGCCTTAATACCTGCCCAAAGTATCAGGCGAACGTATTTGGCGATAAATTTTTGATATTTATAATTAATGTAATATCTGATACCCTAAACATATTTTTAACTAAAGTATGCCACAAATAAAGATATGCACATAAAGGATAGTTTTTCTAATAAGGTACCCTTTGCCTGTAAAAAGGAGGAGATTTCACGAGTTGAACGAGGAACAGAAGAAAAGGCTTTAAACCTAAAAAATGAGAAAAAATTTTTCTCATATTTTTTTGTTAAATACTCACACAACATTGTTATTTCTTATGGATCACTACCAGGAAAATACTTTAATGATAAAACCTCACTTCCTCCACAGTTAGTCACTAGGTGTAGTTGCTCTTTTAATTTTTTTAAACAAATTGAGTATTTAATTACTTGAGCATTGGAGAGATTTCATAGGAACATTCCCTGGACTTTTAATCGGACCTTATTTTATTTATTGTGCATAAAAAATTAGTCAATTGCTTTGTATCACATTCTAATGCGGGCATTAAAAGAATCAGATCGATTTAATTTTTTTTATGTACATATTGAAGATGTTTAATATATATATGTTTTTAATAGTTGTTGGTGTTAGTACTAAATTAATATACTTGATATATTGTATAGTTATCAAGTCAAGGCTAAAATTTCGTATCTCTATTGTTTAATTTGTTGAAGGTATGAAATCATCTAGAAATATTTGGTTTATGTCAAGAAATTACCAAAAACAAAATAGCATTGTTAAGTGACAGAGTAAGAATAATTTTACTAGAGATTATCCATTCATGATTATCCTTACATATATATATATATATATATATATATATATATATATTACAATAATATTTATGAAGTAAAGAATGAATTAAAAACAGATTTTTCCTTTAAATTTGAATTTTATTATATAACTAATTCACTGTCTTAAAATGAAAATAGATATCTTTACTTTGTATTTTAACAATATTATTGTAAGTTGTGTGTTTGTGATGAAAGTCAAAATAGAATCAAAGATGATTTATGATGCATGTCTTGAATTTAGGTAGTCGTTTGAATAAAATTGGGACGGTCATTTGAACTTTTTAATATGAACATTATATACTAGAATAATTAATAAAAATTTATAGAAAATAAGACTTGTTCTCCTAAATATGTCACAACACACAAATTAGAAATTTTTTTAAAAAATAAAAAAAAATTCTAAAAGGTTGAGGATTATAGAGAGTAAGAAATAGATGATTTGGCTTTGTAATTTTTGGGACTCGTAAATGTGTTAAGGACTAAAGCTCTATACTTGTAATTTTTATAACTGATTTGGATTCGGTGTATTTATTTGAGAAAAATATGTGTATTTATAACCATACTATCAATCAGTATATCCTTTCTGAATATATGATTGCACATTTATTTAGAATTTATATTAATTAAAAATTAAATAATCTAACTGTTACATAAATTTTGAATCCAATACCTATTCATTAGGCCCAATAATTGTTCTATCGGTTTGACTATTCATTCCTTGATTTGTATAACAGTTTATTAAAATTAACTATTTAGATTTAATAACTAATTGATTATTTTCTATTTCAATCTTTAATATTATTAATAATTTGATAATTCAGATATTCAATAGTTTGGTTAGATTCTCTCATGTTCTTAGACTAATAACTCGGTTCATATTCCTCTATAGGTTGATGGCTTGTCCACCCTTTATAGCAACAAACCGGACCGATCTCATCTTGGGCCACACTTAACAATTTATAATATTATACTAACAGGTTCCCTCATGAGAATGAACAAAAATAAAATAGCTCTCTCAGTATAGTGTTCATTAAAGTATAAAAAAAGAAAAAGAAAAAATCAAAATAAATATTAATATTCTATATATGGAGAGTGTATTATAGATGAATTTGATAAAGTTAAATTTTTAGCATTTTTCTAATAAGTATTATTATTAAACCTATCAAACCAAAAGAAAATTATACTCGTCGAATCTACAGAGGATCCAGCTAAAACCCACTCTTCATATATAACACCAATTTAATTTTTTCATTTTTTAAAATCAAATAAATTATATATAGAGTGAAAAAAATTATGAATAAACTGTGTATCAAAACTCATTAAACAAACTTGTCTATTAATACAAAGAACTCAATCATTAAAAAATCCTAAAATATGTTAAAAGCAATATCTCACCACATATCAATCAATTATTAAAAATATATGATAATTATAAATCTCAAAACCAATTAAATTTAATTATACGTAAAAAATAACCTTGTATTTTCCAATAACTAGTGAAAAATCAGTGTATTATACATTTATGAGTTGATAAAATAGGGCGCAAATAGAAATGGTTTATATTAAATAATTAAAATATAAAGATATAGTGGCATAGTTGTTTTTCTAAATTTTTTTAGGAAATAAACAATTTTTGAAAGATGTATTTAAATATGTCTGTTTTTTAAAGTGGATATGGATTTTGAAAAATACTAAAAATATTAAAAGTGATGTGTCTAAAGGACCCGAATTATTATACGTATTTGAAAATTGTCTTATCACATCTGAACATATAAACAAAAATGGGTTTGATTTTTGTACTTTTGAATTTGAATTATATACAACATAATAAAACAAATAAAAGGTAAGAAGTATACGGGATTTACTTTTCGGTGATCTTTTTGCTTGGATGTGAAAGATATAAGAGAATGAGTGCGAAAATATAGAGAATAATACTCTTTTTTGTGCGTTAATTTGGTTGAGTGACTTTAGCATTTTTATACTCGTCTAATGGAGTGTCCTTAGTTTTTATGTAATGTTTAATGAAGTATCTGACATTCTCTCGTTTTGCAGTCTTTATCTGAATTCATTCTTCCTATCTAGGATAGAGGGTTTATTTATAATAAGATGTGCTATTTAGTTAGCAACCGAGAGAAAGTTAGACACACATCCAATTTAGCCAATTACTAAAAGCTCCGATCTCAATATTATACCCATGTGGGTATTTGACTACACATTCAATCGACTTGTCAATCGGATATGGGATCACCGGAAATGACCCATATTCCAACATATAGTTTTTAATACTAAGTGTTTCTTTTTCATTTTGTTTCTCAAATTAAATCAATTTAGCAAATTACTTTAAAAAAATTCCTATTGATTTAATATAGAAATAATATGGAAAAACCTTATAGGAATGATATTATATATATATATACAGTTAAAAGTTTGATGCATATTTTTTAATAATTTATACTAAAAGCTACTTTCAGGCTGGTCTTTCAATGGCAGCAAATCAGATGGCAGCGGCACCAGAGGGTTTATCCAGCCGAAGAGACAAAAAGAAACTTCATATTTAACCTAAGAGTGGGTAGATCTGTCATTTTTAATCACTAAGATTTAATCATAAGATCTCCCAGTTGAAACCCAATCTTAGACCGCCGCTATTATTTGATATTTATCTCCTAATTTTTAATTTAAAAACTATTAATTTTTTGTATGATATCATAGTTTTTTGACCAAATGAACTAGAAATCTAAACACAGGCACTTAACATAGACTAGATAATGCCTATCTAACCTTTTCAATTCATTGAAGACAATATAGATTAGGTAGGCACTTAACTTAGACTATATATATATATGTGGAAAGGGATCTAAATGAATGGTCAGGATAGAAATTTGTCTTTGTCAGCAATATTAGACAAAGAGTATGTAATGCTTGATTTTTTATATTTATTGACGAAGTCATAATTAATGTATATGAGATTAATATGATAAATATGTTGGTCAGATTGGGCGGCCGACTGACTATTGGTCGGAATAGGCGACCGTTTGACAAAGACACTAGAATAATACACCCATACACACTGTGAAGTAGAAATATGAGAAAAGAAATGAATACCAAGTATTTTATGTGTAAAACTCTTTTGAAATAAAGAAAAAATTACGGAATACTAAATCCACTAAAAATCACTACGTATGAGATATTTGTTACACAAATCACAGGAGGCGAAAAATAAGAACAGATAAAAGGTAAACGAAGAATTTTAACACTTTATTTTCACTCACTGCTCTCTTTCTTTTTCACTTTCTCTCCTTTATTTTCTCACTACCTTTTTACTTCTCTTTCTTTCTTCTTGCCCCATTGCGTTGAGTATGCACATACACACATGTATATACACGTCCTCCATCAGTATAAGTAACCATAACCCAATTTAGTGGTTGGTGCACAACTTTTAAGGTCTGCATGTGTGCTTGCGCACGCCCTGTCATGTAGCAAGCGGCGCATGCCTGCTCCTACAAACTGATCAGCGGTTGAAGTCCCAAAAATGATATCTACCAACTACCCAATCAAGCAGATCAACTGTACATCTTTTTGGAATATAACAGTCATTCAGACCTTCTATATTCAGTCGGTCAACCATGTTGACCATTCTCTCATTCTTGGCCAGTCAATCACCCCATTGACCGGTCATAGTAGTCCGTCTGGATTCTTTAGTAAAGTTGGACGGCTCATGACTTTAACTGGTTAACATATTGATCGGTTGAAGTTATCCGTCCAGAAGGTTCCAATCAACTATATTGACTGGAATTCCTTTTTCCTATAATAACACACATGTACTCCGTCCAAATCCTCCGGTCATAATGACTTCTATACGGGAGTGATTTTTAACAAAATAATTATATAAAAAATTTGAAAAAACTTAAAATTGATAGAATCAGAATTAGTGCATGATGGACACATATTTTCATACTCATGTATAGTTCAAGTAGAAGCTGTGTGCTTAAAAGGCACTATGGAACGCTCATATATAATTTGAACAAAATGTGTGGCGCATGAAATGCACTTGATATAGTGTTGTGTGTGGATGAGGAAGGATGTTTGTCCCTTAAGTACATCTGATGTGGCATTTGTATGTGTCTGTGTGTTTGGGTGACTCTGATACATGTTTGATCGATGCTTATGTACCGAATTGAGCATCTAATGTCTGCACCAATTATATCATTTTGTGTGGAAAAAGAAATAGAAAGAAAAGGGGGAAAGAGGAAGAAGAAGAGAGAGGAGGAGAAATGATGAAAATTAGAACTATTTTGTTTCAAATTTACTATATTTAATATTAAATGCAAGTATATTTAAACTATTTCTCTAATTTATTATTTAATTTCTTTAATCTTACCAATGATTATTATTTTACTCTCTCTCTCTCTCTCTCTCTCTATATATATATATATGTATGTATTTCATTGAATGTTTTAAAATTTTATATGATTTTATCAAATATTTAAAGATTTTAGTTATTTTTTATCAAACATTTAAATATTTCAAATGATTATATTTATATATGAACATATTGTATAGAAAAGTGAAGTATTTATATATTTGACGATGCATGTTCCATCTATGAAGAGTATTTGATGAAAATTTTATTTTGTTATTTGATCTAAGTTTATATTTTTATTTACGGATAAATAAATTTTATATATTTATTATAGAAGTCTTCATTTATTTTTATTAAGGACTATTCCATTTTTGTTAAAATATTTTCTATTAGGAATTTATACTTTATTATGTTACTTGTGATTTAGTTTGTATCGTCGGACTTGATTTAAGTTATTTAAATTTTAATTAATTTATAAATAATAATTATTATTACCTACTTAAATGTGATAGATCTTTTTTAATAGTCAATGATAAAAAAGCATCTTTTTAAACGGTCAGTAATAGCCACTTTTTCATTTTTAACTGCATAGGATAACTTTTTTAATGGCTGAGGGCATGGAGTTAATCGGGATTAAAGAGGATTCATCTCTTAAAGAGATGAAACCCATTTTTCTCCTAATCTTAGTCATTAATATTTAAATAAATTATTATAATTTAATTATTTTTTAAAATATAAAAAAATCAGTTACTAAATTATAACTATTTATTTAAAAATATATAATTAAGATATAAAAAAAATAATCTTCATCTCTTTAACCACCCCAACCCAACCTTTCAGCCAAGGTGGGGAACAACGTCGGTCTTTTTAAATGTCCAATTCTTAGCAATTTTTTACTTTGGCCGAAGATTGAATAGATTTGGGCCTGCGATAGATTATGCCAACTTAAAATTAGGTGGTTCTACTGCTTTAATTTCATGTATCTAAAATTTTACATGCTTTGATTAAGATATATTAATATTATAATCAAATAGAATTAAAAAATTAATCTAAATTGATTTTTTGACCTCATAAAATTATTGATAAAAATGATTGGTTTGGTCCAATTTGAATTATAAATATTTTGATAAATATACACTTTTTATTTTGAATAAATATCAAATATAAAAATTATTTAAATAGATTATATTTTATATAATTAATAATATTTTATGTGAAAATTTTTATTTAAAATATTTTGGATAATATTTTGATCTAAATATTACATACTTTTAAAAAATACATTATGAGTTTTTTTTCAAATAAAATTACTTTCAATAAAAAAATGTCATAGAGGGGTCCGATTTACGGATTATAGACAAGTATAATTATGATTTTCAATTGGGTGATCAGGTCATATCTAACTCGACCGGACTTAATAGCCACTAATTTAAATTCAAACCGATTTATTTTTAATTTAAACTTAATTTTAATCAGATTTATAATAATTTAACGGAATCTAACTCAGGTCACAAAGGTTTATCTACAAATGAAAAACAAAGAGAGAGAGAGACAGAGAGAATCTGAACAGAAAAACAGAGGCCAAGTTCAGAGCAAATAGAGATAATTTCTGGCGGAGATGAGACAATTTGTCCATGGACGTTTGGTGCATCTTAAATGTACAGATGAGGCAAAGACAGAGGCAGAGGCAAAGACAGAGCCAGAGCCAGAGCCAAAGCAAAAACAGAGTAATTGCCGGATCATGAACAGAGCCACCGAGCCACAAGTTTGCCATCAGCGACAATAAACTATGCGGCCAAGATCCGGATGTTTGACTCACCGGATTTGTTTATTTTAAAATTTTATAAAACATGATAAAAGATATAAAAATATTATATATAATTATGATAAAAAATTAGGACCGATTAAATTAATGGGTCTTACTAGTAACCACTTAAAATAACCCATAAAACCATATGATGGGTTCGGTGTATCCGACCTGAAAAGAAAAACCGCTCAACCGTTTCATCTTATCTACGGGCGATTGTCACTAGTGGTTGTTAATAGATAAGCACAACCACTCTCCATCTTTATAAATATCCTCATCCCAACGGAAGAAAGTGGAAGAAGAGAGAAGAAATGGGTATGCCTGGCAGGGAGAACTCTCCCTCCAGAAGGTCCCTCATAAACTCCTTCAAGGACAAGTCATCCCTCCAGGACATCGTCCACCTAAGATGCTACTCACCCGAGCATGCCCAAATATAAAATCCTCAACATATATTTTATTCAAAGCATACTTTATCTTCCTTTTTACTTGAGCGTTAGAGGATAAATTAGGGAGTGAGTCCGACTGTTTTCCTCTGATCATTTATTTTTTGTTGTATTGTGAAGGGGTTAGGTTAAAAGGTATAAGGATCGGATTCGCTTTGATTCGACATATTTGAAAGATCGAATGGTTCCTTAATTCGTTAGACAATTCGAAACTATGGGCACAACACCATATATTTACATAAATAATATTTTTATATTTGATGGGTCCAGTAATCATGGGCCCAATGAGTTAGACCCCACAACAAACCCATAATTCAATATAATTCTTTCAAAGCAAAAGTCCCACATTACTTTTGGAGGAACAGTGTATTTGTAAATTTTATTATAAAAGTAAGCACCTTCAAATTTTGAAGGACAAATTAAAGAAGCTCAAAGAAACTCAAAAAGTTCCACGAGGCTCCGGATGGTTCGGAGAAGGACGTAACCGTTACTAGCTAATCTCCAACGAGAGCGGGATGGCGGTCAGGAGGCCACCAGCCCTCTTCCCGCCAGGGAGTTCTCAGCCCTCCTCCAATCCAAAGGCCTGCGGCCTTTCGTCGCCAGGGAGCTTTCAACCCTCCTCCAATCCGGAGGCCATTAGCCTTCTGTCGCCAGGGGGCTCTCAGCCCTCATTCCCTCCAGAGGCTTTCAGCTCTCTGTCCCAGAGACAAGAGCATTCCGTCTCAAGACCCCTCCGACCTCGAGCAACGAGCCCTCCATCCTGGAGCCATGAGTCCTTCGTTCCAGAAACAAAAGCACTCTGTCTTGGAACCATGAACCCTCTGCCCCAGAGTCAGTAAGCTTACTATCCAAGAGTCAACCGTCTACTCATGTAATAAGGATGTTAACCCACTGAGGTAGCTTAGTCCTTCTCATTTAAGTTGTCCTTCTGTCGGGTGCATCTCTAAACCGTCTTTTGCGGGGCACCTCTAAGTCGCCCCTCTATCGGGTGCACCTTTAAGCTACCCTTTGCGGGTACACTTCTAAGCCGTCCTTCGCGGCGCACCTCTAAATCACCCCTTAACCAGGCGCACATCTAAGTCGTCATTCGCGAATGCACCTTTAAGCCACCTCTATCAAGCATACCTCAAAGCCGTCCTCCGCAAGAGTACCTCTAAGCCGCCATTTGTCGAATGTATCTTAAAGCCGTCCTCTGCGGGCACATCTCTAAACCGCCCATCTGTTAGGTGCACCTAAATCTCCCCCCCGCAAGTGCACCTTTAAGCCGTCCTTCGCAGACGCACCTCTAAGCCACCCTCCGCGGACACACCTTTAAGCCATACTCTACGGGAACATTTTTAAACCGTCGTTCAACTGAGTGCACATCTAAGCCGCCCTCCATGGGTACACCTCTAAGCTGCGCCTCTATCGGGCGCACTTCAAAATCGCCCTTTGCAGATGCACCTTTAAACCGTCCCTCTACCAAACGCACCTCAAAGTCATCCCCCGCGGGTGCATTTCTAAATCCCCTTTGTCGGGCGCACCTCTAAGCCGCCTATCTCGTGGAGTTTAAGCCTCCCAATACATCACTCTCACACTTCCCCCTATCGCTACATCTTTGCATTTCCGTCATGTTTACCTTTAAACGTGTATTCCTCTATTTATTGTGAAATATTTTTAAATTGAGTGTCAAAGTGTCAACGGGGGATAGCCCCCCGTTGATATCTGATTTCTTATTTATAATTTGTGTTGTGCAGATTTCAGGTTATTAGTGGCGGAGGCCGAACTCGATCCAGATCAACCGACAGCGGAAGATTGGAAGACTCCATAATCTGTACAACAATCGGAGACTCGGGATGTAATAATATTTAAAGGATTTTCTTTTTAAATATTTATAGTTGATTTAAAAAAATATTTGTAATTTACGTTTTCTTTTTATATTTTTATGAAAATATTAGTTTTCATATAAAAGTACTTAAAAATTAATAAGCTTATGGTACGGTCTTAACCCAGCTAAATTTTGACTGTGAAATAATTAACCGCCATTATGTAATATTTACAATAATATGAGAAATAACTACAATAATAAAAAAACATTACGTAGTATTTATTTTTGGAAACTAAAGATAATATTCACACTAATAAGCTCCAGTATAGGCATATTAATGTGTTAGATTGTTCTTAAACCTTTATCAAATATTTTAAATTTATCCATAAATTTTTAATTTTATAAAATATGCTATATTTTTATGGTAAACCTATTTTGCTCAATATTTTATCTAAATGATTGATTGAATAGATTATTATATTCTCATAACTAGAAAATCTTCTCTTATTTTTCAAAACACAATTTTAAAGATAAAATTAGGTACAATGGTAGCCAATACTATAATCCATCATTGATTATAATATATGATGCGTCTTGAATTCAAATTTTAAATAGATTCAAGTCAATTTGATGTCTGAATTCAACTCCATCCACCAAATTTGGATTCTGCACACCACTACAACAAATGAGAGGTCGGTGAATGACAAAAAGTTATCCTATCAAAACACTCAAATGCTTAAATCAATAAATAGCCTTCAACTTAATAAGGTAAAGAAAATAAATGCAATGAGAATATTGGGAGAGTGTCAATGAGAATGTTGGGAGAGTGTTTAAGGCGGTGAGCTGCTCTCGTTGAAAGAGGCTTTTGTTGGCTTTGTGAAGTGCTGGCTCTTAACACCGTGTTAGCTGAGAGTATGGTGACAAAGAGCGAATTATTTATTGAAAGCGTGAGAGTTTTGCAATAAAAGAGAGAGTTTGATGATGAAGGCGACTGTATGTGAGTATTAAGAGCGTTTTTATATGAGATCCAATGCGTACCTTGAAGTGAGAACTCTATCGGCTTCTATAGTTGAGATGCTGGACGGCCTTCATTGGATAGGAAGGCTTGATTCTCGCGCTCTATTGGGATTGCTTCCTTTCTTGGGTGGGAGCTTAATGGCGGTTATGACTCATTGGGCAGATTACTTTCCTTCTGTATTTTATAACCGTTAGGATTTATTGCAAATAGGAAGAAAATCTTGCGCTTTCTTCATGGGACGGACGCTGAATCTATTGGTGACCGTTACAATAGAGATTGTCTTTTGGGAGAGCGCAAAATCAGAGGAGAAGACCGTTGTTAGTCGAAGACGGAAGTGTGGGCCGAATTGGGCTTGACCCACGTGATACTGGTTCTTAGACAAGTCTACTGTGGCACTTCCTTGGCCAATGAAATATTGATCGTCTCTTATTAGGCGAGGTTAATCCGCTCATTATCGTCGAGCTTTCTTTGGTCTACTCGGCATTTCATTCGGTCAACGGCTGTCATTGACTATCCAGGCACATATGGCCTTTGTGGATCTAGGCTGTTCATCTTTCTTGGGCCAACCCACTATGAACGTATCCATCAATTTATAATATGAGCTATATTGATATTTTAATGTACAAAAAATTTTATTTTATTAGTGATTTTGAAATGTTTTTAAAAAAATTATTATATATTTATTCAAACAATAAATATCGACTATTAAGTTTGGGCTGGTTCTAAATTATTTTTTTAAAAAATAGGATAACACGTAATTTGATACGGATTATATACATAGAGAGAGAGAGAGAGAGTCGTTTTATTCATTGGCAAGGATTATTGGGTTAATCAACAATCGAGGCAGTTTAATGCGAGTTTAAAGATCTTTGACTCGGAGATGAATTTTTAACAATCTCGTTAACGAACCACTGAATATTTTGATCCGACGAGCCACCAGTGGCCACCGCACCCCTAGCCGCCAGCTTCCACTCGGTGGCCTTAGCCCTGAACTCCGCCGCCCTGTGGCCGGAAACGACTTCCTCGATGCATGTCACCAACGCTTGACTACTTACCACGCCATCCTTCTCCGGCCAAACCCTCAGCCCAACGCCGAAAACATCAGCCATGAGCTTAGAATTAGTGGGCTGATCGCTCCATTGAGGGAAGCCAATGAGAGGAACCCCTGCGCTGATGGCCTCCAAAACAGAGTTCCATCCACAGTGGGTTAAAAAACAGGCGATTGATGGGTGTGATAGCACCGAAGTTTGGTGGCACCATGGAACCACCATGCCTTTCTCTTTAATCTCATCCAAAAACCCTTCTGGTACTTCTCCTTCACCTTCATGGACTGGGTAATCAGGCGGCTTCACCACCCAGATGAAATCCATATTCGTGTTTTTCAGAGCATTCGCAACGTTTTCCATCTGCGTTCTCGAAAGCACTGCTATGCTGCCAAATGCTGCGTAGATCACTGAAGATTCGGACTTTTGATTAAGCCAATCCAAGCATTTGTCCTCGGCCTTCCACATGTCTATCCCAATTTCAGGGATCTCATTTTCACCCAGAAGCTTCGTAGGGATTAATGGGCCAACAGATTTGATGGACACGAGGTTTGAGATTCCATCTATGACGTCTTTCTCGAGCTCGTAAAACGAATTGGCCAAAACCCACTTGAACTTTTTGATGTTTTCGAGTGTTTCGTAGACTAATATGAGAATACTGTCAAGACGGTTTGAAGGGAGAAGGAAAGAGGGAAGATCTACAGTGTTCAACAATGGAATCCCTGGCAATTTTACGGTAATTTCAGGGTCTTCTGACGTGGGTAAATTGCTTAATTTGTTGACAAAATGGTAATATATTGAAAACAAAGCGCACGGCTGAATCCAGATCAGGGCACACGGGGTTTGATGCTCCGCTGCCACGTCCGCCGCCCACGGCACAAAAGGGGTGGCAATGATGCAAGAGAATTTCGGGAAGCCCCTTTGATAGAGGTCTTTGATCAGGTTGGATAGATTTATGGGCCCAAATTTGGATAGGCAATCCATGTAATTATTTAGGTTGGTTTTCCGATCATAGTCAAGGCTCAGGCCGTCGGAGAAGAACTGGAGACTGATTCCGGAGATGGTCATGGCAGTGGCGGTTGTGTCGGTGGTCGTCGAGGAGGAGTGCTTGAACATGCGGTGGCGAGCGAGTTCGGTGGTGGCAAGTGTGACATGAAGGCCTTTAGATTGTAAGCATTTTCCGAGTCTGAGCAGCGGGTTAATGTGGCCCTGTGATGAGAAAGTCACCACCAGAACGTTAGTCTTTTGTTCTGTCTTCTCCGCCATAGCCATCGCCGGAGAGAGAAGAGAAGAGATGGACAGAGGGCGGTGGAGGTGGCGGCGGAGGGAATGAAAGATTTAAACGATGAACAGTGTTTTATAGATCTCAATTCGCATGGCATGAGAAAAGTCAAACGGTAGCGCTGTTTTAAAAAAAAAAAAGTTAAACGATGAACGGTGTTTTACAGATCTCAATTGCATTATTAAAAAAAAAAAGAAATGGTTTTTATTTTTTTAAAAAAGGAGGCACTTTCAACCGTCCGATAAAAAATACATTCGACGACTGCAAATAAGTTTAAAGAAAAAATTTTTTTAGTAAAAAAGAAAGGACATGTAGCCATTGGATCCTTTTTGCATCCAATGGCTGCGGCGTTATCCGAGAAGAAAATAAGAAAACCATCGTCTTCTCCATTTGTTTCTTTAGTATCCTCTCTCTCTTTCTCTCATTTTCTTCATTTTGCTGAGCGGCGTCATTATTGTCGTTGTCGCCCCAGCCGTTGCTGTAGCTTGAGAAAAAGAGTCGCCCTAGCCATCTTCTCTCATTCGTCTTAAGGTTTATTTCATCCCCAGACAGAGATTTGCTTATTCCTATAAGCAAATTTCTTTTTTTCTCTTCTCTCATTCATTTTGATGGTCAACGCACAGCGAAAAAGAGGTGTTGTATGAGCCTCTGGAGGAGCTGAAAGAGGCGGCGGTGAGGTGATCTTAGAGATCATGTGTTATTGTGTAGACTCCAGGTAGAGGTGATCTCAGTAATCGAGACTTTTAGATAGAGACTTAAGATTTCTTTTGGTTATGTTACTATTCGACGTTCATTAGATTTTTTTTATTACGAGAATTGATATTTTGGATATCAATATCATTTATTGAAATTATTTATTACTGTTATGAATATTTATTTAATGATATATTTATGATGATTATTAATTGTGGCTTAAATGATAGTATTGAGTTCATTTAAATTGCTTGATGACTTGTAATTGATGATTTCGGATGATTTGAGACCTTCACCATAACGGTTCGAGTCAGATTCGGGGACTCCGAGCTTGGGTCGTTACATACTGGATTCATTATGGATCCATCATTAGCACTTGCAGTGCTTCGAATAGATACCGTATTGTGCCATTGGGACCAATTGACTGTTTTTAGCATACGACTTGCGTGCATTGCTCCGGTGGGTTGTTAAAGTAGTTTTTACAGATACTCTGGCCTGTCGCCTTTATATTCTGGGACTTGATCCTCAATCATGGTCTGGCTAGCCAGCACCTTGGTGTCAGGCAATCCGCTTCTTATGACTTAGGTTGTGTCACTAGTCCGTAAAAATTTATTTTGACATGGAACTTAGATGGGCAATGGTGATCGTGGTGGATAGGTAATGGGCTGCTCTTGGCTAGCCCCCATCACGAAAATCGTGGCAGCTTTTGTAAAGTTTTCATCGTTGGGCCGATATGGGATGTTGTTACAGGAATGGGCTTGTTTAACCTCTAGGTCTGGCCTCTCGTTCCATCACAGCACCTTGCGAGCATTGGTGTCAACACTTTGGAAGCCCCCGAGGCAGATTCTCGCTCCAGCGAAGGAATGATAGCACGACAAGGGGCCTAGGATAGATTCTGGACAAATTCTGGATTGAATCTTATTGCTGTCCTCGGATAAATTTTAAACCAAAGATTGTTCCATGTCCTCGGACATATTTGAGACGAAAACTTCGTTTCTGACCTCTGCCAAATTAGAGACGGAGTGTTCATTTCTATTGACTTTGGCCGAGACCAAATTAGAGACAGAATTTTCATTTCTATCCAATTCATCCTCGGTAGACGTTATTATACGTTAGAGACAGAATTGCCCAAATTTTTTATTTGAGTATCGGATAATATACCAAGTAGTGAGTCATTATACGTTAATCTCTTGTTAACTGTTATGGTATACATGATCTAAATTATAAAGATTTAAAAGTTTGACCTAATTTATTTAGATGATTATCCAAATCATAGGTACGCATTAAAGTTTAATTTAAAATGTAAAATTTTAAAAACATAGAAGATATCAAGTATGAAATAAAGTATGCTCTATAATATTTTTCAAAACATTTATTTTCTTCATATTTTATCCAACTAAATATAAGGGATACTACTTATAATATGAGTATGTTTCAGTATTATCTAAAAGTATAAAATATTAAATTAAATTGGTTAAAATAATAAAAGATAAAATTTATATAAATAATCTTAATTAGTAAGATATAAAATTTTATTATTAATAATGAACAATGTTACACTTATAATCTCCACGGCATCCTTCTCTATTTATCTTTTAAATAAGATTTCAATGTATTATACTCATTAATTGAACATAGTATTTTCATAACGATGAGATTCCGTGAATTAACAATATTTATGGATTAAAGAAGCTAATTTGACAGGTTAGCTATGCAGAAACAATCATACGATCAAACACAATGGCTTTCTAATTTATACCTTTGAATCATTTATCAGTTATATTATATTCTATAATATTTTATCTATTTATTTATATAGCAGATATAAATAAAAATTAATAAATTGTACATATCATGTTATATAAGGATATACCAAGGTTATTCAAATAATATATTCAAGTTTAATTCCATAGCAATGAGAATAACCTCATTATTATGGGACTTAAGTCATTTGTCAAATATTAAACAAAATTAAACTAATTATCAAACTGCCAATAATGAAGTGTGGGAATTGGCGAAAGCGCGAAAAATTAGTTGGTATAACAAATCACCTGCAAAATTCAGAGTAGGTAAGCAATTTGTGGGATTTAGACTAGTGAGTGTCGTCAGCAAAAGAAATATAAGAATGATATTCATCTTATATATATTGTCATTACTACTATCAGGTCATTGAATAATATAATGAGTCGAGCTCTTGTATTCTGTTTCTTGGGTTTTTGTAACCATTTCTTATAGTGAAGATTTATGGACGAATCGTTCCGTAATATTTTACTTTTATTTAAAAGAGAGTTTCCATGTAAAATTATGCGAGTTTCATTTTTTTCTTTGTTATGCAATTATTGTTTATCTGCCATTTGTCGTTATCATTGTTATTCTTTCCTCTTAGTCCAACTGACTTGCTGGCTGACCCCAACATTACTACCTATTTCAGAATAAACATATAGTAATCTGATTATTTAAAAATAAAATTGAGGCGATAAGTTCTTTAACACCATGCTTCACTGTCGAGAATAGAAGTTACTAAATAAATACTAATATCAACTATTAAAATCGATACATAATCCTTATAAGAGATCTGATTATGATGATCAATGCGAACGAGTTGTTCGTTCTCATTTCAATAACAGTTTCGCCCTACATTAGGAAGAACTCAGGCCCCATTAGCAGGTGGAACGTGATGTCCTTCAGCAGGAGGACTCGGACCTGTATCAAAAATAACGAAAACCCGAGAATTTTTTAGCTCGTCACCTCCTTTTCCAACTAGCCTCGGTACCGACCTCTTCATCCCCTCAAGAGAAAATTTACTGGCAAAATTCTTGCCACCTTCTCCACTTCTGCCACCAGCCGAGCCACCCTTATTATCGCCGTTCAACGGCTGCGCCGCCTTTAGGGGAGGAGCTGATAATACCATGACAGAAATGAGAAAGCACAATGTCATTCCAAATTGCACTTTACTACCCATATTATATATTAAAACAAGCTGGTTTTTGCTCTGTATGATTGTGGGCAGCCCTAGTCCGAAGGGCTTTATCTGTAGTTAACCTTTGGCCTACGTAAACTCGGCAAACAAAATCAATTAAATAATAATTTAAAATGTGGAGATAATCGATCAAGAAACCTCGAAACCCAAGAAAAAAATAATGCAATTCTCAAATTTCACTTCATGTATCGATAAAGTTTAGTTCATGTATTAATTATATATAAAAATATGTAATATTATTTATTATGTAATAAAGTATGTGTTGTTTGAAGGCAAACTTTGAACTTTATACTTGGAATGCCAAATTAATAAAGGAAAATAATAATTGTATTTTTACTGTACAAATATTATACAAAAAATATGTGATGCATCTTTTGATATGGATTATCAAACGTGTTAGAGACATTTGTCTTATTGGCATATTCCGTGACCATATGTATTATTTTATTGATGTCGGGTTGTGGGTGGTCGGTTTAAAATTCATTAAAATTCATTGGTCCGCCCTCCACGCGCTAGAAGAACTCTAAGCTAGCCCCCGCTAGCAGGTGCCCGCTTGCCACTCGAGCACATAATCCGTAATGGGGGCTCGGATGCTGTATCAAAATCGAGCCTAAAAACCAAACCCGCTGATGCATTTTTAACTCGCTCACCTCCTTTTCCAACTAGCCTGGGATCTCGGCTCGAGACCTCGGGGTTTCACGAAACCCTACGGCCGCAAGAGCAATTGGGAGCGCCTGGCAAAATTCTTGCCACCTTCGCCACTTCTATAAATATTGGCTTATGCCAAACCCTAAGGATTCAAAGCTGAATATTTTCTGCGCCTCCTTTGAGGAGAAAGGCTCTTGTGCTCCATTGTGATTGTTCCTTTTGAGAAACCAAAAGCAAACTTTGTCATGTTCTAAAGGTTTTCTCTTTACTTTTTCTATTTCTTTCACCATTAAAGCTTTCATCCTTCTACCTTCGTTGGAGACGTTGGTGCGTTGAAGAAGGAGATCCGTTCGTGATTGGCAATTCATCTGGCAGAGAGGAAGATTGGCTTTGGCCTACGGTGTCGGTTCGTTGCGACAAACAAAAGGAGTTCCTTAATAGGGATCACGTGTGTGGAGTAAGTCGGCTCAAGAAACCTCGTTACCACCCGGGCTGTAATGATTTTCATAATTGCATTGTTCATGAATCCCGGAAGTTTTCAGTTCATGTATTTTCATTATATATAAAAAATCGGATCTTTATTATTATTTATTATTGTTGTTTATGTTGTGTTGTTCGAAGCTTATTAATTAGTTGACATCTTTATAGTTAAATATCCCAAATTAATATCGGATATTTAATTTAATTAATTTATTTTATTGCTTCCGCTATATATTTAACGGGGTCGAAACACGGTAGCACCGAAACGTGCTTTTTCAAAACGAATTAGGGAACCACATAATCTTACTCGACAGGTTAAACTAAAGTTGAATCTTGGATGACGGAATAGAAGATGGCGGAACTCGCTCTCTAACATATCAACCGATATTTAAATCATAAATTTTTCTATACTAGAGAGAAAGATGGAGGAATGTGAAAATAATATATAAATGCATATCCAAAGGAATTGAGTATTTGATAAAAAGTTAGGCTCAAATAAGTGCGCTCAGTGGAGAGTGACTTGTAGAGAGTTGTGCTCGATGGTGAGCAGTTTAGATAGAGAAGTGCACTTGGCAGATTGGAAGCAGCTTAGAGAGAGATACGTTCTATAATGAGTGGCTTAGAGAGAAATGTGCACTCAATTGTGAGCGACTTAGAGAGAGAGGGGTGCGTTCAAGAGGAAGCTGCTTAAAAAGAGAGGTACACTCAATGAAAAGTAACTTATAAAGTAAGGTGTGCTCAATAGGGAATGACTTATAGAAAAAGGTGCGCTTGACGAGAAGCGGTTTTAGGAGGTCTCAATGCATGTCGTCACCTAAGACCGGAGAATGTTCTCCATCTTCATAAGTTGAATGTTCACTTGTTTACTTCAAGGGTTCAGAGTTTAGATCCTCTTTTTTAAAAGAAGAGATGTATTTATTGATGGAGAGTAATTAGCTAGCCTTGAGGGATTCACGTCCTTGCAACCATGAGTAGTCAACATCCATACCCGCGATCTTGGGCTGCAAGCGCTATAACCCCGTATCTCCGAGTAGCCATCATTATGCTCCCACTCTTGGTACTCTACATTGCCAAAAACCCCTAGGTGATGGGTTGATGGCTATCGCCTACAATCCCTGCACCTGTAGCCACTTTAGATCGCGTGATAGTAGGGGTTGATGGATTTATTTGTTGAGGTGAAATGGGCTGTACAGCGTTCGCGGGCCTGTCCTTAGGCCATCTATAGTGGATCATATACTAATGGGTTGCTTAGGGTTGTGTTGTCCTTGATTTTCTGCGGCCGACTTTGAGCATTGGGTTTTGCAGCGCTTTCATTGGGCTGTGGCTTTTTGGGCAATTTTTTTCCACAAGGTCAGACTCTGAGTTGGTATGCTAGATATCGGACCTATCAATATGGAAAAAAAAAAAAAGAGGGGAAGCATATTTATATTTTTAAATAAGTGATGATATTACTTAATTTTTTTTGAATAAATAATATACAAAAACATGAATAGTGTCTCTCAATTTGTAATTTTTATCATGGGAAAGCTGTAATTAGCGGTCTGTCCTAACAAAAGAAAATTGTTCTACTTTAAAAAGTTTAACTCATCTATTAAATATAAAAATAGAATCCGTAAGTTTGAAAATTGGGACCCATATTATATATAAAAATACTGTATAAAAATTGTCTATATATTATTTGGTATTCATATACAGTATCAATATTGCAACATTGTATTTTGGAATGTAATTTTTAATAATTCTTTTATCTGTTTTAAAATGAATTTATCGTTTCTTCTGAAATATAGATTTAATAAGTGTTATAACCATTTTTTTAAATTCTTTTGTTAATTAAATAAAAACGTATTAAGTATTTGTTTCTATCAATAATTAATTGAGCATTATTGACCTCTACATTCAACGACACACTTCTTGGTCATTCACGTCTATATTCAGTTATAGGTCAAGAAGACTAATTAGCTAATTATTAATTAGTTCAATTTTCAAGATCTATTTGAATCGTATGATTAGAAGGATAATTAATTACTAATTAGACTGCTTTATATATTATCATGGACCATAATCTTATTTGAAATATATATATATAATACGTATTTGAGATTTGAATTATAGTATAAATTAGAGAGTTTGACATTATATTCGGCTAGTTCGAAAGAATATGGGTCTAGTGTTTATAATTACAAATTCAGATCCTGTGTACCACAATAATCCAACGAAATATAAGAAGTATACGAGACTCATTTCCTAATATATTTTTACGTGCTCAAATCAATAATCTTTTTAATGAAAATTGAAATATGTGAAAAGGAAAGGAGTAAGTGTGGAATTAAATAAGCTAGGAGGGTGTCTTCCAATAATCTAATTGCACTTGCAATATATGATTATTTGCCAAAGTATATGACGCTCCTCCCCTTGATTGGGAGATTTGTATTTATAACTTAGATACCAATCAACCCATTTATCCGGAATTGGTTTGACTGTTGCTTGAAGTGTTATGTTGCATTGAGTTTTAGTCGTTATGTTGATTATGTAATAGCTATTTATATTACTTTTGTAATCGTCTAACAGTTAGTTTTTAACAATTATTAGGCTATTACAATATGATTTGGTGTAATTGATCATCTATAAATTATACGTAACTGTTCGTCAGTATTAAATGTATTATTTATTATTTGATCGGGCCATTAAAAACATCGATCCTCACTATCTTCAGTCAACCGGTTACTTGATCGGTTGGTTGAACATTCAGCGAGGCCACTCTCGGAACCGATTTCATATCTAGTTGATCAACTCAAATTCATGTTAGATCAAAATGTTTTTATTTGGACTATACCTAATGTAATTTTAAGGGGATAAATCAAACTCATCTCATATTTCATGGGTTAATATATTTTCTATTTTCCTAACATTTTAATGTGATAATTGATGCACAATATATGATTTAGATGTCTTAAAGTTATTAAATTTCTATTTATTAGTTTTTAATAAAATTTTAAAAAACCAACTAATCTCACCAATTCCACATATTAACTAATTTTAGTGAGCAAACAAAGTAGTATCAATTGTTAGTGATTAATTGGTTTGGTGACCAAAAATCAGAACTGTTGGATCTTACTTGGAGATAGGCCAAGAGTAGTGAGGCCCAATCAAAGGAACACTAGCCCCATTGAACAACAGGCTCAAAATCCCGCTGTGAAGCCTAGTAGATCTAGCCGCGCAGTCCACGTGACTTCTCAGAACAACGACCAATTAGCGCACCGCTGCAACTTGTTGAGACAGCTGCAGGCGGTAAGAGCCTGCTCAGAGAATGCTGGCCAATGATAAGAAGGTCAACGCTATAGGCCGCGGCGCACGTTGTCCTCCCAAGCCACTCAGCCAATCCGCACACGAGCACCAGACCAAACGTGGTCAACGCTCGATGACGGTCTTCGCGCCACTACAATGCGACAATTGATACCGTTGCAACTGTCAGTAATCAGCGGCTGGCGAATCCTAACTCGTCACATGTTAGGGGTTCTCGCGCCCATGGTTCTCAACTACGGAGCCTATAAATATCCTTTCCCTCAACAGAAAAATGATCCGATTCCTGATCCTTTGATCGAATTCCTGATCGCAGAGAGAAACAAAAGTCATCGACCCTAAAAGCCTCTATCGAGCAATTTTAGTGAGTCACTCCATGCAGTGCAATTTGCGGAGCCTAGCTTTCTGCTACCGTTCAACGAGTCCTATACTCTTGCATCCTCACACACCCCACTGCAGCTTTACATTTACTCATACATCTCTCTGTTTATTGTAAAAAATACTGACTTAAGTGTCGGAATATTTTCGGTAGGAGAACATCCCACTAACTTCTGACCTCGTATTTATAGTTTGTGTTGTGCAGGTTCCAGGCTATTAGCGACGGAAACCGAATCCCATCTAGATCGACTCACAGTGAAAGATGAAATGCTTCTTAATTTGTACAATAACCAGAAACTCGAGACGTAATAAGAATAATTATTTTTTATAAGGTTTGTATAATTTTAAATTAGATTAGAGATAATAATTTTCTTTTAGTAAATTATGCTTAATAGATGCACCAACCAAGTTTTTGAGAAGACCCATATTTTTGCATGCAATTACTTATTTTAAATTTAACTAAAATAAATATTCTTAGGTGATAAAATTATGTTTATTATTATTAATTAATTAATTAAGAAAATTAGGAAACAAAAAAATATCGTGGGCCATATTTACTTTGACGTTCATGACGTCACACGTTGCCGGTGGTTGTGGAAGGCTTTATTGTTGCATTGGGCCAGGCAGGGAGATGGGCTGGCCTTTAGCCATCCAAACGATGCGTTTGATACCCCTTGCATTTTCACCAGAGCGCCATGAATTTCGGGGTCATACGAAAAATGGCAGAATCAAACACCCTGCTCCGTCGAGCTTTCCTCCGCGCTCGGACCGCCGCCTCTGCCTCCTCCTTTTCGTCCTATCTATTCCTCAACCAGCAATTTTACCATGCGTCGGTACCCGCGAGCGATGCTGTGGCTGACGATCGATTGATGGAAAATCGCGAAAGGCAAAACAAATGGTTCACTCTGCCGCCGTTTGATTCCACCGTCGACCCGTCTTCGTTAGGGAAAAATCTTGCCGGTCTTAGTCTCCTAGAAAATGACGGCACCACCGCAACCACCGCTGCTACCAACACGACGGCTCTCAAATGGGTGCTACGGTGCTGCCCGCGGCTGCCTAGGTCACTTGTACAGAAGCTATTTCGTCTAAGACAGGTCCCTATCTCTCTATATTGAAATTTTTTCTTGATTAGGGTTTTTGGAACAGAATTTCCTCACCGGCTTGTACCGATCTTCTTAAAGAATTCACCGCCTCAAAAGAGCCAAACAATCCATCGTATTTTTTGGGAATCAGCGAACAACCTCTACTTTTTGGTTATCTAGGGGCTGAATCGGTTTTTTTGAAATGAATTAACGCGTAATTACGTCTGATGTAATTTATAAATCTTCCGGAAAGTGTATGGTAAGTGTGGCTTATGTCCTTCGAGTCATTGTGAATTGAACCAAAACTTTGAAAGGCAATGAAAGGATCTCTAAGAATACGAAAAATCGAAAATTTCTTGAGATGAATGAAGAGGAAGAAGGAAAACCTTGCCGCTTTATCACATCTAAATGGCTGCCATAGAGTTTTTACTTTGTATACATTTCATAACGATTTTAATCATCCACCAACCTGATTCCTTCTCAATTTGACTGAAACGCAAGTTCATACTCTGTTATAGCATGTTTGTCACTTTGTGCAGTGTGACAGGTTAGAAGAGAAATCTTCAACGTCGCAGATTCCCAATTTAGTGATCGAGCTCAAGAACGTCTACTGAAAAGGGTATATTCATTCTCTTACTCCAGGTTTCAATCATATTTCTCGATATCAATCCTCCATTTTGTTCAATTATTTATGGCATCTGTTGTAGAAAACCTTCGATTCACATGATGTTTTTCCATGGGAGCAAATTATCTTTTTATCTGATAACTCAAATATTTGCAAGGTGGCAGCTAAGGACATGATGAACCAAGGAGATCGGATCCTTCTTCCTATAACTGTTCAAGAGTTTCCTATTAAGAAACACGAGTGTCATTGCAGTGAAGAAGAAATGAACTTCATCCGTGGCCTTGAGATATATAAGGTTCTGTAATTATAAACTCCTTGGCCTTAAAGTATATTATGGGCGTGTTGTAAACCCATGATGGTTTGTGCTTATTGAATTCAGGATGGTGCTATCATTGCCATTAACAAACCTCCAGGGATGCCAGTTCAGGTAATTAGCAGATTTGCCCTTTTGTATGGTTGACTTTCAGCTTGCAGATATAGCTTTCAATCTCCTACCTCTCAACTTCTTCTTTTATAATTTCATGCCAAGTGAAATCAAATTTCATTAGGGTGGGCTTGGCATCAAAAGGAGTTTAGATGAACTGGCTGGTACTTGCTTGAGATATGACTACTCAGAACCTCCTCGGCTTGTGAGTTTTAGTTAAATTTTGTGATTTTATTCATCTTCATATGTTGGATTAGCAAGAATGCATATGATAGATTGTTTCGGGGGACACAAATGTCACCCATTTGTCTGATGTGGCAAATTCTTGGGAGCTCAGAAGCAGGGAACGGAGGATGGGAAAGGGACATGACAACACTCCGACATATTATTTATCTAAAGATGAGGGCATAATATGTTGCGGATATGCTATCTAAAATTCATAGTTTATTTATAAATATGATAATATAACTATCCTACTTTGTTGTAAATTATTAATTAAAAATTCATATTTTTTGTTCCATCATCTAAGAAAAATTATACGAAGAACTAATTTGTAACTGACCAAATACAAATGAATTGTCCTACAGCATGTCTCACACAATAATAATAAAAAATAAAAAAAGAGTAGGTAAGGGCACTTAGATTTTTTTTTTATTTTTAAATTATAAAATGACAATTTTTAGGTTTACATTGGGAACGCCAATTTTTTAAAATTTACAAAGTAATCCATCATGTTAAAAATATATATGGGTGTCTTAGAGTTAAAAATGAAAAATACGTATTGGATATCGACACAATAGCCCAATAGAAGTGACGAGCTAGGGTTGGGAGTGTTCATGGGAGCTTTTCTCTCTTGTTGGGTTTCTACGTGAATATTGTAAAATACTGATTTGTTAGTCTTATATATCAGAATGTCATGCTGCTTGAGAGACAGAAAAAACCTCAAAATTACCTGTAAAAAAGGGCTGTTGTTCCATGTATTGTAATGTTGAGGGTTTTGTGCCAATGTAAGGTTCACAGGCTTGATAAAGATAGCAGTGGCATCTTGGTGATGGGAAGGACACAAACAAGTACCACAGTCTTGCATTCTCTTTTCCGTGAGAAAACTTTTGGAGCATCAGATGATGTGAGTACATCTAAATCCTTCTTTTCACCGGGTGCTTATTTAATTTTAAATCGAGCATGATAATGAAAGGTGCTTCAGTGTTTAGTTCTAATTCTTTTTAGAACTTCATTATGAGCTCAACTTGAATTTGGTATTTCATATTTTAATGGAGATTGCTGGTCGAAAAAGAATTCTGCAAAAGAGATATCTGGCACTTGTTATTGGGGTTCCAAAGCATGCAAAGGGGTTGATCTCGGCACCATTGGTAGAGGTTGGATAGTGCATTACTGTTAAATCTTTCCATTACTATGTCTGATTGTTATAGTATCTTATTGTTTTTTCTTGCCAGTTTGAAAAACTTGGAACTCGGTTTTGCAAGTGCATTCCATATGCCATTGTTCCTGATTTAGACTGAAATTGGCAGGAAAAAACAGATTGTTGGAGGAGGGTTACATGGCCCAGCAGAGAGAGAGAGAGAGAGAGAGATGCACTAAGTGGGCTGTGCCATGCCAGTATGGCACTAAGCCATGGGCTGCCTGACTGCTTTCATGCCAGGCAGGAACGGTTACATCTCAGGCCATGCATGGCGAGTGACCTCCTGGCCAACGTGGTTTTGGCTCAACTGTCCTGTGCCAAATAAATGCGAGCCGGATGGGCCAACAAGAAAAATATTATATTAAAAAATATACATGAAAGGGTTTTGAATAAGAAAACTCTTTGCTTTTATTTTTTATTTTTTATAAATTTTTAAAAATCAAACATGCTATGCTAAGGCATGGAAAGAGAATTAGCCGTTGAAACATTGAGCATCTATATACTCTCACGATATGTTCACTTCCCTTTTTGTCATCTTTTATTATGGTTTCATTTGTCAGCCCCATTTTGTTGCCTCACTGTTTTAAGGAATTTGCTGTCACTGTTTTCAGGTCAAGGTGGATGATGGGAAATCAGAGAGGATTACGGTCACTGATAAAGCTACATCTTCTAAGCATGCAGTAACCGAATATCGAGTGATCAAAACCTCTCACGGTTGGCTTAATTTTTTTCCTTCTTGGGCTATCTGGTTCTGTTTCCAATCCGTAAGATGATTTTTGTTGATGATTTATTGTCTTTTTTGTGGTATCTATTGTACTCTAATTGCTTTTTTTCCCCTTTGCCACCAAGAACTCACTACAAAAATTTAATGGATGATGAGGATTTGTATAATAAGCTGAGGAGAAAAAAAATGATACCAGCTTTGGGATAGTGCACAAGGCCCTCGCATTATAAGATTCAGACAGTATTAGATGTAGACACTATCTCCCTACATTGCAGAAATATTACTTTGGTGAGCTGAGTCCATATCCTCCGTTGCTATAATGGAGCAACCTTATTGTTTTGCACCAAGATTGACCATCTTAAGTTACATTATGTGGAACGGTCTATATGAATCTTCTGCCATTGTTTTACCTGCATGATTTTGAAAGAAAGAATGCTTGGTGGTAGTTTTCGTTAGTTGAGTGACAAGGATCTGTGACTGAGATTCAATTTCTTGCCGGACTTTCTGAATTCCCCTGCTATATTTGCATTATCCTTTAATGGTAAAAGTGTTTAATACTGAGTCTAGTGTTAATTTTCCAGATTACACATGGTTAGAGCTGTCTCCACTAACTGGTAGGAAGCACCAGGTATAGATTGAAAACATATAGTGGCATGTTTACTTCATTATATATGATTTACTCCAAATCTGTCTAACGATCTCTTGTTTGTACATAATCGCCGGCAATGTAGCTTCGTGTACACTGTTCTGAGGTATTAGGAACTCCAATTGTAGGAGACTACAAGTATGGAAGACAGGCTCATGAAGAGTGGAAACCTTTACCTTACATGAGTAGTAGTCTCGATGATCAGCTTTGCAAAGGAAAGATGCTCGATTTCTGCTTCGATTTTGATCGAGGAAGTATTTCCGAGCAGCAGCCTCACCTGCATCTTCACTGTAAACAGATGGTTTTGCCAGACGTTTCTCTCGCTCTTCAGCAGGCGCCACTAAGTTCAGATCTTGACTTCTCTGAATCGAAACACCTCAATTTGGTAGCTCCCTTGCCCATCCACATGCAGAGAAGTTGGTATATTTTGAATTCTTCGGCAACCGAAGGTTCCAGCGAATTGCTTCTCCCTCGTTGGTAATTTTCACATCTTCTAATTTTTTTATTATTAATTTTCTAGGGAATTTTTTAAATTTATTTTTCACTCTAAAATTTATATATTGTAATTTTTTTAAGAAAAATATTTAATGCGTTCATGAATATGGGTTGTACCATTTAAGGAGCCATTGGGTCTTTTGTGTCGGGTTAACCTCAAGCGGGTTTGGCTTTCATGTCTGCTAACCTGGGTTATGTGCACCACAAACAACAATTAAGAGATTAGAGGATTGGTAGAACTCACTTCCTGATTTATCCTTCGAAATTCAATTCAGAAATCTTTTCAACGGATTGAAAGATGCGAGAATATATGAAAATAAATGAATGTATTTATAGCGGGGAAGTGAGTTTTGTGGAGGATTAGGTTCCAAGAATGTACTCGGCGGGGTGGGACTTTGAAAGGTGATGGAAGGTTAAGCTCTGATGGTATGCTCAACGTGGGTGGCTTTAAAAGTTGGAGAGAGAGAGAGTCGTGAGATCGAAAGAAAGTTTAGTTCTTTTTGAGCTATTGTATGCTGACTTGGGTCGTCCTTCTCATGCGATGGCGAAGGGTATTTGTAATGTTTTGCAAAGATGGCGTTGACGTTAAGGTTTGTGACAGGTGTCTTACTAGGATTCGTCGACCTGTCTCAACGATGGTAGTGGATGTGTCATTTGTTGCCTTGTGATGGTGATGCAACTGTGAGTGGTCCTTGCTGACACTTGCTAGGCAATTTAGGTTGGTGATTCGTTGAGCCACTAGGAGGTTGCAGCGGCAGCGCCCTTTTTGCTAGAGGTCGGCGAGTGTGGCTCTCATCTCTGAGCACTAACCATGGTTACCAATAGTTGGCGTATGTTGTGTCAGTGCTTTCTTCGCTAGTCAAACTGTTGCCGTTAAGTTGGAGGGCTCTCTGTGCCGTGATTGACCGAGCCGTAGTGGACTACCTGGTGGCCTGGGCGGTCCCTATCTCTACTAGCCTATTATATGCCAGTTGTGACTGGATCTATTGTAAGGCTTTCTAGGCTTTGGTTTTCCTTGCTGATGGATGAGCTCATTCCTAGATCGGCCCATAAAGTTGTCGGACTCGGGAATACTTTTTAAAAACAGGCATTTACTTGGAGTGCCTTCATAATTTAAGCTTCGTACTCATCTTTTGTTTAAGCTGTGTCAATGTGTATATATTGTTTAACCAAAATATAAAAATTATTTTTTAAAGTATAAAAAACAAAAATGAATGCATTAGGAAAAATAAGATCTTGTTAGTAAGCTAAGAAGTTTGAATACCGAGACGTGATAAGAGCTTAGCTTGTCAACATTTTGCTTTTTAAAATAATTACATGATATATTGGGGTCATGTTAGCTAAAATTATAATTATTATTTTTTGAATTGATAAAGAATATAATTTTATACTAAATAGGTAATAAGAATCATATTTTTTGTTTCCTTATAAAATAACATATAATAAGTGATGTATTATTAAATCTGAATTATTATATGGATTAGGGAACCAATAATCGGTTTGCTTGGCTTGAATGATTAGAAGAGAGTTCGGTCTTCGTATGTTTTGAATTTTGATGTTGTGTAACGCAACAAATAGATGGTCAGGATTAGTGGGATTTATTTTTAAATATATCTTTCAACGTTTAAGTCAGTAATATTTCTTTGTTGAAAGAAAATAGAGGATATAAAGTAAGAATGTTTGTAAAATGATTTTATGAAGTACATTTAATGAAAAGCGTCTTAATGAAAGAGAGAAAATATGTTTCAAGATTTTTAGAATTATCCCTGGCTAGCTTTTTTGGGCTTTTAGTTGTCTGTCTTCTTTCCTGTTAGAAAGGAATGATATATATAGAGCTAATGGACAATTGATTTCTCTACCAACTATGCATTAAACCATCTGGATGGATAAGAGGATGTCGTTTGGCCAACGGTTTTAAACTGGTAGGTGAGTCTGTTAAGCTATCCAGATCAGATACGAAAGTTGTCTGTTCCAGTTTGTTAGAGTTGGTGTCGTCATCGTACAAGAAGTGAATTGTTCGAATAAAGTCGATGGACTTATCTATTCACTTTGCGTTATATAGGCTGATTGAGACTTTATTCAATTATGGTCGAATTCATGACGGACCTTCTTCTTACGCCAGTGGTAATTATATCTATCACTAAAACTTAAGTAAGATACATTAAAACTGTGATGCCCTTTGACATGGCCGAGGGTCAGTATACAAAAGTAGATGACGATTTAAGTTACCTCAAGTGCTCGGCAATTAAATCTATAATACCCAACTAGCACATATATATATAGACGCATAAATAATAAAAAGAGAGAAGACGGACATAATTTTTGCAATATAATTTTATTTTTTTACAAAAAGTACAAGTATAAGATACAACATTTATTCCAAGGGAGGATTGTTTTGAGGCTGTGGGGTCTTTGACAGTGGTTCCCTAGACTCCATATTATCCCTAGGACGATATAGTACATCTAATCTATTACGGGCATTGGCATTCGTTGGATGAAATATGAAAATAGAAGTGCTTAGAGCCCCCATGTTAATAATGTGTCTGCAAAATCCGATACCGTCCCAATATTTGTACTCCATCACCCGCCCTATATCATTCGGATTGATGGAGATTCGAAGCTTGTTCTTCAGTCTAAAGTTCTGATCACGAAGAAGAGCATGCTTCTGCTTTGCTTCGGATAACTCGGATTCGAGATGAGAAATACGCTCCTCCAAGGCTACAAACTTCTCCTTCTTGATATAACTTTGAAGCAGGTGGTCTGCAGTAGAGACAAGACGATGTGTCAGTTCTTGAAATTGTAAAAGAAAAACAAGTTAAAAACTACAAAACAAACGACAAAGGAACTCAAAATAAGTTCGGCCAATACCTTGTAGGAACTTCCAAAACTTCTTAGACTTCTGGTTCAAAGGGCTCTACAACGGCCATCTTAGCCGCTTCACTAACTCATTTTGCTAAAACTTTCTGTCGGACCTCAAATGTTGAGGGATCAGAACCAGACGCTCTGACTGCTCCCTCAGATATTGCTTCCTACTTGGCCTTAGACACAGGGCCCTCCAAGCATGGCACATTTGCCATTTCGACTCTTCCCTCGACCTCATCCTCATCTCTGGCATCGGGCGCTGGGGGCTCAGAGGTAGGTTTCTTGGCAACCTCAGCAGGAAATTCTTGGACAGTTACCCCTGGGACACTAGCCTCTAGAACTTCAACTTGTGGCATTTCCTCAGCCTCCCCAAACTGTGTCTCGTTGATCCAAGAAGCACCATCGACAAAGTTGGCAAGAAGGTTAGGCAGGGGCTCACCAGACAGAAATGGCAAAATGGTCGGCTCCCCATATGAAATAAGGGTTGGAGTTGGGATAAGAACATCTCCTACTCCAGCCTCATGGTCGCCCATAGTAGCAGACTCCGAGGGCTCACAGCCTTCATCAGGTCCGATGACCCTAAACGTTTTGGTCAAAGGAGTAGGAGTTGGGCCCGATCTCACCAATGACCTCTTTGCCCTAACTAGTTGGTCGATGGTGGCTTCGTCGTCGTCATCGTTGGACCCGACCAAGGCCTCTTGATGCTTGGGTGCTTGAGCAGAAGACTTATTTATATGTAGTGGCCTTTGCTTCCTTTTCAGCTTCCTTTTTGGGCCTGACGGCACATGAGGTGCATTCAACCCTTTCAAAAGAGGTTCTCATTTGGCCTGTGCTAGAGACTCAATCAGCTGCTATCGATTCTTTTTATTCTCATTGAAGGAGCCAACTTTTTCCTTGATGAGGTCTGTTGATGCTTTTGCCGACTCCTCATGCTTAAGCACTTCGGTACTAAAAGATATCGTAACTTGGCCCTCTTCATTGGAAAGCCTCCATTCAGAGGGCATCGCCAAAAAGAAAAAAACAATCCTTCCACCTTTTAGTTGAGTCGGCTTCACTTCTAGGTATATATTTTGATACTTAGGTTAATAATTTTTTCAAAAATTTAGAATGTAGCTGAGATTATAAAGATGAAAAAGATAGATGGAGGGCTTAACTTCATATTTAACAGAAGAATAATTGTATTAGAGGATTATATTATATTTCTTCCTTTTTGGACCTTGTCTCCCCCTTTCAGAAAAAGTGAGATGTATTATAATCACGTTGTTAGCTGATGACAGTTTTATAAAGAAGAATAATTAGTTTTTGATTTGACTGATTAGACTAATTGAAAATCAATTAGTTTAATTACCATTATACACGTTTTGATCGTATAGTTTTTTAAAAACAACTCAACCGATAATGATAAGCAATTAATATTGATCAATTAGGATACTCTTATCGGGATTAATTGTAAAGTATGTAAATTGTTCATTTATTTAATCACTTGGTTGGATTAAACACTCATATCTATTCATTTGAACCTATGGCTTAATCTGTTTAATAGTCATTTAATCACTTAACAACTTAATTATCCTTTTAATATTAATTTATTTTAATTAAAATTGAGTTGAGAACATGCTCTATATTATTTAAAATTAGGTCTAATGACCTAGTTAATTTTTTATTTTTTTGTGCTTATTTATGAAGTCACCGTGCTAATCAATTGAGTTAGTTTAATTAATGCTATACCAAACAAGTATATATTTTTTAATTTTACTAATATAACAAATAGAAGTTTAAAAAACAAACAGTTGGATAAAAAGGAAAAATACTTAGGCAAATTTCTACATATTTGCATCAATCTCAATGACGACATATAATATAATACCGGCCCTCTCTCTTATGCAATTTACCCATATTTACAGTGAAAAAATATCGAAAATATTTTCCGGTTTTTAACTATATTTTTCCACTTTTAATTTTCCAATTGTATTTTCAATATTTTATTTTAATAATTCTATTCTGTACAATTCACTTTTATTGATGTTTGATATAAAAAAACCTCAAAGTTAATACTTATTTAAAATATTTACCTTTTAATTTTTAAATATGTATATATTTCCATATCATATAATTCTATTTCCATATTCTAAGAATAAAATTACCATTAAAATAAATGCGCTCTGGATTTAAATTTTGAATAGGTTAGGATCGAACTGTTTGTTAGATTTCGATCGTCGTCCGCCAAATTTAAGATTCTGCATACCACAACTTAAAATGAGATATTAGGTGATAGCGAAATTTGGTCCAATAGAAAATACTCCGATACTTAAGTCAGTATAAGGCCTTCTAAGAATAAGAAGGTGAAATGCAATAAATGAAAAGATAGATGCTTGGAATGTGTTTGAGAACATAGGTGTACTCATGGAGAGAGTAATTTGATTTAAGATTGCTTGTATAAAGCAATTTTTTCTCGGTACTCAATTCGCAAGAGACCAAGTATAGAAAGAACAAGGGAAAAAGCATTGAAAAGTTTGAGAGCGTAGGAAGCTTTTCTCAGCTTTAACTTGCTAGAGGACGTTTAGTAGGCAAAAGAGAGTGCATATGAAGTGAATCTCTATGGCCTTTTAAAGCCATGGTCTTTCATTACCTTCATTGCGTAGCAAAGCGGGATATCTGACTTTTGTGGAATCGTTGCCTTTTTGTGTGGCTGCGAGCACCATTTCTGACTGTAACAGTCAAAAAGGTGGATCACTTTTCTTTTACGCATGGTAACCATTAGAGTTCCCTGTGTTGATTTGTGTGCTTTCCTCCTGAGATGCGTTCTAATTTTGGGAGGTTGTCGTTACAGTAAAGATTGCCTTTTTGAGAAGTGTGAAAAATCAAGATAGATGACCGTTAAGGTTTTGGGAGGCACGTGTAAGTTGACTGTGATTTGGGCTGTGTTTATCTTGAACCGTAATTTGCTTATTTGCTTCTTTTTCGATCAACGATAACGTTGACCGTTCTCAGCGAAATTGAGCCATTACTAATCTTGGGCCACTTGCTCTTTTCATGCCGGCCATTTAATGGTGTCTCCATCAAAAATAAAAATAAAATTGAAGAAAGATAAAAGGCTAATTTTTTTAGTATTATTTTTCTTGACGTAAAAAGTCGGTACTAAATCGACTTCTTTTATTTTAAATAAAATTAAAATTAATAATATAATTAGAAAATGATAAAAGGTGACCTTTTTGTATTATTTTTCTTAACGTAAAAGGCTCGAAGTAAATAGAATGCCAACCGACTCTCGTTCAAAGACCGTATTTCCATTTTCCGAGTCCTGACCAGTTCAAATCCTGCTTCAGTCCCGCCGTCGATAGGCCGCGCCGGACCTTTCTTCCTTCTCTCTGTCAGAGTCTGACGCCGCTTGCCTCTGCTCTCTCTCTCTCTCTCTCTCTCTCTCTCTCTCCCATCATCTCTATTTTTTTTGTGCTTATTCTACGTCCATGGATAGATCCTAGGGCTTCATGAGCCCCCCTCCCCCACTGGGAGCCTGCTAAACCGGAATGTAAGTTCCGATAGCTTGATTTTTTTCGGTTTCTATATTCAGGCTGATTGCTGATCCTTGCTCCTGTTTAGAACAACGTAGAATTTTGGACTGAAGAGGTTGACTCTCTCTCTCTCTCTCTCTGTACTCTCTTGTTTCAACTTTTATTTTCTTTTACTTGAAGCTCTTGAGTTGAATCCTACCGTATTCTTAAATCAGAGTTTCGAATTTGTAAATATTTTCCCCTGAAACCGCATTTGGAGTTGCATACAAGGCGGATTGATGGAGCTAATCGTGTAATTTAAATAAATGATTGCATTGATATATTTCTTGATTACATCAAATTATTTTAAAGATACAAGGCACAGATTTCATTTTAGAAAAAGGTGTAAAAATGCACAATTTTCATGTGCAATCTTTTTTTTTTTTTTTTAATTTTTTAAAATTTTTTTTTGAATTTAAGTAGCATTCTAATTCATAATCCACCTGAAGTGTGCATATCTTGGCTGAAGATACATGATTTGGATGGAAACGTTGAATCACAGACTCAAATTAGAAACTCTTTGGTTGTAGTTTTTTTCTGATGACATTGTCCACGATCACTGCCAAGAACTATTCGACTTGAAGATTCCTTCTTTTGTGGATATGCTTCCATATTAATATTTATAATGTCACGGTAGAGCAATTCTAGATGCGCAGAGAAGCAATAGGGCAAGATATAATAAAGAGATGGCATCGATGGCTGATATAGTCATATAGTCACCAATTACAATGTTAAAATTGTTCTACCAATGTGATATCTTCATCTCTTGATCATCTTTGTAAAATGATACTATTATTATCAACAAAATGCTTTTTCTGATGTTGACACTCTGCTCAAGTCCAGTGCTTTGACCAATGCTTATAGGTACACAGGAGTTTACATTACCGAGGCAAATACTATACTTGATTTACCTTTGTAACACCGACATTCACGTCCTTTTGAAATTGCCTATGAGGTTCAGAAGTGGCCTAGTTCATAATCCTCAAATGGTCTGCTTTTCAATCAATTGATTCCTGATCATATCATGCATTCTGGATGTTTATGTTTATGCTTGGTCTTGCAGTTTCAGAATGGATTGGACATATGTGCATAAAGCGTGGGAAAAGTGGGCAACAAACAATGTAGGCAATTCTGGTGAGCTAGCTGAATCCCTTGGAGTTATGATACTTTTCTCAACTCAGCTTAGTGTTGAGTAAATTTTCTCCTATTTCATCTTGAAGGTCGGCCTCTAAAGGCAGCTTTGCTTATAAACTATGACCCAACTGGACCATCACGCCTCTTGTCTACCATGTAAGATATCCTAGTTTTCCATGATTCTGCTTAATTATACCATTTTGTTAGCAGTGCACTCCCTCTCCCTTCTCTGTGTGTATGTGGATTTCAGAATGTTGATTGACGTAATCGTTTTTATGGATAGTGAAAATAGAATAGGCTTTGGTTCAAGTGGCACTTTTCCATGATTCTGCTTAATTATATCAATTTGTAAGCAGTGCACGCCCTCTCTCTTTTCTCTCTCTGTGGATTTAATAATGTGGATTGAGGTAATCGGTCTTATGGATAGTGAAAATGGAATAGGCTTTGGTTCAAGTGGAGTTTTTCATGATTCTGCTTAATTATATCAATTTGTTAGCAGTGCACGCCTTTTCCCTTCCCTCTCTCTGAATTTCATAATGTGGATCGACTTAATTGGTTTTATGGATAGTGAAAACGGAATAGGCTTTGGCTCAACTGGCAGTTGTCTCTTTTGTTTCATGGTGCCATTTTATAAACCTAGCATAAAATGATCCTATTTTATTTTATTTCATTTTCTCTATTATCCTTTTCTAGTCATCTAGACTAAAACAGTTTTCACTGCCATTTGTGATAGTATTGCGTCTGGGTGATGAGTATGGAAGGTGTTGACAATAGGAAAGCAAACATAATTTATGTCAGCTTGTGAATTATTCAGCCACAGAATCAAATGTACTCTGAGACGAGGGATATATGTGTGTTTTATTTTATTTTTATTTTGTCCAGTCTATTTGTGCATATCATTTGAAGGGAAACTTTGGAACTTGCAGTGCTGAGCAAGAAGGGGTAAAAGCAAATCCCATCGAAATAAGTCAGTTTGTCACTTTCATAAAACGCAATAGGCTGCAGAATGAAACCTTCCTTATCGGGCCAAATGAATGTAAGTCTGCTCAAGCTGCTTCTTTGTGTAAATGGCACTTCTATCACCATTTTCCTTATTATGTCGACAATGGCCTTAAATGGACGCTGATAAACACCCTTTCATTTCGGTTGAATTTGATGCTTCCCAAATGAATTGATACATGATACAGGTTCATTCCCTGCAATAATTTGATTAAGCAGGCAGGTTTCTGTTTGATTACTCTTTTTTTTTTCGGATTGATGAGTGAGTTCTTACCATGCTACAGAGATAGATGTCAGATTGACAGTCTATTCTTACTGAACTAAGGGACCTGCTTTTCTTCCCCATACTGTTATCATATGTGGAGTAATTAACTCATTCGAACTGTGAACAAATATTTGATTTTGCATTCATGGGACTTCTTCAAGGAAAAATACATGGCCCATTCATGATAATTTGCTGTTTCCCTACAGTGTAACATCTTCTGATTCATTACTTTATTTTTCTCCTTTGGGCAACTAGAAATCTAAGACTTCTCATACTTTTTTTGGTTGCAATTTTGATGGCAGACATGGTGACATCAATTCATGAGAACTGGTTTCATGGGAGGTGCATGAACAGTTCTAAGCCTTCTGGTGAAGGTGTTGTAGTAATGCAAACAGCTGCATTCCTCTTGGTTGCTTTGTAAGCACAAAATACTTTACTTTTTGGTCTACTTATATACTCTGCACGAGTAGATTTCAAAACCATGCTGTCAGCTGGTATACGCAGACACTAACCGTCGAAAAAAAAAAAACTTCTCATGCACTCACAATCAATTTGCAGATACAATGGATCAACTGGTTCAGCTTCGGCTGCCGTGGCAGCTGCTGATCAATTTGCAGCTCAGTTGGGTCGGAAAAATCTTTGACCAGAGATTCTGTAGTGTTACAATGAAGATACCACAGACAATTTAATACTTCCCATCCTCAGTTCCTCTGAATTCCAGAAAATTTGGGATGTCAGCGTTCAACCAATTGAAATTCTCGTTTATTTCTTACTGTGTAAAGGGTGCAAGCTAATACTCCCAGTAAGTTTACTGAGACTATTACTAACACCAATCCTTGAAAATGGCTTCTTTGGGATATGTGGGTGAGGTTGTCTCGGAGATTATTTATTGTGGCATTGTTATGGTTTTTCTCTCCTGATCGAACGAATCATACACTAAACAATCCATTGGATTAAATTGGGTTGGGGTTCTCATTCTAAAAAATATTCATTCTATCAGAAATAAACAATTATTACTAGAAAAATGAAAATAATTATAACTATGAGGAAGTATTTTGTTGGCCACGGGCCTAAGCGAAGCCACCCGGCATCGCTAGCAGCTTTCCACTGGCATCGGCAACCCACCCATTGGCAACCTTGTTAGTGCTGGCAACCTGCTGCTAGCATCAGCCACCCACCCTGTGACTCTTAAGCTCCATACAGAGACCAAATAGCTCTGCCGTTTGCCAACACCATTGAAAATCATTCAGAACATCTTTCATTGTAATAACATACTATAAAAAGTTGTACCAAACAGTGATTGCTAACTCGATAGCTTTTATAACAGTCTTAGAACAAAATAAAAAATAAATATTCTCTAGAAAGCAGTTCTTTCCCAAAAATCTCACTTTTCAAAAGAGCTAGAAAAAGCAATTTTCAAATTGAGTAACAGATAACCAAAAATGATATAAGCAGTGCTTAACAAACCACCCAAGGCAATGGGCCTAGAGAATTTGAAGCCACCCACCTATAAACTGTATGGAGTTCGCAATTGGATTGACCATTGTTTATAAGATCCCTCTATTCGAATCAAATGTAAACCAAGACAAACAACCTCACAGCAGATCCGAACAAGTGCGAACAATTGATAAAGGACTCATCTCTGCATTCTCTTCTTTGCCGGATACCAGAAAGCACTTGAAGAACAAAGAACATGGAAGATTCCACAATAAGACGGTCGATCAATCCATCCATCGATCCATACTTTCAAAACATATTATCATAGGGGAACCTTCCCGTATTCGTTAAAAAGTCAGTTCTTCATCTGTCAAAGCTCATTGTATGGTGGTGATATCTGAAAGAGTTAACCTGAGGACTACTATAGCCATCGACTGAAGTACATATTCATCGTGTATCTTGAAGGATTAAAGCCACTCAGGATCACTGTGGAGCCATCCACACACAAATTCAATCAAAAAAGGGTTGGTTTCGGAATTAAATACTCAGTAATCAGCAGCAGCAGCATTTTGATACTTACAGATTGGAGAAATGATGATTACAAGACCAATAGGACAAAGGAAGAAGGTTGTCCTCTCCAAAAAGGGCAGTGCTGCATTTTATACCAAAGGCATCACAGGAAATCAATACATGTGAACGTGATAATGAATCTTAAGGGTTAAGAATTTAATCCTCACAGTTACAATTATTAAACATCTTAAAATCCTAACCATCAAAGTTTGTATGATGAAATACTCATTATTGGAAGCATGACATGACTCTAAAATAGGACCCTAACAGTTTTCATATATAAGTGTGTGTACATGATATGCATACCCACATGCAGCCATACCATCCACAAATCTGACAATTTCATTAGGAATTGCTCTTTCCCCCAATTTCTACTGTGTGTGTGAGAAAGAGAGAGAGAGAGAGAGAGAGAGAGAGAAGTGCAAAAGATGAGAAAGAATTGAAGATGTAATAGGCTTACCGTCGTAACCTAAAAAGTTGAGATAATGATAGTAGGAGCAAGCCACCATGAAAAGCAAATTTGATAGCAAGACAGGTATGAATCCATGCGCCACAAGGAGAGGTGATAAAAAATAATGTATAACTGCCATCAAAAGAAGTAATATAAAGTACAATTCCATTATCAGGGATGTAGTGGACTACAAAAAAGAGTCCCCCCGCCCCCCCAAAAAAAAGACATGGCACATACCATAAAGCAGTACAAACATTGGGAAGAAAGAATTGCAGTGCACATCAAATGCATACAACCTTCACAAGAGAAAAATTCCAATCAACAGAAAACAGCTTATAACTTATACTTTGAAGGTGCAAATACAAATGTTCCTTGATCTTGTTTGGCATGAAATGATGGTCGTTCAAAAATATACATAGAGATGGCTTTGTCTCTGCTGAATTTTAAATGGCTGGGTAACTAACACTAAATGCATTCACTCAAGAAGAAACATAGATAAAAGAAAACTTGCCATTCAACTCGCTGTTCAACCACATGACTGTTTGCAGCCTCTTCTCGAAGATAATTGTTTGTTAGAAACCTGCGATGTACATTGACAACTGAGATCAGCAAAGAATGTAAAACTATAGGATATAATGTAAAGATGTCAGATGTGCATAAGGTGAGAGTAAATGAATAATAAAAAGAGAGAGCCGCAAGTAGAAGCATTTAAAATTGTACTAAGGGCAATAGAGTTCAAATTTAGCTGCTATGTTGACTTGATCTAGGAGGTGGATGAAGGCGTTTATACCATGATAATCTGAGATTCAGTACATTTACTGAAGTAAGTTTGAGATTGAATATGCTTCACCAGTAAAACTAAGAAGCTCCAAAATAAAAGAAACAGAACGCTACTGTGAAGCCCGTTGCCAAATTGATCATATTCTGGGACAACGTAGTGAACTTACATGAAATGCTCATTTCATTCTGTAAAACTGATGTATGAAAAAGGAAAGATTTTACTTCCCCACTAGCTACTCCAGGCCAAGGGGTAGGCCTCACTGGGGATGTTATGAATATGATTCCATCCTTAGAAAATATAGGCCACTGGCAGTATTTATCATGTAGATATGGGCTTTTAGACCTCTGAAGAATCCATTCCTTTATTCAGTATAAACAGATAAATCTAAATAAATACACAATTTCGGGGTTCAACCAATCTTGTTAGGTGCAGTTGCTTTCGTGCAAGTATTCAAATTATCTTTTCAGGGCATATGCAAATGCTGGAAATGTGATCTGACATGACATAGGTAAATGTAAGTTAACAATAAGTACGGGCAAAATCAAACTAGCATTCTTAGAGATAGTTAACAGTTAAGCACCCAAAAAAAGGAAGAAAGACATTGGAAGCAGATAATTATATTTTCTTTCTCAGTGAGGCTTTTACTTTACAATATCAGCCTGACAACACAAAAAGGGGAATCACATGATTTTACTGTCTGCCAAAACTCTCAAATGATTCCTCTATGAAATGAAATGTTTAAAGCACATTAAATCTTACCAACAACAAGTAGCCAGTATCAGTCCGGTAATCAAGAAATGTAAAAGCAATACTGAGACAACCACAAAAATAGCATTCTCTGGACTATGATCATACCTGAAATATTTTTTATTAAAAAAAGAAGGTTAAAAATATTTACTCTTCAAAAAATGATCAGAATATCATCATATTATAAAACAGACAAGTTAAACAAAATTAGAAATAAAAAATAACTAAGTTGAGGTCACAAAGTGGTTGTAACAAAGGACCGATACTGCGGTCGTAGAGATTTAACCCACATAAATTCTTAAACTTTGAAAGATAATTGAAAGATATGCTGAAGCAGAAAAATTCAACATATGGGAATCGGATATTTGTAGTTGTGCATTACACAAGAAAACATTAAGAGGATTCCCTTCTTTCAAACTGCAAAGTCACATATGATGAACCAAAAGCTTCATCTTTAGTGTCCTGCATTGAAACAGACTAGTCAAATCTAAAATAGAAACTTACGCAGCACAATAAGCCAACGTTGAAACTGCTAGGAGAATACCACAGATGACAACAAATGCAGGATCATCACGTGCCCATTGATTCTTAGTTTCTGAAGAGATGGAAAGCCATAAATATTTAGTTGTCCTAGAACCTTCACAGAACAGAGGAATTTACAGCATATAACCGGATGCTCCACAACTCTAATGACTAGTGGGAGAAATCACTCGGAAAATCTTTAGCAGAGGAAAGGATGACGGTGGTTGAATAACAGGGTCACACCACAACTCATTTCTTCAACTAACGATCTTTCATAAGCAAACATTGTTACGCATTTGAGTGCTATTTTCATACAATTAGTTACAATTAAATTCAAACACAGGACATATAGGGGGGTAAGAAAAAAAGTTCTGGTGCAGCATATAAGCTCTGACAAATACAGCATCTTATCACTACTTGTTGATGATTAGATATAAAATCCTTTCTTCCTCTCCCTATTCCAAGCATTAGCATGAAAAAGTATTAGGTAAATCTGCTTTTTGACTAAACACCCATAGCTCTTCCCTAGCGGGGTCCTGTAATTTAGTCTAAATTTAATCCTTGCCAAAAGGCAATCATATCATGGAGAATTGACAATGATTTGCTCAAACTGCTGTGACAGAAAAATGTCACCAATGAAAAACATCTTGGTTTTCAAATTTGAAGACACCCCTAACCTTTGGGTGTTTCAACTCAACAACCTAGAATTTGAACTTCAAAACACACTACTACATGTAAGATGTAGAGTTCCTTAAATTAGTCATCAAATAGGAAAATCACTATCCCTCGAGTCTCAAACTGTAGTTCACAGCTGACAAGTGTTTAGGTGTTGAAAGATAACATGATAAGCAGTTATGACTCCTAGCACAAACAAATGAAATAATCATGTAGTTATTATGTCCACAACATTAGAATTAGGCATTGCCATCAACATCAATATTTGGGAAACCGATAAAAGACACTGCAGAAGACAAACTTACGCTTGTGGTACTTAGTGTGCTGATAGCTGCATCCATTGCCCCAATTCAACAGCAAAGTCCGATAGGAATGATGAAGAGTTAGAATAAGCATGGAACTTCAGAAAGCAACAACATATGTAGAAACTCCATAAACCATGCAGACTGACAACTGTTTTCAAAATAACTAAACATGCTGTTCAAAGCAAAGTCTCATAGGTCACACAAGATCTTTGACATGCAACTTGAGGGTACTTGTTTCAAGGATGAGGCATACATTAAACAACTGCTCACCACCAATAAAAGGTGAGCTCACAGAGAAAGAATAAAGGGAAAAAGAAGGTACATAAGGAGTTAACAGTAAAAAATTCCAATATGAAAGACAAGAAGGAAGCTGCAATAGTTGATCTATTTTCCATAATGACCATTGGATGAATATCTGCACAAAAAGAGATTTGATATTCAACAACTGAGCTTTCTACTTTTTGTATGCAACATAGCACTCCATTGTAGCAGATGTTACCCTAGAAGATCTGATAAACAAACGGATCCTTTAAGTAAGATAAGGAGGGTAGATTGATGGGGATCGAATCCAAACTGCTGGACCAGATACTACAATATTTATTGTTTTCAAGAGTGATACTGCACAATTAAGAGAAGAATATTAACCAAACAATCTTATTCTGTGCAATGTTGCAAAAATGAAATATCAGGTGTTGGTACATTTTATTTTATTTTTTTATAGCATTGTCATATTTTTCTTTGCTCAACTAAAGAGTAAATAATTTTTTAAATATAAATCATTTCCTAGACAATAATCATACCAGACTTTGGTGGCTCAAATGCGGATTTACAAAATTATTCAAATGCTATGCAATGTTAGATTTGCAATATCAAGTATGACGAAATTGCATGTATCAAGAGAAACAGACACACTCGGATGCTAATATTATCTACTCTAGAAGTTGGCTGAAATATCTTTACCCAAAAACACATATTCAAAATATATTCCAACTGATGACATCCTTCTCCTCCATTGTGAATCATGGGCACATCCTCATTTTCCCTTAAACACCATACAATTTGTTCTATTTCAAATTTTTTGGAAGGTCAATGAAGAGCTTCTCGGGAATGTCCTTTGAATAGAAGGCACTTCATATTAACAGATTAAATTGTGGATAATTATAAAGTCTCACCAAGACATGATTCCACACAATTTTTCAAAGCCAAGAAAGTACTAATTATAATTATAAATATTCCAATGTATGCCAATGCCAGTGCTGCCACAAGCTAAACATCAACCTAAACAGATGATGAAAGCTCTACCTTTTTCGGTTTACAACCAGAGATTACATGGATAAAGTGTCTTCTTGTCTTATCACCAAAAAGTTCTGATTTTTTACTAAATTTCCAGCTCTATTAAAACAAATAAAAGGACTGCACAGGCTGCTGACTACTTACACTATTTTTGGTGAAGTGCACAGGTGAAGCATTTGCCAAAATGTATATTCAATATCCATTTGTTGCCACTACAATGAGCCAACAAAAGACCAAAAGGAAAATATTAGATCAAATAGAACTTAATGGAAGAATGTCGAAGTATCATTTCAATAAAATGAGACAAAATAACATGTAAGGAAAAAATGTTAAAATAGCATGAGTTCAGAGCACAATCAGATAACATGTCTTCCTCCGTTAGTCATACATTAGTGTCAGACAAAATAGTGGTACTTTCAGATGTACGTATGCTAACTAGGAGTCTATATATATTAGCACTAAATTGCAAAACCAAGTTGTCCTCCACTATGTAATCCACCCAAAGAAAATCATATGGAAAAATAAGTACTCCCCTGTACCATTGTGTGTGCTATACTCTACTTTTCTGGATTACAAATAACAAAAGGTTGTCACTGATATAATGCCTTGGTTACTTCAACTGTATCCATTGTTTCCTTGTTCTGGTAAATTCCTTTTTACACAACAAAGACCATTAGACTACTACATTAGAGGGGAAAAAAAAAGCACATGAAATTCGAAATTGTACATATTACACATACAAAATTATATTTAGTTCGGACAATATATTTTGTCTTCCTGAACAAAATGTGCAAATGCATATATTGCTCCTAAAACTTTGCACTAGGAATACCATGACATCTAAAATGATATAAAGAAGTTACTTGTCTAATGAAAACATCTCAGACGGCATATATTAGCTCACCACTGACCTTGACGGGCTGACATTTTCTTTTGCAAATGAAATCCTCTAATCCTCAAACCAGCTACTTGTGGCTGCTAATCATTATCATTCAACTTTGCCAAGAATTACATGCCATGTTAAGCTTGGTGCAATATCATTTTCTAACCAAATCACTGACAAAAACCATCGTGAAAACTCACATAGATGCCTTTGGTTTTAAGCATAACATGTAATTCTAATTGTCATATTATCAAATTGGCCACTTTTCTTACTATTTTAAAAACCTACATATGTAGATGTCATTGTTACAATTCATCTACCACCCTTTGCATGCTCCATCCCAGAAGAAATCTCCTATCTAAGGAGACTTGATATCGCAGTTCCAATCAAGCATCCCACAGCATCAGCTGATGAAGAAGACCATTCCTTTATGCAAACAGTCCACATCGCAACC
Source organism: Nepenthes gracilis (assembly GCA_033239525.1). Taxonomy (NCBI): domain Eukaryota; kingdom Viridiplantae; phylum Streptophyta; class Magnoliopsida; order Caryophyllales; family Nepenthaceae; genus Nepenthes; species Nepenthes gracilis. The sequence goes on from BSYO01000004.1 coordinate 2,543,008, forward strand.
ATTATCACTAAAATATGATATCCTTTATGGGATCGACAACGACTCCTTATAAAGACCGTGGACTGCTCTGTTCTCCTCGTGATACCATACACCCTTTGATCACATCATGAACTGCTACAATTACAAGTGATATCTAAGCCAGCTGTACAATAATTCTTGTCTCCACCGCCACGAAAAATACCCAGAAGCACATCACTAGCATTTATATGGTACAAGTTAGATAGGAAGATGTAGTGAAAATGACCTCCCCAAATTGAAAAAAGCTAAATGCCATGATTTATTTATGATGCATAAAAACTCACAAAAACACCATGCCCTCCCTTTGTATTAGAGTTAATGTTCATCTTCTTGCAAAGTCTGAAACCCTGAACCTGAATTTCCAGATTTTTATAGATACACAAGACAATTTCCTATGTGAGATTATCATAACCTAGGGATTGAGCCTTGGTGCAACAACGAGTCCACTCTATTATTATAAACTAGGCCGCTTAATTATGGTTGGGTTACTTATATTTGACCCTCCCTGAAACCTATAATGCGGAAAAAGTAGTGCATTGGCCCCCCTTTGAGTCCAAACAAGCAAGGAGATGAAATGGAAATGGGTCCCTAGTAAGATGTAAACTGGTTGGTGATGGTGCTATCAACTGAATTGGCAGTATCATTGTAGAAGTATGAATCAAAGCATAAAGATGCCATAATTATGTAAAACTTATACAAGGTGAACAGCTCTGTTAGGGGGTTGAATGTAAAGCTCAAAAAGGGTCTTCCAGCAAGTAAAAGCTTGAGGACACTAAGTACTACAACATTATTGATTGTCAGATCCGAGTAAGGAAACAGGAGGATGAGGAATGAACTAATTACTCAGCCAACAGCTAACAAGTTAACTATTTACATCGACCGTAACGAGAGTACCGAATTCATCTAGGTATGATCGTTTAAAGTCAAAGAGCAACGCAATTTGAAAGGCGAATTTCAAATTCATTCCAGAAAACCACAATTTGAAAACGAATTTCGCATTCATTCTAGAAAATCACATTAGAGATTGGACATAGCTAACAATAACACCATTAGAGAGTTCATTTGTCGAAATGAAAGAGAGAGGGACCTTGATAATTCGACGGAGGTAGTGAGGGAACACAGGATTAGGCTGGCGAGAGGTGGAAGGCGTTCGATCTCTTGACGCTGTGGGCAACATACTCTCTCTCTCTCTCTCTCTCTCTCTGATCTAAAGATCTGTCTAATATCCCAGCTCTCTCTCGCCGGCAGTTCACTAGCCGTCGATTTCAGTTACAGGCGATCGACGACGACTTACGATTCTACTTGTGTGGGTTTCGATCGACGACGACTTAATTACGATTCCACTTAGAAATAATTTATGAGTTTCAAAGCACAATTTATATTAAATTTATAAAAATGAAATATTAATTGGTGACCCAAAAATTCAGTTAATTACCCAAAAAAAAAAAAGAAATTCCTCTTAGAAATAATTTATGAGTTTAAGGATCAAAGCACAATATTATATTAAATTTATAAAAATGAAATATTAATTACATTAATTTTTAATAAAAAATTTAAAATGAACAGGAAAAAGAAATGAACTGACATTTGGATTTTTTTAAATAAAAAGGATATTGTCTAAATAAAATATTCTTATAAAATTTTAAATGTTGGTCGATTTTTTAAAGAGTGTTTTTTTTTTTTAATGGTATATAGTAAAGTTATTTTTCCAATTTATATTAGTCTTATAATTTTATTTTTCAACTATATTTTGCAGTCTTATTTTTATTCTTATATATTTTAAATTATATTAATTTTTTTAAATTTTTCGTCAAATAAGTATTTTCCTTGGTAGTTAAATCAATAAATTGAATATGTTCGTAAATTTCAAAAGGGTTTGTGAACAAATTTGTAACTGAATTTCAATGGGGGTTAAAAAATTGAATAATTTACAATTTTTAAATAAAAAATGTAATAATGAAAATTTTAAAAAAAAAGTATTAAGTAATGGAATTGTAAAACAACACTCAAATAGTAGTATTGTTATTCCAAATCAGTAAATCAAATATTTGCAATTCCCGATCTGATACACTATTTGTTGGTTCTAACTCGGAGGTGGGCCAAGAGCAACGAGGCCCAGTCGAAGGAATACCAACCCAATCGAGCAACGAAGCCCAAATTCCCGAAAGGCCCAAAGGATTTTGGAAAGCGGCCCATGTAGTGTCCCAGAGCAGCGGCCAATCAACATACCGTTGCAAGTTATAGACAGTAAGAGCCAGCTTAGAGAATGCTGGCCAATGAGGAGAAATTTAGCACTGCAAGTTATGGCTCACGTCACCCTCCTAAACTACTCAGCCAATCCTTGCGCAAGTAGTAGACCAAGCATGGTCAACACCCGATGATGGTCTTCGTGCCACCGCAAGGCAACAATTAACACTGCTGGCTACCGCTAGTGGTCAACGGTGGATGAATCCTGGCTTGCCACATATTGAAGGTTCCCATGTCCAAGGTTTTCCACTGTGGAGCTTATAAATATCTTTTTCTTTGATAAGAAAGGATCCTCCCAAATGAATTTCTAATCCCTGAAGGAATCAAAGGTCATTGACCCCAAAAGCCTCTATCAAGTAATTTTAGTGAGCCACTCCCTGCAGTGCAATCCACAGAACCTAATTTCCCATAATTGTTCAACGAGTTTTGCATTATTGCATCCTCACATTTTCCTCTACATCTTTATATTCGCTTTTGCATTTCTCCGTTTATTACGGAAAATATTTGATTTGAGCGTCAGAGGATTTTCGAATGAAGAACATCCTGCCGACATTTAACCTCTTATTTATAATTTGTATTTTGCAAGGCACAAGTTGAGGAATGTGGAGATCGAACCCGTTCAAGATCCAATCCAAGCGCAGAATCCAAAGACTCTCTAATCTGTTAGAAAACCCGAACCTAGGGACATAACACTATTAATATAACATATTGATCCACACCCGTTGATTTTTTTTTTTTAAAAAAATTTCAAAGATCCCTCTAATGTATATAATTCACATATCTAATAGTTTTATTCTAAATGATAATATTCATTCTTTTTATATAATTAAATCATAAATTTTGATCAAGAAATATCAAACCCCTAATATCGGTAATAGAATTGTATGATTTAAACCTCAATATATAAATCAGAGCTACCAAAGAGATTGTAAAAGTAAAATTAGAGTTTCATTATAAAAGTCCAAGTTGTCAAACTAATGTTACATCATATGACATTTCTTTTAAAAGAAGTAATATTAGAACTGTTTTGATAGGAATTTGTTATACTAAATAATCACCCTATAAGAAAAACTGTCTTATGATTTATAAAAAGTATTTAATTCCAGTGACTAATTAGTCAATATTTTAAATTATTATACCAGTCATATGTGAGTTAAAAGACTAATCGACTAAAAATGTACATGTTGTCGAGAGACCTAAGTCAACTATGGACCAAACATATCATTCAAAAAAGCATATCTATAATCTAACTGACTTTAGAAGATTAACTAAATCCATAATTTTCTGATTATTGCTAAAATTTCAAAATTAAAGAAAATTGATAAATTAATATAACACAATCCTAATAAATTATTATATTTATCCATAAAAAAATTATCAAAATGTACTAATACAGAAGAACACTGAATGTTTATCCTATAATTTATGATTTGAGAATTCAAAACTCAACAAAGAATTTTCCTATTGAAATTGATTTTACAATACGTATCAAAACCCCACATTTATTCATGAATTATTAGTATAAAATAGATAAATTTGGTTTAATAAAAAGATGGTTTAGATACGGTTTTGATACAAAATTTCTAATTTATACAAATGTTCAATTATATTGAAATCACTAGCCTATTGTTCTTATAACAAGTAGTTAAATCAGAAGAACTTGCCCATTGTAACAAGTGTGGATCAAACTATACCAACTGAATCAAGTTCAACAGCAATCCTACTCGAAAATTTAGTTTTTAATGCCTTAATTTTGTCATGCATTTGAAAAATTATCAGAAAATATATGAAATTTAATGTTTGATTGTTAGATTTGCCCAAATAAAATCGCCACAAAAAATATGACTATATGGGCCTATAGTTGGGCTTGGGCCTGTGCCTTGCTAATTGGGCCTTGAGGATGGATCCAGTGGCATGGCACCAAACCCAATCTCTCTCTGTAAAAATATATATGACTTGTCACGTTAAAAATCATATGTTAAAAGCCACTTTAATATAACTCTGAAGTTTACTTGTTGCATGGAAACGAAAACAATGAGAATAAAATAAATAATAATTGAGAATAAAATTTGAAAAGAATAGAGCATAAAATATATAATTCTTATTTGATTAGTATGAATGAACAATATTTCCGCTTTATTCATTTGTTTAATTATAGATGATAAATATGAAAATTAGAAACACATATGTATATATTTTCGTATATATATATTTCAAACTAATATATATATATATATATATATCAAACTAAAAGAAGCAAAGATAATTATTGAATAAAAAAGCAACTAGGAAAGTGGGAAGAAGGATGTGAAGAGAAGATTGAACGGTGGAGACGATAAAAATATGGAACGATAAAAATAAAAATTGTCTAAAAATTGATGAAATAATTTACTTTCAAATGAATGAAAATAAATAAAATAAAGGGATCTGTTTATTTTTTGTAAGTAGGCACACATTCTATTTTATTAAAACAAAATTATATATACAAGGATTCTGAAAAATATAAGAGTTATTAAAGAAGTCAAAACAAGCTAATCTAAAAAATGGATGAAACCTCCCTACTAAAATACACAAATCAAAACAAAACCAAATGGAGGTCTAAAAAGACTAACAAGGTTGAGTTGGACCAACCATAGAAACATTAAAAGGGGTAGTCATCATGTCAAATCTGATTTTTATTGGACAAAAAGTTACAGATGATTCAGATGGTTTTATTACTATCAAAGTTAATGGCAACGTAAAAAATACCAGCATTTTGATTTCTTTGAATCAAATAAATTGTGGTGGTAAAGGCCAATCTGAAATGAAAAGGGATGAAAAATTTTGTATTCTATTTAAGTATCGTCTATCTGATAGCTTTGTTTTAATTGTCAAATGGTCCGACAAAGTTTATTTTGGTTTGAACTACCTTCTAAATCCTCTTGGAGGCCTCATATTGGAAAAACAAGTTGTACATATATTTTTTAATAGATCTACATAATATGCATCGGGAGAAAAGGTAAAGGAATCTCAATCTATCCAAGGCCACATGACACTTTATGATTACCAGCCAAAAGATAAAAGTGTGGAAGGGATGGAAACTAGGGCCTAGACCAACAAGGCTCACTCCATTTTTGGACCAATTGAATGAAAAAGTCTCTAGGCTGACGTGACTAAGAAAAAGTCATTTGTGTCTAGTACTCATCTAATAGTATCCCCATAGTTCGGTCTATGATTGTAGGACGGCCACAATCTAATCATGGATCCAATTCTCTACTGGTTATTTGAGATGATGTATTCTACCATTGTATTTCGATGAAGGCCTACCCCAAGGTGATCTGGTTGGGAAAGGTAATAATAGTGAGAGGACTTATCGAATGCTAAAAGTCCAACCACAGGAAGGTATTTTTTCCATTCCCCATAATATGATGAATAAATAATATCAATGAGTCACACAAGTTTATAATTTTATAAAAACTTTATGGGGTGGATTAAGGGGCCTTAATAGTCCAATAATAGCTGTTTTTCATTGATGACGTCTAACCCAATTTATCGAACTCGAATTTCAACAGCCCACCACAAGTCTCCAGAGATGTATTGAGGGCAGAGTTTTGTTCCAGGCTACACAATTCTTCAACCCCAACCCGCCTTCCTTTTTAGGTTTACAAACTTTGTTCCAAGCAATCTTAATATGGTTCTTACCAGAAGCCATGCCGTGTGAAATTAACCTCCTTACAATACTATTATTTTCCTTTTAGAACATATTTCTAAATGATGAACATGGAGGTTTAGCAAGACTAAATATTTGAAAGGATTAAATAAATGAGTTGAAGGCGGCCTTTAAAGAAAAGTCAACATTTCTTCTAGGACCTGATCCTATTGGAGATCCTGTCAATGAGAATCCGATAATCTAAAATAGCCAAACAAGACAAAATGAAAAACCCACCTAGATAGTAAATAGGAAGAGAACCAATCCTATAACCTATAACCTCCTTGACCGTCACCACAAATTGGTTGTCAATATTACAAATAAATCATTCACTTTTATCCATTTAGGGATTAAATCAAATAATCTAGTGAAGACTCAGAAGCATTGATGGAGTGTCACTACCGATTGCTGATCAGCCGCATAAAAGGGTCATCTACAAATGTGAGCATCATAATCTTGGAATATTTATATTTTAATCGTAGGAGAAATTTGAATTGTTGGATGTTCTAATTTTAAAAATATGAAGGATCTCCATGTAAAAAAACAAAAATAGGGACAGAGAAGATCCTTTTAGAAGAGGCCTCTCCAACTTTTAAAGTAACCTAAAGGCTCAACATTGATAGAAGATAGGGCCTCACTATCACCAAAAGTAACCACAATCAACCGAATTTTCTCACAGGAGGGCAAGTATGCGAGATTAGGGAGGAGGTAATTCGGGATAGGCTTCAAAACAAAAGGCCTGAGATCCCCTTGGACCACTAGACTTCCCTTAGTGTGCCTCCCCAAAAGATATGAAAATTAATCGATAATAATATTTCGGGTCTTAGAAATGGTTGAAGTGAGGGAGCCATCCTCTGTAACGAGTGGTGTAATTCTCTTGCGGTTTTGCTTCTCTTTGAAAGCAGTGAAGAAATACTTCGAACACAATTGCCATCTTTTAGCCATTTAACTTTCGCCCTCTACTTAATAAAAATTTCCTCCATCTGCATCACATTCTACAGTGCATCTCAAGCTTGAGCTTCAGCCGAAATGGATATGGGAAAGAAAGGCGCCCAAAGTTGGGCAACTTAAGCGGCCTCCAGTGCCTTATTGGCTGCTGCTACAGCTAAACCCGGGTGCCCAATATCTTTGTTTAAAGCCTTAATGGCCCCCTTAACCCACTTGAGTTTGAAAACAACTTGAAATATAGGCACACCTACCACACGGGCATTCCAAGAAGAGCTCACAATGTCCCAAAAATTAGGGTGTTTGGCAATGAAGTTAATGAATTTGGGGGATCCCTTTCTAATAGAATAAATGACCTTTCGAAGAAGCATGGTGTAAGTAGAATGGTTCGAAATGCTAGTTTGGCCAAAAGAAACACGTTGCTAGCCACAAATGACAAGCCAGGTGCCATTCATAAGAATTCAATCCAATTTCTTGTAGACACGGTTTGAATTATCACACCAATTACACTAGGTGAAGTAGAACCTCTTGAAGCTGAGGTCTTGAGGGCTAGAGCTGGAGAGGTACAGAGCAAGATCCATAGAACTTGCCTTAGTCTCTTGTGCACCTAAAATCTTAGAGTCATGCACCACTGCATTGAAATTGCTGAGAAGAGCCCGGGAGGTCCTCATCGAGGTTAGCTAGATCCCCAATCACATTTCAAAAGCCACACCTGCCTTCAATGGAGTGATTTTCATATATGGAGTAGCAGATTTTAGATTCGTGTGTTAGATCAGTGACAATGTTAGAGATAATTTGCTTATAAAACTCAATTTTAAAGGCAACTCTGATTAGGAATCTTATCCTACGTAGGTGCCGCCACCTTAGGCACAATAATAATTCATAACTCAAGACCAACTATGAGCTATAAAGCCTGCTATAGGGCCTGCATTACTTGATAACCTAATAAAGGAGGAAAGATCTCTTAGGCCTCTAACATTTCTTCTTAGCAACAATACTTCTTTTTACAGGCCAGTGGCATTGCAGGGAGGGCCTAAAGTCATTGCAACAGGAAAGGATGCGTCCTAAGGAATGAATTCCAGAGACCTATCAAGGAGGCTGCACAAGGCGTGGTCTGGAGCAATAGTCATCACATCAGCTTTCTCGATAGGAAACGACAACTCAAAGGGATTTGAGGAAGAAATAGTCACCACAAGCTCAGGTCATCCCACTTGGCCAACAATGGCAGGATTCTCAGAGCTGTTTAATGTCTGCTGAGGATTACTCCAGCTCCACCGACCTTCTAGGAATTTGCCGGTGGGTTTATAAAATTTTTTGGATTGGGAAGAAAAGGTAGCAAACTTACATTTGAAGCATCTACAAGCAGAATAGACAGACAGTTTAAGGTGTCCCTTCTGGATCAATTCTTAAATTTTCTTCTACAGTGTCTTACAATCTTCAGTATTGTGGCCCCCACATTGATGGTAGTGACAATATTTTAACTAGTTACCTCCATCTAGAGTCTTCAATACCTTCGACGATTTGAAAAATTTTACATCCTGAATCTGTATCAGGATGTTGATACAGGAGTCATCTAAAGGAGTCGAATCCAGTGCCTGAACTCCTTTCATGGTGTTGGTTTGGATTTCGATTGCTTCCTTAGTCTTCGGGGACCCATGTAATCCCTGTTCTTCCTCTTTCCTTCCACCATCTTTTGGTGGAACTAGTCTCCTCATTCTAGTTGTTTTGCTTCATTGGCCTCCTCGGTCGTTATGTAGGCTCGAGTAATGGCTCAACATCTCTGAAAGACTGCGGGTCATTATGAGTGAGATGTTTGAAGAAGTCACCAAGCTCCTACATTGATATGAAGATGCTGAGTTTTCCCTTATTGGTAAGCTTTGATATTTTCCTAACTTCGGTGGTGAATCTGGGCAGAAACTTCTTCAAGCTTTCATTCGGCCCATAACTCAGATCAGATACCATGATTGCTTATCCTCCCTCCTATTGGAAGCGAATTGGGACAGAAAATCATCAACCGAGTCTTGAAAAGTCCTAATGGAGTTCGATTGAAGCCGATAGAATTATGTTTAGACGTCCCCTTTAAGAGTCAATGGGAAGTATAGACACATTGTTGCCTCATCTAAGGTTTGGAAGTTCAGAAGAGTATAAAAATCATATAGATAGTCTATAGGATTAGTGCTTCTATCATACGGATCCAGAGCCGACATATTGAACTTACGAGGGAGCGGATGGATTTAAATCTCCATAGTGAATGGAGATCTCCACAAATCAACAGCTCATCCTTCAACATATTCTCCGAAAACGTATTTCTATATTTTTTCAACTTTTTGTACCATTTGAGAAGGAGCAGTCATTCTCTTTTCATTGAGGAAGATCATTAAATCCAAATGGTTTTACTGAACTTGAGAGGCTAGGCGGCTCACAACTCTCGGAGGAAGCGCGCCGTGCAAGGTTTCGACCTTTTGTGTGGGTTCCCTATCGTCTCAGAAGTAACGAGGATTTCGCCTATTAGGGCTATCCTCCAAGGTCTTGTAACCGAGATGACTCTCCAATCGCATCGGGATTTTATTGCTGGAGGCAGTTTGAGTCCTGAGATCTTCAAACCATCGGTCTTTCTCTATTGGGCATTTTCTTCCCCTCCTCCTTCACCTAAAGGTAGCTATTTGAGAGAGGAAAGATGGAGCTCCCTTCGGTGGTTCATCAAGTTGGATGCATATAGTTTGAATGGTTTTGAAGATGTCATTCATTCTCATTGCAAGCTCACATATGTAAAGGTCGGGATGATTATCCACCCAACTGTCCCTAGGAGGACAATTGCTACATGAGGTGGCGTCTATGACTGGGTCACTTGTACACTTGTGTTCACCATATTGTTATCAAGAGTGTGGTTATATTGGGTTTGAAATAGATTCAGTCTCCGTACGTCTCTAATCTAAATCCCGTATAACACAAAACACAATCAAAAGAATAACGGAACTCACTTCCTAATATATCCCCCGATACTCAAATCAATATTTTTTTTAAAAGAGAGAAAAATCAGAGGATGGAAGACGATTATGTTTTTTGATCTGAAGGGTTTATGCTTTTATGAAAGTGTCTTAGTTTGAAAGAGAATGTGTGTACGCTCTTGACGTCTTTTAATTACTTTTTCATTGTCTGAAGTGATGATATTCTTTCCTGTTAGAAATGAGAGGTTTTTATAAAGGTTGGGAGACAGTTAACCCTTCTTGTCAATCGTTTAGAAAACTGTTGTATGGATGAGGTTTAATCTAGCTGGCGGTTTCAACCAATGCCCGAGGCCGTTACTTTGAAGATAAGAATAGAAAACCGTCCCGAACGTTAGGTTGGTTCTGCCTCCATCCCAAGAGCGAACTGTTTAAGGCCGCTGAACGTGTCTAGTGAAATAGGTTGCACAAGTGGTTTGGACTGTTAAAACTTGTATTATAACTCAAATTTACTTTGAGCTAATTTTTTTTGGATCGTCGAATACAATATCTATCATATCACATTTTACCACTAAAAATATAACCAAATGTAATATTAATTATTTTTTATAAAAATAGACTAAAAATGGATAAATATAAACTTTACTAAAGAATGGGTTAGTTTATCTTTTTCATAAAGACAATAATATAAAAAACAAGAGCCAGCTGAAAGATGCTTCTGTTAAAAGGTCAGAAGCAAGACGTTTGATTTTCCCAATCCAGAGGTCCAACCCACAAATCATATGCCATTGCTGTCTTCTTATCTACGGTCACTTCTCACCAGCGCAGCGGCAGCCAAGGATCTCGTGCCTGAAAAGACCATAAAGCCCTCAAAAGATCAGTCCTGTCCCATGGATGCCAACAGCACTCCCGTCCGTACCATCATTTGCGTTGAATTGACTGGGCGCTGCAGCAGACGCCCTTTCGTCCAGCTGTTCAATTGATTTCCACTAAAATCGTATGAATATGAATCAATGACAGTTTACAGATGATACCCATCAATTGTGTTTTTTCAAAAAAGAAGAAACACGAAGATGAAGGTGGAGCGGCGGGGGAGTTGCAGATGGTACCATTGAAAGGAATAATCGTGTTTAACTATGAATAACTTCAACCTTGAGATTTCAATGGTGTTACTTGGTAAGTTTAAAACCGAAGATAACCATAGAATAAGTTCAATCAAAATTTTGTTTTCCTCTAACAATTTATGTTTCTTTTCCTACCGTCCTGAGATACCTTCTTCCAACCTCAAATTCCACCGCTAGCATGTCCTCTTTGATCTTACCATCAACCTCTAACTCTGTACACGATCAGGAATTGCAATTTATGATTGCAGCAAACTACTGAGGAAAAAGCAACAGCTATGCCAGGTCTTTGAGTTCTCCATTGATGGATCAATCGATTTTGCTAGTCCCAATGCGCTTGGCGATGGCGTTTTCGGCAGTTTCATCATCCATACACATGCCATTAACTGCAATCTCCGACATGTAATCTTTCACCTCCTTCCTGATCATCTCCTGCATCACGGCCATTAACTCAGGGCCGAAAGACACCCCTTCATTGGCAATCTCGGAAGTTCTGAGGTCAACATCGTGGTTACTCTGGTTGGACTTGTCCTGAATCGGATTCCTGGACGACAAACTACCAGGCAGGGACAGAGTCAACGTAGTCAGCGGACCGTCGTTCTCTTCCCCGTGAAAAGGAGGTACCACGTAGCCAGTACAGGCCGCCGGGCGGTACAACATCCCTGCCGATGATGCAGACATTATCGGAATTCCGGAGTCGCTGATGTCTGACCCCGACGGAGACCCCGGACTATAGCAAATTCCTCCGTTTGCCGGCGGCGGTTGTCCAGCGCTCACATATCTCTTCTCCGGACGATATGCTCGTTTATCGTCGTCTCCGCCTCCTCCGCTGACTTCGATCATTGTCGAGTATTTCCTCTTCAGCGTCGAGTTCCAGTGGTTCTTGACCGCGTTATCAGTCCGCCCATTGAGTAGTCTCGCTATCGTCGCCCACTTGTTGCCGAATTTCGCGTGCGCTTGAACAATTATCTCATCCTCCTCCGGCGTAAAGGCCTGGTGCTCCACCTCAGGCGACAGTTGATTACACCACCGCAGACGACAGGACTTTCCCGATCTTCCCGGTATCGACTTGCTCACCAGTGACCAGTTCCTAGCTCCGTGTCGCTGCACTAGCTTCTGTAACAACTCGTCCTCTTCAGAACTCCACGGACCTTTGATCCGATCCACATCCTTTGCCGCCATTGTAGAAAATCCACTCATCAAAAGCCCAAAAAAAAAAAAAAAAAAAAACTAACCCAAACACAAAATCAACCAAACAACAATTCGTATAACAAGATATAAGGATACAGAGAGAGAGAGAGAGAGAGAGCGACTAAGGGAGAGATGATATGGAGCCCAGGCCTCAACCGTTCCTATTTGAAGACGTGGGAAGAGGAGAGTTTATAAAGGAAGGAGGTTAAAAGTTAGGGTATGTAACGGAACCTGTCGACGGGTGCAGGAGGTAATTGGCACTACGGTTACCGGTAAACCGCGGTAGTCGGTTAAAATCTAGGATCCTACGAAAATCTCGCGAAAATTCAAAAATTTCGAGAACGTTTCAGTTTTCCTCTGCTGGTACAGTCGGGAGAGGATAAGATTTTGACTGGATGCCAGGCTGGAAGGCATTTAGCGTGAGGGACTGAGGTGTCTTTTTCGAGTAGGGGAACGGTCGCACGGAACGTCGCTGAGCTGGACAAAACGACAAATCTCTCCTTGGTGGGGACGGAAAATTGAAATAGGACACGATTATTATTGCTTAGCTGTCAGTCCAGGCTGTAAACCGGCTATAAAAGGACGCCAGTCTCATGAATATTTTTTTAAAAAAATATTTTTCATAGGATTTAATTTCTATTTTTTTATAATTATTTTTTAAATATTTTATAATTACTTTTTTATTAAAAAATTTCCCTTTTTACAAAATTCTTTGCCTTTACATATAAAAAATTATATAATGATGGTACAGGAATGGGCTTCATTACCACCGACAGTCCATTTTCGTCTATTATGTAATAAGAATTTAAATTAAAAATTTTCTAAATTTAAATTAATTATTTAATAAAATTTGATATTATAAAAAATAATTTATAAAAAATATTTTTTAAATTTATAAAAATTAAATATATCTCCGTAAATATATATATGCATGTCCCGAAATCCGTCGGCAAATAAAGAGGATGCGGCATACCTGATGGATGCAATCGGGTCCATATTTTCAATTATCAAGTCATTTTATTAAAAATTAGGATGAAATTAAATTAGGGTGATAAATTAATGTTTGGGATGGCCATTAAAATTTTTTTCTAATACGAGCAATTTATACTTGTAATCTCATATATTTTAATTTTTTAAAATATCTTATTGAGTTTTTTTCTTATTTTTTAAATAAAAATTATTAATGTAAAATCATGATGCCAAATTAAATAAAGAAATAGAAAAGTAAAAATAACCTTTTAGTGTTTAAAATGGATAAAAATTTCTAAAAAAAAAGTATAAAAATATAGTATTATATGAAAAATTACTTCCCATTTAAAGCAACAGAAATAAATAAATAAATAAATAAAAACAGTCAGATCATTTGATTTATAGATTATGAAATTGTAATGACTTAAATTAGCACATATAATAGTAATCAAATGAGCTTAAAAGCATATTAAAAAATTTTATATGTTTTAATAGTTTTTTGATAATTAAATAATAAAAATATTTTTTCCCAAAAAAAATACATTTTGTATAAATTTTGTAACATTCAAATAAAAGAAAAAATACTTTTCATTTTTTATTTTATATATTTTTTTAAAAAAAAAACTAAACATACCCTTGTAACTTAGGCAATAAACCAATGAACTTTTTAGCCATTTAATTTACATTTCTAAGGTATTATTTTCAAAAGAGTGCTATTATAAGTTGAATATTCATTAAAGACCCACATCAACGTACCATTTGATTCATTAATTTATTTTATGTTTATTAGTATAAATAGAAGAGATATTAAATTATCCCAAATCACCTCTTAAATATTATATTTATAAGGTCCTATTAAATATAGACAAGCAAAAAAAATTCAAAACTAAATTATGGATCTGGTGGGTGGTTGGCTTTCCTAGAAGGCTTAAAATAAAGAGGCGGTGTGCGGTTGTTTGATTTAGAACTTTTGAAAGTGGCCTTCTTGTTGAAGTTTCCTTCATGCTTCTCACATAGTTTTTGTGACTTTTGATTCAATAAAATATCTTTAGACATATTATGTGAGAGGACCGCATAATTAGACCTTAAACCATAGATTAAACCATAGACTTTTAGACTTATTTGGGGTGATATTCTGAGTGATGAGACCTCGAGCGGCAGTGTAAGGTATAAATATAGTACTATGACTTTTGATCGAACATGAGTCATAATAAAATATTAGAATTCACTAATAATAGAGAAAACGAGAAGAAAAACATTTTAGCCAACTGTTTGATCTTCGGATCGTGTTTTATTACTCGTGAGTATACGGTTTTGTAATAAATGGTGTTTTGATAAGTTTATTATAACTGAGCTAATGTATGGAGAGTCTGTTTCTGATATGAAGTTGATGGGTATAATTGCTGACAGTTTAAGATGATAAATCCGTCTAAGGATTCGGCCCATAACAAATGAAGGCCCAGTCGGCTTATATGGACCAAAATTGGTGGACGAATCTGTTGGCTTTATCTGAGCGATTCACTTATTAAAGAAAGACGAAACCAACGCTAGCGATCGAAACAGTTTTTTTCTCTTATTTAGATTCAACGGTCTCGAGAGCCAGTGAGAACTACTAACTGAACGACGTCTTATCCACTCAACGATTTCTTTATTGGTTGATGAAACAAGTCAATCGTCTCCTAACTCTTGTATAAACTTTTTTTTTTTCCTAACAGAAAAAGGAACGATGTTCAACTAAATAGAAAACCAACTAAAGACAAACTCAAAACGCTCCAAACGCATACACTCTCTCTCACATTAATACGCTTTTCTAAAAAGTGCACACCATAAATAAGAACTACTTATACAAATATTTGCAATTGTATCATCCATTTTTTTTTCTCAAATGAAGATACTAATTTGAATGTTGGGGAATATATCGGGGAGTGAGCTCTACCAATCATTAAACTATACTTTATTGTGTTTTTAAGGATTCAAATTAAAGTGTATGGAGACCAAACCCGCTTTAAACCGATCGAATATTTTTTGATTCTTTAATGTGTACAACAATTCGAATCTAATAACGCATCAAAAGTTTTGTAACTTTTTATCTCATTCACAAATGGATTTTTTTATGTAAAATTACATAATCTTGATTACATTATTTTATTTATGTGTTATTATTTATATTTATTTCATTATGAATTCAAAATTAACAATATTTATTATCGATTTTATTCAGCTGAAATTCCAATATTGTGTCCAACGGATTGACTTTGAATGTGGATGGTAAGAATGTTGAATTATGATGTTGCGTCTGAAATTCGTCTTATACTCTATCAAACTGCTCTTAAATTATGTAAAAATAATAAAGAGACAAACGTGAGTGCAGCTTTTCCTCTGGCTTTGAAGGAGACTCTGAGATTTTCTTTTATTTTATTTTTTAAGAAAGTATACCAGTTTTTCTATTTAAATGTTAGATTAAAAAATATAATGATTTAAATTTAAATATTAAATAATATAATTTAATAGTTATTTTTAATTAAAAATCATTACTATTAGATTAATATTTAATAAAATTTAAAAAATATAAATTTTTAAAAATATTTTTTTTATTTTAAAACATTGCCCATCAAATTTTAATTTAATAGCCTCCTAAAAATGAGAACGGATTTGCTGCAACATCAGAAGCACCGCAAATTGTACGATATTGTATAGCAGTCGTTGAATCTAATTTAATGATTACCATTTTTCATTAGACAGTTGTAGAACAACTATTTATTTTATAAATAAAATAATATTTTTTATTTAATTTAATGAAAAACGATAGTCATTAGATTAAATTCAACGGCTACTATACGGCATCGTATATTTTGTAATACCTTTGGCATCACAGCACCCCTTGTTTTCCTTGAAATGCAACCACCCTCTTCATTTTCTCTCTACATTAATATAATTGTATGAGTGTATGAATAATGTTGTTTCGGATTGAAAATATAATAGCCCTAGTACTAAAGTTGCATTAAGTAATATTTTCAAATGGGTTGACCCATTTATTTATAAGGGGCCCGTTCCTTACAAATTAGACTCTACCATCCTATTGATTTTGAGTAATTTATGGCATTAACTTATAGATTGGCTTCTTATATTTTGAAAGCTAGTCCTCTTTCTAAATTTTATTAACAATGTTGTATCTTTTTTAATAGGCAGATGTAAATTAAGAATTATACTGAGTAGGGCCATTCGATATGATCAATTCAATTTTTTTAATATTTAATGAATGTGTAAAAATATTATGAATGAATAAAGTCATAAAATCAAGTATAATTAATTTTATGAGTTGGGCATGGTCAAGAGTGAAAGCGTCTAGTTTGGCATTATTTGGATTATAATTTTTTAAAAACATATATATTTTTATTTTAAATGGATACTAAGTTTGAAAAATTATTTTAAAAAATTATATTTTATATAACTAATAATTTTTAATAAAAAAATCTTCAGCAGAATACAAACTTAAGTAGTATTTTATCTTAAATATTATATATTTAAAAGTATCATATATTTTTATGTATTTTTATATAAATATAATTTTAAATAAGTATATTAAAAAAAGTTTATAGATTAGCCCGATTCAACTTATTGACGGGTATGGTTAAAGCTTTTATCCAAGCCTTATTCGACCCGATTTGATATTGATGAGTCCAGTAATTATGGGCCTCAGTGGACTAGACCCCACGGCAAGTTTACAATCCAACTTCAGCCCAATAAAGGTTTACCAATGTGAAATGTCCTACATTGTCCAAGTAAGAAAGAGTGTATTTGTAGATTACACTATTTAATCAGGCACTCTCAAATTTGGAATGACAAACTCTAGAAGCTCCAAATGGCTTGGTATTTTCAAAAAAAGGTCTATCACCTGTTGAGAAGTTGTCCTCTGTTTCGGAGTCAGGAGTTGCTCTCCTTTCAAGAGGCCTACCCTCCATTGAGGAGTTGGCCTCCACTTGGGAGCCATGAGTCCTTTATCCCAGGGCCATAAGCCCTCCGTCCTGGAGTAACGAGGCCTCCCTCTCTTTCCACGATTAAAAACATATAACTCTTTCTCTTTCTCCACCCCATAGCCATGTTCCATTCATTTCGGAGTCAAGAACTTGCTGCGTTTTTAGTCAACCCTCCGCGTAGGTAATTTTCGTTGACATATTTTTTTAGTTCTCCTGTAGACCCCCTCTATGGGGGTACCTTTAAACCACCCCTCTGCTTCGCACCCCTCTAAACCGTTATCCTGTGTGCATACTTCTAAGCGCCCCCTGCAGACTTGCCTCTAGGTCGCCCCTCATATGATCAATTCAATTTTTAATATTTAATCTAGGTATAAAAGTATTATGAATAAATAAAGTCCTAAAATCAAGTATAATTAATTTTATGAGTTCGCATCTCTAAACTCAAAGTGAAAGCGTCTAGTTTGGCATTATTTGGATTATAATTTTTAAAAACATATAAATTTTTATTTTAAATGGATATTTATTTGAAAATTTATTTTAATAAATTATATTTTTATCATCTAATAATTTTTAATAAAAATTTCTTTAAGTGTTGAAATATAAACTTAGAGTAATTTTTTATCTTAAATATTATATATTTAAAGTATGATGTATATTTTAGATATTTTTATATAAAAATAATTTTAAATAAGTATATTAAAAAAAAGTTTTATAATCCGCCCGATAACTTTGAGAACTATAGATACATCAGATATATTAGTTATAAATTTTTATCAAAATTTGGCCAATATTTAATTAGAATTTGATTTTAATTAGGTTCATTAGACAAATACAGTTCCTATTCCATTTTAGTTAAAAATTTTAGAAATCTATATTCCATTGCTAATTTGATTTGAATTAAAATAATGTTTAATAGTAAAAACTAAATACCTAATAAAAAGGAAAATTGGTTTATTTATTCTATGAATAGAAATAATAAATATGTTTAAATGTGAGGTAGCTTTCCCGGGCTGCCACCGCTGGCGGTGGTGATGTAGAGGTGGCAGTAGTTATGTTGAAAATCAAAGTTTGTCCGATATTGAGTCTGTCACAAAAATATATGATGAAAATCTATGAAATATAATTTATATATAATTTAATAGATTATTATTAAAATAGGTTTCGAAAATAAAATCAAAAAATTATTTTCTTAGAAGAATCTCTTAAAAACTGGTCGACATTTATATATATATATTATAACAAATTCTAAATTAAAACTTTCAATAAAACACTATAAATTATAATTTTTATTTCTCGTCCATTTTTTACTGATCATCACACATATAGACATTTTTTTTAAAAAAAATTATTTAAAAATTAAAATCTCTTAAAATATAAAAAATTAAAATTAAAATATCATCTCATTTTTTAAATATCATTTTAAAAAATAATTCTTTAAAACGGTCTATACGTTCAAGATGATATATAAAGGTAATTAACAAAAAAAAAATTTAAAAAAAAAAATAATTAAATTTGCCTTTATAAGTTGCATGAAATTTAGCGCCAACCAACCTAACGCAGCGCTTTAACTAACTGTTAGGTATTGGTTGGCCGGTTTTATTTGACCAAAGAAAAGGCCTAATTTTTTATTTTAATTATTTATTTTTAAATAAAATAATTATCATTTAATTATTTTAAAATAATTAAATTTAATTACTTTTTAATATTTTAAATATCATTAAATTAATATGATGGATTTATAGTTTATGATGTGCGGGTTTTAGATTAATAGTGATACGAATATCAAACTTGCTCTAATTTGACCTGCAATAGAAGAATAAAAAGCTCCATAATCCGTGTTATAACTTAAGAACTATGGATACATCAGATATATTAGTTATAAATTTTTATCAAAATTTGGCCAATATTTAATTAGAATTCAATTTTAATTAGATTCATTAGACAAATAGAGTTCCTATTCCATTTTAGTTAAAAATTTTAGAAATCCACATTCCATTGCTAATTTGATTTGAATTAAAATAATGTTTAATAGTAAAAACTAAATACCTAATAAAAAGGAAAATTGGTTTATTTATTCTATGAATAGAAATAATAAATATGTTTAAATGTGAGGTAGCTTTCCCGGCTGCCGCCGCTGGCGATCTCAATTTATGAGGATATTAACAAGATAGTTATCTTTGAAAATCAAAGTTTCTTCCGATATTAAGTCTGTATCAAAATATATGATGAAAATCTTGAAATATAATTTATATATACTTTAATAGTTATTATTAAAATACAAGAAAATAAAATCAAAATTTATTTTCTTAGAAGAATCTCTTAAAAACTGGTCGACATTTATATATATATATCACTATTCCAAAAAATTTTAAATTAAAACTTTCAATAAAACACTATAAATTATAATTTTTATTTCTTGTCCATTTTTTACTGATCATCACACATATAGACATTTTTTTTAAAAAAATTTATTTAAAAATTAAAATCTCTTAAAATATAAAAAATTAAAATTAAAATATCATATCATTTTTTAAAATTTTCATTTTTTTAAATATCATTTTTAAAAAAATTTCTTTAAAACGGTCTATACGTTCAAGATGATATATAAAGGTAATTAACAAAAAAAGATTTAAAAAAAACATTAATTAAATTAGCAAACACTTAAACTTGCATCTATTTTAGCGTCAACCAACCTAACGCAGCTCTTTAACTAACTGTTAGGTATTGGTTGGATAATTTTTTTGACCAAAGGAAAGGTCTAATTTTTTATTTTAATTATTTATTTTTAAATAAATAATTATTATTTAATTATTTTAAAATAATTAAATTTAATTACCTTTTAATATTTTAAATATCACTAAATTAATATTATTTATTTTAAAATATATAAAAATATTAAAAAAATAAAACTTTTTATCTTTTATATAGATAAAACTCTTCAAAATCCGTAAATTATTGTCCTAATTTCTATATCTTATTTTTTTTACTTATATTTTCACTTTATAATTATATATATATATATATATATATATATATATATATACACACACGTACACATAATTTAGTTATTTTTTTAAATAATTAAATTTGCCATATAGATATCCAACGACTATAAATTAATCAAAACAAATCCTAGATGCATACTGAAGCAAAAACGCTAATGCAACAAGGATAATAATCCTATAGTTGATGTTTAATTCTTATAAATTTATATTTAATACACGTTGGAGTCTATATTTTTATTTATTATTTATTAGTATTATAAAATGAAAAAGATAGCATAAAATTTATTAAAAATAAAAATTGAAGCAATATAAAATACCAAGATTGTCACAAGCCCAATACAAAATTTATAAAAATAATAACATTAGAATAATCAAATGTCAGATGCAACCATTCAATATTTATAAATACACAATCCAATAATATATATAATAAAATTCAAGATTTAGAAACCTTATTCAAAAGTGGCTCATAATTAGTCATCACCATACTAATGAATATTAAAAATAGAAAAAGATATTTTAATTCAACAATCAAATATCAAATATTTAACTGAAATATAAGTTAAATGGGCATGATCAACAACACAAATGGGTCTAAATTTGAAATAGCAAGCTCCCAATCAAAATACCAGAATATAATAAAACAATCTAGAAATTATTCATTTGCAAATAGCCTTTATAGATATAATTGAATGCCATTTTTTCATATGTGAATGATAAATTTGATTTTTAAATTATATATATTATATTAGGATATATCGTAATATAAATTGTTAATCTTATACAATAATTTTTATTAAGTCAAAATAAAAAAACTCCATATAGATATTAAATTTATAAACTTTTCTCAATTTAAGAGAAAATAATTGATCTTTATAAACTTTTAAAGTAAAATTTTTATCAAATATATATATAAAATAATAGGTAAGGTCAAATAGTCAAAGATTTAAATTAATATAAATAATATTATAAAATTAGATACAAGCCTTCAAAATCTTGATATATTTAAGCAATTAGATATGCATGCAAAGATATGCTAATAAGGACAATAATAAGGCACATGTTGTATGTTTAAATGATAAGTAAAATGACTGATCTTAAAAATTTTATCAACAAAAGAAAAATATAATTTAAATGGACTTACCTTAAACTAAAAGTTTATCTATTTTAATGCAAAATAACTTCAAAATCATATTTTTTATCATATTTTTTCTCTCATTTTCTCTCTCCTCCATGCAAAAATACTAAAAAAATAGGGCGAATAGCCTTAGATATCCAAATTGATATATGAATGCCGATTGGGTATACAACAAGCACAATGCTCAGACACAGGTATGTACAAACGTGCCTAGCCTGCATGTGAGTATGACCTATTATGCCTAAACCATAAATGAGCACCTTTTTCTCGCACAAGTGCAGTGCACACCGTCAAACTCATATATGAGTGTCTATCATGTGCAGTAATTTTGCTTTAAAGTCACACATAATCGACTTTTGTACCTATTAAGTGTTGGAACTCATTTTGCCAAAACTTGATTTTCTTAAGGTTTTTATTACAAAATGGAAAATTAATTTTCTCATATCACTTAATATATAATAATTATGATATTACAAATATAAAATAAAAAATTGTGTGTTATAATTCTCCATTTATAAAATTTATCCTTAAAATTTATGCATCTTATTGAACAAATAAATGTAAATATTTCTCTTGAATCTCATTTTTGCTTTCCCAACTTGTTATTTCAAAAAAATATATAATTTTTCCAAAACATTTTGACCAATTGGATTACTTCAATATGCAAAACTTGATCTTGTATCCCCAAGATTTGAACTGGTATTCCTAAATACATTAGATCGATATCAATGTATAACAGTTCATATTTTATAATTTAAGAGGTATCAAAAATATATTTTCAAAGTTTCAAAATATAGAGGATAATATAAAAATTAGTCAGATTGGAAGGCAAAAATACTATATAAGACGCATTTCTATTCTACAGTAAAATCTCAAATTGCCAAATAAACTTCAACTTTAGCTTCCATTTCAAACCAAATTTAGAGATCCCTTTCTTTGGAGAAGCCTTGAAAGATAGGTGATTGTTCATTTCAAAACTTAATTCAAATATTCTATGATTGGTGTAATTTTTTATTGGTTCTAAGTAATTTGCAAATGATCTCATATCAATTTAATCTTATTTGAAATCACTTGAATGATTTTTGAACTCAAAAGTTTATAGTTACGTATCTTTTCCCAAGTGAATGTAGACAAATATTTTCTGTCATTTAATACTTCAATAGTTGTTATCCTATATTAGACTAATAGCTATTATTGTAAGCAAGTTAAACTAATGGATAAAAATTATCTTAATTTTCCTTCATTCTAAAATAGATGCTTCAAATATATCTTCTAAAAATTAAATTATCCCTTTTGATTAATCATTAGTTTGTGGAAGAAAAGTCGTACTGAGTTTTAATTTTATATTGAATTCTCTACGCAAGCTCTTTTAAATTTTAGATAAAAATCTTGGGCTCCAATTTGACACTATAGATGATGAAAATTTATATAACCTTACAACTTTATTAATATAAAGTCAAGATGAATGATCTCTTGAAAATGTAATTCTTATTGAATAAAATGCATTGATTTTATGAATTGGTAGATTATAATACAAACAGAATCATAATTTCTTACAATCTTTGGCTATCCAACTACAAAATTCATCATCATATGTTTTCATTTTCAATTAGAAACAAGCAAATAATGCAAAAATTCTAATGGCTTTTGCTAGTCAATATTAATTTGTTGGCAAACAATACATCTTCCTATAAAACTACTATATGCCATTTCACGTTTTTTAATTAAAAGAGATATCTCATATCCTCATAGATTTTATTAATTTTTAGATGAATAAAAATACTTAACTCTATAGGCTTCATTCAAAATCTTTTCTTTCAAATACACAATGTTAGATACACAAATATAATCTCTAAATAAAAGAACTCTATCCGCTCAAGTATTAAAGTTTGTTTCCAATTTATTGCTCAAATCTTTAGCAATATTCATTAGAAATGGGTCCTCCATCTAGTAGTCTTTAATCTTTTTCATAATCATCATTTGTACCTAAAAATATAATAATATCATTCTTAAACCTTACAAGTGTAGTCAAATATTGCCCCTTTCGTCCTATCTACCATCTCCAGCTCCTTAATTATCATATGGGTCATCATACCCACTACTTTTGACTTAGTACGTTTGTGACTACATACATTTTTTCTGACTGATACTAAATCTCACAATTATAATCTTTAAACAAGTCCCTCTAATACTATTGTCTTTTATTTTACTCTTTCTGTGAAAGCAGATATTTTAGACTATTGTGATCAAAGTATATTACAATTTCTCTACATAAATATAATATTTTTGAATCCTTGGAGTGAAAATAATTGTTACCAATTTCAAATTATAAATAGAATAGTTCTACTCTTAAACATTGAGTTAGCTTAACCCATAAGTGATTAGTTATCATGTTGTATCAAAATACAACTCAAACATCCAATAAAATTTTGTCGTTTACCAAACCAAAATTCTCCTTCTCATAGCTTACCAATGGTCGGTCCTACCATCTAACTTGTAGGCAACGAACTTGACTTTTTCTTTCTTCAAATAATTTATCACTTCAAATGCCTTTTCCATTGTGAGGATCCATATCTTTCCTAGGATTTTGATCTCCCGGATTCACCAAGTGCTCCATGTCTACCATAACCAGGATTTCTACCTCTTGGATTCAACACATGCTTCACATCTTACCACTGGATCATACGATCTATAACATACATCATCGTTGGCATTATTGCAAGTAATCCTAGTCTTGACTAGAACTAGCACACTGACCTCCTGACATCTTAGTATTTGTCACATAGTAAATTTTAATATATAGTTTCTCAAATTATATAAAATTCTTTCCTTATAACTTGTTCCAATACCATTCCTATCATGGCCCAATAAAAACCTATAAAAATAATAATGTCAAAATAATCAAATATCAAACGTAACCCCATAATAACTATTAGTACCTAGTTCGATAATATATATAATAAAGACTAGTTTTTAAAAGCCACATCCGATGGTAGCTTCAAGATCAATCATCGCTAGACTAATGAATATCCAAAAGTAAGAAAAAATATCTTACCTTGATAACTAAATATCTAGCATTCAACTGAAATATAAATTAAAGTCCCACAACTACCAATACAAATGGGTCCAAATCCAAAATGATAAACTTTTAATAAAATAATCAAAATACAATAAAATAACCTAGAAATTATTACTTCACAAATAGCCTTTCAAACCTACAAGAGTATCCAAACTCAATAGTTTAAAAGGTTAATAAAATATAATAAAGGTGAACCTAATGATTAACAAAATATATATAATTTATATATATATGGATACATATGAACAAAACATGGGGAACAAAACATGGGAAGTAAATAATGATAATCAGATGTGGGGAAGCCAAATGTGTCAAACATTTATAATTTTATTCACAACATAAGAATTGAGGATAGTGAAATTCTCATCAACTAATATCAAAATGGAAAACTTTAAAGGTCAAATTATATATATTTTTAATAACCTTATATCGGTATATTACTATTCAATAGTCATAAATGGGTTGTCTATATTTAGGTTTTAAAGATAGGATAGAACGTCTTTTTTCTCATAAGTGGATAATAAGTTTGATTTTTTAATTACATATAATGTAACAAAATATATTTGAATATAAATTATCATTTCTTTTACAATAGCTTTTATTAAGTTAATATAGAAAACTTTATACATATATCAAATTTATAAACTTTTTTTAAATTATGAAAAAATAATTAATCTTTATAAAATTTTAAAGTAGAGTTTTTATCAATGTCAAATAGTCAAAAATTGTGACAAATATGAACAATATTATGAAATTGGTAATAAGTTTTTAAAAACTTGAGATCTTTAAATAAGGTAGAGATGCATGTAAAGAAATGGAAAGAAAGATAATAATGAGGCACATGCATGCATATTTAAACTAAAAACAAAACGATCAATCTAAAGATTTTTATCAAATTAAAAAAAATGGTCGAAATGCACTTATTTTAAACTAAAAATTTATCTTATTTAACGCGAAATAGTTTTAAAAGATAGGTCTAATAAAAGGGAGGGTTACATTCATTTTTACAACTTTCTTTCTCATCATTTGCATCTTTAAACTTCAAAACTCAATCTAAAGATTTTTATCAAATAAGAAAATATGATTGAAATGCACTTATCTTAAACTAAAAATTTACCTGATTTAACGTGAAATAGTCTTAAAATCACATTCATTCAACTTCTTTCTCATCCTTTCTCTTTCTTCCTCTCTTTATCCTCTACGTGAAAGTGCTCAAAAAATCCAATGAAATGTCTTAAATATCTACAATGGCACATGAGCGTCAATAAGGTGTGTATTAGATGCAATGGCCAAATTCATACACACACCGGTGTACTTATCTTGTACACAAGCACAATTCATTCTATTCAAATCACATACAAGGACCTCTTCTGTGCATAAGGGTGACCCATATTGTCAAACTCATGTATAGCACATATCAAGTATGATAATTTTGTCTCAAACACACAGAAGTGCTACTTTTGTGCCTATTAGGCACTGGATCTCATTTTGTCAAAATTTAATTTTTTTAAGTTAACATTGTACAATTATTTTTGATATTATCTAATATATAATAATTATAAAATTATAAATATAAATTAAAAATTTGGATATTATAAAGATATCATGTGTGAACTTTAATAGGTATGCTCATGAGATCCTTCAATTTCAATAAAATATGCTGACAAAACCAGGATTTGAATAACTCAAATTTTGCACAGTCAACTACATTGGCAAGCACTGATGTAAGGAGAAATAAAACATTATTTAATACACTGAAAATATGTTGGATTGATTAGCTATTAACATGCGTGGTGCTTATATCTCTTTTAATTTACTCGTACTACATGATTTAGATTGAATTTTTTCATTATCAATTTGTTCTTAGTAGATTGATAAGTTTTTTTATTTTTATTTTTTGGTTAAATATTTAATTGATATTAATATTATAAAAAAATATAAAAATATTATATGTTAATTTTTTATATCTTAAAATTTCTAGCATTAAATTTCATTAGTTGCATTGAAGAGATTTATTTATGTATTTATTTTTTGGTGTGATGAACATTGAGCATTTTGTGAGGGTGTCATACCAAAGATTTTGTTATTATTATAATAATACTCAGACATTTGGGTCGTGTTATATGTCAATAATAAATTTATATAGTGCATATATGACACGTAGATGATGTTTAAAATTTAATTTTTATGGTGTCATTAACTATATTAACTAAAAATTGATATTTTAAGTTAATTATACATGTTTTTGTGTGCTATATTTTTTTATAAATCAATATATATTTGGGTTTAATTTTATTAGTACAAAATAGATATCATTTGTTTTGATATAAAACAAATTAAAAATATATATATATATATTCTTAATAATTATTTATTTAAGAAATTTTAGAATAATTTGGTTAAAAATATTTTCTATTATCGGTAGATATTTTACTATATTGAATGAAATGACTAAACAAATTTCATATAGGCTATATTATATTTAGTATAATATAAGAATTTATTATTCTTAGATTTTTTAACTCAATTAAATTGTTTATGGAGGGACTAATAATTTATGCCTTTTTTTTTTTTTAAATATTGTCATGTAATCTCAAAAAATGTTTCAAAGACATGGCATAAGTGCTCATACAAGGGGTAATAAAGGGAATCCTTATTTTACATTATAAAAACAAATTTCAAGTTTAATAAAATGAAAAACCTAATATTTAAATAATTAAAATAAAACTTACTCAACCACCAATTTATTTTATTTTTATAAATTAAAAAGAATACACAGTCTGCTCACCCCAGAGATGTGTCGAAAGCTCCCAATTGTACATGCCATTGGTCATTTGATAAGCAACCAAATGGTCTTCATTGAACCCAATTTATGGGTATAATGGTCAAAATAGAAGTATTGCCTCTTTTCATTGAGATATATGAGCAATTATCATGGCTAAAATGGGAAAATATTTCGTTATAAATTCAAAATTACTAGCTCTCAAATAGATTTATAGTTAGATTCAAATGCCTTAATGTAAGGGTGTTGATATGAGATTTATTATTCTATTTTTCCTTTTCTTTTGCCAAATATAGTCAATATATATTGATTATAATATTATGTAATATTATATTATTAAATATATAATATTATTTATTAATTCATAACACCTTTGATAATGGTTTAGAGGTGTTAAAAGAACAGATAACTCAAATAAAAAATTATTAAATTCAAGCAAAAAAATAGGATAATTGAACCATTTGTTTCTGTTTTGGGTCAAAATAGAATAAAATAATATATCACTTTTAGGGATATTATTAAATATATAATATTATTTTTAGGGATAATAATTAAGCATGTATTCTTGAATAATACAATAAAAATAATATTTTGCCATTTGATTTAAAGTAAAAAAAACAACTATTTTACCCAAAAGTAAATAAGATAATCACCGAATCAGGGCTACCATACCCACTGCATAAATAAATAATTCCATCATCTCACTTTTCAATAATAAATATTCTTAGGCTATTCAGCAACTGAATAAGCAAGAACGGAAATGACAGGAGGAGGATGCAAATGACAGGATTCGAATAGAGTAATGTAAATTTTTACTTAGTTCTTCTGACATCATTAAATTTTTCTAATAATTTAGGTTAATTTACTATGAATTTTGAACATTGTAGAATAATTAGTGATTTATTATAAAAATTAAAATACTTTAATATATATTAATACTAAAGACCAACAAACCCAAAACTCTATACATGAGGGAGTAGATTTAAGAAACTTTTCCTCAACACCTACCATTGTTTATTACTATAAATTACATACTTGTATTTTCACACTCTCATTAGCGAGTTACATGTGTTCTATGTATTCATAACTCATGGCAGCGAATGATTTCTGTTCAAGCATAAGCCCTCGCACAGAAGTCTATTCGAGGCCAACCGGCCAGCATTCCTGCTCCTAACGGGAGAGGATGTGCCGCATGGTTTTGGAGATATAAAATCGGACCAAGACATTATGTTGATATGTTTCTGTCGAAATATCGAAAAGCAATTTTTCATAACAAAAATTCTTCTACGGCTACTTTTGGCATCCAGTTTAACAGCAGAAGACAAAAGCACACAGAGCACAAAATACCTCAAGCAGAGAATCAACCCTTCCGGAAATCCAAACTCACCTGGCACTTTGTCGACAACAACTGAAGAGGCTTAAGCAATCTTCGGAACTGGTGCGGGTGATAAAGTCACTGAGCGCAACAATTCCAAGGAGGAAACGATCCCCAAGAAATGTGAAAGGATGGTATTAGCAGACGCCTGCAAATGATAGCAGGTGGAAGAATTGTGAAACCATCATGGGAATTCGGGGCAAGTAGAAAAGAAAAGAACAGATTTGAAAGCTTCCCTGTTCTTTATCCAAAAACTCTCAAGCACTTTAGACCTCTCTTAGGTCCCTTTCCCATGACAATTAACAAGTGATGGAAATGTTTCTCTTATCAGATTTCTTGAATTTACACTTAATGATGGAATTAGATTTCCAGACCTGATCAATGGAATATGAGAAGTGCTACGAAGATCAGTGCTGGATTATCTAATCCACTTTATAATGCATATAATCCCCTAACTAATGTCTATAAAGTCAAATATAGAACAACTATAGGGTAAATACTATCATATTTGCACAATGAAACATGCTAATGGAGATCAGAGCCGGTTATTGAACATCAAACTCAAGGGTTATGGCTTTCATTGTGTATAGCATCCATTTTAATATCTCTAAAATGAAATAACCGGCTCTTGACCAGAAAAACCAAAAAATAGTCGATAAATATAGTTGCTTCCAGTCCTCAGTTTACCATGAAGAATTCTTACCAATCACTGGGCACTAAGGATTATTAGAAAACTGTATCAAAGATTTTGGAAATTGATGAAGTTGGACATGGACTCATATCCAGCAATGCTATTGAGACCTCGAATCATTGCCCACAACATAGAGTACCTCTTAAAGTTTCAACAGGTGATGTCCACAGGTTGGAAAATGTGGTCATTAAGTACCATGGCAAGGTATCCTCAAAACTAAGCCGTCATCAAGGTTCTCAAAGTCTTTTCCCTTGCGTTTACAATGCTAGAGAGGTAAAAACACACATTCTTTCTCCTCTGTATTATCTGTTTTCTCCCTCTTTTTTTCCTTTTGTTTTTGTTTTTTAGGGGATGGGTGAGAAGGAGAGAAGGCTTAACTGCACTCTATTAGGATGGAAGAATTAGTGTTATCAAAGGCATCATGGGCAATCACCTAGGCAATTGGGTGAGGCAAGGCACAAGCACTTGGCCCATGTCCAGGAAATGCAAAATGACAAAGCGCTCATGAAATTGGCATAAAGACTAAGTTGGCAATGAACAAGAGAGATAAAGGTATCTTTGGCATCCCAATGCAATGAGATCAAGGAAAACAAAAGCTCTGGATACCTATAATTGAATTCAATAATCAAATCTTATTCTGATTTGCTATTTACAATATCTTATGACTTTGTAGCTGAGTGGTGGAGTTTATTTGAGTATTTGCCCCCAAACTTTATCAATTAGCTATCAAAATATTGAGTTGAACTACCAGTGCAGCTGATTGTAAACATAATTAGAGTGTGTGAACAAGTGAATATATTTTAAGACACATTATCATAAGTTCATAACTAAGAAATTTTATTATCTACCGTAATATTGTAATCTTATTTAATGTAGATTTAACTCTTATTTCATTCAACAAATTTACAAAAAAAAAAAAAAAAAAAAAAACCTTGAGCAATAAATCTTACATGATCTGGTTTAAGAACAATTAAGTTCTAAAAACTTGCTATGTTACGTGAAATATCATTGATCCTACCAAATTTGATGACACTGATAATAGTTACGAAGGGCTAATTGGAGAGATGGGGATAAAACCTAAAATGCTGAGAATGATTTGATTTTTGATGATGACAACTTCACATGGGGTGATGTGATGAGCATATGGTGCTAAGGAGATGATGGCAAACACTAAGCAACAGATAAGATCAAAAGTAGGTGTAAAAGCTTTGAGTTCTAGAGCAATAAGAGTAGAGAAGGAAGATGTTGATTCAAAGGAAATAGACGAGGAGATCGATGGATACAAATTTAGTGATAGATTTGATGAAAGCTTATTTAATGATAATGATAATAGTGATGCGGATGATGTGATGGATTTTGCTGATAATGAGAATTAGAACATTTTGGGATTATATGTGCTAGAAGATAAATATTACATACTAATACTTTTGTTAATCATGATATATGTAATGATATAAATATTGACCTTATATGTGTATATTCTTTTTGCTTTCAATTGTTTATATATAAAATTTATATTTTAATTAGCGTCTCACTTATTTTAGGCGAGTATCTCGCGCAGCGCTTGGTATCTCAGGCAATATGGAATTTTAGTGCCTCAACTCTCCAAGCGTCTTTGACAATACTGGGAAGAATCAAGCCTCAACTTTTCATATCTACCACAGATAGATATGCCAACTCATCTTTTCAACACTTTCTCCTAAGCTGCTGTTTTCCTTTTCATCAGAAGAACCAACTTTCCGCAATCCATGCAGGGCAAAGACTATAAATGTTTCCTTGAGATATTTTCCCAATATTTATATATAAAAGTTGAGATGGGGTTATTACCTGCACTAAAAATACATCCAATGCAAGGACAGGGCTGTAACCCGGAGAGATACCCTGGTAGTAAGGATTTGCAGTGGAAGTCAGAGCTTTTCCTACCAATAGCCCTACCGTTGCTTGCATGCCTAGGATAGCAGCACCCATTCCCAGAAGATTCACAACTATCCCATTTTTTAAGCTTTTGACCACATCAGCTCGGGGAGGAGCCTGAAAAACACGAGTTACTATAGAAGTGCAATGTGAAATGTTAGAAATATATCCCACATAAAGCATATGATTTATTGATTTATTAAATTATGGTTAAATAATACAATCCTATATATAATTAGTTTAGATATATATTAATTAAAGAGAAATTTTCTCAAAGATATGTCTATTCAAAATATATCATTTGATAGAAATAATATATTATTTTTCAATAAATATGTCAATTTAAGACATATTTTTGAGCAAAATAATGGACATTTTGGTAATTTGAGAATGATCATCTCTTTCCTTATAAAAGGACATCTATGACCATCATTTTGGGATATATAAGATTTATATAAAATCTCTAGATGTCAAAAAGAGAGACAAAAAAGAGAAATCATCTCATGATTCTTCGAAATAAGAATACTTTTGGTGTGGTATAAGAAAATTTAATAATTATGGATCCAGGTATATATATATATATATATAACTTATTAGTGAAGAAATATAATAATAAAGATCATGAGAATTAATATTTTTATCTCATTAAAGAAACTTACATGGAAAGCTTTCAGATAATAGTGAACTACACTATATCAAACTGTAGAGAGAAAAATACACATGAGATGATTTTAAAACAACATTCAGCACTCATACAATTTGAAATTCACCACTCAAATCAATATCTGCAGACGTGTATTTCCTGATACTGCATGAAATTAGATGAGCCAAAATTCTTAAAACAAAGAGGCAACAAAATTATGAGAGTACGCTGGAGGAAAAAAAAGCCAGAATCCATAGAAGATCATAAACTGCACTCTAATATGCTTTCCTGATAGAGTAGATCGTTTAGAAATCTCAATGGGTGAAAGCAATAGTGTCAAGAAATTTCAATAACAAAATGAAAGGCCTTGAACAGCAACATCGACATATATGGGGGCACTGCAGATGTTTTCTAGGGTATGATATATGAACAAAATTGAGAATGCTTTCAGAGGAGATCAATGCACAAACTCCCGCATTACAAGGCCTAAGAAAGGACAATATGCAAGCATAAATTTACTTAGCCTTTCTCAGGCCAATGTGGGTGCAGAAAAAAGAATTCAGATTAGCAAAGAATACTCATTGTTATATAAGGACATTCATGCAAAAACTGCAAATATATAAAGCAACACTGAAGACAACTAGATATACATGAGATGCAGCTAGCTATTACTATCGTGAAAACCCAAATAAAATTTTAGTCATTGCAAGGTGAATTTTGTGGCTGACACTACAAAACAGCTCAAGAAGCTATACTTAAAGAGATGCAAGTGAAGGAATTTGTTTTTGGGCAGAATGCTTGTGGTTGCCTTTGTTCAGATCCTGAATATAAATGAGTTCAATTTATCTATGTCAGAGGACTATTTCAGGTCACTTTATAAGCGATTTATATTTGTTTAGTTATTCATTTAATTCTAGTTATTCTTTGTTTATGACTCTAGGATTCATTGAAAGGGCTATCCTGCTTTTAATGTCCCCTCAAGCATTTAGGAATGTTTGCTTTCCTTTTCATCCAAGAAATGGCGCAAGTATGACCTGCCAATCAAATAATCTTTGCCAATTTAGGAGTACACTAAATACAAACCAAGTGTAATAATATTTTAATCATCACAAAAAACCACAATAATAACAATGTTTTAACTTTCAAGTTTCAGCAATGTTCATGAAAAGACTTCAGCTTGTCTAACAATCAGATATATTGTATTGGAGATAGTTAAGCTCGCGTTCAAGATCTCAAGTCAAATTCTGTCCTGGATCAAAGTAAATGAACAATATTGAATAGAGTGGAAATAAAGAAATCCCTCTTCTCACCTAACAATATTTCAGGAAAAACAAAAAAGAATAGAAGAAGAGCAGGGCATTTCTTGGATTACCTTTGCGGGCTCATTTGCAGTTCTTCTAAGCTTTTCCGCTAGACGAAGATAGCCGAATGACCAAAACACCGAAATGAAAGCAGCCGCAATGCCCGCTGCTGTGGAATAAAATGTGAAGGGCGACGTGATCTTCCCGGTGATCACAGCGGAAAAGGAAAGAATCACACCGGAAACAAGAGTACACACTAGCTGTCCCCAAAACCCCAAACTACCTAACCTCTTGAAATATCTCGCCGTGCTCTCTAGTCTCTTCGCTACCTATATATCATTGTGACAACCCACGTCTTCAAAATTCAATAAAAAAAAATAAACAACTGCTGGAGTTGAATTGGCAGCATTTTAATTACCGAATTTCAGATCAAAGAGAACAAAAATTTCAAAAGCAGGCTAATTTTTTTCTTTGAAAAATAGCACAAGTACGTCAAATTGTCAATAAATCTCCGAAATTTTTTTCTAGAATCTGAATTAAGAGTCAAATGACAGAGCTACCTGAGCTAGTTTGGCCTGATCCGAATCACCGGTAGGTAAAGTAGAACCAGGGGAAACAGGAGGAGATGAAGCCACTGGAGGAAATGCGAGCATCCTCCTCTTCGAATTTGTTGAATAGATAGACGGCGACGAAGAAGAAGACGTAGAGAAACAGGGGAGAGAATTCGGAAGAGTGAGAGGGGCAGCAAAACCGCGGCAGCGGGTTACCGGTTGTCTAGGAAGGTAAGGACAGATATTACAGTGTGATGATGCTTGCGTCACCATCGATGACGGAGAATATGGCCGCGGGACGCCGGATCGAGCGGCCGGCAATAGTAGCGTCTGCATAATACTACAGCAAGAGAACTGAACATACAATTTTTTTTTCTTTGTTTTCCGCCGTAAGCCGGTGAGGTTTTCGGCCGCCGATGCTTTTCTTTCCATCCGTCTGTACGGTCATAGAGTGACGAAAGGCCGTGGGCCTCCTCAATATGGACCTTTGACGTTTTTCATGGGCTTTGACCCTTAATGGGCCCCCGTCAGTTCCACTTCAGCTGTAACTGGTGGTGTTCAAGGAATTTGTTATCCTGATAAGTCAAATTAAACCGATACAATCGAACCTAAAAATCGGATAATTGAATTATTTGGTTTGATTTTGGGCCTTAAAAATTTACTGGATTTTGGTTCGATTTCAGATTACCAATTTGTTGAACAAGCGGGTATCCAAACAGATGATATATAAATATATATATAAATATATAAATATATAAAATTATTTATGGTTGAATAAAACTTATATTATTCATATATTATTGCTAAATTATTATTAAAAATTATAATTTATATATTAAAATATTATTTAGATATTTTATAATTTTAAAATTTAAAATGATATTTAACACTAGTTTAACCAAACCAATGAACCGGTTAATTGGCTTAAGCAGTCAAACCCATTTGATTTTGATTTTTGAGTTTGTCGAACCGGTCAAATTACTCGATTGTGAACACCCCTACTTATAACAATTGCTCAAAAACTCGGACAAGCATTGATACAGAATAATTATATAATATTATAAAAAATATAATGATATTATATAGTTTCATTAATTATCAAAAATGCAAATAATTAATTTCTATTTTTCATATAAAGCATTTTTTTTATAGAATATAACTTTTTCATAATATTATGTCTTGATCGTGATATTCTCAGCTAATGATAATATTTATAATTACAAAAATATTTCTAGTCATGGATAATCTTGTGAGGTTTTTGACGCCAAGATTTATTGAGAACAAATTATTATAAAGATTATTTTTTAACCTTTATTTGAACTCGTGAGAGACGATATAATAATACACAATAAAATAAAAATTATAAATAATAAGGTATAATATTTTACGTAAAAATTTATTTAAAAGTGAAATAAATTATGGGACTATAAGCACTAAAGGTATTTATTATACGCTAAGTTTTGGTTATGAAATCTCCAATAAATATAAGGATAAACACATTATAATGATAAATTAGAGTAATAGAAAATATAATAAGAATGAGAAGAAAAATAATCGGCAAAATATCATTTACAATAATAAAAATAACATAATCAAATTCGATGAAGAATAAAACACGATTCGGAATTCAAATGAATGAGTAAATCTTTCTCCTTTTTCATTTTTCTTTCTTTCTCTTTCTTTTCTTACAGTGTCGATGGTCAAGAACTCAAACAACCGCACTAAATATTTTGAAATTGTATTATAATGATTTATAACAGTATCAGTGTACGAGCGCCCTTTATGTATATATTAAGCATGGACTTATTGAACAAATGATGCACCAAAGGCCGTTAGATGCAACCTTTTTCGGACAAAATACATATATGTGCTTCTTGGACTCACATCAGGCTCTCCTATAATGGTCAAATAGCGAGACATGCTTGGTCAAGTACTTATCATACATCACTCAAAAATTTTCTTCAATTAAACCAAGTCTCATACAATATCGAGCGTGACATTAGATGATATGTTAATGGGTGTATGATTTATAAGAAAGTGATTCAAAATCTAATAATTTTTTCCTCACGATCTTCCAGGGGCCATCACCATACCGCCTATCATTCATAAGTTCCAAGCTTTTCCCTTTATGCCATATTTATCATCATATTTGTTGGGTCCAGAATCGGAGGTGAGCTCGAAGAAGCAAAACTCAGTCCATGAAGTATCAGCTCATACTCTTCCTGAGGCTCAATTGGACAAAGCAAGCAATCCACGCAACACCACAAGTCAATTGCGAATTAGTGCACCGCTGCAACAAATGGCTACTATAAGCGCCAGCCGAGAGAACCCTAGCCAATGGAAGGGAAGTCAACGCTGCAAACTGCAACACATGTTGGCCTCCTAGCTACTCAGCCAACTTGCACGCAAGCACCTGACCAAGCGTGGTCAACATCTGGCGATGGTTCCCGCGCCACTATAAGGTAACAACTGACACCGCTGGTTGCCCTCAACGGTCAGCGGACGGTGAACTCCAGCCTGCCTCGTGCCGGCAGCTCCCTCACCGAAAGCTCTTCATCTTAGAGCCTATAAACATCCTTTCCTCCAACAAGAAAAGGGGAGGAGGAAAATCCACTACTAGTGTAAGCTTGCACTCCTAGTCGAGACCCAGTTTCCAGGAGAGCAATTGAGAGCCTTAATTCCTCAAGCCTCGATCGAGCATCTTAGTGAGCCACTTCATACAGTGCACTATGAGGAGCCAAGCCTCCCTGCATCCGCTCATATCTAGCGTTAAGCATTCATTCATCCTCCACCGCATTCTACTATCACTCCTAGCCTCTTTTCGTTCATTGTGAAAGGCCACTGATTTGAGCGTCGGAGTGTTTTCAATGGGTGAATAATCCGCCGACCTCTGATATTTTATTTATAATTTGTATTGTGCAGATTTCAAGTTACCAGAAATGAAGATCGAACTCGATCGAGATCGACTCGTAGCGGAAGATCCGAAGACTCTCTAATCTATACAACAACCGAAAACTCGAAACGCAACAATATCTAACCCCACTTTTCAATCTTGACTTGTTAATTATCAATAACTTCAAGTTAATAGCATTTATCACCCAATAATATTGAATATCAATATATTTTGATCTAAAATAACAAAAGTGAATTATGTTTTGATTATTACAAAGTATTATATACAGCACTTAAAAGTTAAATTTTTGGATGAATTTTCTAATCCATAATATTTTTTATTCACTTCAGTCACTATCATATATTCAATTTTGGTAATAGAGAGGGTAGTATATTTTTGTAACTTTGATTAAGAAGGCACAACTCCTCCCATAAATATAGTTGGGTAATCCGAAATGGACTTTCAAGAGTAAATGTGGCCTGCCATATCAACATCAATATATCTCACCAAAAGCAACTTACCATTCTTAAAGTATAAACACATCTTAAAAGTTTTCCAAAGGTAACTCGATATCCATTTTATTATAGGCTAATATTCCTTTTTAGGATTGAAAAGAAATCAAGTGATTGTTCCAAGTGTATGATTTATTTTCGGTCTCATAAAGATCATCATATATATCAAATTATCAACGGCTGAAGAGTAAAGAATGTGCCTCATGCTGGCCTTTTTATTATTCGTAGAAGGACATTATTGAGTATTTAATTTAAAGTGATTGACAATTGAAGTATTTACCAGCTTGGAATTTTTTATATTGATGTGTTGAAACACTTTATTCATGTAACTTTCTTAGAATATTCAAAACTTATTTACTTTTCACCTGTGAAATATTCTTATAGTAAGAGTTTATTTCACCGATGCCAAATCTTTCATAGGAAAAGAATTTTCAAATTATTTCTTCAACTCAATAATTTGGGAGGCATTTTGCATCTTAACGGGTACATCACTCACATAAAACAAGATAATAACGAAACTCCTTTTTGAGAACCCTTGAATAAATGTAGATTGGCTAACATAGTTTCTTGGTAACTTTAACTCACCAACACCGATTTTCTCTTGTTGGCATATCAAATATTTATTCCTCTTAACTCAATTCTTTCTATTATTCCACGTAAATTTCTCCCTCAACATCTCCATGAAAAAAAAATTGTCCACACATTTAATTATTTAATTTCTAGATTAAAGGTTGCACATAATCTAAAAAAACCCTAAAAGAATATATATTCATAATGAGAGTAAAAATTTACTCAAAATTAATATCCTTCCATTAGCTGAATCCTTTTAAAAATTATCCTTTCTTAAACCTTAGTTGAGGGTTGTTTTCATCAAGTTTTAAGAGAAAACTCATTATTTTTAAAACTCTCTTGTTCTTATGCAACTTGGTTAGCTCATAAGCAATGAAATCATCTTATCTTGCATGGCTTTAATCTACTTTGTCCTATATTCATCCTTCGTCACTTCATTCAAACATTTGAGTTTTCTATTATTAATAAATAACACATATTCATTAGTCGATAGGTGAGAGAAGGCCTATCGATCTCTCATGAATCATTGAAGTGGAATAGTCGGTGCGGGTTCAAAAATTTTATAATGAGCATTGTCATTAGTATCAACATCTACATAAATATCATCCATTTCATCAAAGATAAGGATCTCATGATCTTTGTTGCCTTTGTGATAACCTGAATGACCGTCTTCAGTTTAAATCGATATTGAGGCCAAAGTCTTGGGATTCACACTATAGAATCGATTGTTATTTTCATTGGAGATCACCTTTTCATTTTTGTTGATATTCTCAATAGTCTCATCTTCAACAAATATCATATTTCTAGACCTCACAAACTTTTTTTCTAATCGGATCATAGAATTAATAGCCAAATTCATCTTTCCTATAATTGGAAAAGATATATTATATCGTCTTCACCTCAAACTGAGATATCTCATTCTTTGGAATGCAAGTGAAGAACTTACACCCAAATATATGCAAGTAGTCATACGAGACTTTCTTTTCAAAGGCTTGACTCTTCAACATTAAGAAATACACCCATAATTTTTTTTAACTAATCATCAATAAATATTATCTAAGTCTTCAAAACTGAGACCTTCATTCTTTGGAATGCAAGTGAAGAACTTATGCCCAAATATGCAAGTAGTCATACGAGAAAAGAACATTAAAAATACACCCATAATTTTTTTAAAATCAAATAAATATTATGAACTTACTTTAAAAAAGTCACATATATCAGTATGAATAAGCTCAAAAATATCCATCTTTTTAGTAAATTAATTTTTATGAAATAAAGCTCTCTATTATTTTTCAACCATACAATGAGTGCATGCTTTCAATTTTACATCTTTCATATCCAAAAGGGGGTTCTTCTTTATTAGGCAATTAAGCCTTATCTCGCTCATTTAGCTTAAATGCTTATATCAAAGGTTGGAAGACTTATCACCCCTAACCACAAGTATACCTCTGACCGAAATTGAGGTTTACAATACATATAAGTTAAAAAAAAAAAAATCTTTTAATAGTTATCACTAGAGATCCTCCAGTAAGTTTTCATACCCCTCCATAGAAGATGTTATGAGACCCTTTATTACTTTGTATCATTGCCGATAATTAAACACATATCACTATAACCATGATTCGAGATATGTCATCATTTCTCATCTTTAATATTCTAAATTTATCAGGAGTATAGGATGTGAAAATTTTCTTTCTAGACATAATGTGGACTTACTAGAGAATGAGATATGAATGTTTCTTAAGTGCATATTAGGTATGACCATTCTAAACAAAATACTCATGTATGCCTCTTAACGCATATCAGGTGCTACTATTTTTTGTCAAACGACACACGTACTCAATTTAGGCTCCTATCATATACCACTCAAAATTCTTCTTCAATCAAGCCAAATCTTGTACAATGTTGGGCTTGTCACTGGACAATATGCTATTGGGTTGATATTCATAAATTCCAACAAATCTTTCCTTAAAATTGTAAACAAATGTGAGGGGGTCCGTGGTAGGATTTAAGAAAGCTTCATTTTTTATAAAAATAAAGATTCTCATTTTTCATATTTTAATCATTTATTTTTTAATATATAATTATAATTTAATTATTTAAAAAAATTTAAAAATTAAAAAATTTATTATTTTAAAATAATTAAATTATAATAATTTATTTAAAAATAACTAATTAATTTTTTTATTTCTTTAAAAAATGAAACCCTTTCCAAACCATCGGTGGTGCAGTTGACTAGAAATTAAAGTTAGCAGTTGAATGTTGCAAATATCCATGCATGAAGGCTCTTTTAATGAGAGTCAAAAAGTTAATGATAAGTAACGGGCAGATTTTAAAAATTAATTTTTCTTTAATAGTGAAAAGTCATTATTCCAAAATTTAAACTCATATTTTGTTAGTTGTAACATATTTTTGTTAATTTATTTTTTATATTTTTCTCATATCAAATAATAATAATAATAATTATTATTTTTTCTCATATTTTTTAAAAATAAAAAATTACAAAAGATAATAAGATATTTTTCTATAAAATCAGCTTAACCTATAACATAATTTCATTTTTAATCACGAACAGACAAATAATAATTTAAGGGGTGTCAATTTATATTAGTATGCTATATTTGTACTGTTAATAATAGAAGAGGGTTTGACCTAACCTATTTCTTTGATACCACTTATTGGCATTGGAAGATGGCTTGACATAACCTGCCGCTCTGATACCACTTGTGGGTGACTCAACATGTGCCACAGTATGTGCATATAATAAACTATACTAGTATAGATATTATATTATTAATAATTATATTGACACAATTTATGTAAATATAACCTACTATATAAATAAATAACATAAAACGATATACATAACAAATTGAATAAACATGTTGAACTTTATGTGATAAAATAAGATATATTTAACATATTAATAAGATATAATAAGAAACATTTTATAATACTAACCCATTATAAGTTTTAAGTAAAAATTAGATAGATAAATAGATTTGAACCCTGTTAACTTACAATTATATTAACCCAAAATATTTATTTTTGTGTTATATCAAATTTTAATTTTGAATTAATATATTAACACTTTATCTCATAATATATATGTGTTGACTAATTAATAATACAAGCACATTTTATTCAGACTTAGGTTGTGCTTGTTGCCAATAAATAACTTGCAAGGAATGCTTTCCATACTTTTGGATGTTTAGCATAAACAAAAGAAATAAGTTAGAAGAAATTAATTTTCTAATAAATGTAAAATTTAAACTTAAACTACTAAAATAATTTACCATTTTTTAAATAAAAATATATATTTTTAAACTTATCTTCTATTTACACAACACTCATTAAACTATTGACACGAAAATGATTTTATCACTGACCATGCCACCACACCAAGGACCACTAGCACCATTTGTCAATCAATGACACCGTGATCACGTGGCTCGTTTCGATTGATGATATCTCGAACTCTGTGGCATCTGTTGAAGTGACCCAAATTGATATAATAACATATAGTCCATTTTAGGGTCACTAATATGGGCTTTCATCCTTACGATTTTAATTTTTTTAAACCTTTATA
This sequence comes from Nepenthes gracilis, assembly GCA_033239525.1. Taxonomy (NCBI): domain Eukaryota; kingdom Viridiplantae; phylum Streptophyta; class Magnoliopsida; order Caryophyllales; family Nepenthaceae; genus Nepenthes; species Nepenthes gracilis. The sequence goes on from BSYO01000004.1 coordinate 2,584,152, forward strand.
TAAAAATTTTTATTATCATAAAAATATCTAAATTTTAATGTAAGGTCACGTTATCTCATTCTTATATGATATAGGATTCAAAATATTAATTATCACTCTAATCTATTTTTGATGGTATTATGTAGTAATTTAAATTCACATGATAACATATTACTCTTTTTGGATTGTAACTATAAACTTACATTTCACTATTTTATTTATTTTAGATTTTATTAAGAAATGCATATTGGCATAAGTATGTTTAAATCTTACTATAAAGTTTATCTTCTTTTGTTTCCTAAACGACGTGGAATTCTAAATACCATCTTCCAGAATCATAGATGCCTTGACTCTCTCCTCTAGTCGCTGATTGTCGATACGCGATCCCTTGCCTTCGGTCAATTGTCGATGACACCTCAAACTCTTTGTGCCGAACATTAATAATAGTGACTTCCGCCACTCATTACCATGGTCACAAGCCATCCCTAATTCCCACCTCTGGTCGCCTCGATCCCACAACTTCAACTCCAGTTGCTTGTTGTCGATAGCTGCTGGTTATTAAATATTATTAATAATAAGTATTTGCTATCATTGATTGATTTATATGATAATTTAATTTTTTAATACATGTCAAAAAATATTATAAAGAAAAAGAATATTTTCTTAGAAGAATTTTCAAAAAAATTATTTTTATTTATAATATATTTTTAATATGGAGTCTTAAACTCTCTTATTCTATTTCGTGTCTTTATTATTCAAATTATATTTTTATATTAAGTCCAATATTAACACCTAGAATATCTTTTTAATGCTCTACCCCACAAACTATCTTCAAACGTTGTGTGCTCTTAAAAAATACAAACTATCATAATTATTGCATAATTTATTATATATATTGATGTGTCCTCGAATTTAAATTATTGTACGGATTAAAAGTAAAAAAATATCAAATAAATTTGAAGCGGGTCCAGGATTTTAAATGCTTCTAATCAATTATGTCTGACATAACAAATGAATAAAAGATTGGTAGAATTTCACCCCTCAATAGATCCTCCGACATTTTAGTCAATATCTTTCTTTTAGGAAAGAAAGGAAGATACAAGTGTAAATACTTGTATAAATGATTTTTGTTTGTCGAGTGTACTTTATAGAAAACGTCTTAATAAGAGAAAGTATGTGCGCTTAAAGCGTTTTAAGTTGTTTTTAGTTAGTTTTTGTTAGGCCTCAATATAAGGGCCCACAAAAGTGCGCTTGGGAGAAAGGCTCAAAACGAGAGGCTCCCACGCCGAAAAAAAAGGCCGGGACTGACTGAGAGGCCGAAGCAGAGGCCGTGGCCCAAAACCAGACCTCGGTTCAAGAGGACCCACTGCTCATAAGGGAGATCGAAGACACCATCCAAATACACGGTAGCGAAAAGATCGAGAATCTTAGAAATGCTGGGAGTCTCGGAGCTGCCGAGAAGTCGAGAAGAGACTCCAGGGCTTTTCCCGGAGGATCCCACGGAGGGCCGCCTATGCTCGGCCGAGGATGCCAACTAAGCAACGTCCCGATTCCCGAGGGAAACCTGCAACTGCTGCTTGGTCGCCTAAACAAATAGGCGCGGGGTCAAATCAAAATCGACGCTAGACCTCATATACCCGACACGCTAGGCCTGCTCTGCGCCCGGTAGCATGTCATCCCATGCCACGTCACGGCGATTAAATAAAGCGGTGGGACATTGCATAACCGGGCCATCCGATGGCCGCCACGTGTCTCTCCCCAGCGGTATGATCTTTCTATAAATACCTGGTCTCCTTCAAGAGAACAGATTCTCTTCCCCCAAATTTCCTCCGAAAGAAGGAAAGATGCCCACTTCCTCTTAGCCATCGAATCTCTCTCTCCCAAAAACGGGACAAGAAAGAGTGATAGAACCTTCCAACAAGCGGTACCCCCTAAGAAAGAGATACAAAACAAGAGACAGGGAATGAATGCTCCCTAACACTTGTAATTTGTAAAGACTTCCACCTAAATAGTGAAGCATTTTCAAGGCCCTGAGCCACGTGATTTTTCCTCCCCATTTAAGAGGAGGTTTTCCACGTAAAAAACCCGGTCTTAATTCCCCTCTCGCACCCAACACTTCAAATACTTGTGTTGCTTGAAAACCACGGATCCGACTGGACCCCGCGGATCCAAAACGCAACAATTTTTATTTGTTTGAGCGTCATCCCCTCCTTGTTAAAAAGGAGAGTTTTTATAAAAATTAGGGGATGGTTGACTTTTTTACTAACCGTTTACAATATCATTCGGATAAATGATAAGAAGACATTATTTGGCAGTTGGCAGCAGAATCCGTTGAGCTAGAGAAAGAAACCGCTTCGGTCATTAAAAATGGTATCGTCTTTCTTTAAGGAATCAATCGTTTGGATAAGATTGACAAGCTCGTCCACTGATTTTGGGTTATATGGACGTCTATTCTATTATGACTCGAATCATTAGACGGACTCTTTCTCTTAAGCCATCAGTAACTATACTTCATATTTTGTCAACTAAATGGGACCCACCTGATCTAACTTTCCCTGCTGACAAGCATCCAATTGAGAAAATGGCTGGGAGATCAGGATGCCCAGCGTTGAAACGCAACCCTCTGTACTCTACACACCGATTTATTGGGTCAATTCTCAAGGCTAATTTTATTTTACTTATTTATTTATTTAAATTTTAACTTTTTATATGAATTTTTAAATTTTTTTTCCTATGATACCCACCCATTTTATGGAAACGTATCACAAATAATATATAAATTAAATAATTAATAGTTAAAATAAAATTACAGATTTATTATTTAAAAAAATCAAAAACTAATTAAGCTGACTTTAAACAAATATTAATCTTCCTTTTGCCTAACTAGAGTTTGTTGGTAAATATGTGAGTTAGGTTCCTGCTTCACCAAATGTATATATTTTTTATTATTTTTTACTATTTTTTTAGATACAAGGTTTATAAAAATAATTTTTTAATAAGTCATGAAGCATGTCCTCATTCAATGAATCTATAGTCTCACCAGCTCCAAATGTGGGAAAGATTATTTAAACTTACGTGTATCCTAATTGTTTTTAATTACTTCTTTAAAACATAAATTTTATATAAAAAAAAAAAAATTACAAAGCATGTCCCGGTTCAGTGAATCTGTGGTCTCGCCAACCCTAACCGTGGGAAGATTATTTAAACTTAAATGCTACGTAATTTTTTTCTTTTTTAACAACTTCTTTTAAACATAAATTTTATAAAAAAAGGAATTAAAAAAAAAAAAAGGGTTCAAGGCGCGTGAACGTACCCCTATCCTCTCTATCTTTATATATCTCTGCCCTCATACCAAACGCCACCGCCAAATCCGTATTTGATCGTTGCTCCAGCTTCCTACTCCCTTCGACGGCGCAGCCCATCTCTATGATCCTCAGACCCAGTCTAGCGAGTAGAGGGGGAAGGAGGTAAATACCAGAGAGAGAGAGAGCGAGAGAGAGCGCGCGCGCAATAATGGCACCTTCATCAGCCTCATCGACTCTGTTCTCTAACCCTTCCCTCAAACTCAATTGTCAAAGCCTTCTGCCCACCAATTCCCAAGTTTCTCTCTCCTCAAAACTCTCCATTTGCCGCAACCTCTCCCTCCTTGCCCACCCTCGCCTCACCCTGCAACACCGCGACTACAACGCCACCGCCCGGCACAGCCGCTTAGCCGTCGTGTCCTCCCTCGATCCCAAGCCCACTGTCCTCGTTGCCGAGAAGCTCGGCGAGGCGGGTCTCAACTTCCTCAGGTCATACGCCAATGTCGATTGCTCGTATAATCTCAGCCCCGAGGAACTCTGCACCAAGATCTCCCTCTGCGATGCCCTGATTGTTCGCAGCGGCACGAAGGTCACTCGAGAGGTGTTCGAGTCGTCTGGTGGGAGGTTGAAGGTTGTGGGCAGGGCTGGCGTTGGGATTGATAATGTAGACCTGGGGGCGGCGACGGAGCATGGGTGCTTGGTGGTCAATGCGCCGACGGCGAACACGGTGGCGGCTGCCGAACATGGGATCGCGCTCTTGGCTGCTATGGCAAGGAACATTTCCCAGGCCGATGCGTCCGTGAAGGCTGGTTAGTCTGTTGAACGGTTCGTGTTTTGTTGTTTTTTTCCTGTAGTTTTATATGGTTGGATTGGAATGAACCAGATTGTTCCTTTTGATCTATGTAATTTCAATCTTTACAGCTTGATTTCAATATCATTTGAACTAGTAATCTTTACTAGATTGATCTAATCGAATTTCATATTGAGTATAATCCAACAAATTGATTTGTCATTAGAAAATTTTTAAAAAGCAAATAATGAAAATTTGGAGAAGTTAGCAAGGCAAACTGCCGGTCAACTCTATTGACCGTTTGATGGAGGCTGACGGCTGAAAAGGATAAGGAAGCCTTTGTACAAGATAATCGGTCAACAGGTTGACTGGTTAAAAGAGCTAAAATGGCCGGTCAAGGAGAGGCGCGCAGATTTGCCATGAAGTGAATTGGCTGGTCAATACATTGACGGCCAAAGAGGCAAAATAGCGGGTTGGTAGGATTTGCCAGGATGGGCAAACCGGAAGGTTAGCCATTTTGCACGGAATGCATTTTGACGGAAGGTAAAATGCCGGAATGGGCATTTTGTTTGGAATGAACACAACAATCGATATGGGCATTCCGCCGGGATGGAAAACCGGCTGCCTGTGAGAGGAGATGCAGGTATGTTTTTGCACGATTTAGTGCATGTGGCAGGAATGCTGGTTTGGCATGGATGGGTTTTCGGTATAAAAATTTCAGTATGCAATGGCCAGCTTGGAATGCTGGTCAACGAGAAGTTGACCGGCCCAAGAGAAGAATCCGGTCAATGCGAACGTTGATGGGCCAAGAAGCAAAATGGGCGCGCGGTTCTGGTGGTGCTTGGATAGCCAAGGAGACATGTTGCATTATTTCAGTTAACGTCCATTGACCGGTTGAATAAGGCACGCGGAATTTATCGGTGGTGTTACTGATATGAAATCGTCCGCAGACATGGTTGAGTGTATAGTAGTGTCCAAATATATGGGCCGTGCACATTGATGATCGTGGACATGGAATGTCCGAGGTCGTTGTCAGTGCCTGAAGATCAAGGAACACCAGAGGACTCTGTGATGGTTAAGGGTACAGATGGTTCGGAGACTTGAACGCAGCAATGACCGAGGATATTGTGGAAAGTTGGCAGCACGTTGCGGACAGTTGGTTTTGTAGAGTAGGTAGTAGACTTGTAAGTACATGCACTGTCTGTGCAGGTGGCAAATTATAGAGTTGGTGGGCAAGTTGTTGACAGGTTGCAAAGCTTGTGGTATGCGTTTGTCCACACGTAACTTGTCTATTGGTAGATGGTCTTTGGGTAGATCAATATATATATACATGTTGGGCATGCGGTGATGTGTGTGTGTGAAAACACCAAGGGTGCAAGGCACCAGAGGGTGTGAAATATCACTGGGGGTGAGCAATCACCATGGGCGAGCAATCATCGAGGCTTCTGTAGTCGGCCGCATGTGTGAAATGGGGTTGCCGTTTTACCACACCATGTAAAGTGTCAGTAAGTAGAGAGCACTACTGTGAGATGAATGAGAGAAGAAAAACAGTGAGATAAGAGAGAAGAAGAGTTTTCTTACTCTGAGTGATTATTTTTCTTATTCTCAGTTCTCAGGGGCTTGTGTAGTTAGGGCGGGTCACTTGTATTCTATCTCGGGGTTTTTTTAACTGTTCTACATAGTGGATAATTTTTCAGAATTTGTTCCGTAATTTTTATCCTTAGTTGAAAAGGGATTTTCTATATTAAAAATAATATTGTGCATTTCTTTGTGTTTCATGTGTTTACACTAATGGTGGCTGACGACGACGGGGGATTTGGGTTTTCTCTGCGTCAAATCGGATGAATTCGGGTTGTTCAAATTCCAATATTCCGGATGCCATATGAGTTATATCCCAAAATTTTGCTATTTATAACTAGTAATTCTGTTGGAAAGGAATATTTGGATAATGTTCTTGGGCACAGGACTCCATTTATGATCGGTAATTCTATTGGAAATGGACTACTAGATATTGTTAATTGTTGAAACGAAGAGACTTTTGAGTTGTATTGGGACTTGTATGGAGGCGAAGGTTTCCTCATGTATATACTTGTAATGCGTCCCCGAATCCAGGTTATATACGGATTAAACAACAACCTAATCTTTTAGAGCTGGCCAAATTGAAGCGTGTCAGATCTCTATTACTTTGAACTTGAATTTTATACAACACAACGAATAAATAAGAGGTCAGAGAATGGCAGGAATCACTCCCAACTAGATCTTTCGATACTCAAATAAAAAATCTTTCTATGAGAAAAGAAAGATGAAGAATGCAAAGTGCACTGGTGCATGGGTGAGGGGATTGAGCACCAGCGAAGAATTAGGCTCCGATGAGTGTGTCTAGTCAGGGGGTAGTTTTGAGAGATGAAGGATAAGATTCCGATGAGTGTGCTCGATTGGGAAGTGACTTTGATATGGAGGAAAGAGCTCTGAGAGATGTGCTCGGTTAGAAAATAGCTTAGAGACAGAGAACGGGCTCAGCTGAGTGCGCTTGGTCAGGGACGGCTTCGAGATAGAGGACAAGACTTTGGAGAATATGCTCTGTCAAGAAGCGGCCTTGAGATATGGAGGATTGGGCTAAGAAAAATGCACCCGACCAAAAGACGGTTTATTACAGGATGCGCTCGTTGGAAAGCGGCTATCTGGAGGAAGAAATGAACTCTGGGCAATGATAATGGAGAGAGGAACGTCCGCTGGACTCCTCTCTCGCTACCAGCGAGGGGGGCTTTCTACGCCTTGCTATACGAATCATCTTCGCCGTTCTGACGGTATGAGAGTTTAGAGCCGACACAACGCCTACACAGTCTTGAGCCTCAATCAGAAGGTTGCTTCAAAAGCCTAGGGTGCTCCTACTCCACTGGGTAGCCCATCGAGTTAGATGAGAAAATGCCAGGGTGAGCATGCTATGTTGACCCCTTTCTTCTCTGCTCTATTCTTTCCTCTCTCATTGGGTTCTATTATTTGGAATCTTTTCTCTCCTTTCCATCGTTTCTTGTGGAGAAAATGTGGTATATGTAGAGCAAGAGTAGCAAAGCTTGCTTTGGGACGTATAGCTGACAACGGTTGCTTACGCATATTCGTTGAGTTGTCCCAGTGATCCAGGTGCTTGCTATGGTAACCATGGCCGTTTGTGAGCATTCTTTTCTTTTTTAGGGCGATCATGGAGATCGCTATTATGGTAGTTGCCTTCCTGTGAGATTTATTGAGTCGGCACGATATTCTGATAATATTCACTGAGTTGGAGTTAACAGGCCGGGTTGTTGAGTGGCCACTGGGAGCCTCACGCTTGTGGGGGCACATGGGCTTGTCTGCTGAGCTAGAGCCGCTCAGCCACAGGCCCTTTTCTGGGCCATATTGGGCTGGCGGATGATTGGACCTACTGTAGCACCTTTCTGGGCTCTGGGCTTCTCAAAATCCCGCTAGACTTTTGCTTCCGAGCATATAGATTGGCAGGTTGGACTCTAGAGCGGCCCATAAAATTACTCGACCCATCAACTTGTTTTCATTTTTCTAGAATGGACCGCCTTTCATGGACTGCTTTCATCTATGCCCGAAACTTTCTTAGGAAATTGATGCCAGCAATTGAGGAGTTTAAGGTGCTCAGTTGCAGAGGATGGTCATCAAAATGGGATGAAGAGACAGGGAATTAAAAAGGGTCAAAAAGAATGCGAATTGCGATGATGGATGATTTGTTTAAGAATGTTGATTTTTTTTCTGGTGATTTTGTTCTGTGGATCTGGCTGTTTGTGATCTTTTGTGCCTTTTTCTCTTACACGATTTTTTGAAGTGCCATGGGTTTTTCTCTTTCTGGATTCTCTGAGATGAGTTGCAATTTTTTTATACTTGGTTGACACTGCTCCATATCTTAAAAAATTCCTTTTTCGTTGGGGAGGTCATTTCGATGAATGTATATTGTAATCATCTAGTCCTTGACCGAAGAAAAATAGTGACAGAAGCAGCTTTAACTTTGATGATACCACTGTTGTCATGGACCTGGACTAAAGCACGTCCTGACAAAAATCAGAATAAATTTTATCTTACAAAATTTTATTTCAAAAACAAAACATTAATCCAAAACACATCCACAAATCCAAGCGTGACAAAATAAAAGTCCATATGACTTGATAAGATGATTATAAAAATAATAATTCGTACAAAATCTCATTGGATAATTATCTGAATAATAAAATAATATAACCTGCTCCACAATACCACAAGGGAATGACAAACCAATCACAAACATATTCAATATATACAATGACCCAAATGTTCCCATCCATAACCATAGGCTTGCAACCGTTCAAACTCAATATCCAAAATGCCGCCTATTCTAACAAAAATTGAACATAATACTAATACTTATGAAGAAGATGAAGCTACGATTAGATAACGGCTAAATTCGTACAATGTATCAAAATTCACTAATTTGACGGTATAAGAAGTAAAAACGTGATTCAAAAGTTTAGCAAGCATCCATATCATATAATAAATAATAATATTTAAAATTAAAGGGAGGGTCTATAACATAATCAAAACGAATAAAAGATACAAATTTGAAAGTCCTATAATGAAAGTTTGAAAGCAATTTCATATTCAAGTCATAATTGAAATTGAAATATAGTCCTATTGGAACGTACTCTGAATGAAACGTGATCCGAAATGAAATCACATAATTTAAATCATATTATAATCCAAATGGAATATATACTAAACAAAACATGGTTTGAATTGAAATTACATAATTTGAATGAAACAAATTTTGGAATGAAATCATACAATCTGAGCAAAATATGTTTCGAAATAAAATTGCATATTCAAATATACGAGACCAATTAAATCCAAATTGAGGGCAAATTTGCGAATTTCAAATGAAACTCAAATACAGATCAATGTAAAAAATATATCAAAGTACAAAAATGTACAAAATTAGAGAACCAAAGGCTATTATATATATCAAATTACCAACGGTCGAAAAGTAAAGAACGTATCTCATGCTAGTCTTTTTATTATTTATAGAAAGACATTATCGAGTATTCAATTTAAAGTGATTGGCAAGTGAAATATTTACCAGTTTAGACTTTTTTATATTGATGTGTTGAAATACCTTTTTAATGTAACTTTCTTAAAACATTCAAAATTTATTTACTTTCCATTTGCGAAAGATTTTTGTACTAAGAATTTACTTCACCGGTGTCAAATCTTTCATTGCAAAAGAATTTTTATGTTATTTCTTCAACTCAATAATTTGAGAGGCTTTTCATTTCTTAATGAGCATATCATCCATATAGAATAGGAATAATGAAATCCCTTTTTGCAAACCTTTGAATTAAGATACATTGATCCAACATAGTTATTACATTAAGATACATTTGAGAACCCTTCCCCACAAACTATCTTTAAACATTGTTTGCTCTTAAAAAATATAAACTATCGTTGTTATTGTGTAATCTACGCCCAGCGCTATAACGCAGCCCAATTATTACATTATTTTCGGCCTAACAATTAATATTTAATAAATTTAAATAATACAATATATAAATTGATATGTTTTTTTGAATTCAAATTTGAATTAAAATATAAATTAGGGAGTAGCCTAATCTCGTTTTAATATGTAAACGATAACAGATTTAATTTTTATAATTCTGAGTTTAAATCTTACACACTATAATAGAATAAATTAGAGATAAGAAATGTACGATATTTATTTTTAAATATATTATTTGATATTCAAATCAATGATTTTTATTTAGATTGAAAAGATGATGATGAATGAATTATTAAAATTTATAAAGGATGAGGATGAGTGTGAATTTGGAGGGTAATATTCCTTTTTATATGCTCAAAAGGTTGAGTGTTTTTCTTCTCTTTTTTTATCTTCTTTTTTTTTTATTTGGGAGAAAATGTATTTATAACCCGAAGTCTTACTCGATCGGTCAACGTTTAAATTTCATACATATGTCTAGAGTCGTTTCAGATTAATTACGGAAAAGTGTTACTTTTGGCGAGTATCCGCCGTTTTATTTTAATGAGAAGGCAACCTAACCAATAATAATGAGGTTGTTTTGACCGTTTTCTCGATAATTATCTTTTAAAATCTTTTCATTTTTAGATAACTGACCGGTCGGATTAGACCTTCAAATTAATACCCCCGGGGGCTACTGCTCGATAGACTGAATTTAGTTTTGTCAATTCTTTGTTTGGGCTGCTGGATTTTTGAGCCCTAATCCAAACTTATGTTGAGCCAATTTATCTTGAACCATATTCATTATAAATATTTCATAAAAAATTTTTATAAAATATTAAAATATTAATATGATAAAACTATAATATTAAAAAATATATTATTTTTATATTTTTATATATTAAATTTTATTTGTCGATTCATTCAATATATACATGAATCTGTCATGCGCCCTGTTCTCTCCAATAGAGCGTCCTTCATCGTATCAATTTGATATTCTCACGTGCGTCAGGTACGTCAGTTAAATCACAACCCTCCAATCGTGGTTTGGCACTTGTTATCGCGTTGGGATTTGTATCCAACGGCAGAGCTTCAGATGTGGGTCCCCTTTCAGGATAATAGTAAACAAGCGCCCACTCTCTTCCCAGGCGAAAAATTCTTACTAGGTTGGAATATTTTTATAATTATTCTGATTAGGTTCCCATATGTTTCAATTTAAAACTAATTAACTATGATCACGTGCATATTCAACCTAAATTATATAAATAAACTCAACGGCACAAATATAGTATTTGTGTAAATATTTTTGAAGTATATATAAATATTTGATCAATAGATATCCAAAAAAACGATTTGACTCAAACCCATTAATGTTTCGTATTCAAGCATGAACTTAAGTCTTAAACTGATTTTTCATGCACTATAACGGAAACAATGATGAAATTGACCTTGGGAGGGTTATTTTGAATGTTACATCCGACACTCAATTTAATAAAATATTTTAACAACAGGTGAAGCAAATATAATATTTTGACCTAGTACAATTATAAGAATAGAAAATTTAATGAATTTAGCAAGTTGAGTATAGATATTAAGACCTAATTAGTATGTGTAATGCATGTGTTGGTAATTTAAAAGATTTTATTTAGAAGTTTTAACTCTACATCATATAGTTTGTTTGGGCCTATAGAGGTATTGGATTTGGGATCGTTATGATGGAAGATGTGCATTCTGAGAGAAATTTAATATTCTTTTAGCGGAATTGTCTAACCAATCGACTTTTTAGACTAAATGATGGTATTGTTTGGGCAACTCGTTTAGAAAAGAATATTTTTAAACACATGTTTGATTTATGATCATATTAACAAATACTTCCTCATGGGCTGACAAAACCTAAAACCCTCATGTGGGTTGATACCAATAACAGTTGTTGAGGCTAGAATGGTGTGGAGTTGAACTCTATTGAGTAAAGAAAATCCTCAATCTTTCACCCATTGGGTTCTTGGTTGGGTCACACATGCACTCTTTCTCATCTCCTTGGCCCTCTTCTGAGGGCATCGTAAAGTGGCCCCTTCTTCCTATTGCTCGCACAATCAATTCCTCCTTTCATAAGGTATAGAGTGGCAAATTTATGGAGAAACAAATTCATAATAATTGATAGAAAGTTTTTTAATTAACTCACTTATATAATAAATTGTTATTTATCATGCAATTTAAATAGATATTTCTTATTGTTAAGATGATATGGTAGAGTGGTTTATGATTTGAGTTGCTTATTCTAAGCCTACAACCCTCTGCACTCCAATTTATTGGGTCGATTCTCAAGACCCATCTTATTTAATTTATTCATCTATTTGAGTTTTTAATTTTTTTCGTATGAATTTTTGAATTTCTTTACCCTATGATACCTGCGCATTTTATGGGAACATATCACAAATAATATATAAATTAAATAATTAATAACTGGAATAAAATTATAGATTTATTATTAGAAAAATCAAAAACAATTACGCTAACCTTAAACAAATATTAATTTTCATTCTGCCTGACTCGAGTTTGACGGTGAATCTGTAGTCTCGCCTAGTCATAAGATCCTGTAAAAAAATTAATAAAAAAAAAATTTCGAATCACATGCTCCGCGTCACAGTGTAAGTCTCACCAACCTCAAATGTGGGGAAGATTATTTAAACTTCTGTGACCGACTCTCCGTCCTACGTCGTCGTTCATCCGACGCTCCATATCCAACGCCTCTCCCGCTCTGGTTCGAGGCGCGTGAACGTACCCCTATCCTCTATCTTTATCTATCTCTGCCCTCATGCCAAACGCCATCGCCAAATCCGGCTTTGATTGTTGCTCTTCCTTCCCACTCCCTTCGGCGGCGCAGCTCATCTCTATGATTAGCCAAAAAAAAAAAAAAAAAAAAGCCAATCACTTGCTTCGCGTCCCCGTTTTCATGTCTCTATGATCCTCATACCCGGTCTAGCGAGAGGGGGGAGGAGGTAAATACCAGAGAGAGAGAGCGAGAGAGAGAGAGCGCGCGCAATAATGGCAGCTTCATCAGCCTCATCGACTCTGTTCTCTAACCCTTCCCTCAAACTCAATTGTCAAAGTCTTCTGCCCACCAATTCCCAACTTTCTCTCTCCTCAAAACTCTCCGTTTGCCGCAACCTCTCCCTCCTTGCCCACCCTCGCCTCACCCTGCAACACCGCGACTGCAACGACACCGCCAGGCACAGCCGCTTAGCCATCGTATCCTCTCTCGACGCCAAGCCCACCGTCCTCGTTGCCGAGAAGCTCGGCGAGGCGGGTCTCAACCTTCTCAGGTCATACGCCAATGTCGATTGCTCGTATAATCTCAGCCCCGAGGAGCTCTGCACCAAGATCTCCCTCTGCGATGCCCTGATTGTTCGCAGTGGCACGAAGGTCACTCGAGAGGTGTTCGAGTCGTCAGGTGGGAGGTTGAAGGTTGTGGGCAGGGCTGGCGTTGGGATTGATAATGTAGATCTGAGGGGCGGCGACGGAGCATGGATGCTTGGTGGTCAATGCGCCGACGGCGAACACGGTGGCGGCTGCCGAACATGGGATCGCCCTCTTGGCTGCTATGGCGAGGAACGTTTCCCAGGCCGATGCGTCCGTGAAGGCTGGTTAGTCTGTTGATCGGTTCATGCTTTGTTGTTTTTTTTTCCTGTAATTTTATATGGTTGGATTGGAATGAACCAGATTGTGCCTTTTGATCTATGTAATTTCGATCTTTACGGCTTGATTTCAATATCATTCGAACTAGTGATCTTTACTAGATCGATCTAATTGAATTCTGGACGCCATATGAGTTATATCACTAAATTTTGCTATTTATGACTGGTAATTTTGTTGGTAAGGAACATTTGGATAATGTTCTTGGGCAAACGATTCCATTTATGATAGGTAATTCTATTGGATTTGGACTACTAGATATTGTTAATTGGTGAAACGAAGGGCCTTTTGGTTTGTATTGGAACCTGTATTTTGAAGGCGAAGGTTTTCCTGGGGTATATACTTGTTTTCATTTTTCTAGAATGGGTCTCCTTTTTTGATGCTACAGACTTCTTTCATCTATGCCTGAAACTTTCTTAGGAAATTGAATCCGGGAATGGAGGAGTTTAAGGTGCTTAATTTCAGAGGATGGTCATCAAAATGGGAAGAAGAGATAGGGAATTAAAAAGGGTCAAATAGAATGTGAATTGCTGCGATGGATGATTTGTTTAAGAATGTTTTTTTTTTTTTTTGTTGATTTTGTTTTGTGGATCTGTTTGTTTGTGATCTTTTGTGCCTTTTTATCTTACACGATTTTTTAAAGTGCCTTAGGTTTTTCTCTTTCTGGATTCTCTGAGATGAGTTGCAATTTTTTATACTTGGTTGACGCTGGTCCATATCTTAAAAAATTCCTCTTTCGTTGGGGTGGGGGTCATTTCGGTGAGTGTATATTATAATCATGTAATCCTTGACTGAAGAAAAATAGTGACAGAAGCAGTTTTAATTTTGTTGAATGACTATTGGGGATGTTGCTGTTGTTGAGTAAAAAAAATGATTCATTTCTCACATTTAGAGAGATTTAAGGCTCTGAGGCTTTATTATTTTTATTGAATCTTTTGTCCCTTATGGATTCTTTCATTCATGTTATCAGTATAGTGACGCGATGGAATCACTAGACAGATTCATATGGTGGATATTACTTGGTAAAACTTAAGGCTTTGTTACTATTGTTGTTGATTCAATGAAATCAATTAACCATTTGTGGTCAATTGGGATATTTCTTAAGCTTTTAAACCTAGACTATTCCTCTGCTGAAAGGTATGTTAGGATACCAATAGTGCTGTTGTGTCACTCGATAAAATGTCTCAGATGAGATAGTTAATTTCTGAGTTAGCATGTTCTTTCTGCCATTACTTGTTGAGCTAAAGAAGAGGAGATGCTGAAAGATTCAAGGCACCTTTAACTTGTTCCTTACTTTCCTGTTCAGGGGAGTGGCAGCGAAGCAAATACGTGGGTGTATCGCTAGTAGGAAAAACACTTGTTGTGTTGGGTTTTGGGAAGGTTGGATCAGAGGTTGCTAGGCGTGCTAAGGGTCTTGGCATGCATGTCATTGCACATGACCCATATGCCCCAGCAGACCGTGCCCATGCTATTGGTGTGGAGCTTGTTTCCTTTGATGAGGCCATATCAACAGCGGATTTCATCTCTCTTCACATGCCTCTAACACCTTCTACGGCAAAGATGCTTAATGAAGAAACCTTTGCGAAGATGAAGAAAGGGGTTCGGATTGTCAATGTTGCTCGCGGTGGGGTGATTGATGAAGAGGCTCTTGTGAAGGCTCTAGATGCTGGTATCGTTGCTCAGGTACTCATCATTACCTAAGAAGCACAAACACTTCTCCAGAACTAGTGTGTCGGCTTCCAAAATGTGCCAGACAATTCTGACACTTTGCTGACAATTATCACTCCAATGTGCTCTGACAGGTTTTTGAACAGTGGGATATTTTACAATGTGCAGAAAATTTTGGTTCTTAATATAAATTAAAGAAAAAATGGATCCATTTGGCAATTTAGAAATAATTAGAAACTCAAGCCTTGACGCGTTCTTTTTTTCATTTTTTGAGATATATTTATAGCATAAATCCTTTGCATTGACCCCCTTTTGTGCTGGTTCTTCCTGTAATTTTTTAAATATTGAAACAAGAAATATAATTTTTTAGTTAATAATTTAGTATAAAGTAGTATTAATCAATCATATTATTAAGCTATGATTTAACTATGCATTGTAGTTAATGTGTCCCAATATACTGCGTCCTCAATTTTAGAATAATGTGTCAACAGGTCTGTGTCTCGTGTCTTGTGTCGGTTTTCTTGTGTCTTGTGTTAGCAAGTAAACCGGTAAAGAAGGGAGAGGGGAAGAACTTGCCATTGTTTATATTTGGTGGGGTAATTTGATGTCCCTGCTTGCAGGCTGCACTTGATGTCTTCACAGTAGAGCCGCCACCAAAGGACAGCAAGTTGGTCCAACATGAAAGAGTTACCGTGACTCCGCATCTTGGTGCTAGCACCGTGGAAGCCCAGGTGAGCCAAATGTCACACAATCAACGTTTGCTGCTGCTTTACCATTGTCTCTCTATTAAATTGGTGGCTGTGCTTTCTCTGCAGGAAGGAGTAGCTATCGAAATTGCTGAAGCTGTTGTCGGGGCTTTGAAGGGAGAACTTGCCGCAACTGCTGTCAACGCACCCATGGTTCCTGCTGAGGTATTCTGATCATCTTCACCCCCCTACTGCAGACATGTTTAGCTTATTATGATAGTCATTTTACCTACTTGTGGAGACATCCTTGTATGACCAACCAACTCTGCTTTTTATCTACTTGTTTGATGCATTTGTTCTTGGGTTTCTCTTTTGTATGCTCTAAGATTTCCCATTTTCATTATCCCTCTCCACAATACTTGAATGTTGTTATCCAATAAAACGTGTACCTGCCATATAATTGGTGTGCTTGTTTATTGTGATGGACCATTCTCTTATGAGTTTCATGTTATTTTATACAAATATTTATTTGTTGCAATTAAACCATGCTTGATGTGCGCTTAGAAGAATTATATGTGCAACTGATATAGAATGCCCCCATTTGATGGACACATGGGTGTAGATTGGATAGAATGGTCACACATGATATTTGCATGAAATGCTCACATATGTGGATAGTTCAGTAAATTCACGCCTAATGCGTGCATGTGCGCTAGGTAGTTTTTTGAGAGTTTTTCCTTTGGCATCGAATGCCAGTTAGTCCTTCCAACACCGGCCTTGTTTTTATGTCATTTTGATATGTTTGGAGCAGTTCGTGTGAGTTATCATTTTAAATATTTTGAGCGCCGATTCAATAGAGAAAGGGAGAAGAAGAAGAGAATTTTGTCAATTCTTGGGCATTTATTTGCATTTTTATCTTCATCGTCTTCGGTATACAGTTATAATTGTTGTTTAGGATATTTTTACCGGTTATTTTCATATTGCTTACTCTCTTATTCTTCTTTGCTTGGGTTGCCAACATTTCGTAGTAAATCTGAAAACGTTTTGGGAGTTTGTTGTTACTGAACTTATGTGAAAGTGGTTTTTTACTGGTCGTTTTGAAATGGTTTTCACCAAAAGTTCCTGTGTTCGTTTTTCTACATAATTTATTTGTGAATGTATATTGTTATCTCACTTCATTAAAAATTCAGGCCAAATGTTTGGTAATCTATTATTATAGGCATTTATTATCCACCTTGTGTATGGTAAAATTTGGGTATACTGTTTTCAATAGTAGTGATCATGGTAATATGAACCATTTTTGTCAACAAAAATAAGGCACAAATGGATAAATAATGGGAAAAGCTTAGGGTAAGTCTAATCCAATGCATCTTTAAGTTTGCTGTAATCATTATGCAGTTGCTTTCTCCACCTGGAAGCTCACATAGTAATGTTTAGTGTCTTCAACAATCTTTATTAATGGCTGTTTACACGCAGGTCCTCAACGAGCTGAAGCCATATGTTGAGCTCGCTGAGAAACTCAGTCGACTGTCTGTCCAATTAGTTGCAGGTGGGAGCGGTGTCAAGTCTGTTAAAGTTGGATACGCATCTTCCCGAGCACCTGATGACCTCGACACTAGGGTGCTCCGAGCCATGATCATCAAGGGTCTGATCGAGCCCATATCCAGCACCTTCGTGAACTTGGTCAATGCAGATTTCACGGCTAAGCAGAGAGGGCTCCGCATAACCGAAGAACGCATCATCCTCGACGGTTCACCTGAAAGCCCCCTTGAGTCCATCCAGGTTCAGATTGCCAATGTCGAATCAAAATTTGCCAGCGCCATTTCAGAGTCAGGTGAGATCAGCCTCGAGGGGCGAGTGAAAGACGGGATCCCGCATTTGACAAAGGTCGGATCTTTCGATGTGGATGTCAGCTTGGAAGGCAACATCATCCTCTGTAGGCAGGTTGATCAGCCGGGCATAATCGGGAAAGTTGGCAGCATCTTGGGTGATGAGAATGTGAATGTGAGCTTCATGAGCGTTGGAAGGATTAGCCGACGAATATATGCAATCATGGCTATCGGGGTTGACGACCTGCCCAGCAGTGAAGCATTGAAGAAGATCGGAGAGACTCCGGCCATCGAGGAGTTTGTGTTCCTGAAGCTATTGTAGGTGTATAAATCCAAGTTAATAGTGTCTTTTATATCACGGTGCTTGCCAAATTTTGAGCGTCTGGCTTCGGAAATTCTGAGAGCCCATCGTTATTTCGCATTTTACATGTCTGATATGTCTATTTAATGTTTCGGCCATGACAAGCATGACTAGTAGTTTGAAAATTTGCTGAAAAATAATCAGTATTCTGGGTTGCTTGCCATTCCTTTTGGAATCTGTTCCGGTGGTTTTGTAGATAGTTTACTTATTATTTTGAAGGTTTAGTTCAAATGATAAAAAAAAAGATAAAAGTTAAAATATAAAATAAAATGTAATTATATTTTATTATTAGTTTGGTTATTTTTTTGTGGGTTTCATAATAAATAGATAGTCATAAGAGGATCATGTGATGTTTGTACAAGGATTATGATATTCGTGCGTATGACAAGCACATGGGGGGCACTTAGGCGCCAAATCCAGGGGCACCGCGTTCGAGGGTTGCCCGAGCGCTGAAGATAGTGGAGCTTGCGCCTGAAGCATGTCTAAGCACAATTTACAGTATGAAAACACACACTTTGCGTTTTTGGGCATTTTGAAATTGTTTCTCACACAAGAAGTGTTGTACAGAGAGAGAGAAAAGAGAAAAAATGTCCGGTATCAAGTTAAGATCCGATTTGAGTTTCTTTCTTCATCAAGAGTGGGTACGTTGTTCTAAAATGATTTTTTAAAGTGTGTTTTGCTTGATTGCTTTTATTTCTTATTATATTTTTCTTTGTTGGCTGTTAGGTGTATTGAGCGGTTGTAATCAACTATTTTTCACTCAAAATTGTAATAAAGGGATTTTAGAAGGAATTCTTACAACCGACACTTTTTATAATAAATTTATTTGAAATTTATTCAAGGATTTTTCCTCTTTGTAGAAAAGGTTTTTTCACATTAAAAATATTATACATTATTATATTTCTTATATTCAAAAATTTGATGGTTAACATTTGAGGAAAATGTTTGGGTTTTATTCCACTACGTTGAATTGCGTATCCTAGTGTTGCGTCCCAGGTCCTGAGTTGCCATGCGGATTAGGAAGCCTTTCGATTCCTAATCCAGATTGAATTTTGAGCGGATCTGGTCTCCATCATTGTGAACGTGGAACCTGCACAATACAAACTACAAATGAGATGTTAGAGGTTCAGCGGGATTTATACTATCGAAAACACTCCGACGTTCAAATCAGCAACTTCACGCAATGAACGGAAAGGGGCACACGCTTAGAGATGCGTGGAAATATGCTTTATATACGATGGGAGTGTATAGATGCAAGAGTGAGGGATTTGATGAGCGTTAGTGGGAGGCTTGGTTCCCCGTATGCACCGCGGAGGGTGGCTTACTCTCGTAGCTTGAGGGAGGCTGGCGAGTTTGGCTTGGACGCACGTTCGAGAGCTGTGACTCCAAGAGTTCGTGTCTCAGTGTCTAATGCAGGCTATATTTTCAAGAATTGGGAATTGAGATCCCTTATCCTATGAAAGGAGAGGAAGTTTATAGGCTCATTGGCTTGGAGCTTTGAGCACGAGAATTCAACCTGTAGGGATTCATCGGTGATTGCCCAATGGTGGTCGTTGGTGTGTCAGTTGTCGCCTTGTGATTGTGGAAAGACCGTTGTGCGTCACAAACCAAGCTTGGTCTACTATTGTGCTGGGATTAACTGAAAAATTGCAGGTAGCGACGCAAGTCACGATTGGTAGCGTTGACCTCCTCCTCATTGAGTTGTCTCCTCTGCGCTGCGCCTACCGCCTGCAGCCGCATTAATCAGTTGTATGTGATGCCAATTGGCTACGAGTACTGAACTGTCACGTAGGCTGTTTTTAAATAATGGGCTAAGCTGACCACTTGGATTGCTACTTCCTGGACTAGGCCTTGCGTTTCCTTTGGGTCTCACTGATACTGGACCTAACACTAGCCCCCCATGCCTAACTGACTTGTGATCGAAGTCTTGATATGTCTACTGGGTCTAGCTGGTCACCGCACTACCCTCCTCGAGATGCGCTAGGCTTTGTCTTCTTCTGGTGTTGTGTCTTCCTTAGGTAATCATGCAGGCTTTTCAGGTGCCGCAGTGATTCAGTGCTCTGAAGGGATATATTCACACGCCAAAGATCTCATCGGTATTAAGAACTTTCCTTCTTCATTAATGACGGCTACCGGGGAGCATGCCCAGCTGAGCGCGGTCAGATCGTCCATAAATAGGGGGGCTCTTCGACCAATGTGGCTCATCCCTTAGCTAATTTTAGAGGAGCAATACAAGGGCCTTAGCTCATCCCGCTTCCAGTGGGAATCCGCGAAAGATTCAGATGGACTAGCTAGAGATCTGGAGCTTCCGACAAAGACTGTCGTCACACCCCACTATGAGCGGTTCCTCATGTTAATGAGGGTAGCTCGGCTACTCTGCCATTGTCGCATGCCTTCCTCTGGGCTTTGGTAATCTCCCGCGTGCAGGAGGGTTAAGGTGGAGCTATCATGGGGCTCTTTGCCTCCGGGGTAGCTCTTCGCTCGCGGTCTCCACTCCACTTGGGTCATCATATGTGCCATCTGGAGGGGAGTTAGAAGGTAGAGCCTCTGTAGGGAGAGTGCAGGTTTTGTGCCCCTACCGGAGACTTCTATTGCGGGTGTTGTTCTGCCCCTACGGTTAGCATTGGGCTAGCCCGCAGGAGCTGGCTAACACCGACGGCTTCGGTGCTTGGGCTAGTCATGGTTCCGGTGATGGAGTCATGGTGATCCAATGTGGATCACGTTCCCTAGCAATGCTCCAAGCATCCGAGGCAATCGCTCCTGGCTTTATGCCCCGTGCCGTATCTTCCTTCTCTTTCTTATACTTTCGCTATTGTAAACCGTATACTTGTGAAGGGATTTTGATTAATAAAAATAGTAGTTATTACCTTTATTCTTTTCACCTGTCGTATAAATCTTTTCCCTTTTTGTCACTTGGTGCATTACATCCCCCAGATTGCAGGGTTTCTTTTTTTGTCGCACGTGCCGATTCGCACGTTTGAGCACTATGAGTGGCCTGTAGCCTACCTTTGTCGGCGCCTTCCCTCGAGTCGTTGTGCTGATTGTCAACGGGAGGACGCGGTGCAAAGAGATTACTGACGCTAGCTACTCGGGGAGATCAAACGCTGCTGGTAGACGTCACATCCGCCAGATGGTCTGACACATTGATTGCATGGGAGATTTTGGAGCATCGCGTCATAATGACTTCTTTGGAAAGGCATGGCGCTCAAGGATTTGCAACATGGAAGGAGTCTCTTGGTCCTCTTTAAACATGCTTCGGTTCCAGAACGACGCCATTTTATTGGGGGCCTTTGGCTATTTAAACGCCTGAGTTCCCTCCAAAGCTTTGTGCCCTATTGCTACTTTGACGACGTAAAGCCTTGCGCTGCCTTTGGGCCTTTTTGTTTATCTCTTTCCACGTTACGGTTTTAATGGAAAGGTCGTTCTCATCATCAAATCTAAATCTTCCTCCGAGAATCTGCGAGCAACATGCACGCTTCAGGGATCCACGGCGAGGCCGCCCCTAGCGCAGCGGCAACATAGGGTTGCCATTTTGAGGCCACTGTGGTGGGCCCGATGCAATTTCTGAGGGCACCACCAGGTTTCGAGACGGAGGAGGTGCTCACTTCCTCACGGCGCCGTAAGCCTAGGAGGGCAGATCCCTCAGTTCGTCGAGTCATTGGGCTGTAGAGGGCATGGTGGTCATTGTGCAAGCTACCGCCGGCGCAGTAGAGCATGCTTAGGCTTGTGCGGCGCACTTTGAACGGGCGTGGTCGGAATCTGAGGCAAGGGCCTTGAGGCTCGTTGGCGCCAATATGCAAGCTCAGGACCACATACTGGCTCTTCTGGAGGAGCCTGAGCGGCTCCGGGTGCAGCTTGGAGAGGAGTGTGCGCAGATAGGGGCCGAGCTAAGGTCGAGGTTTTCGCCGGAGGATGTCGGTTCTGCAGTAGAAAGGAACTTCCAGGACGACATCCGTCTCAACCGGAAATTAGTCTCGCTGGAGGATCCAAACTTCCGCATTGGCATCCTGAACTCTCGAAATTCAAGCGCCCTGATGCGCGCGGGCCTGACGAAGTACATGACTCCAGATCCTTCCAGGCTCGGAGGGGGTAGTTAGTTGTACTTTGCAGTTGCAGACTTCCGTAAGAAATAGTTATTAACGAATTAGATAATAAAACTTTATACTTAGCTGTGCCATTTGTGGACCTGACGAAGTACATGACTCCAAATCCTTCCAGGCCCGAAGGGGATAGTTAGTTGTACTTTGCGGTCACAGGCTTCTGTAAAAATGAGTTATTAACGAATTAGATAATAAAACTTTATATTTAGCTATGCCATTTATTTCCTGTCATTTGCTGTGCTTGAATGGTTCACATGCTTGTCTTGGAAGCCTTGCTGCCGCTGTCTCCGGTGGTCAGCCTCCCCGCATTAAATGCAGGTGTGACGGTGGGGATTCTGGCAAGCGGTTGAGGCGACGGCGATCTGCAATCTGGCAGGGGCTACAATTGGCTGTCGCTTGGGACTCGTGACGCTCTCGCTGAATGGGCACGTGGCCTGTCATTAAGTGAAGACATCGTTTGAGTTTTCCTGTGCGCTGACACCCCATTGCCTATTTAAGGCACACCTTTTTAAAATCCCCTCTTTTATGTTTCCTTGTGCTGAGGGCTTTCGGCTTATCCCAAAGAGAGAGAGATGGCAAAGAAGAAAGGATCTCCTTCCTCTTCCCTAGTTTCTCTCGTTGTTCATTATGGGGTTAACAATACTGGGTCTGTCATGATGGCAAGCACCATTGCTGCTTTAATAGTGGACTACGGGATCCCCGGCGATTGGGCCTACCGTGCTCCTAGTCCCGCTGGCAGAGCCGACGCTCCTCTAGAGGGTTTTATCTCCATTTATAAGCACCATCTTAAGGCCAGGCTTTGCTATCCCATGGTGTGCAAACTGTATGCACTTGTCAACGCGTTACATGTTCCCATTGCGAGGCTTCATCCGAATGTCGTCCATTGTTTAGTTACCTTGTGTGTTTTCAGCCGCCTTCATTCTTGCATGTTTGATGCGAAAGTAGTGAAGGTAATCTTTCGCTTCTCTAAGTCCGAGGACTGGATTTCAATGTCTCCCCAAACTGGCTTTCACTTTTGGAGAACCAATCCTGAATCAGTGAAGAATTGAAATAATCGGTTCTTCTTTCTACAAGAGCCCTTTGACTCGGAGCTCTCCAACGGGTGGGGTCCAATCCCCGAGTATTTTTGCAAGGGAGTGACTACCGAAGAGAAGAGTGACTCGGCAAAACTCATCACAGCAATCCGCTCGAAGATGGAGATGTTTTCCATCCAGGGTCATTATTTGACCTCGCATGTTTTTGAGGCCGCCAAGTGGGGGCTAGAGTCTAGGTGGGTGATCGCTAGCCCAGAGAAGAAGAGTCCAACGCCATCGTGTTTCACAAGTTGTCGAGGGAACTTCTGGAGGAAAGTGTCTCTTTATTGGAGACCTCGTTAAAGGAGGAGGTGGAGGCTCCACTAAAGAGGTTGAGAGAAGCCGGTGACACCTCTATTCGGAGGTTGTGGAGATAGGCGGTGGAGTCTAAAGCACTTGCTACGTGTCCTACTCCAGAGCAGGTGTCAGGCCCAGAGTCACCGGAAGGAGTAGCCGAACACTCACCAATACCCGCTATGGTGCTGGATGAATATGGAGTTCCCGTGGTGGAGCTTTATTCTGGAGGGGAGTCCCCCACGGGTCCTTTTGTTGATCTGGAGTGGCCGCTAAGGGTGTGCCGATAATGGAGGTTGACGCGCTAGAGCTAGGAGAGATGGAGGAGGTTGGCATTTGGAGCCTACGTCAGGGCCATCTCATGCTTTGGAGTTTACGAAACCGCCTGATAGAGCGTCCCAAGGGTATGTGTCCAGGAAAGCGTTGCCGCTGAGGAGGAAGTTGTAGCTAGGCGGGCTGCTAGTCCGCCTGGTGCTGACTGGGCCCTAGAGATGATTGCGGTGGGGATAGCTTAGGAGTCAAAGCTCCCAAGCGTTTCCTTGCCACCTGTGACTCCGGATGCTCTCCGCTCCGCAGAGGTTGCTACTGGGCATGTGGAGCCCCTAGGCATGCCAATATCAAGAGGCAGGCCCAGTCGCACGACTGCATTCTTTACTCAGGTACGATTGCCTTAGTCGTTGCGTCTTTCCACAGACTGAAACTCTAAAATTTATCGACCTTTTGTTTACTCTTGCAGGTCCCTAAGAGGTTCAGCTTCCTCAACATGGTGCATGCTCAACTGCTCAACTTCTTTCGCCAAGTCGGGGAAGAGTCTAGGCAGGAGACGGCACAACATGTGGGAGTTGAAATCACTATGCTTAGGGATGAGAACGAGTCAATGAAGGAAGCGATTAGGGGGCTAAGGTAGGAGAATGACCAATCGAGGGAGAAGAACAGACAGCTGATGGAGGAAGGTGGACGACTGAGGTAGGAGGCTGAGCGGCTTAGGGGATGGACTTCCTCTATGGCGGACTTCCTCTATGTGCCTCGCACTCGACGCCAAATTCTGAGATGGTATCCGCCTGTGCCGTCGGATCATCTCCATTGCACTTCGGGGAATTTTCGTGGGTATCTTACACCCAGGGAACGTCGGGGTTCCTGACAACGCCTGTTTGAGAGACTTCTCTGGAGAGGCTGGGCCACCGGACTCATAAGATCAGAATAGCTCTTGTATTTTTCATTGTATAGTGCTGCATTGTTATGTCACTCGTCTTTGATAAATGTAAGGCCGCCACTTTTTCTTGCACCTCACGTCTTCGACTGCATGACGTAGCTTTTCGAATCTTTGTTCATGTCTTAGAGGCTAAGTTGTGGAGCTATTGTTGTCAACGCCCCAATCCGGCACCTTCTTGTATTGTACTCGTCCTTCGTTAGAGAATGTCATTGCATCTCGCGGGTTTAGTGGGATGCTTGGTCCAATAGAGTGGACATTGTTGCTAGCCTCATGGAGTTATGCTAAGGGCCAACTGAGTTTTCAGGCCACAGTAGCCAAACTACAGGTGTTAGGCCTTTTCGCACACGATACCTCTCTTAGGTGCTCGGCCCTACTTAAGGCATCGTCGCTCTCGTGTGCACGGTCCTAGCCCATAACCATTATAGATTGAGATTGCTCTCTTCGTTAGGAGAAGGTCATCGCATGCCTACAATTTTTCCCCCTAAGGTTTTGGTGGCCACATGTTGGAGATTTCAAAAGCCCCCAGGCTTGATATTTTAATCTCTTGGGTCACTTGGTACGGAACCAAGATTTTTGGGGCCGTAGGGGCCCTCCGGCATAGAGCCATGGTTTGGGTATGACCGCTTTCGGGTAATTTGGCGCAAAGCTAGGTTGGTGGACCGCTGAAGGCCTTTTCGACACGGAGTCGAAGTCTAGATATAGCTGCTTTTGGGCCACTCAACGCAGGGTCAATGTTACGATATGGTCGCTTTCGGGCCATTTGGCTCCAAGCCAAGGCTTTGGGGCCGCTTTGGGCCACTCGATGGGGTCGAGGTTTAGATATGGTTGCTTTCGGGCCACTTGGCGCAGAGCAAAAACTCTGGTTTACGGACAGATGAGGATCCATCCGACTTACGGGCAATCTAGGTTGTTTCGTTTTCAAAATGTCACGCATGCAAACACTCAATATGAATGATCATACAAGATAACGGAAACAATCAATTTTATTAAATGGAAACACATGATATGTATGAGCATTCCTTATGACATGCGTGTGTGTCTTACTTAGGTTTAGGGAGAATCTATTGGTAGTATTTTTTAAGGTTGGTGGTGTTTTAGGTCGAATCTATTGGGTGTGTAGCTTGTACATTTTGTTCCAGATGATTGCCGAGACTAGGAATTGCCCCTCCCAACCTGGGGTGAGCTTATTCTTGCTAGCAGCCTTCCCTGCAGCCTCTACACTCTGTAAGAACAGGTCTCCAACCTCGAGTGGTCGTGCTCAGACCCGCTTGTTATAGTACAGTACAATATGCTGCTGATAAACTGCGGTCCTCACGTGGGCCATGTCACGCACTTCCGGGAGCAGGTCTAGGCTTTCCCGAAGCCTCTGGGAGTTGGTGGCTGGGTCGAAGTATTCAACCTGCATGCAAGGGAGTCCAATTTTTACAGGGACAACCGCTTCGACCCCGTAGCAGAGGTTGAAGGGTGTCTCCCTCGTTGGTTCCCACCCGATCATGCTATATGACCAGAGCACAGAAGGCAACTCGTCAACTCAGTAGCCCCCTACATCTTCCAATTTGGTCTTCAATCCATGTTGCAACATGCGGTTTGTGACTTCAATTTGCCAATTTGCTTGAGGATATGCCACAGACGTGCAGACCAACCTGGTGCGCAGTTTGTGCAATACTTGGTGAACTGCTTGCCAGTGAATTGGGTCTCTTTGTCGGTCACTATGGCTTTGGGAATTCCAAAATGAAAAACAATATTCTGGAAGACAAGCTCCGCGACGTTCTGCTCAATAATCCACACCAGGGGAACCACTTCTATCCACTTTATGAAGTAGTCGATACAAACTATAAGTAACTTTCTCTGCCTGGAGGCCAAGGGCATAGGCCCTAGGATGTCAAGCCCCCATTGTACGAACTGCCATGGGGACTGAAGGCTGTGTAGCTCCGTGAGAGGTAGATGCGCCATGGATCCATGAACTGACAGGCTTTTATATTTCTTTACGAATTTTAGGGTGTCGTACTTTATCGTGGGCCAAAAAAGGCTTTACCCATGATCTTGAAAGTGAGGTTCTTCCCCCCAATGTGCGAGCCGCATATGCCGAGGTAGACTTCACTTAGAGCGTACTTAGCTTCCTTGGGGGTAAGGAACTTCAGGTAGGGAGTAGAATATCCCCGCCGGTATAGCCTGTCGTCAATGATCGCGGACTAGCCCACTATCCTTTTAATCCGCTTGGCTTCGTCAGTATTCGTCGGTAGCATCCCATCTGTAAGAAACCTGCGGAATGAGGTCATCTAGTTGTCTTCATTGACCTGTAGCACCTTTTGATCTAGGCCATTCATACTTGGCGCGGTTAGGATTTTCTTCATATTCTTAGTGTATTGCTCCTGGGATCCCGCGGCAGCATCCCTTGCCAATTGATCGGCTTTACAGTTTTCGGCCCTAAGGATGTACTCGATCTCAAAGGTTTAAAAAGCCTAAATCTCAATTTTTATTTTTACCAATTACCTTGTAAGTTGCGGGGTTTGAGGCCTCGAAAACTCCTTGAATCTGGTTGACCACTAACTCCGAGTCGCTGCGCACGACCTGTGCCCCGGCAAAGCATTCTTTGGCTAGACGAAGTCTTGCAATGAGGGCTTCATACTCTGCCATGTTATTAGTGGTAGGAAAATTCAGCGCTACTGAGTACTTGATCTCTGTCCCATCGAGAGTCCTGAACACAACTCCGGCTCCACTACCTACTTGAGTGAAGGATCCGTCGACATTCAGGATCCACACGGGAGTGTTCGGTGAGCTCAAGTTCTTCAGGCTGTGTGGGACATCTAGAGCCGAGGCTGCCGCTTTGACAATGAAGTCCTCCAGAGCCGGTCCTTAAGGGCCGGTCGCGGTCAAAACTCCACATCAAACTCGCCCAATTCTATTGCCCACTTAACCAGCCATCCGGAGGTCTTCGATTTTTGGAGGATTGACTTTAGTGGCTAATCCGTTAAAACAATGATCTGATGCGCCTGGAAATAGGGCCTCAACTTCCGCACGGAATAGATGAGAGTCAAGGCAATCCTCTCGCGTGCAAGTACCAAGTTTCTGCATTCGTCAATACCCTACTCACGTAGTACACAGGCTGCTGTCTCCCCTCGTGCTCTCTAAAGAGCACCGAGCTTAGCGTCGTGTCTGACGTGGTTAGGTAGAGGTACAGATTCTCGCCCGCAAATGGTGAACTCAAGAGAGGTAGGTTGACGAGATACATCTTTAGCTCTTGAAATGTTTCGTTGCACTCATCCATCCACTGAAATCCGAATGCTTTGGTCCCTTTGAGCGCCTTGAAGAAGGGCAGATATTTCTCCGTGGACTTAACTAGGAATCGCGATAAGGCCGATAAGCACTATTTGAGTTTATGGACTTCTTTCACGGTCCGCGGGGGTTCATATCAAGGATGGCTCTGATCTTCTCTAGGTTTGCTTCTATGTCACGCTTGGACACTATGAAGCCTAAGAACTTTTTGAAGGTTACCTCGAATGCACATTTGGCCGAGTTAAACTTCATCCTGTGGGCCCAGAGTACTTGGAAGGCTTCCTTAAGATCATGAACATGGTTGGCGGCCATCTTGCTATTGCCGATCATGTCATCGACATACACTTCTACCCTTCTTCCAATCTGGGTTTCGAATATTTTATTCACAAGACGCTAATAGGTTGCCCCGACATTTTTGAGGTCGAAGAGCATAACCTTGTAATAGTATGTTTCCTGTTCAGTTATGAAGGATGTGTGTTCCTCGTCATTCGGATCCATCCTAATATGATTATAGCTTGAATAGGCGTCCATAAAGCTTAGGAGCTCATACCCGGACGTAGAGTCCACAAGCTAATCAATCCGAGAGAGCGAAAAGTTGTACTTGAGACAAGTTTTGTTCACATCGATGAAATCTATGCACATTCGCCACTTGCCATTACTTTTCTTTACAAATACAACGTTGGATAGCCAGTCCGGATATTAAACTTTCCTTATAAATCCGACATCCAGCAGTCTCTTTCCTTCATCTCTTATATCGATCATCTTTTCAACAGAGTAATTTCTACGTTTATGCCTGACGGGCTTATGACCAGGATCAAGGCCCAACTTGTGGGCCATCACCTCAGCCGGTATCCCGGGCATATCGACAGGAACCCGAGCGAATACGTTTGAGTTCTTCCGAAGGAAGTTAATGAGTTGATCGTGGTTGGCCGCGGTGAGAGTGTCGCCGATGTGGACGCACTTCTCCGGCTCAGCGGGATCAAGCAGGATAGCCTCGGTGGTTTTGCCCGACTGGGCTTGCTGCAGTGTGACTTTGTCACCATGCAGTCTGACACCATAGGGGCGACTTGGGATAGATCGCACGTCCGCCCTATCACCTGATCACCAAGCACCTCCCCTACACCGCACGGAGTGGAAAATTTCACCTTCAAATAAGGAATCAAAGGTGACACCCTAAAGGTAGTAAGGAACGATTTACCTAGGATGGCATTATAGACGGACGACAGATCGACGATGAGGAACACTAACTCTCTCGTAGCAGTACGCGGGTACGTTCCCATCGTGATTCTTAGCTGGATTTCTCACTGCACGGGCACAAGTTCTTTATCCAGGCCGTATAGAGGGCCATCGGCCGTTTTCATCCGATTTTTTCTCAGTCCAAGCTTAAAGAATGAATCAAGGTACGATAAATTTTGAAAGCTTCTATTATCAATAAATACTCATTTCAACTGATAGTTAATCGTATCATTTGACACAAGTGCAAATATAATAAGGGGATCAGAATGGGGGAAGTTATATGTGTCATGTCGCCGCTACTAAAGCTAATGATATCACTTGTATCCTCTACTCTCGCTCTCTTGCTACTGGAAGCCTGCCCGGGTTGCGCCTGCCTGGTACTCTTAACTGGCTCTGTGGAGATCATGCTGATCACACCAGCGACCGTACGATTTCTTGGAGGCTCGCTTACCTCGCCCTCCGAGGTGCAGGGGCCTGCCCCAAGCCCTTCACGAACCGCTTGTGGTGTTTGCGGTGGATCAGGTCCTCTATCTCCTGTTGAAGGGTCCAATAGTTCTCCGTGGAGTGTCCCAAGCAGTGATGGTATTGATAGTACTTCGTCTAGTCTCCACCGCTGGGACCCTTCGGCGCCTTTAGCCATTTAAGGAATTTTTCCTTCTGGATCTGTATCAGGATGTTGACGTGGGTATTGTTTAGAGGAGTTAGGGACGTTGGCCCGTACTCCTTCCTAGGCCGCAGTGCGGGCCGCAGCTGCTTTCGGCGCTCCTGGGGGCGGTTGCTGTCGCCATTCCTCTTCTTTCCAATAGCCGGCTTTGGTCCTTCCGAGGGGCGGTCCACGCGTTCGGGGACTCTTTGTCTCGTTGGCTTCCTCCTCCAAGATATAGGCTCGAGCGATTGCTTCAACTTTCGGGAACGATTGGGGGCGCTAGTGATACAAGTGCTTGAAAAAGTCTCCCGCTGCCTGCATGGCAACAAAAGCGTTGAGTTTCAATTCCTCAGAGAGCTGGGGGATCCAACGCACTTCAGTGATCAAGCGGTTGAGGAACCACTTCAGGCTTTCGTCCAACCTCTGGCGGAGGCTCACCAGGTGCCAAGGCTTCTTCTCCTCCCTCCGGCTGAAGGCGAACTGGCTCAAGAAGTAGTCAGCGAACTCATCGAAAGAACGGATAGAGTTTGGTTGGAGGCCATGGAACCAAAGCAGCGCGTCCCCTTTAAGAGTGATGGGGAAGCACTGATATATCACTGTCTCGCTCGCTCTATGGAGGGACAGGTAAGTGTGAAAGCAATTGAGGTGATCCATCGGATCCTTACTCCCGTTGTATCCCTCCAGGGTCGACATCTTGAACTTACGGGGGAGCGGCTGGGTTTGGATGTTTATTGCGAAGGGCGACCTTCGCAAGTAGGCAGAGGACTATCCGAACTTCTCCTTGAATAGGTGATCCCACACCACCTTCACTTTCTCCTCCACTGGCGGGTCGGATCCGCTCCTCCGTGCGTTAATGACGTCGCGGAGCTCTGTGTGACTCCGCAGATCCTGTTGGGTGTGTGGTCGCGACAGCTTCCCACTCTGGGAGGTCACGCGCTGCACAAGTTTGACGGTTGTTTGCCTCCTCTCGCTGCAGAAGTTCGGAGGGTTGCGTCGCTCTAAGCTCTCCTCCCAGTCATCCCGACTAGGGTGGCTTCCAGCTGCCATTCGGGCCTTGCTGCAGGAGGCCGCCTGGGCCTCGACATCGTCAGGCCAATCTGATCTACCCATGGGGGCTCTAATGCGACACCTAGGATGCTTGAGGGGCTGTCCCCATCCAATGCGTGCTTGTTTGGTCACAGGGGACCCGAATCATCAGCCTCGTGTCCCCCATCTCAGTGGCCAGTTGACTGATATTTGGCTGTAGCCGCTTGTTGACACGGCTACCCACCGAGGAATCGTCGCCGTGAGTGGTTGCGTCTTTTGCTAGCACACTGGCTTGTGCCATGGTGTTGACCATCTGGGTAGAAAGGGTTGAGTGTTGAAGGGAGACACTTGACTTTTTGTTGCGTTCTTAAAGACGGCGCAAATATTATATCCCGGATCCCAAGTCCCAGGTTATCGCACAGATTAGGAAGCTTTTGGATTCTTGGTCAAGATCGAATCTCGAGTGGGTCCAGTTTCCGTCGCTGTGAACCTAGAACCTGCACAATACAAACCACAAAAGAGAGGTCAGAGGTCCGGTAGAATTTCTTCCACAAAAAATCTTCCGACGCTCAAGTTAGCAACCTCCCGTAATGAACGGAAAGAGGCGCACATTTGAAATGCACAAAAATATGCCGTGTATGCGGTGGGAGTATATGGACGTAAGAGTGAGGGATTTGATGAGCGTTAGTGGGAGGCCCAGTTCCCCATTTGGACCGCGGAGGGTAGCTTACTATCGTAGCCTGAATGAGGCTAGTGAGTTAGGCTTGGATGCACGTTCGAGAGCTGTGACTCTAGGAGTACATGTCTCAATGCCTAATGCCAAGCTATATTTTCAAGAATCGGGAATCAAGATCCATTCTCCTGTGAAAAGAGAGGAAATTTATAGGCTCATTCGTTTGGAGCTTTGGGCGCGAGAATCCTTCCAGAGGAAATTCGTCGGCCGTTGCCCAATGGTGGTTATTGGCATGTCAGTTATCGCCTTGTGGTGATGGGGAGACCGTCGTACGACGTAGGCCACGCTTGGTCTGCGTCTTGTGTTGGGATTAGTTGGAGAACTGCAAGCAGCGGTGCGAGCCGCGACTGGCAACGTTGACCTCCTCTTCATTGGGTTGTCTCATCTGCGCTGTACCTAACGCCTGCAGCCGCATTAATAAACTACAAGTGCCGCCAATTGGCTGCAAATACTGGACTGCCACGTAGACCGTTTTTGAATATTGAGTTGAGCTGACTACTTGGACTGCTACTTCTTAGATTGGGTCTTTCGTTTCCTTTGGGCCTCACTGGTGCTAGACTTAACGCCCAGTTAAGCTCCAATATTCTTAACACTTAATCTTGGTCTTAATAACGAAGATTTATTTGTGAGAGGGTTATAATAAAATTTTATTTTAAATTATAAAGTAAAATTATATAGATTTGATTTAATTCTCAATCAATAATATACGGGTTTCGTACGTTAAATCAGGGTATGCAACTCTAGATGCCAGTTAGTATTAACGACCTGATATTTTGAAAGGTGCTATGGGAAAGTTGTAATTTACTTTATTTTCAAAAAGAAAAATTTTTGGGTATGTTTAATTGTTAAAAAAATCATATTAATTTATAAACTACTATAATCAATTCTTTGGAGAATGTAAAAAATTTTATTTTTTTAATTTGTTTTCTTTGAAATTATTTCAAAAATTACATCTATTACTATAAGAATGACATTAAGTCGGGGTTGAGACAGTAAATTAAATTCAAATTCAATTTAATATTTGAATCAACAAGTTCAAGGTTCTCTCGTGGCTAAGGTCTAATTGATTCAAAATTTTATAAGTTTAACCAATATATAAAAATATTATAGATAAATATAGTAATACATTTAGCCCATTTAATTTTTTGAATCGGATACAATTACAAGTAAAAATATTTGATCCAACTAACCTGACTCAAATTATAAATTTTTATAAATATATTTTTTATTTAAAATAAATACTAAATTTAAAATATTATTTTAAAAAATTATATTTTTATACAATAAATGTTTTTTTGTTAAAATATAAGCATATGTATCATTTTATCTTAAGTATTATAATTTTTAAAATATTATATATTTTTTAATATATTTTATATAAATATAAATTTTTAAATAAATATATTAAAAATATAAAAAATATCTATAAATCAACCCAAATTGACATGATTCAACTTATAAATGGACACAGTTAATGCTTTGGGCTCAAATCATTAACCCTTGATTTGCCCAACTTTACTTGCTAGCTATAAATTTTCATCTAAATGCAATCCTTATATTCAAATCTTATTTTAATCTTGTCCAAATTTAACGCACAATTTTTTAATTTAAGTAAATTATTATAGTTTAGATTATATCTAGATTTAAATCCAATCTAGATTTATTTATTTTTTCTCAGAGTCAAATATCTCATCCACTTAAGTCTCTCGGTACAAACCAAACCATCTATCTTCAGATGAACAAATCAAACTGAGAAAAGTCGTGACAATTTTTCCCCTTATGGAATGGAGAGCGGGATTGCTGCGACATTAGAAGTATCGCAGATCATATGACATTGTACGACAATCGTTGGATCTAATCTAATAGCTGT
The DNA here is from genome assembly GCA_033239525.1 of Nepenthes gracilis. Lineage (NCBI taxonomy): Eukaryota > Viridiplantae > Streptophyta > Magnoliopsida > Caryophyllales > Nepenthaceae > Nepenthes > Nepenthes gracilis. The sequence goes on from BSYO01000004.1 coordinate 2,617,427, forward strand.
CATTTTTCTATCAGACAGTTACAGGCAGCTATTTATTTTTTTTTAATAAAACAATATTTTTTATCTAATAAAACAAAAAGGGCAGCCATTGAATAAAATCCGATAACTATCTTATAGCGTCATATGTTCTGCGACGCCTTTAGTATTGCAGCACCCCTCGTTCTTCCGGAACATAGCCCCCGTCAGCCCTAGATGTTGAGACTGTGGACTGCCAAATAACCAGCAATACCAGCAGCATAACCGGCTAATGCAAAGCCACTCACCTGCACCAGGAAAATTGAACTCGCTCAAAATTGTGTACAAATGAACAATGTAGTCTGGTACATGAAACTCCGGCCATGTGCAGGATCCAAGAAACGGTTAGACCATTTTTAGATCTATTATATACTGTTTTACATAATATTTGGTAAAAATTATTTCTATAATTTAAGCTAATAACCACCGGTTCATAATCATCAGGTCAAACAATAACTTTATTATTGTATCAAAACTCTTTTTTATCAACTATTGTATGGAGAAAAATACTGATAATAATGCATACATTATAAGGTAAATATATATTTACCTTGCGCAGGTACCAAAAGAAGTCCACCTTTTCCATCCCCATGAAAGCAACTCCGGCAGCGGATCCGATGATCAACAGGGACCCACCAGTACCGGCACAATATGCGACCAACTGCCAGAACTCAGAATCACGGGGAAAGGAGGAGAGATCATACATCCCCATGGTTGCTGCAACCAGCGGAACATTATCTATGATTGCTGATACTGCCCCTATTGCAGTAGCAATCAGTTCGATATTTGGTACATGAGCATCAAGGTAGCTTGCCACCTCCCGAAGAAGCCCTGCTGCTTCCAAGCTATGAACAAAAGCAATAATCATCACCAGCATGAATATAAACGTTAAAATTTCCAAATTCCACATATAGATGACTTTCTTGATGTTCTTGATCGCCTCATTCACAGAAATAACCAGAGGGGGAAAAATGAGAGGAATGATCCCAGGACAATAGAGAACTATTCAGGTAGATGTGCATAAATGAACATTGGACACCTATTCCAACATGATGTCCTATCAATCTATCCATTTTTATACAAGCCGGTTAACATAAATGTATGAATAAGATGCTAGACTATTCACGAGTATCTAAAGGTATCCATCGAACATCTCACATTTAAAAAACAACGAACAAGTCCCCTGACACAACCTGTCAGGATTTAATTTGAGACAGCTATGACACCGCACTGAAAGCTCATATTGCAGTTACCATATGCTCCAACTTCAAAAGTGTTGAAACTGGGATGCCCAATAAGATTAGGAAAAAATATTTAAGATGATTTAAATACTTAAACATACGCCAAATAACACACTTATGAGAAAATATGAGTTAATTATGGTTGGAGAAAAGAAAAGAAGAGGTAAGTACAACAAAACTAGTGAGGTGATAACAAATGATTTACAATTGTTTCAATATTTGGAAGATATCTAACTAAATCGAGTGAAATGATAAATATGTATTCCTATAGTTGACCCTATTTTGTAAGATATAAGACTTTGTTGTTATTATTACTGTTATTGTAAGGGGCACTAGTTTTTGGAAGTAAGCTTTAAACTGCTTTTGCAAAATCTGTATAGCAGGCATGGAAAAGCTGCCTCTCCAACTGCCAAATTTTGGCAAAAGCTGTTTTGGCTTTTGATAGCAACAACAAAATATAGATTACCACACAGTAACTGATTATGATTATTTCTAATCCTGTAATCTGATGATGCATATTCCTAATCCTATATGTAAGCCAAAACATCAAAGATATCTGCATCTTATTTTGATTAATTTTTTTTACTAATTTTGTTCAGTTTGGTTGCCCAATTTTTTTAGTTCGGTTCATGTTTTCTTTTTTTTTTTTCTTTTTACACTCCTAATGATAGGCAAAACAGAGCACGAATTTCCTTTCAGCAAGCAGGAACTCCTTTACAAGAGGGATTAGAAGAATACCTGCTCACAGACAAAAGGATTCCTGTAAAGAAAAGAACTCCTTGAGTGTCAATTCGAGATAAAGCCCGCGGAACTTTCAATCTCAGCCTGTCGGATTCACCAGAATGAATGGCATCAGTCAGCATCCAAAGAACCCCGAGTCCAAGTAGCATACCCATATATGGAGGCAAACCCGTCAAGGCCTTGAACACAGGAACAAATACCAAAGCACCGATGCCGACATAGAACACGAGCTGCCCTCAAGGGGCCATCTTTTGAGATGACAAAATGGTGGGAGAATCCTCTCCCTTCCCATCAACTTCTCTGAATAAATGGGAAAAAATTCATATGAATTAGCCAATAATAAACCAAAGTCATATTAGCTTTCACCTCTTTATGTATTGTTGCGATGGTTTATACTGTGAAGTACCTAGTAAGAGACATAAGGGCCAAAGGGACAGCCAAAGAAATAGCAGAAGGTATAAACAAATCCTGTATGAAAAAACATAAAGGTAAGATACAGAATCACCCTCTAAATAAGACCAGCAAGATGATAACATCACTAAAATTATGCAAATCTGCAATCAGAGACTTAGGTAAGACCTTAAATTTTCAGTCTGTCTTAGTTGTTGAGTATAATTATCAAAACAAAGACAAGAAGAAAACTGCCAGATTTGGCTTTTTTTTTTTTTTGCTAATCTGGTGTACGGAACTCCCATTATGTGTATAGTCTGGAAGAGAGAGGATTCTTTTAGATCTATTATATGTTGTTTCACTTTTCATTGTAAGCAATAAGCTATTTTTATAATTTAAACCCGTGATTCCAAATTATACCGTGACAATTCTATAGTTCCACCAAGGCACCCCTTCAGATTTGGTAGCTATTCTTATCAATATTAAATTCTCCCTAGAATCGTAGTTGTTGAAGTTGGAAATTACGTAGAAGAAATATGATACTGGGTAGAAGCACCATAAAATTTCAGCTTTCAGCATTAAGGAAGCTTCCGTAAGCTACAACTAGGATGGTGCTGCAGTAAATATGCTTGAAGACCCACCTTTTTATTTTGTCAACATCAACTAGTTTTCTGAATCAAAGGTCAAACTGCATAGTTAGCTAAATGCAATTCCTTTTTCTTCAATTCTCTGTTTAATACCGCATAAAACTAAAATCATGCATGAATTCAGAGCAAGCATGCAATGACAACATGAAAAGGAAAGTGTATGAGCAGTTATTGCCAAAGACTAGCAAATGAGATGAATCACTATATCATATTGTATTTGAAAAGAACCTTAATTGTCTGCAGTGTGGATATCTGACCGTCTATCCAGAGCATAGTTGTTGTAACATCACCAATCGGAGTCCAAGCACCCCCAGCATTTGCAGATATCACAACAACAGCTCCTAGAAGCCTGCCAACAACTACTAATGAATGACAGCATCTTTGGCAAAACCATATAGCTTTACATTCTACATCTGAAAAAACTAACTAGGGATTAATGCAGTTCAACATTTTGTGCTATGAATACTTCATAACGGCCCACAAATAGGGACAGAAGGGCAATGCAGAAGTTAAAATGAATTCAAGATCCTGGACATGCAAATAATATTGTCAATTGAGAACAAACTTCAATCAGAAAATCAGTGTGTAAGATTAAAAACACAACCACAATTTAGTTAGAGAGACAAAATGTTGATAAGCGCCAAGAAGGCCTCAGCAAACAGAATATTATTTTGTCCTTGTAAATGAGAACTCATGAGCCATGGAAACCATGGACATTTAAACAATTAGTGTCAACATTTTCTTATATCAACTAGAAGAGCAAAGTTCAGACAGAATACTTGCGGTATTCTGATGGAGGGACTAGTTTTCTCAACAAAGAAACCATAATGATGGTAGATGTCAAGTTGTCAAGAATTGAGCTGAGAAAAAATGTCACAAAACCAACCTGCAACAATTTATAACTATCAGTAAACACAATAGATAAAGGAAATAAGGTTTCTACACAAGATAAGCCTGCATATAATAATTGAAAAAAAGAAATAAAAAAGTGCAAACAAATAGCAATATATATCTTTATGTTTTAAGTGAAAAGAAAAACCATAGTTATTGAATTGAAAGAAATCTGCTTTGTAGATATATCGTAAAATAGGGATCTAAAATTCTTTCACCATAAAAACAGACAATTCTATCTGTTAAAGTTTCCCAGGAGGATGCGGAGGATGTTGCTAGTCCTGTATTGTCAAAATCATGAAAAAAAAAAATGAAAAGAAATGCATGACTTGGGATGACAACAAATTATAAAGTGCCTGGCTATCAACTAAAACTGCCATTTGAAGAGGGAGTCTTCACTAATATGATGTTCAATTTTGATCTTCCTGAGAAACATACAAAAGTTGAAACCAGATGTTTATCTGAATCAGGAATAGAGTCGCGATCGCGAAATAGGATGCAAATGAATAGCTGTATATTGAATATTGATTTTATTTTCCAGATCTAATGAACAAATTGGTACATATTCATTTAGCAAATTTCTGGCACAACTAATAAAATACAAATTTACCAATTGCTAACCAAAGATCACATTTTTGGGGAATGCCAAAAGATTATAGACAATAAAAGTTAGCACAAGGAATCAATCCATTTTTTTAACAATGAAATGTAAAATTTTCAAATGACATCATAGTTTTAACTCATGAAGTACAGGCAAGAATAAAAAAAAATATGTGTGACAGAAACTGATAGAATTAATATGATGCCATGCCACAAATGCCACATAAACAACACATCAGTGTACCAAGACAAGTGGAACACAGCACTCACCACCCACAATAGAGTTCGTGGATTGCGTGTTGTTATCTTATCGGTTATGAGCTTGAAATCTTGATGAGAATCAACAACTTCAACAATCGTCATTGCACCAAGCAAGAAAAACACGATTCCACTGACTTCAGCTGAGGCATGCTCAATCTCTGAAACAGCTATCTCAGTTGAAGGAGCCTAAGACACAAAGTCACCAATATGACATATTTGATAAAAAAAAGCAGCTTCAGCTGCTAGGCTGTAATGGAGTTGCCATTACAGAACAATCAACAAGGGGTACTATTTGTAGATTATAATAGCAAAGGATTGAAGAGCCCTACACAATAGATTATGGCAGCAAAGAATTAGAGAACCACTACACAGTAAATATACCATCTCATTAATACAGTTCAATATTGGAACAATCAAATTCCCAACGTATTTGGAAACTTCCAAAACTTTACAGCTAAAAACACATTGCAATTTGCTTCTTGGTTCACAAGTGATAAAGGCAAATAATCTCTCTCCATGCACTGTATGCTTGTGAATGCTCTTATCAGCATGAAGATCACATAGAACTAATTCTACTTCCGTAGCAATTGTAGCAAGCCAAAGAAGAAAATGATGTTTTGAATTGAATTTATCATAAAGAAACCTGCACATGTAATTCTAAAACTGCAGCAACAGTCATTGATGCACTTCCATTCTAATATCCGTTGCTATCTTACACTTGTAAAATATAGATGAAAGGAAAAGCTTATTTTGATTCATGGCCAAAGGAGATGATTCCAGAATTATCGAGATATATAGAAGCTTACTCCTGTACTTCTTATGACCCATAAGCTCACTGCCATCAGTAATCCTACTCCACTTTTGTTGAACGCTAGAGATTCTTCAAAAATTATTCCCACATATCCAATTCCAAATAGCAAGGCCATAGCAAGATCCTGTATAATGTGTCATGAGACTTATCAAACGTGTATCCAACAACTTGTCTGCTTCATTCTAGATCAAGAGCCTCAATTTTCTCTTTCAAAGACTACAATTGATATATCAACCACACAATAACGAGTAACCTGATTGGCAGCAACCCAACAATGATTAATTGCCGCTGTTCCCATTAAAGCAACAGCAATGATTGAAAGCACTTTCAATAAGTTGGTCTTTGGCTGGTAAGCAGCTTCTAGGTCTGGAGTGCTTTTTCCATCAAGAGAAGACAAAGGATCACATGTTTCAGATGGTGTCAGTTCCTGCAACGTGTGAGAATTCGAGTAGTTAGAATTATAATGGTAAGGCACACAATTGCACCCATATATCAAAGATTGAACTGTGTTCCAAGCACATGTTGACGAACAATTTTACATGTCAATATGCAGTATTGCCAGTCACTGACTTGGGCACTAATATTTCTCTCGTTTCTTTTCTTTTTGCCACAAACTCATTCCAGACTTGATGACACCTCCTCCATTCTATACTAAAATTATTAATCTTTATCAAAAATCACCTCAAATGATATCCAAATTCTAGCAACTATGTATTTTTGGGATTCAGCCAAAACAAGCACACTTGGTGCAGCTGGATAAACTCGAACTCCTCGTTAGATGTCACCCACCAAACTCATGAGCATAAGGAACATAATATTGCATAATAATTTTTAATATGGAAAACTCTTCTCAACTAAAAAAAAAATCATGGGATAAATTTCAAACAAATTTACTATAAAATAATACCAATTACAAAATAACATCATCAGAAATCCCTTCATTATAACTCGAATGAAGAATGGTTAAATATCAACTCCTTTAACATACCTAGCAACCTATAAAGGAAAGTATATCGAGAAATAAGAATAATCAAAATGTAATACGTCCTAAAAAAATATATTAGAACGACACAACTGACTTTGGTGAAGAGGAACTAAATTTGGATCTCAATCGAATGTCAAACCTCTTTATCTTCTCTCTGTCTCTCTTTTTTTCTCTGTGAGCGTTCTTTGTGTGAGAAAATAATTTTGGATACTCTAAAATTGCGTTAGGTGCAACTTTATATTAGTGTCAACGCATGGCTGCTAATTAGGCGCACATTAGGTATGACCTCCCTAGTCAAACAACGCACGAGCGGATCAGTGCTCAAACTCGAATGAAGAATTTTTGAACAAAACATACCTAGCAACTTCATGTATACTCTAATCAAAATGCCTATCTGGCCCACTCCTTTAGACAAACGGCGCACATGCTCTCTTTTTTCTCTGCACTTATTATGTTTTGCCATTGAGATGCAACTTTATATTAGCCTTGACTAACCATTTAGGCATGACCTCCTAACTATTGTGCTCCTCGAACATCGTGCTCTTGATGCCTATCGTGGCCCACTCCTTTGAATGATTCTTTTAGTTTTATGTGCCATTGAGCTAGCCTTGACTTTGAAGACCTTCTTTAGTTTCTTTCGTTACTTGGAAGACCTTTAGCCGACCATCAATCGACCCTCACACGAGCTTTGCACAACTCTTGATTGACTTTTCTATCCAAGCTTCCACATGCAAACTTCTCGCGTGCTCCAAATGACTCATCTGTTCATCATAGTACCCACAAGTAATTGACCCAAAACCTAACATACATGCATCTGTGCCCATTTTCTGATATTTACTCCATGAAAAAAGCGAAAATAAAATTCAGCAAGAAACCACGAAAAAAATCATAGGTTTTCAGAAAGTCTCAACTTTATATAAACAATACTAGCCAACAAGATGACATTTGAGAGCTGTCTGCAAAGATGGCATCCGACCAGTATTTCAATAAAACTCAATTTTCAAAGAAGGGAGTTGACAAAGTAAACCGATAGCTCCGCAGGAACTATGAATCGTTCCATTTGAAAAATTTGTCTTACAAGTTTTATTCATTTTACTAAACTAACAGTATGCTTCCAATATTGCAAGCTCTTAAGAGGATAGTACACAGCCTTAACAGTGTTATAAACTGGCTTTTTTCCAGCATCATTATCGTCACGCTTACTCTAACTCCTGAAATTAATAATTTTGGACAATAATGAACAAATAACCTTACAAGACAGGCGAAAGATGCAATATTCAATCCACAAATTCTTCGATAAAAAATGTCGCAGTTTAACCTTCGAAGTGAACTCTCATTGACTAAAATGACTCTCCATAACCACAAGAAAACCACGATTCATGATGAGAGAAAGAACCACATTTTGTGATGAGAGAAAGAGACAGGAAAACCTGGAGCTGATTCTCGGAATCAGGCTGTTGCGAAAAGGAAGACGAGTCTCTGCCCTCAGGTTCAGCTCTCGCCATAACAACCTCCTTCCACGACCACCTCCACCTTCGATCATTCAAAATCCATGAACTCCGATCCAAGATCACCGGCGATGAAGGAGCCGATGTTCGTCTCTGAATTAGGGCCGTCGACGTTGACCGGGAAAGAACTGTCCGTTTCCTTAACGGCCCTGATGTCGACACGTGGCTCGTGAATGACAGAGAAGCCATGTCAGTTGGCGGCAAACCAACTCCAACTCGTCCGAGCCCTGGAAGCTGCCACGAAATGAAAACAGGAAATGGCATTTAGGTAATTTCGATTACGTAGGATTCTTGGAAAGCAAGTGAAATGACCCATTTAGGTTTTATTTAAAATTATGTTTTATAGCCATTAAAATTTCCCATTTTAATATTTAAAATAGAGTGATTATTTGTGCATAGTTATTTTAGGCCCTTTATTTATATTTTTTCTCGTATTTTTTTAATCGTAAAAGTTTTGTTTCGGTAACCTTAAATATAAAAATTATAATAATATATTAAAGTATGTTAAATTATATTATAATTATAATCATTTAATTTATTAAAGTCAAAATTTTAATTTTAAAAGCATAATTCTTTTCAATATTTTTCAATTTGATAATTTCCAATTAGTTTATGTAAAATTATATCAAAATTAATTTTTCTATCATTATATTACGTCCTGGGTCCCTAATTATTGTACGGATTATGGAGCCTTTTAATCTTCCGTTGTGGGTCGATTTGGATCGGGTCTGATCTCATCACCGATAACCAAAAACCTACACAACAAAAATTACAAATAAGAGTCGGGAGGGACAATGGCTATCCTATTATTATTTCGGCAACTCAAATCGATTATATCTTTCGTTAGAAACGGAAGAATACATATTTAAAGGTAAACGTGGTAAGAATATAAAGATGCAGCGATGAGGGGAGTGTGAGAGGGATGTATTTGGAGGCTTGAGCTCCGTGAATGTGTCCAGCAGAGGGGCGGCTTACCTGTACGTCCGCAGAGAGTGGCTTAAAGGTGTGTCCGTGGAGGATGACTTGGAGGTGCACCCGACAGAGGAGCGATTTATAGGTGCGCCTATGGATGGCGGCTTGGAGGTGCGCCCGACAAAAGGGCAGCTTATAGGGCACCAGGCAGATTGGCAGCTTATAGTTGCGTCCGTGGAGTGCGACTTGGAGGTGCGCCCAGTAGAATGGCGGTTTATAGGTACACCCGGCAGATGGGCGATTTATAGGTGTGCCCGGCAGAGGGATGACTTACAGGTATGCCCGTGGAAGGCGGTTTGGAGGTATTCTGTCCGAAAGGAGTGACTTAGAAATGCACCCGACAGTGACTTACAAATCAATGCAAAATTGTAAATTATGTATTAAGTTTGAGTTCCGATTATTTCAATATTAGTTTGAAGAAGGGTTATACATAATTTTGATAACCTTAGGCCAAATCAAATATAAATTAGGCCAGTATGAATGGCCACCTATATACTTTGTACCCATGGATAAGGTTACTCATTATTATTTATCACCCGTGACTTTGAATGTAATCTCAAATTTGTCAGATATATTAAGATATTCTAATATATTCTAATGTTAAATCAAATTATCCAAGTGGGAAGGGTCATTACTCCAAACATTTCCTACCGACAAAAAAAAATTTAAATAATAAATATCTCCTCATTGGGAGCTAGCCTTCCTTCATTAAATATACGTTTTGGAGTTTTGTTGTCTCCCCGTTGATCAAGATAATATTAGAATTCGATCCGGACACCCATAACCCAACATAGCATAACAAACTCAAGCCTACCGTTAAACGTCAATTATTAAATTAGTGAGCACAAAGAATACAATAATACACAATATTTTTAACATAGAAAACTCTTTTCAATAAAAAAAATCACATGACAAACTCTAAATTAATTTACTATAATAATAGTATCGGTTACAAATAATCACATTCGAAACCCCTTTACTACAATAAAGAATTATTAATTATAACTCTTTCAACACACCTAACAATTTACAAAAGAAAGTACAACAAAAATAAGAAGTAACCAAATAAAAACGTCCTTATAAATCTACTCTATAATAACGTATCCAACCTTAGCGAAAAATGAAATTCAAATTTAATCTCAACTAGATGTCGAACCTCTTCCTCTTCTGTCTTTTTTTCTTTTTTCTCTCTATGTAACGTTCCTTATGTGAAAAATGATTTTGGCTTACTCTAAAATCACATCAGGCGTAATCTTATACTAGGTGGGCGCTAGAGCACTAGTTAAGAGCTTGTCACGTCAACCTATTGAAATCAATGCATGAGCGCCTTCTTGGATGTGTCTCAGACGACCCCCAATTTGGAATTAGTATACAGGCGTGAATTAGGTGCCTATTATGCACTATTATACTAACATTCGACTGATCCACTACCAGCCCTTTAAATGAATATTACACGATCTTTTAATATCTTTTATCGTTTGGATGATCATTTATTTATTATAATACTTACAAAAAAGTGACCAAAACCCATCAAATAATGCCAAGAGGTGGTTCGTTGGTGGCGATACTGTTCGGAGCTTTTCTCCACTCGTTCCCCCGCCGACTTGCCGCGGTGATCAGCAATCACAAATACTGACGTTTGGCATTTGTGAGGCGATTTTGATGCCATTTTTTGTCTTCTTCTACACAGGATGTATTATTTCCTCTTCAAGCAATTTAAAAGCAAAGTAAGTACTTAATATCTGACATGATATGCGTCCTTGATTGTGATAAGAACTTAACGTGGATTTGATTTCAAGTTCCTTTTTACGTGACTGTAGCCGTAGCCGTCACCTAACCATACAATTCATAATCAATGAAGTATTTAACAAATACGCCATAAACACACAATAAGAATATATTAGACTAAAAAAGTAACTAATCAAACATTCGAAGTGGAATCACAAAGTTAACTTCCAATTGGCATAAGTGAATTTCATAACAAATTATCAGAGTGCTGATTGATAATATCCCAACAGATCCTAAACTCCAAGAGCAGCCCAAATATTCTTTACAGTTCTCCAAAAAGGTATCCTAATTTGCCTAGACATTGGCTCATATAGCCTAAAAACTCATCCCAAATATTCAATTATCCTTGATAATGGCTAATTGACAATTTAAGTCTTATACATATAAACCAAATGAAGGCTAGCAAATGTGAAATATGCTTATTGCAAATGGGCTCGCCTGCCAACTGACATCATTTTTCTCATCTAGCCGCAATCGGGACACTCCACTTGAGACCTGGGTCCACATTAGATAGCCTTGTAGGAAAAGATGTCCCTAGCTTGATGATGAAGTTTTTAGCTTTTTGATCAGGCACATATAGACAATGAACATTTTAGCCTTTTTCAGGCTTAGATGACCCTGTCTCAACTCTCAACCAGAAATATTCTGATTTACTTGCAGGCAGCCAACATAAAGAATTTCTGTGTAACTTGAAAACTCCCAATACATTGGCAGCAAGTAGTTCTAGAATTAAAGGTAAGCAGCTGCCCTTTATTCTCTCTTTATTTTGTTTTAGGTCAGAATCAAATTCTCTAGCTTTTCTTCCAGCAATGGTTTACCTATCGACCGTCCATTAGCATGAAAAATCCACTCCGTTATGGATCTATTTCTCTCTAAAATTGTGAAAACGATGGATCACGGTTGTCCTATTTCTCCTGTAGAACTGCACAACATCACCATTCTTGTATTGAATCGAGAGGTGGCATGGGCATAAACTCGTCTCGGCTCATGAAAAGACTACTTTCTTCTAAGCGGGAGTTGAAGATTCTGATGGTTGGCCTAGATGCTTCTGGAAAGACGACGATCCTATACAAGCTCAAGCTGGGCGAGGTTGTGAGGACCGTCCCTACAGTAGGTATCCACCCTTACGAAATCATACTGTTTTATTGCCAAAGGCAAATAATTAGCTATTAGTTGATCTTAAGAGAAGTTTAAGCTCCATGTCTTCTACAAAGGCTCTCAGCCGAACAATATATGCATTCTGTTTGAAAGGTAGCCGGGATTTTTGAATAATTATTTGTTTTCTCAGGTGGCTTAACAAAACTGCCTTTGTTATGAGTTAGATTTTTCCCTCTTTAGTATTAAGATGTTGATGCTGTGAAAATTTTGTCTGATTCTTCTAATTAACAGGTGATGACTTAGTGCACTGATCTGTTTTGGTTCAGGTTTTAACGTGGAAACGGTGGAATACAAAAACATCAGCTTCACTGTGTGGGATGTGGGAGGACAAGACAAGGTACCTCAATATGGAAAATCAATCACTTATCCATACATCAAGTATCTGCTTGCTTGATTATAACGAAGTTCGAATGAAGAAAATAACGAGGAAAAAATTACAAAGAAGAAGATTAAAGGGGAAATCACTTTTTCTCAGATACATACCATGCATTTATTTTTTATAATTTTTTTTTTTTTTCATATAGTTTAATATGTGAATCGTGAAAGTATTTTGACTCGGGCTTTTCTAGAATCAATTAGACCCAAAATAATGTAAAGCAGACACTCCAAAATGGACCATATTTAATCCTTTTTAACTGCTTTTATTTTTTTCTTTTTTGGGTTTGGCCACACTTAATGAGAAAATGGTTAGCTTGGTTCCTGCTTCATGGTCTGCCGTGAAGGAACACTACACATTTGCATAGCTTTTGGACAGAAAATTTCTATTCTAATATCCAAAGGGAGGCAAAAAGTACCATCTTGGAGCATGATCTTATGCATTAGGGGATGCAGTGCAATTAACAGGGGGACATGTCCCCATTTATAATATAGATTAGGGCACTATGGAGACACTACTTCAGGAATACCCAGGGACTCATCTTTGTGGTGGACAGCAGTGACCGTGGAAGAATCGTGGAAGCTCGAAATGTGCTTCATCGTATTCTCAGTGAGGTTAGTTTAACCATTATATTTGACCGTTGGATTGCAGGTGTTATTACCTTATTTTTATTTTTTTAAAATGTTTGTTATATTACGAGAATTTCAAACTAGTATTCGTCCACCTTCGTACATCTTGAAATGACATGCCGTATCATCCATCAGCATTAGTGTTCTATAAGATGATGGATGGATAGATGAAATGGTGTGCCAGATTAATTTTTAAAATGTGATCATGCATGGTTGCTTACTTATCGATGATAATTGATACTCTTTCCTAACACAGAATGAGTTCCGTGATGTGATTTTACTGGTATTTGCTAATAAGCAAGATCTTCCAAATGCCATGCCCATCTCGGAGATATCGCAAAAACTTGGACTACATGTTCTTCATCAGCGTAGATGGTAATTCTTAGCTATCTAGTTCCACACTTGCATATCTTCCCCACCCCCAAAAAAAAAAAAAAAAACCACCCATAAGAATGAAGAAGAGCACACATAATTAGCTTTTGTTTTCACTTACTTCTTGCTTTTAGGTCATTGGATCCTAGAAGAGGGAGAGAAGCAAAATTTGGAGGAAAATGGTGATAAAAATGTAGTAGAACAACAACATTTCCATTACCTTTTTCTTAATCCTCACATTATATATTTTTTATTCTAGAAAGATTTTTAAAAAGTATAAAAAAGAAAATACTTTTTTATATTTTGGGGGAGGGGGTTCACTTATTTTCTAAAAATTTTTAAAACATATTACAATATTATTTTTTTAAAGATATGTTTTGATTATTTAAAATTTTGAATTAAAATAATTAAAAATATAAAAAATTATTGTTGCGTTCTGGATCCGCGGGGTCCAGTCGGATCCGTGGTTTCCAGGCAACACAAGTATTTTGGGTGTTGGGACACAAGAGGAAAATCAAGACCGAATTTTTATGGAAACCTTCCTTTTTAATGGGAGGATTCTTCATTTATTTGGGTAAAAGTCTTTCTAAAGTCTGAGTGTTAGAGAAGCGTTCCTTCCCCCATGATATTTTTCTTGTTATTTTTATGTAATGGCAACTCCAAATGAAAACATATTTTCACTTTGTATTATTTTTTCTCGGATTTGATGATATAAAAATTTGTAAATCGTGGGGCAAAATTTTATAAAAATACAAAAATTATTTTTATAAAAATAAATATTTTAATCTATATTTTTCATCATATATATTTGTGAATTTTTATGTAATCCAAATGTGAAAAATATTTTCCTTTGTTATTTTTTCTATTTCTTAGAACTTTTATAGAATCAAATAAACAGACAATATTCACTTCATATAAATGCAAGAATGTAGATCATCTCGATGATATAAAGTAAATCCAAAATTTTTAACAAAAATAAAATTATTAAGCCATTAATAATTATTTTCCACAATAAATAAAAACTAAGAATAATTAAATATTTGAAAGTTTTTTCCCCTAACATTTCTCCCCTATCTCTGTATATGCCAAACATGTATATGACTTTTACCGGAAGTTAGACGTTAAATATGACTGTTTTTAATAGTTGTCTGTTGAATAATCATGTCTACATGCGATACTTCTGTAAAGCCACTTTTGCTGAAGTAAATTCCATTTAAATGATTACATTTATTTAAATAATGATATTTATTTGAACAATTATACTTATTCAAATATTCTAATTTCATTGATGATTTTCAAGATTCAAAGACTTAATAATTGTTAATGGTGATATTTCGATCAGAGATGGTGCTTGTCTTTGCAGGTTCATCCAGAGCACTTCTGCCATTAATGGCCATGGATTATATGAAGGTCTTGATTGGCTATCCAATAACATCACCATGAAACAAGGCTGATGAACATTTCTCCATTTTCTGTTCTTTCTTCTTTTCCACGATTCAGTGGAGAGGGTGAAGTGAGCTGCGTCTGGGAAGGAAGAACTAGTTAAAAATGATGAATTTTCTCTGTAAAGATTTTTTTTTTTTTTTTATGAAGAAATTCTTTCAAAGTTGATCTCCATCTCCATATGTTCATCCTTTCTTCCATATAAACCTGGATTCGAGATGGAAATAACATGTCGTGTTTGTTTTTTTTTTTTTTCCTTCTGAACATTATTAATTTTTTTTTATTGCAATAGACACTACAATAATAACATTAGGATGGCTATACACAGGGACATTAATTCAATTTGCTGACACTATATATCTAAGAATAAATGATATGAAATATTAGGAATTGGTTAGCTAAATTTTCTGTGTATTTATAGGTAAAAAAATGTAATAGGTGTACATTATTTATGTTAAATTATCTAAAAATGGATATTTTTGCTTACAACGGACAAATGTATGTAATATAACACACTTACATAATGAAAAAAAAGACTTTAATTGTTCATAAATTGAAAAGAAAAATCTAACATGATGTCTAGGAATGTATCCGAATCAAAAAGAAAAATAATTAAGTTGGAATGTTATTTTTAGATATTGATAAGGGGTGCAATAGCACAAGCTAAGACTGAGGAAGCATCAATCCAAGAAATTCAGTTAACATAATCAGTTCTTCCATGTCAGGAAGATGTAACCAAAAAAATTCCAAGATCGGATAAAAAGATAATAGATCAGTAGATCACCTCACAAATGCAGCACTGTAAATCCAACTTCGGACTGATATTTACATATCCATAGGCCGAGGAGCTGAAGACTTCAATTTCTTCTGTTTCTTCTTCTTTCCCCCTCGAATTCTACTCTTCAGTGGCTTCTTATCGATGGCAAGCTGCGTGCACTGCAAATGTTGATGTATGGCACCGAGTGGATCTGACTGGAAAACGGGATGGTTAAGCACAGCCATCAACTGTTTTCCTTCCTTCAACCTGTCAAAAAATGAATCCGTCAACATAGTAGTAGCAGAGAATAGTCAAAACAAAAAAGAGCTTATCTGAATGGTGACGTTTAAGAGGGGAGGCCCACACTAGTTTCTGTCGGGATTTGCAGCTCAGCTCAAACTTGGAGGGAGGAGGAGGGTGTGGTCGAGGGTCTTTCAACTCTGGCAAGAATTCCGAGAGGGTAGAGAGATCATACGCTTTCAATTTCTTTTGTCTTCTTCTGACGATCTTATCCTGGTAACAAGGAACAAAATCTTGAGCAGCTGAATGCAGTGAACATATTAAATGAAACGCTTAAGCAGTTGAATCAGGATTACCCTTTTTTTTTTAATTCTAGCTTTCTCTAAATTTGAAAGTTAACACTAAGTAGGTTTTCATAACAAGGGTTAAGCTAATTAAGTCCATAGGGTCTACCAATTTCACCATATCCCCTTTTTTAAAACACTTGTACATTATTGAAGAATTTGACACTCAAGCAATTAGCATATCCTGCACCTAGTAGTTATTGGAAATGGAAATTTTCCTTCAAATATTCAGGAATTACACATTCTTCTACTGAAATGATTGTTCTAACTTAAAAGAGATCACGAGGGCATATCCACCTAGCTGAAAGGTATTCATCTGTCCAACTTGTAATCTGGATTCTCACCACGCCACATGGAGGCTCGATGGAAATCAGATTCTTCCTCAGCAAGAAAATTGATATGTTTTCCATTTCATTACTCATCCCACAGGTTTACTCTTATCTCCACAGCATAAGCTAAAAGGAGAACTCTTTTAGTGAGCGACAAAAGCAATCGGAAATACATATAAACTGACTGTGACAACTAGGTTAAGCCACACACCATCACTGAAAAATATCAGCCAGCCTATCTTAAAGTATAAACAATCCATGACTACCCCATAAGAATAGAAAGAAGATAGGGGATGATAGAGTCCTAGAATCTCTCAATCAAAGATGTAATGTTCAATCCACTGGATAACGAAATTCGGTATCTAAAAAATCAGGAGCTGACTAGGATCACTCACACACACCTTGAAAGGCTTTGACCATTCACCCAACATGACATGCAGTGAAACATCCCTACTTAGTGGTAGCTTTGTTGTTTTGTGGCATATGTAGTCAAACATACGGAAGCCAAGGTCAAAACATGGGTTCAATCAACAGAAAAGAAGGTAAAAGTCTACCTTGCCAATGGCCTTTTTAACATTTAAAGAAGCAACAGTTTCTCTGACCTCTGCAAAGAAAGAATATTTAGTTAGACATCTCTTTGGCAATAAGTTATGAATCCATAACTCCATTGTTCTCATTCTTATAATGAAAAAGTATAAAAATGTATTCAAGTAATCCATGTGAATGGAACAATGGTAAAATTGAACCAATAAACACCCAATGCTTTATTAGGGCTGTAAATGAAATTTGAAAACTAAATTTGCTAACAATTGGCCTGCTTATTTGACAAGTTGGCTTAAAATCCACAAACCAAATTGGAATGGGCTTCTAACAGAGTGATTAGAAGTTGAGCTCCGGATGCTTGTTTTATTGTGAAAGGATACTCAAATCGAGCCAAGCAATACATTTTCCAAGCTCGACCCCTTGACTAAATAAGCTCAAAGGTAAACTTGAGTTTAACTCCTTGAGAATTTGAAACTGAGCTAAAAGGAGATTCAGTTGAGCCATCTTGTACCAAGCTCCAAATAGCTTAGCTCCTTTAACAAAGGAAGGGGAATCTCAATTGTTTTCCCCAAAAAAAACTAAAAAATATAAAATATAAAAGGGAAAGAAAGAGAAGAAATCTTTGCTAAAGGATGCACAACACTCAAATAATATGAAATCTTTCTCAATAACTGGTCTATGGAGTAAAAAAAAATCAAAAACCAACATAAAAGCTCCTAAAGTTTTATTCTTCCCAAAGTAAACAGAAGAGTCCAGCATACTGGCATAAAACTGGAGTTTTTTCTCAAATTTGCAGTCAGTTTTCTTGGACGCTTCTGATCTGAAACAAAAATTGAAAGGTAGGTGAACAAATTAGCTAGGATAAATTATTTATGGAAACTGAATCATAAAGAATAACTGAATCACTGGTAAAACACTGAGTTACCTTAAGTTGCTCAATCCCATTGCGCAGAATTTTCTGTCAAAATATGTAGGGTTTTAGTAGGGATTGAAGAGAGAGAGCCTTAACTATAATTGACTATACTCTCAAATAGTTTCATTCATTTACATGCGACTTGACATTTAAAATTAGGCCTTCCACTAGTGTACAACAATCACAACCAACTCTAACAATTCAGACCCGTGTAAATTCGCTTTCACCATTCCGGTTGGTTTATTACGAAAATTAAGGTTTCAACTGTCACTCAACGATGCACCGGATATCCCTCAGGGTTCTAATTATTGAATACAAAGCAATGAAACTAGCATGTACGCAAGGAATAATATTCATCAAATTTACCTGAATTAGTTAAAAATTGTGCTACAGGGATAAAGATGGAGAGATAAATGGTGACGATACCATGAAGGCCGACTTGCAGAATGGTCGAAGGCGCCCACTGCAGGTGGTGGCGCGGAGATTATGGCTGCGGCAGGGGTGGTTTGCGCAGCTGAGGGGAAAACTAGTTTTTGCAAAAACTTATATATTACTCAAAGCCTATACTTCGCATTTAATATTTTATGATATTATGGTTTTTTATTTTATTATAGTTTACATGGATTTCAATATCTTTACTATGTAATATCTCCTATGGCTAAAGTTATATACTATTTTCATAAAAATGATATAATATATTTTTCAATTAAATAATTTCTCAAAATAGGAAGATATTATGGTATAATAATAATAATAATAATGAATAATAATAATAATTGATGGAAATGATAGGATTTGCCCGATATTTAGATGGATAAAAGCGCCCAAATGCCAAGCAGCATGGCTTCGAACATCTGAACCAATGGATAAAGTCTAGACATTCAAATATTAAAGGACTATAATGAGCAACCGAAACGACATTGTACATGAAAATAAGGTAGTCCTATCATTAAAAAAAGACGACCATTACACACTATTAGCAATGCTTCCACCACTAATCCAAAACAGCATCATATATACACATCTATCTCAAGTATTGATTAACCAAATGATATCTCTAACTATAAATAAAATCTCTCCCTAAAGAGATGGAAAAGAGAAAAAAGATACTCAATTAAACGATTACAAAAAAAAGCATAATCCTCCAAATATGCACCCTCATCCTCTTTTATTTCTTTTATTCCCTATATTTTTCTTCCTCAACATCTTTCCAAGTCTATAGAAAGATCACTGACTTGTGTTATGGATATATGGAGAATTCTACCTCCAGGTTTATTTTGTTATAGTGCGTATGATTAAATTCACGATTTTAAAATCAAATCCGTTTACATTCGGATATGTCGGGAGTAAATTCATAATTCAAATTCTCGTCGATTCATTACGTATCACTCATTTGAAGAGAAAACATCGTCAATACCAGGAACTAGTCAAGTATGCCATCCAAAGACATCATTTCTCAGAGAAACATAGTTATGAAAATGCTCATCCAACTACAAGCGGGACGTAGAGAAGTATGCGTCACAGTTGATCCAAATACATCACTTCTCATTTGGACAAAAAGGGACACTCGAGAATAATTATAGAAATTTTTACATCAAATAAAATCCCAAAGACAACCATCCAAAGTATTTCAAAGAGGGCATGAGATCTCGAAGCATTGCATGATGGATCTAGAACTAGGATCCCATTAAAACTCAAAACTCGGGAGTTAGATGGACTCAGAAACTTCGAGTTGTTCCCGAGATATAGGAAAGCCTTAAGCTCGAGATGAAACTTAATGTAGCCAAAGAAAAATTCATGGCGGTAGGTCCCAATACTCGTAGTTGAAGACATTCCGGCAAAGAGGGTTGCATCCACATCCCAAGTGGATGAAAGAATTAGAAAGATCGAGCACTAGTTGTTCCGAAAAACGGACAAAAACCGATTATTCAAATCTCCATTCATAATTAAGATACATGACTCCCTCTAAAGTTAAAAATACCAACCCTGAAATCTTAAATGAAAATCTCATAAAATCATTTTTGTGCCTTTATTCCAAAGTCTAGATGATCCACGCCTCTCACTACTAATGTTAACCTCAAAGATGCCCGACATTGGTTCGATTGCTCGTACCAATTAATCAAATGAAATTCTATGAGCTAGCTAATAATTTTCTAGCGGTTTCCTCTAGCGAGAAGGAAAAAAGGCTCATATTCAATCAGTATCCGTACAAGGATTAAATGAAAGTTTGAAACAATTCTTAGCACTTCAATCTCCATCAATATTTTATTAACTAATGATGTTTGAATTCCTTCATTGTGATTTCCAATCTTATTTTTAAATATTTAGTTTAGTAAGAGCTAAAACCTTTATTTAGGCAAAAACTGTCACTCGAGCATATATCACTAACTTTAATTTAAAGAAGTAAAGAGGATAAAAATAAATCACCCAATTTATAATTATAAAAAGAGGAATGGTGACAATTTCAGAATTTCCCAAAAACCAACTAAGGACATATAATTTAAATTTTTGAATGACACCTGGACAAATGTCTTGATAAAAATTCAAAATGAGAAATTTATTATTGACGAAAATTATCATTAATTAAATTTGTTATGTTATTTTCATTATCGATTTAATTGGTCATGATACCAAGTATTACTAGATTTTGTTAATTATTTTAAACCCTTATTTTTATTATTATTTTAATAAGTTTTTAAGAGACTCGAAAGTCCCGATGCCAATAAAGTTGGTAGAGGCCAAGAACAACCATGTATTATGATAAAATGATAAATATGATAGTACTAATGCCACTTATAAGTAAAAATCCAAATTATCAAAATTCCAATAATAAGAAATATTAATAAAGAATAATGTCATTAGTTTTATCAACGATATGATTCATGAGGGACCTCCATTCCACCCTCTTGTTATATCTACAACATTTCGTACCATTACAAATTAAAAATTATTCATTGATAGTGAAAAGAAGAATTTGTTTTACCTTGATACTTAATTTAAGCTCAAATTGAAAAGAAGTCAAATGAGGCCAGCCGATGGACCATTATATAAAAATTGGATAATGAACCATATATTTTTAAAACCATAATTTCATATTAAAACGTTCAGAAATTTAAATCTCAAATGCTATCGTTCCTAGTGGTAGATTTACCTTCGGTTTAATAATCTATTTTTATAACATTGCTTGATAACGTTTGGAGTGGTACGCTAATCCCTCATTTAAAGATGACATAGATACTCATATGTAATCGAAGAGGTCCTGTACAGTCACTAGCCTAACAATTATTTATCAATCAATCATGTTCCAAATCAACATTGAGAAATTTAACCCAAGGCAAAGCAACCCCTACCATAAGGTCAATCCGGTAAATCAACTAACCTAATCTTATTAGATCCAAATGAGCTTGAGAAATGCTTGTATATTGGGGGCTCTCTTCCTTGGATTTGTGAGGTTAACTTTTCTTTAACAAAATTCAAACGTGTTTATATGAACACTGGGATATGGCAAAAATTTTGATCGAGATGATGGCCCACAGGGTGGGTCTCGATCTTGGACGTAAACTAATCAGATAAAAATGGATGAACTACTCCATAGAGAAACTCATTGTCCTTTGAGAGAAAGTCAAAAAATTTCTCAATGCAAGCTTTATAAGAAAGGTTTAATACCTGGATTAGCTATCAAATATAGTGCTTGTCAAAAAAAAAAAAAAAGCAACAAAAAATAGCGGATGTGTGTCAATTTCACCAATTGAATAAAGCATGTCTGAAAGATACCTTTCTGCTACCAAGGATTAATTTGCTGGTAAACTCAACATCCGGACATGAGCTATTAAGTTTCGTAGACGTCTATTCAGGGTACAATCAAATCTGGATGTATCACGAGGATGAATAGCTCACTTCCTTTAAGACCAATTAAGAGACATACTGCTGCAAAGTCATACTCTTCGATCTAAAGAATACTGGAGTAACATATCAGATGCTGATAAATAAAATATTTGAGGCACAAATCGAAAGGAATATGAAAGTATATATGGATGATATACTTATCAAAAGCAAACTAGTTGACGACCATATTCGCTATCCAGGTGAAGCTTTTTGGGTACTCCAAGCACACCAAATATAGTTAAATTCAACAAAGTGCATGTTCGAAATAACTATTGGAAACTTTTTTGGGTTTATAGTGTCTCATTGGGGAATTAAGACAAACCTCGAAAAAATAAAAGCAATTCTAGATATGAATCTACTTGGAACTTTGAAGGAAATCCAGAGGTTAGCTAAAAGACTCCAGGCACTCTCTCTATAACGACCAAAACTAGAGTTCTCAAACCGGCCTGGATCATCCGAGTAAAAATCTTAAATGATCTAAAATCATCAATTACATGTCATAAATTATAACATCTATTAACTTAAAGGAACTCGAGATCATTACATCACCAATATTTATGATACTATAAATGATCATCATACTTACATCATTAAATAAACATCTATAATACTAATAATAGATTACTTTAAATTGAAATAGTATAAATATCCATAATGTCAAATCCTAAAAAATGAAAATCCGATAAATATCTAAAAGTCAATGAACCAATAAAAATCTCAAATTCCTATCATGAAAGCCTCAATTTTTTATATTACCTCTATCGAGATTCTACACGGTGATACGCAATCCCTTTTATCAGAGAGGTCAACCTATTGTCAATTGGCTGATTTTGAGACAAATATCGACAACAAGTAAATATAATCAATAATAGAGAAAAACAAACATCTCAGATAATAACAATAAATATATAAAATTATTAATAGCATATGATATACCAACCACTATTCAAGCCTTAATAACTTGTCATGTCCATAACCCAAAAGTTATAAGAATAACTGGATATCAAGAATACAACATAAATTGGAGGAATGGTTGAAGGCTTGATGGACGCCTTGAGGCTTGAATAATCTCAATTGATCTTATTCTGTAGAGTGAACCAATGTGATTGCTTTCCAATGGCGGTGAGGAGGAGGAGGAGGTTCCTAGATAAATGGATATCCCCACTACCCCTACAATCCTCCCAGAGATTGTATCCATAACATACTCATACCATCTTTGATACAAGGTAATGATACTTGATATTATCATTTATGATTCATTAGGTTATAAGTATCTCTTCTGTCAAATTCGACCTGAAATAGAATTTGTATCGCGTTATAAACTGTCCTAAAGTCTAATTGACGCTCATTCATTCAATCAGACAGACTTAACGATGTGTTTGATTACTAAAAAAATTTACACATAAATCAAAGCCATTACAAAAAATTTATCAAGGTGAAAATAAATTAAATTAACTCTAAATATTTTGAAAATTTTTTTAAATTTAGATTAATTATTACCAATTAAAAAAATGTATTTCTTAATTTTAGATATTTTATTAGTCATTTTCAAATAAATAAAATTCTCGTCTATCCAACTAATTTATTAATTCCATGATGGATAATTAAAATAATAATTACTATTAATTTTCTCCTCAACATATATACATGTAAATATACATTATGTACATCAATTTTTTGATTGACTAACACATATTCAAGTATGTAAATAACCCCCTCCACTAACATTATATGCAGTCGCCATACCCCACCGCACCATCACAAGCATATTTATATGGCAAGTATATAACTTGCCGCTATTTATTTATATATATATCTCCTTTATACATACATATACATTCATGTGTACCGTCGCCATTATAAACTTTACACCACACAATGTATCCGCTGCCCATTTTGCAATCGACACTATATACACACACCCACCCTAACAACCCAACTCACTGCCACTTTTCATACCCGAACCACCTCTTCAAATAAAAATTTTTGAATCATTCCAATTATCGCTGCCGTCAGTGATTATAACACCAAACAATTTGATTGTATTCTAATCATCGCATTGCTAATAATTAAGATACCATAAATGATTATCATAATCGTATCATGAATTAAACATCCATAATACCAATAAATTACTTACAAGAAAATAAATATCGAAACAAAATTGTCAAATCTATTGAATAAAATTAAAATAAATATTTAAAAGTTAATGAATAATAAAAATTTTAAAGCTTTATTTCGGAAGCCTTAATCTCTATACATCAACATTGATAATTTATATTTTTTATCATGATGTTAACCTATCTATTTTAATACATTTAAAATATTTTTAAATAATATAAATAAAAATAATTATTTATTTATATTAATATCCCAAATTATAAAATAATAAATAAAATTAATAAAGGTGTTACTACTCAAAAAATCCAAAACATATCCCAAAGTATTTTTGTTCAGGTATCAAGTTTGTCCTATGATTAGTTTAGATAATTAGTAATTCAAATTGATAATTTAACTAAAAATCTCCATGGACCTTATTCTACCATAAAACATCAAAAATATACCGTGTTTACCCATCAACAACATATTAAGTTTAACATAGTGTAATTGATAGATACCATTTTATAGTCCTATAAAATCTAGCAGAAAATTTTATATAAGATAATAGAAAAAATTATGAGTTTTATATCTAATAGATTTGTTATAAGTATCATTTCTCAGGATGTTCTCAATCTCACAGAATGGAATCAGTATTAGAAAAGTATAAACTACTCCAAAATTTTACGAACTCCTATTCATCCGGATATCGTAGAGTTTTCATACACTCTTATTTACTTATTCGTAGAATGCCAATAAGACATATGTACGCAAACAATGTTAGTGCGAAGAATAATTTTTTTCAGAATTCATCAATGTGGTACGAAAATAATCACTTAACTGACTATTAGTATTTCAGGCATACCAACACACATGCAAAAATTCATATAAATATTTCTACCATGAATATACATCAATATACATATAAATATACTCATATATATATATATATATATATATATATATAATCTCTCTTGGACACACTCATCGCAACACACGTTGCTTACCCTCACACACACCGCACACACTGTCGCACACTCACCGCGCACAGGGCACACACCTACCTGCACCCATATAGTACCTATACACTGTATTCATACAAGTATATTTACCTATGTATACATATATACACAGTACACAATAAATACATATATGTATGTATATATTATTACACACACGGATGAAATACGCGTCAATATAAAAATATAGTGTTTCCTCTAAACCATTCTGTAAATATCCAAATCCTTATTTAAATTATTTTAATATTTATTTATAATTTTGGGTTAATTAGATATATTGTAAAATTAATTTATATTGTAAATTTTAGAGAAAAAATCAAATTTATCGTGTGACACTCAAAGTGCACTCGAGCACCGGTAGAATAATATGTGTGTGTGTGTAAATAAAGAAATTAAAAAGGGAAATGGGATTGGGCTGCTGGCAAAGTAAGGAAAAGGAGAAAAGGGAATAGAAAGAATGAGGGAGAGAAAAAGAGAGTAAGAGCAATGGTAGGCAACGCGAGGAGAGGAGAAGGAGAGAATAGGAGATCGGTTGGTAGCGGTATGCAACAAAGAGGTGATGCGCGGCTGCTTGGCAGCGGCCATAGGTAGGCAGATCAGCGGCAGCGCTCGGTGAGGATGGATCGTCGAAGAGGTCGGCGGCAATCATTGGAGGCATCAACGGTGGTAGCAGCGCAAGGAGGAGACTGTGCGTCGGTGGTTGGCGGTGGTTATAGGAGGAGCGACAGCGGTGCATGGCAGAGAGTTCACACAGTAGAGAGAGGAGGTAGCCGCACGAGTAGAGAGAAGGGATGTATCGGTAGGAGATAAAAAGCACGATTTGAGTATTTTGGAATATCATTTCTTTTGATCTGTGAAGTATAAGGCAAAACAAATATCTATAACCCCTATCTATGGTCTGATTTAATATCTGATATATTTAACTATTATTTAGAGATTTTACTAACATGTATATTATTTTTATATACCCGATTTGTTTTTTTTAACATGCATTTATAATTTACCGGTTGGTTTGGAGATTTTGTTCTGATTCTGTAATTTTTTGAAGGTTTTGCTATTTTCTTAAAGTCTGAAAAAATTATTGGATACTGTTATTTTTATATTTGTATATTTATATAAAAATAAGTATGAAACTTTATAAATGTCGTATATTTTCACATACATGTATCGAGTTGTGGTCACTATATTTAAATTTATTATTGGATATTCTGTCCAACTCCTAACAAAAAGATTTGCTATTAAAAATCCTTTTTCACCGGTAGGAAAGGTTTTGATATAGTGACCCGCCCATTTGGATATTTAATTAAAATTTGTAATATATTTAGACGTTTTAATATATTTGATAATTTAAAAAATCATACTCAAAGTCGCGGGTGACAAAATATAACAAGCAACCTCACTTATGAGAGATAGTATATAGGTGGCCCAACATGCAAGCATTACCTGTATTTGATTTTGCTTAAAGTTATCGAATCAGAAGTAACATTTTCCTCAAGTTAGTTTTCAAATAATCAAAACTTATATTTAGTGTATGTTTTGTATTTCTACATAGATTTGGATATTTGAACTTAGATTTTAGATTTAGATTTGAGACTCGTCGGTTTTATCCACAGATATATTTTGGTATGTCTCATACATTAATTTTAAATATATATTTTTGATCTAGACCATTGAACTATTAGTTACGATATTATTTTGACTTTTACGCACACGATTGAATTATCCAGCTATTAGATTCTGCCCTGAATTACAAATTAATCGAGCCTTAGATTTGGACTCGAATTGACTTTGTATTTAATAATTTTTATTAAAATCATTTGAATCAATTTTTTTATATATATTATATATATATGTTCATAACTATTTTTAATTGAACATTTATTTAGATTTGTTATTTGATTTGAATACGAGACTACCATTTGATTTGAATATTAAATTTTGCTTTGAATTTGATGATTGGATTTTTATATCGATGATTTGGATTTATATATGTTTTCTAATTTGGTACTTATTCCTTGATCCTCCCTCTAATTTATTGGACCCGTTTACTCTTATATAATACTTGCTAAATTTTAAACTTATATTTTATATTTTATCCATTTAAAGTAGAAGGGTCGGATGCATTGTAGGAGTATGGACATGACTATCAGTTATTCGTCTGATTTGGTAAGTTTTAGCTAGCTATGTTATGGCTTAAACTGGTATTTAATGTGATTGAATTTTGATCATAATTATGGCTGAATTGTCACCTTTTTTTACAATGATTACAGAGTAAATCGTATTTATATTATTTGGACGGTTGTCTCATAAGGTCCTATGTGGGTTTTATTTTATTGGGTCCTATACATTTGGTTTGTCACACCGAAATTT
This sequence comes from Nepenthes gracilis, assembly GCA_033239525.1. Classification (NCBI taxonomy): domain Eukaryota; kingdom Viridiplantae; phylum Streptophyta; class Magnoliopsida; order Caryophyllales; family Nepenthaceae; genus Nepenthes; species Nepenthes gracilis. The sequence continues at coordinate 2,644,752 of BSYO01000004.1, forward strand.
TTAAAATTTAACGTTATTTATTAAATTTATTTAAAATTTTAAATTTTATAAATAATAATTAATTAGACCTATTAAATTTTAGGTCGTGACACATTCATGGTGGCCTGATGCAGCGCCACCCAAAGCAGATATTCACAGCGCCTTATCCACTCAAATGTCTCAGTCATGATAACCTAAAGCAACACTTCTGAAGGTAGTAGACCGGTAACATGCGGCCCTAATACTTGGTTAACTATAATGGGACAAGCTAGTTCTAATTAAAGTCGATCCGATCGATTTACGAACGCACAAATAACGCATTCGTTCAAAGTAAGTTATTACGCATCAGATTGTCAGAAGATCGAATTATCAAAGGTCCAAAATATCATATTGTTAGAAACTAAATATCAAAAAATGGCATTCCAATGCATATCTGCCACTCAGTAATATCAATCACTCAGAAAAATAAAAAATATTGAAACTATGTAAATAAAAAAGGATATCATTCGGGTAGTTTTGTTTATTAATTTTTCTCACAATGATTAAGTTTACAACAGTAAAAGTTCAATTCAGGTAGAAAGGAAGCAAAACATAGGGCAACAACCCTATAAAAGGAAAAAAAAAAAACTCTCTAGTAACTTCAACAGCACTGTGGAGGGAGATAAAGAATAAAAATTGTCCACCCAAACCTATTATAGCCAGCCCAGTCACCTCAAGAGTAAACATAAAAATCAGAGACCTTATTACAACGATGATGGCCTGACTTTATAAGGACATAAAAGAGAAAAATTTAGATAATTTTTTATATAAAAGAGAGTAATCAAGATAGCATTCAAACATTTTCACGAATAAAAAAGAAAAGATCCACTAATTTTGAAAACCACTACTCATGACAGTGAAAACACTATAATAATTCAGAGTAGATATACTATCAAGAAAAGTAAAGAGAGCTCTTCATTTTATAGTCGAGAAGAGAGCTTAATGCACATTTAACTCAAGAAGATATCAAATCACGATAATTGATGGTAAGAAATAAAATTTTATCAAACAAAATCCCGAATCAACAAAATATTTAGAAAAGGGGCATGCATTGAAGAAACGATAGCTAGCGTCCTATTAATGACTTGTTGGGGGTTAGAATTTAAATTCCTAGTATAGGGAGCTAGTGATAAGTATAGCCAGAAAAGAATCGGTCCAATATTCAAGTAAATAAGAGGCCTAAATGCCAAACAATCTAATAAAAACTGTTACAGAATTCATCAGGTAATAGCGCTTGAATGCCTGAACCAAATGGCAAAATTTGATCACTCAAATATTAGAGGATCATAATAAGCGGTTGAAACGACACTATGTCTGAAAATCAAGTAATCTTATCATTAAATAAAAATAATATTTACACACTGCTAACAACGCATCTCGCTACTAATTCGAATCAGTATCATGTACACGTATTGATCTCAAGTACTAATTAACCAAATGAAACTTCTAGTTATAAATAAGGTTTCTCCCTAGAGAGAGGGAGAGAAAAAAAAAACATATTCAATCAGATGAGTACACAAAATGAGTATAACCATCCAAATATACACTCATCTCCATCATTTTTTATTCCCTATATCTTTTTTCCTCAACATATTTCCAAGTCTATTATAAAGATCATTAATTTAAGCTCTGGATGATATATCGGGAAGCGAATCCCATGTATCTCTTAACTTTAATTTATTTTGTTGTGATGTATAGAATTCTAATTTATAATTATAAAGATCAGACCCTTTTACATTTAGATATTTAGATAAACTATCTAATTCGTATTATAATTTAAATTTTTAAGACGTGTTAATAATAATAATAATAATAATATTATTATTATTATTATTATTATTATTAAATTTGTATGTTTTGTTAGATTTAATTGGTAATATAAATTTATTTTTTAATATTGTTAATTATTTTAAATTATTTTTTATTATTATTTTATATTTTAAATAATCAAACCTCAACCGATGTCTAAGGGTAGAGGCCCATCAAGAGCATTATGATAAAAAATACAAGACAGTACTAATGCAATTAATATTTTAAAAATTGATATCAATATTATAATTTAAGTAATATTAAAAAGTAATCTTATTATCAATCCTAGTCATATGAGGTATTAATTCTATGGTATTATATAAAACAGTAGTACCATCAACAGGAAAAAAATTATCCATTTACTTTGAAAAGAAGTTATATGAGATACTCCAACATAAATATCATAAGCATAAATGATGTCATGACAATGGACCTAATCCAAAAATTAAATTACTTTTAGCATATATTTTTAAGTATAATTTATTTAAAGGTTCAGATATTTAAATGTTATATGGCATAGGAGCTAAGTGATCCAACAATTAATTTATTTTAATAATCTATTTTTATATACTTCTTATTATATGTGACAATACTTAAGACAATCATACGACATAGATACCAAATTAACCCACCCAAACCAGTACAATCTCACACTACAATTATTTATCAATAAAACATGAACTCAAATTCAACATTTAAAAAAAAAAAACCCAACAAAAACAACCACCATAATAATAATAATAATAATAATAATAATAATAAAATTTTAATGCCAACATATATAAATATCCTTATATATATAAATATTCTAATTTTTTAATTTGTAAGGTTACATATCCGGGCCTAAGTATGTTTCCAAATTCAAGCCAACCATGCCTCCAATGCCTGTTCCCTGAGCTCTGGTTTCCCTTTTATTGCAGTAAAATCAGAAGCAAGACAACACTGACGGTTAACACAGGGGACACGACGGGCTTTCAAGTCCTACAGGTTCCGTCACAGCAAGATCATGGCTGCGCGGGATCATACGCGCCACCACATTGAACTGCCATCAACTGCCTGCTCATGTACGAGTTACCTTTATATAGATAAGAAAACTTGGTCGATGTTATGACTACGACAATGGCTTTCTTCCGCCGTAGGCTTGCTTACACGTTGCCGTCGGTTTTTGAGAAGGCGAGCACAGCTGCGAAGAAGGTGGGCAGCTCTGCAAACAATTGTAGCTAAAGCTCCCCGAAACAGAGGGATCGCCGGAGAAGAACTCCGCCGGCGGGTTACCAATCAAGTAATTCCCATCAAGGTACAATCTTTTCAGTGTACGCTTTTTGCCGAACTGCCACGGAATTAGTCCTCGTAACCGGTTGTAACGCATTGACAGAGACGCCAGCATTGGATAATAGAAGAAATTTGCTGGCACGTACCCTTCAATTTTGTTAAACCCCAGATCAACGGCCACGAGTTCGATGTACCCGCCGTTGGGCTTCAAGATCTCGACGCCGGTAAGGCTGTTGTTCGACAAATTGACCTGCTGCAGCGACGGGAGCCGAAAGAACCAGCTCTGTAACACTCCGGCGAACGAGTTCACGCTGAGTTCAACCACTTCCAGCTGAGTTAAGCCGTCAAACGAGGAATGTCGCAGTGACCCAGATAACGAATTAGCCTTCATAGCAAGTTCCAGTAAGTTAGAGGGCAGTTTCGGGATTGACCCAGTAAATTTATTGAAGCTAAGGTCGAGCCTTTTCAAGCTAGAGAGATGAAACAGAGTATTGGGAAGAGACCCAGATAGGAAATTACCCGAAAGGTCAAGTTCTGTGAGGGATTTAAGGTTTCCAATCGAAGGGGGAAGAGGCCCAGAAAAAGAATTCCGAGGGATGGAGAGGATTTGGAGGAGAAAGAGGGACGAGAGAGAAGGAGGGACGCTGCCATGGAAGGAGTTATCAGAGAGGTCAAGGATTGTCAATTGGCTGATTTTGGAGACGAGTGGGGAGAGAGTTCCTGAGTAACCAGCCGAGTCAAGGGTGATTGATGTGACACTGGCAGAGTCAGGGCTGCAGCCAAGGCCGCAGAGGAAGTAGGTCCGCCGTGGGAGGGAGCAGGGATCTGTGGAGAAGTTCCAGCTTGCGAGGCATGACCATGGAGGAATGGTTGAAGGCTTGATGGACGCCTTGAAGGCTTGAAGGGCCGCTATATCTGAAGGTAGAGTGAGAGAATGGATTGCATTAATGGCGGTGAGGAGGAGGAGGGAGGTGAGAGATAAATGGAGTAGAAGACCAGGAGAGAACAGGATGGTTTTACCCATGACGACGAGTGATCAGCGGAGAGGCTACAAGGTAATCTTCTTCCTCAAGGTTTCAGAAAATGTGAGATCGTACTGTCAAATTTCTGAAAAGTGGGCGCGTTTAAGTAGACTGTCCTATCAATAGACCCTACTGCGTTCAGACAGACTTAACGATGTGTTTGATTACTAAAAAAATCTAGTAAGTAGATTACTGAAAATTAATAAGGTGAAAATAGATTAAATTACTCTAAAAATATAGAAAATTTTTTTTATATTTAGATTAATTATAAATTAAAAATGTATTAATTAATTTTGATATTTAATTAGTCATTTTAAATAAATAAAATTAAGTTAGAATTAATTTATTAATGTTTTATAAGTACCAATAATAATAAATAATTAACTATTATAAAATTATTTTTTATAATTTTTATAAAAATTATTCAAGTATGTAGTAACAACCCCCTCCACTAACATTACGATGCAGTCGCCACCACCCCACCGCACCGTCACCACATCATGCTGCCGTGGCACTTCTTGCTGCCGCTATCCCATTACTATCATTTCTTGATCGCTGCTACAATCACACCGTCGCCACCACAAACTCTTCACCACCATTATGCCGCCGCTGCCACCACCCGTTACTCATTGCTATGCCCACCTCCACCAACTCACTGCCACTGCCATACCCGAACCACCTCTTCACCCTCCCCTTTTGTCACGGCCACTCCATCGCTGCCGTCAGTGATGTACGATATATTAAAAAATTCATGAAGGTACAATAGTCACTTTGGTCTGAAATTTCTATCGTAGATCTTGAAATTAAGAAATCTATGGTCCGAAATTTCTTGAGATATACCACTAACTAAACAAAATTGTTATTCTATTGAGAATAAATTTAAAATGCAATTTCAGTTTCACTGTTTCAAATACTGTATAAAGCATTCATTTCGAACATTAAGTATAGACATCAACATTGGAGCATTTATATTTTCAAACATGGCTGTTAGACAATATCATTTTAATACATTTAAAATATTTTTAAATAATATAATATTTTATTTATTTATTTATATTAATATGTATGTATAAAAATTGACAAAATAAAGGTGTTACTACTCAAAAAATATCCAAAACATATCCCAAAGTATTTTTGTTCAGTTAGGTTTGTCCTGATTAGTTTAGATAATTAGTAATTCAAATTGATAATTTCAAATGAGAAACAACATACCGTAGTGCTGAAAAAACAGTAAACCATGTGATACAACAACATATTAAGTTTAACATAGTGTAATTGAAGATACAATTTTGGTTCTATAAAATCTAGCAGAAAATTTTATATAAGAGAATAGAAAAAAATTATGAGTTTTATATCTAATAGATGTGTATTAGAGAACACAGGATGTTTGCGTATGACACATTTGAATAGAGATGTTAAGTAAAGGTCGCGTAATATTTATACAATGATCGCTTGAGTGACAAGATTTATTAGAGGTTTGCATAAGGTTTGTGTGAAGTGAAGTTAAGCAAAAGTTATTGCTAGGGTTATTTTTATAATTGACATATTTTATGATCATATTTGATCATGTGTCGATATTGAGTTGTAGTCATCGAAGTGCTACATCAACTTACTTTTGTAACTGTCCGTTTTCAAGTTTCAAAAGCTTCACGCCAGCTGTCCGCTTACTAAACGCATGAGCTCCGATTCCAGAAATCTCGTGCTTACCATGTGCTCGCCATCCGCTCGAACCCCGATTCCAATAGCCCCATACCTTCCGTGCACTCGTCGGACGCTTGAGCCCAAATTCCAGTAACTATGCGCTCGAAACTCGCCGTCCTCTCGCTCGAACATTGATAGGGTTTTCTCTTAAAACCTTAGGTGCGCTCAAGCGCCAAAGTAACGGCCATTTTTTTTAAACACATCTTTTGAGTTCTCTATAGATTTTCTCCTTATTTAAGTTGCGCTATTTTTTTGCTGAAGCATTTTGGAGCGCCTCACTTTGAGAAAACTTTATCTTTTACTCCATTAATCTTACTCCGATTGAGAAAATTATAATCAGATCATTGAGTTCCACGTGTTAACAATTTTCTCACCACTTTCTCTTTACCGATCCATCACTCCTACCCTTCTACTTTTGTTGGCGACGTTGGTACTGTGAAAAAGGGGTTTCAAGCAATTCGTGAAAAAAGATTAACGTGAAAATTAGAAGGTGTCCGATTTCGCTGCCGCTGACAAATCTAATGAGTTTCTTAGCAGACATCATAATATGGGAGTAAGTCGACTAAATTAACGCGTCTATACTATCCGATCTGTAAGTTAATTTTTATAGTGGATATCTTCTCTGACCGTTGAAATTTAGAGAATTTTTCTCAATTATTATAGGTATCGAGTTTTTTCTTCGTCACAAAAAATTATAACTTATTTTTTATTGCTTATTGTCTTTATGTTTATACATGTTATTATTCTTGGTATCTAAATATAAATATTATTTATGTATATTAAATATTTAATTTTATATTGCTTTCACTAGTCCTATACGGAGTCAAAACTTTATTATGTAATTCGGGACGAAATGTCCTTTTCAGTTACTTCTAACAAATTGGAACCATTCACGTCTGATAAGCAAATGATAGACATCTATGCATATTTGGAGCAAGATGGGCACATCTGAGGGGTGTTTATACAATTAATTGTCCAAAAGATTCGCATTTGAGGGGCACTTTGTGCCCCGGCAATGGTATAAAGTGCCATGACGTGATTCTAAGGTAAGACTTGTGAATATTTTCAACACCAATGCGCTGCACAAAGAGAGCAAGGGGAAAAAAAAAAAAAAAGAAGAAGATTTTTAGATCCGATTAAAATATAATTTAAATTTTATTTTTTTTCAAATTTGAGTATATTATTCTAATATTAATTCTAAAATATATTACAAATTGGTTACTTTTATTTTTATTGTATTTTTTTTAGTAGATTAAAAAATATATTGAGAATATTATATTTAATCATTATTATTTCAGAATCATAGTAAACAATTTTTTGGATGGGATTATATATGTAATTCATCAATTTTATAATGTATATTATTTATCTTATAATTTTTCTAGGTCGTGAAGAATATTTTACATTATTTATTATTGTATAATTTTATATATTTGGTTGGGTGTGCTGTTTGTACTTAAGGGATTAATAGTTGATAATTAATGAAAATTTATATTTATTTTCAATGCGCCAATTACATAACGTTTTTATCCAATCACAGTAAATCAAACTTAATATTAATTCAAATGAGGGGGGCTGCAACGCGTTTCCCGCGTTGCAGCCCGTACTTCTCCATTGCAGCCGTCGGATGAAATAAACCGACAGCTGCATGTATATATATTAAAAAAAATACTTTAATATTATTTTTTTTATTTTGATAATTTTTTTGATGTTTAATTTAAAAAAAAATGATTATTATTATTATTTTTTTTAAGTTTTTTTTTTTAAATATCGGCCGTCGAATTTTTTCATTCGATCGCCAAACGCGTGCCGTAAACGCGTCGCAGCCCCCCCCCCTCCGAATATTAATTATATAATATTTATTTAATTTCTACATTATTTCTATCAACCAACCAATCACACACACGTACGAGTTGGCATGTAGTCGCCCTCGCATAGGGGATAGTGGTTGAGCTTCTAATATTCATTTGGCAGAAAGTATGCTTATCAAACCAAATGTATAGTAAACATATTAATTATAAAACCACAATTAGGAAAACTAATCAGTCTCTAATGACATTATTAATGAAAAACAGGGACTCTCGTACTTAATATATATTTTTAATATGCTTCTAAGAAAAGGTTCGTTCCTTAAAATGAATAGAATAAAAAATATGTAGAGTACATTTTTATTTTATAATAAATAATATTATTTATATATTTAATTATATACCCACTTGTATCAATATTATCAAAATTAGATGTCATTTTTATATTTTTGAAATTTTAATAATTTTAATATAAATAAGTATATAATTAAATATATAAATATTATTTTTTTATAATATATATTAAATGGCCAAATAATAGAAAAGAACAAGTTAGTGGTTAGCCATTATAACAGCCTGTGGCCACAAAGTTGGTGGCAATCTTCCAGGCTGGATCAAAGGAGGAATAATACTTATGAGTCACAGTTGTGTCTTGTTTGTGGGACCATGTTTTTTGGATTTTGGGGGCATAATTGTCCCATCAATATTATTAAATAAAAAATTAATAGTTAAAATTTTAAGATATAAAATATTATATATTAAATTTTTTTATAAAATTGTTTACAATATTAATATTTATTAGATATTTAATTTAACAATGAAAAATAATTTTGAAAAATGTGTTTTTTCCTTGTTGCCGTTTCAGTCTTCAACTTTAAGTCATCCAAGCCTCTTTCATGATTGGCCAAGACTTTCACCAAACACCATCGACATTGACTTGGCCGCTGAGCACCAAATCGTTTATCTTCATTTGAAGCAAAGAACCCCAATTTACATATTAAAAAAATAATATTTATATATTTATTTGTATTATTTTTTTATTAAAATTATCAAAATTAATATTAAAAAATAAGATGAGAAAAAAATTAAAATAAAGTAGATCAATACTAATTTTTAATAATTTTAATATAATAAATGTACAATAATATTTTTCATATATATGTACATATATATATATATAAAGGCATGCATAAGTGGAACTTGATAAAAAGATTTAAAATAGTCATGTACATAAATATTGCTATTATATACCTATTGGGTACGACCTAAATTACAATCAACTCAACTGTTTAATATGAGGAGAAAATAAATAATAAATTCAAAAAATAGAAAAAGTCGGTTAGCTTATTAGGCCCAAGTCAAAATAATAAAACTTAGCTCAACTTAAAAAGTACCTTGATCAAATGGTTGAGTGGCTAAAAAGATACAAAAAGATGCAATGAAATATTCAAATAGTTATATATCTAAATAATAAATTAGACGATTAATCTAATCAAATGGTTAATCATGTTGAATAATTAGAGGAACTAATGAGTTAATTTAGTTAAGCGGTTAGGTCAAATAAATAATTAATATACCATATAATTAACCCAACTAATGAACTCATAATTAAATCTAAACGCTCATCATTACCATTAAATTAATTATCTTCCAAACCTAGTGGCATTAAATGGGCCAAGTCAAGCTGACACAATCACTTATTCAGGCCTCCTACATATAAATGCGTTATGTTGACACAACACACGTATATCACAAACCGTGTCTATCACGACACAAGATTTATATATTGCACATCATTGCGTATTTTAAAAAATAAAAATATATATATTATAAAATTATGAAAATATATTTTATTTTATTTATTTGTCAAATATTTTTGATATTTTATTTTATTATAAAAATGATAGAGGGAGAATGTCACATATGATTATAATAAAAAAATAAAAAAATTTATATTTTTAATTTTTAAATAAAAAATAAAAATAAAAAAAGTTCAAAATAGTATTAATAAATAATAATAAATTACAAAACTGTGCAAATAAGAAGATAACGGACTCGTGGCGTTGTACCCACGAGTAAACAAAAAAGTAACTAAAAATAAAATAATAAAATAATAGCGAGAGAAATTTTCAAGTGTGGAAAAACAAGGGGAAAAAAAATAAAAATCCCCGCGTCCCCAGAGCTGCATATTAAAAAAAAATTAAATTAAATTTTAATTATGAATATTAAAAATAATTTTTTTTCCATTTTCCAATTATTATTTTTTATCCAACAGTAGATAAATTATCAAATCAATCAGTGATCAGTACACAACCGTTATGCCACATTGCCCCAACATTAATGCTTCGATGCGTAAATTTTTACTCTCATTATTTTTTCTATCGTCTTGCCACCACAACCACCACAGTCGACAACCGTTTTTTGGGCACAAATAAGTGTTATGTGAGGCCACTACAGTTGACGTCAATGACCGGTTTATTTAATTAATTAGTATAATAAATCTATGACTAAGTTTTAAAAATAAAATATTAAATTATTTATTGAGTTTAAACTCAAAAAATATAAAGTATGATCTTAATCTAACTCTAATCAAAATAAATCAAAATCAAACAGATGACCTAATGACCGATTAATTATTAAATAAATTGGGTTATATACTCGAATTGTTGCAAAATCAAATGACAAGTCTAACAATTAATACAATTGGATAGTTAATCTGGCCGAACAATTAATGTAATTAAGTGTTTTACATACTCTATTGTTAGCTCAAGTGAGAATTTTAAAACTGACCAATATTAATTATTTATTATTATCAATTTAATATTTAGATATTAATCTTTTCTAATCAACCCAAATAATTAGAATATATATAATGATAATTAAACTAATTAATTTTTAATTAATATAGTCACTTAAATCGTGATTATTTATTTTTTAAAAAAAATATTATTAATTGATAATATAATTATAAATATATCATTTTTTTAAAAAAATAAGAAAAATTTTGAAAAGTAAAAAATATGGTTTAGCTGTTTAATATATTTATTCTTTTATAAAATATGAAGTCTAAGTCGTCCAACTCTTTTTCTTTCAACTCTTAGTCTTTGTCATATTTTAAATTTTTAAAAAATTTTATGACTTTGGTGTTACAAAATGTCACATCTTTGACATGAACATATATTAATTATTAATAAATAAATTTAAATAATAATAATTTATAAATAATTAAAATTGAGATAATACAAAATTTGGACAAACAAATCATACCAAAGACCAAACATATAAAAACTATAAATTATAGCGAACATAAAATATGGCCAAACCAAACTTTAACTGGCCTCCAACAATAATAATAAATAAATTTGTTCAAATTTAAAAACTATTTGTAAGAAAAAAATATTTAATAAAATATTTTAAATTATCAAAATATAAATTATACCAAAATCTATTCACTACTAAAATTTTCAAAATATATAAATTATAATAAATAAAATATACAATAATCTTAAAACAAATTAAATACATATTTGAATATAAAAAAAAACTAAACCAAATATTCAAACTTTCTCCTTTTGAATCCAACAAGTATCTATAACCTATCAATCTGAAAGTTTAAATAATATTGATAAAATATAAATATAAAATTCAATAAGTATATATATAATAATAAATATATATCCATAAAGCATATAGAGAAATTAAAAATAGTGAAATATATGTAAAATCTAATACTTATATCAAATATTTTAATATATTAAATATCCAAATATATAGTCCAGATAATAATTTTATATATTAAAATTTGTAATACATATACAAATAATAAATAATATAAAATTTAAGAAATTATTTAGAGGGGATTAAGAAAGAAAGAAAGAAAAGGGAAGAGGCAAAAATAAGAGAGAGGGGGACGGTAACCGGGTGGATGCCCAATTGTGCCGGTCAACACCGCCCAACGCCAAGGCCACGGGACACTGCTGTTTGCTGCCACTATCAATGCCAAGGCCATTGCTGCCCCAAGCCGAGTATGCCATTGCCGGTGGATAGTATCTAGCCACTCGCCTGGACCCTAGCTAGGCTTATGCCTAGGTGCAAAGCCACCTCTATCTAACTCCTTACACCAGTTATACTTATGCCCCCGGCCATTTGCTTGAAACTTGATTAGGTCTGCAACTAAGACGGTTGCCACTAGCCAAGCTTGCAACCAAGCACAAAGCCACCTTTGTTGCCACCCAACTCCTTGCACCAACCGTGCCTACTCCTCTAACCACATGCTTGCACCCTAACCAGGTGTGCACCTAGGATGGCTGCTGTCGACTAGGCCTACGCACAGGCTCAAAGTCGCCTCTACCCAATTCCCTGTGCCGACCATGCTTGCACCTCTACCCACCTGCTTAGACCTCGGCAAGGCCTATGCTCAAGATTGTTATGGTCTCGTCAACCAAAGCTGCCACCCAACTCCTTGCATTGTTTATGCTTGCACTTGCATCGGCGCCTATCCTATTTGCACCGGCTACTCATGTGTGGCACCTGTGGCCACCGGGTAGCATTGCCACTGGTCGTCGAAGGCTAGTCAAGATTTGCTATCGAATCTTCAGCCAATTAGCGTTTTTACTGACTGTTGCTATCATAACCCCATTATAGTTACTTTGTCGATATTTGTCGCAGCGAGTCACTCAAACTAAATCAACTCAAATCTAAGACATGAATAGACCTATTTCAAATTTAAAGTTTGAATAAGCCCAATACAAATTTAAGGCTTGAATAGGCTCATAACAAATATAAGGTCTAAATAAGTCCAAATGGATAGAGGATATGGATAATAAGACCTTTATAACTACCAAAGCCTAGGTAGGACTCAATCTCCTCGCTTGATATGCTAAACTTAGTAAATCCTCTAACTGGTTATATTAATAATTTCTATTTATTTTTATTATTATTTGAAATATTTTCCTATTTGAATATTGGAATGGCTCCTAAGATAATTTTTTTGGGATTCACATCAACTGATATAGGACTAGTAACACTAAATAAAAAAAATGCTAACGGTTACAATAAATAGTAGCATTTATCAAGCAAATCTCACAGCTTCCTTTATATTTCTCTGAATACCCATATCACAATGCTAATGAATTCTCCTCATAGACGTTTTCACTAGATTCCCAAGTCTATTTCCTGTGACCCGGGTAGCGACCAACATCAATCTCATCTTACATGAAAAGCTCAAAGCACATTCCTCATCTGAAACATAGCCGAATGTTGCTACCCATGAAGAGGAAAGCTTTAACTCTTTGACACAGGCATCACGTATTTGAGTGAGGAGTTGTAGTGTTCCATCCAACACCAATGATACAATGAGCTTGAGAGGCTACTCGGAATCACCAACCTAAATCCAAACTTCAAGAACGATTTGACTCCAAAAAGGGTCTTAACATTCACTTTTCATATGGAAAGGCTGTGTCAATAATTATGGCTTTAGTCTGGCCACCGTCCACTGGGACTTCAGTTGCCGATGTTGACGCATAAACTCATACTCGGGGAGTGGATGTAAGGCGGACGATTCCAAAGCAAGGCACAAATCAATAATCATGATTTTATGTATAGATAATTTCTCAATATCTTATTTACTAGCAAAAACAAAAAAAATTCCCTTTGCATGGGCAAAAAATATTTCTTGAGATAAGCATCACCCTTTTGGGCTTTCAATTAGGTAGATCAAAAAAAAAAAAAAAACCTTAACTTGTCTTGTGATGTGGGCTTGGGCTTAGATTTGAATTTCCAAGCCTCTACCCTATGCAGAGTGTGGCCCAATTGAAACCTGATCTATGACAACCACCACATCTTTATCCTTTAAAAAAGTTCCTCAAGCATCTCTTCATCCACTGGCCCATTGGTTGAGGAACAATTGATTTCAGAAAAAAAAAAATCTTCAATCCCTATCTCTCAGCAATCACTTACCTTCAGCTCCTTTTTTGTTGGTAAGTGTGATCTACCGTGGAGAAGAAATTAAAGGGGAGTGAAAATAGTCTAGATTTAATGGAGTAAAAAAGGATATTATTTAGACTTGTAAAGGTCAACATTAGGATTCTCGTTGAAAGAAAATTATCAAATGGTAAGAGATGACGGTCGTTAATAAAGGTAAAATATTTTTCATAAGGTAATGAGAAAAAATTATTAGATTTTAAATCACTTACTGTAAAAAATCTAGTGATCATCTGAAGAATACGTGATATTTGCACATGGTTCGCTTGGGTGGAGACGGTCATGAACCCTTCAATTTTGTTTACAATATTTGTTTTATTACACATGCATGTTACATTTTACATCTCCATTTTGGTTATTATTTTGTGCATATAATTTTACTGAAGGTTTTTAAATTTCATTAGGTTTTGTCAAAAATTTAAAAATTTTATTCATCTTTTACGAAATAAGTAAATATTTTAAGTATTATATTCATAAATAAGAATTTTTGTGAAAAAAATCATAAAATTTATGCATTTAGCCTTATATGTTAATATTTCATATAAGAATTTTAAATAAAATTCTATTTAATAGTTTATATGATTTATACTTTCCTATGGCATGAAAATCTTTGGAAGTTTATACTTTTCTCTAAATAAAAAAGTTTTAAATATTTGTATTTTTCTATAGTTTGAAAAAGTTTTAGATATTCATTATATTATCACCTATTTATATTTTCTTGAGAACTATTATAAAAATTAAAAATAATTAGTATATTCAAATATTCTTATATATTATATATTTTAATATATAAGAATGTCTCTCACATTCATGGTGAAAAAAATATTTGACCCCATTTATAGGGGTAATTTGTAGACAGCTCATTTGCATGTTCAAATGATAATATTTTAGTTTAAAATTATAACCCTTTTTAAAAGTTAATATTTTGATTATTGCTTTTCAAACTTTTACATGAGCGAAAGCTAGGCGCAGTATCAAAGTTAGAATACACTATAGAAGCTAATGATTTTGGTAAATTGGGTGCACATATGCAGGGCAAATGAATGATGTTTAAATAACAATACCAACAGTATTAAAGCCTTATGTTTTTATCAGATATAATTGATTTTATAAACTTATTTTCACTCGCATTGATTTAGTGTAATATTTTTTAAAAATAGAAATAATTTTAAATCATTTTTTGCCTCGCTATAAGTTTTTTTAATCAGCTTTTTTTCTCTTTTTTCATAACCACAACTCATATTTTCAAACAATTACGTTATTTGTACTATGTTTTTAATGATCAGAACTATCATTTATATTCTTTATGCATCTTATCTTTTATATAAATAACTTTTAAGTATTTATAGATATTATTATTCATTATATTATTCTTTAGCAATGTGTCATTGTAGCTAGTAAATCATCTCGTTGCCTTAAAAAGAGTCTTTATACTAGCTTTATATAATTGTTTACTGAACCAATATCTTATATGAAGGGATAACTGCTAAAATGTCTGGACTATTTATCCCATGTAGTTTGCTTCAAAGTTTGTGTTACCATCAATAGATTAACTAGTGAACATTACCACTTCACTGGGTATCAATATTCCTTTGTTTAATTTTAAGTGTCATACTAAAATCATAAAAAGGACAGCTTTGTATATAAGATTTTCATTTCTTAAAATATAAAAATAATCAGATATGTTGTTATTTTACTCTTTTAGTGTGTCCATACCTAGCAATTATACTTCCAAATTTAAGCATTGATGGAAGATTTTGCATTTCTTGACAAATTCAATATACATACATCATCAATGTATCGTTTGTTTTGATTGCAAAATATCGAGTTTGTCAATTGTAAATCCTTCTTAGACAACTTTAAGTACTATTTACTCTATTAAAATAAGGCTTATAGATTCATTTATAAAATTTTGACCATATTAATTATAGAATACATCTTAAAATGAAATCTTTGATAGATATAAGATTGTATAGTATACACCACACTACCTACATTATTATCAATGACAATCCAAGACCCATTTGACTACTAGATCATGAGTATACTCTTCCTTATCAAATATGTATAGGGTTTAATTAGTCTTATATCACTATATCTTAGAAAGTATTTGAGTGTCACTGTATAACTATAGGTTAAAATTTAAAAACTCAACTAAATTACAAGAGTAGCAGGTGATGAGAGGTATGGAGCAATTTGTAATACTACCCTAAAAATATAATGAAGTCTTTGAAAACAAATTGAAAATATATAAGGTACAATCCTACCTAATAGCACCTAAAAATAACAGTTTTTATGGTCAGTTCAGTCAAAAAACTCTCATATTTATTTAACAGTTAATATTAAAAATTGAGTAGATAAACGTTAAAAATTAAGTTTGATAATTTAAATTACTATTTAATATTTATTATTTATTCATCTGACTTTTAGACTGAACCGTTAAACAGATACGAAGATATCTCTCTACCATAGAAACTATAATAGCAATTCCTCAAAACCTCCCTTGTCCTCTTCCTTTTTGACCATTTAAAATGGGGACCCTTGAGGCCCTTAAGATGGGCATCCCTACCTCCCCATCAAGAAGTTACTCTTCAGTAGTTTCATTTACAGACCATTTAACAGTTTTTTTTTTTTTTTTTGGGTATCTTGGTGGGTCTCTAAAACAGGACAATTAGTACAGTTCTCTTTAGTAAGGCCTTCACATAGTCAATTTTGCAAGGCCACATAAATGTTGGAAACTAGAAGAAGCAAAGTGTTCATTTTAGTTGTTTTCTTTCTTCATTTCCTTCTTGCTCAGTGGAAACAGTATCATTGTGCATGGAAAAACAACCAGAAAATTAAGTTTTTGTCTTGGGGAAATAGACTCTCTGAAGTAAGGCATTATTGATGGTGGGTTCCACTTACAGCAAATGGATAAAAAATAAAAATTATTTTTTTAAAAAAAAAAATAGTCATTATTTTTTTCCTTTTGAAAGAAAAGAGGGGTCATTGATTATTCAAAGAGCTAAAGATGTCAGCTATTGAAAGCAAAGGGACGGGAAGGTATGTTTGAATGGCACGGCCCATTCTGCTACTTGTTTTAGGCTACTATTTGTCAATGGAACAAAACCTACTTTATTATTTATTAATATAATAATAATAATAATAATAATAATAATAATAATAATAATAATAATAAATTGTTTTGGTAACATTATTTTAATCACTTTTAAATATTTTTAAATAATATTATGTCTATTTATAATCTGTGTTATATGGGTAGGTTCATATATATTAATATGGATGAGATGTCAGATTTTTATATTGTTTAAAAGATAGGTAAAGGGTTTTATTCTAATATCATGATGATGAAAATATTATTAGTTATTATTTATAATTTATTTATTTAAATATGAAAATATTTATTTATTTATTTACTTACCAAGGATTTAAAAATCAACCATATGTCTCCAAAATTCAAACCAAATAAGACATGAGAGTGGGGGGGAGACTCTATGGTCCTTTCCTGTCATTTTAACCTTTACAGCTGTGGGCATGAAAAAGTATTAAAAGCAAAAAATTAAATATAAAATATTGGAAAGAAAAATAATATGTCAAAGTTTTGATTTTATCCAAACCTTGATTTATTTATTTCAAAAAAAAAAACTGAAAACTTGAATAATTATTATTAGTTTTAAATGAATAAATAAATATTTTTATCTTAAAATAAAAAATTAGATATAATATAGTTTTACACCCTTAGAAGGGAAATATGCTTCTTTTTAGTTTAATTTTTATAAATGTTGTATTAAATTCTATTAACTATATGAATATGTTTTAAATACAATTGGAGAGTTTATTCTCTAATGGTACGTTTGGTTGTTGGAATAAAATAATGTGAAAATAGAATAGTTATTTTCAGGGAATAGAATATGAAGGAAATAGAGTTAGAATTATTATTCTTATGTTTAGCTGTTGGAATAGAATAATGTGAAAATTAATATTCTATTGTTTAGTTTGTAGAATAGTATGAGAAATAATGTTGGAATACTAATAATAATAATAATATATAATAATTATTATTATTATATGTATTAGTAATAATAAAATAATAATAATTATTATTATTATAAATAATAATAATAATATGTATTAGTAGTAGTAATAATTATATTAATAATAATAATATGTATTAGTAATAATAATAATAATATATAATAATAATTATAAATAATAATAATAAAAAAATTATTATTATTATTATTATTAAAAATAAATAATAATAATAATAATAGGAAATAACTATTTTCATATATGTCGAAATAGCTATTCCCACCTTTTATGTGGGAATAAAGATTTTCTTGGAATATTTATTTTCGCCTAATTTACTAACCAAACAAAAAAATTATAATTTTCGGAGGAATTAACCCGGAATAAAATTGTAATTCCAGTGAACCAAACGTGAGGTAAAAGAGTAATAGATTTAACTTTAAAATAATAATTATTCGATATTAATTAAATAATTATTTTATTTTATTTTAAAAAAATTAGTTAGTTTTTTTTTAATATCCTACCCATTTAATATTAAAAAATAGTTATAATTAAAAAGAATTAAATCAATTTTTTTACTAAAAAAAAAGTAAAAATCCTAATTTCATTTTAAACAAAGTCTACTAAAGGACTTGTAATAAATTTGAAAAATAAATATAATTGATTTATCTACGATCACTTTGACTTTCATTACGTTTCAATTCATAAATTTATCTGCAATTTATTTGGTAAAGTGATATATATATATATATATATATTAAATCACATTTATTGGTGGGGGAGTGGCCCACCTCGGAGATTGTGGTGTCTTTGAAAATATCTGGCATGATCAGGCCTCTTCCTGGCACGCAGAGACCACCACCACCACCGTCACCACCAGTCCACCACCCTCTCTTCAACAAATTAAAATTGAAGTTAGAATAATAAGAAGACATCTCCACCCCAGTATCAAAGATTTTGTCTCACAAAGTCAATCCCACCACCCTTTTTTCTCTCTTTTGGCATTTTCTACTTTTTAATATTTATATAATTTCTTCATTCATCATTCAATGGCCTACGATTTTAATTCTATTAGGATTTTAAATGTCACGAGTTTTTTTTCTAATATTCATACTTTAAAATTATTAATTATTTAGATCGGGATTTAAATCAATTTTAAATATAACTAGTCTTTCTTTATTAGAATAATAAAATTGGATGTGACTGTTATGATATGAAAAATATATCACGCCAGGTTAAATATTTATAATTCTTCATATAACTACGATTTATCATGTGTATAATATTTGGAGAACTAAAAATAAAATTATTTTCGATAGATACCCATGAACCGAACCTTCATGCTGAAAACTCTCCTTAATTATCATTAGTAGGATAATTTTTTTAATATTTTTTTTTGCTGAATGATATTAGATATTTTATTAGTATAAATATTAAACAAGTCATATCAGATCGGTATGATTTATTTATTTGAACCATCCACTTGTAAATTAGCCATGATAGCATGACACGTTCACAAATAGATCATGCCAAATACAGTACGGCTCATATATTAAATAAATATAAATATATATATATTAAAAATAAATTTATTTTTTATTCACATTCCTCTCTTATGCTACCACTCCCTATCCTAAACAAGTCAAGCCTAACACTACCTGTTTGTGCCATAGGTTGATACAACTTATGAGTAATTTACTATATGATTTACTATAATTTAAAATATTAGACCATATTATATATGATCTAATATTATATATCACGAAATATACATGATATAACTAATAACAAATCAAACAATGCCGTGCTATACACAAATTGGACCGTATTGTGCTACAAGTGGATCGAATTATAGTATATTATAAACAATCTAACCAATTAAACACCTTAATTTATAAGATTTTTTTGTCTACCTCCATTCTCTGCCATCCTATCTTCACAAAGAGAATTTTTTTATTGCTTTTTTTTTAATCTTTTTATTCGCTGAAATCGGGCTCTTTTGGATTGTTCATTGGGATCATATTTGTACTCCAATATAATAATAATTATTATTATATAGTTATTCCTTAATTTATTGATTTATTATTACTTATTAAGAAAAGAGATGTCGTGGCTGACGATGATTGACCCCCACACTGTTGGAATTTCATATATAAAACCTTTTTAATAAATGAAATTTATGGACCAATCCTAATATTAGACTTTGAACTCGATGAAATAAATTGAATATTTTATTTTATTTGTTTAGATATTAACAAAAAAAATCAAATTTAAAAAATTATAAAAGTATTTATCTTGTTGAATGTCAACATTAACTATGTCATGTACATTCAATACTACATAAATTTTACACCAAAATCAAAATAAATATTTGTTTTTATCCGTTTTGATTTTACATAAAATTATTTACTAATGTGAAAGTAGCATCAAAGAATTTAAAATGGAAAAAAATATCTATGAGAAGTTTTTAAGTACCAGTAATATATGCCAAATTTTTTATTTAAAATATAAATTAAGTAAGAAAAAATGAAAATTTTACTGAAAAATCAAAATAAAATTAACAAAAATTAAAAAAAAAAAACAAATTTTCCTTTATTAAACCTTGCCATTTGCTTATAATCATATGATAATTTGATAAGCACAGGAACATTAACACCCTCAATTTATAATTACATAATTATGGTAAATAATCCGTACCCACTTTGTATCGAACGGCCAATAACGACCCCAAAGATCAAAACCAATTAAAGCCGGCCGTATTTTTTACTAAAGTGTCTATTTAATCAACCATATTAATTTTATATTTACTTATCTATTTTTATATAAATATATTAATACGGACAGATATACAAAATAATAGGCGTCTCAGATCATGTCAATATTTCCTGTTCAGGAATCAGGAAGAGATCATTAACGTGGGCTGCCATTGCCGGCATCAACGAACACTCTGGTGAGGGAAGGCAATGGCATGGGCTGCTCATGAACTCTGCTTTTCTTCTTCATCTGCGGCATTACTGGAGACAGAGACACAGATGATCCAGCGGTCCAGGAATCATTTGAGCTTTCATTGCTGAAGAACGCATCAATCACCCCAATTGGGCTACTCTGAATTTCTTCATAGAACTTGCGCTTTAAGCTATTGATCTCCCAGTTGATAATGGCGCCTGATGTTTTCGCAATAAGCTGATAGCAGTCGTCCACTTTCCCCTGTCACAGCAAAGAGTATTTGATTTCTGATGAGGTCCCTCAAATCAAAAATGTTGATCTCTCCAAAGCTCCAAAAGAAGGATTGTATATGTACATTACCGCTATGATCGCCGGGGGGGGGGATCCAAGGGGGAAAAGCATTATCGAACAGAATAGTGAAAACCCAGAAAAATTAGGCACAAACCTTGCTTATATTAAGCACATCAAGAAGCTGTTTCTGATAATCGAGAGGATTGGAAGGTTCAATTTGGGAAATTACGTGCATCATTGTGGCAGTGGCCAAGACAGAAGGTGGATATCTGACGATGCTCGACTCTGCAAATAGAGATAGAAACGCATCCAACTTGAAATCGTGAGGATTCAAAAGGGTGTCGGCTGTTTTTTGGATTAATGAATAATTGATAATATATCATGAAAATCAGCGATTTTAATACCGGAAACCACAGAAAGGAGAAGACGTTCACATCGTCTGAGGAATTCCCAGTGGAGATGGGTCTTTAATCCAAGCCTTCTTATGATGTGATCAAGAAATGAGAGTGGGGTTACTGGGTTCATTTTCCATTCCAGTGTTGAGAGCACCAAGAGCTCCATTTTTTGAATCGTTTTCGCCTCAAACAGATACTTTGTGCCCTCCACCTGTTTGATAAATTGACGAAGAGAAGTTTCATTATCAAGACGCGCACGAAGAACAACTGAAAAAAAGAAGAAAAGGGAACCAGTGTAGAGTAGTGGGAGGAGTCACTTTGGTGGACATACCTGAAGATCTAAGAGAAGAGGAACCTGGGTCTCTTCAACTTTCGCAGCCAAAGAGAGACAAGTCACAGCTGCAAGCTGCATCAACCATGGCTTCTCCCTCTGAAAACGGAGGCTTGATAAGAACCTATCAAGGTAATTAATGGAAAGAACGGCCGAGAGAGTGGAAAACCCATAGTAGGCATTAACTTTGAGAATCCACTCGACGGCTTCTCTACGAGCCAAACAGAGAGAAGCATCACTCTCCGCATTGTAAACACACTGAATCTGTTGCTGCTGTTCCTTGGAGAACAGAGTGAGAAGCTCTTCGTCTTCCCAAAACAGTTCCCTTTCTAATAAGAGCAGAGGAAGAAGACAGGGTGACTACTGTTAATACAAACATTACCAATGCCATTCATTCTCTCTCCCTCTACACAACCTCCTCCTCCTTCTTCCCATTCGTCTTCCTCACAGTACAGAGCGTCCAGCAGGAAGGAAGAACTGTGATCTTGCTGTTGAGCGATTGCCATCTTCTTCTTCTTCAATCATGGAGGAGAGATGCGACTAATAATGTCACCCATTTCAGTCTTGGGGTGGGTGTCATCATACAGAATACAGATGAAAGAAGCAATTTATTCGAAGCTTTCCTCACAGACCCATGTATTCTCTCTTCTCTCAGACTGTGTGTGCAGGGAGAGACTCCATTATCAGAAGCAAGAGGTGGTCAGGGGAGGAGTCACGCTCGTCCCTTTTTTATAACATGGATTTGGTATTCATTGGGTTATTGCTTTTTGTCCAAAATCGATTTCTGTGCTTTCGGTGTTTCGTAGGCGGGAATAGAAATGGATCCCACTGCCCCACCCCATGAAAACCTCCTCCTCTTATGGAAGATGAGTAAAGACAAATACGACATACTGTTTTTTTTTCCCCCTCCTTTTCGATAACTAGACAAACTGATTTTTACAGGTAATTCTATACATGAACAAAATGAAAGGTTTGCATATCAAAAAATTACAAAAAGGCGCATCAAATAAAATCATCTGAAAAGGAGGACAAGACTGAGCGCTGGGCTTCAAAATTACACAAATACTAAAGAGATATTGCATAACAGAGAAACACCATGGCACCTCAAGAGGATGGTCCGGTGTCTTATGAAGCTCTATGATCCTAACCTCCGGTGAAACTTTGAAAGCCTAAAAGTTTGAAACAAATGTTTGATGGTAGTAGTGGGATTTTCGGATGAGAAAAATCCAAACTTTTTGGATCACAAATAATAAAAAATATTTTCTCATTTTTTCTCTACAATTATTCAACTCTCATTTGCTTTAATATTTAAGCGGGTAGCAACTACATTGTGAGAAAAAATTATTTTATAAGATTGGTTGAAAATTAGGGTTAAAAATTCTAACTTAAATACCAATATGCATATATGTTAAATATGTACAAAACTGATAAAATTTATACACGTTCGCTCCTTATTCGTGCCACATGCACGAAGCTTCTATTAGCTTTGCATATTATTGGAAAATACGTATAAACACCATTCAAATATCTCTCATACATGGAGTTACATTTCTAAATACGTATGTTATATTATATATATATTATCCTTTTTATTTTTAAAGAGATTGTATTAAGCCACGATTTAACATAATCAATAATTAAAAATATATAAATATAACTTAACTAAAACTAAATTTCATCATAAAAATACCCTAATAACATAAGCCTACTGTATTTTTTTTAAAAAAATTCACATTTAAACCACTACATTTTCAAAAACAACTATTTTTTTTCCTCTCTTTCTGCTGATAGCCTACTCATTTTCAATATCTTCAAATATTGAAGAAAACCATATTAAAAATACTGGTCATATGTTACAACGAATTTTCACCGATTCCAATAGAGAATATGCCCTTACTATTTTTATAAGAAAAATATCCGGTGACATTTTTAAAATATTATGTATACTTTTTAAAATAAATATAATATATTATTTATATTAATAAATTATTGTAAAAATAAATCAACAAATATAATATCATATCAAAATTAATACTCTAAAGGGTGTAAAATAATTGCGAGTTACACTATTATTTTATTTTATTTTTTCAATCCAACTGTCAGCTTTTTAAAAAAAAATAAAATTTGAGGTCGATAATTATGGGTTTGGGAAGCACGAGACAGACAGTAGCCAATGCAAGGCCATTGTCTGGTCCACGAATGATGAGCATAGCGCCCATGAGTCTACGCTATTTCATTTATATATATATATTTGAATTTTTTTGCATTTAAATTTTAATTTTTTAATTATTTTTTTGCATTACTATTATTATTTAACTTTTACTAAATTCTCCGAAATTTATATTTTGTTACAACCTAAATTTGTCGATTTTTCAAATGCATATATTAATTTTTTCCCATAATTTGATATATTCATTAATATATTAATTTATTATTATAAATCAAGAAATATACATTCTCACGAATAACTAACTACAAATCAAACAATGCCGTGGCCTTTTATTTCTCTCGTGACTTTTCGAGGGACCCCAAAATCCCAATAGTAGATGGCAAGAAACAATCTAACCAATTAAACACCTTAATTTATAAATTTTTTTTCTATTTTATTCTCTACCATCCTATCTTCACTATCAATCAGAAAGATTTTTATTGCGAAAGTATTTATCTTTTGACACTGAACACGCAAACAATCAATACTACATTTTTCACACGTCATTAAAAATTGGGATCATCAACCGGGCGGATGGAATAATGTCCACTTCCCATAACTTTCACTATAAATATACAATTATTTCCTCCTTTCCCTGAGAGGTCCAAGGGAGACGACAAGAGAGAGCCTTTTAGACTCACAAAGCTTCCATATATGCTCAAATTCTCCACGCCTAAAACCTTTTTAATAAAATGAAATTTTATGGAAAATAGCTTCCTAATAGATAAACACAAAAAGAGAATAAATTGAATAACCCTTTTATTTGTTTAGATATTAACAAAATCTCCAATCCATATAGTAAAAAATTTGATAAAGTATTTATGGTTTTTGAATCCCATTCAAGAGGAGGTTTTCCACTTAAAACATCCAATACTACATAAATTTTCACCAAAATCAACGCATCACCCCTTGTATTTCAAAACCACGGATTTTACCAACACCCTATTTACTAATGTGAGCCTCCATCAAGATCCAAAATGGAAAAAAACACCTTTGCATCTTTTTAAGTACATCCGGTTATGTGACCTTTTTTACTTAATCTCTCTTCCATAATAGGCAAACCGTAACGCAATATTTCTGTGGGAATAAAAGGAAGAACAAAAAACTAGCGGCTTCCCATCCCCCAAAGAACGAAATGCCCCAAGGATGTTAAGGGAAGACAAGGCAAAGACGTCCACAGGAGGAGGAGACCGCCACGGGCGATAATTCCATAATTAAGATAAATAATCCAGGGAACCACTTAATTTCAATAAGGTGGACCCCAAAGATCAAAACCAATTCCAGCCGGGCGGACACTCTGTATTTTTACGCTCCCAAAGCCCGCACCCCACACGCTCGAGATCAACCATATTAATTTTATAGTTACTTATCTACCTTACAAAAAGAAGTCCATGAGCCCTACCCCTTCTCAAAAGGCTAATAAGACGTCTTTGACCTAAGGCCAATAACTCGCCTTCAGGAATCAAAGACCCCCGCCTTAGGACGGGGGAAGCCATTGCCGGCATCAACAATGAAGACTCCAAACGATATCCATGGGCTGGTCTTTGGGGAAGAAAAGCACTGCTTGGCATTCATTCTTCATCCTGAGGCGGATCGCCGGGGAGATGGCCCAAGGCACCGAAACACCCTGAAGGAGGTGACCAGGGAATCATTTGGCATTCATTGCTAACCGAGGATCGCAAGAAGGTCCAAAGGCGAACCTCGAGTGGTCGGGCTCTGAATTTCTTCCTACGAAGACCGGGTGCGGCCCCGATTTTAAGCTATTGATCTCGCAGCTGAGAGGCAAGGCCATCATGGGCGTGGAATAAAAGAAAGAAAAAAAAAAGAAAAAAGGATAAAAAGCCTTCCAGGTCACTCGATGTAAGAAAAATATGCATTAATAAAACATGCATTTCTTTGCCCTCCTGAACAAAGTATTTCCGTGATCTCTCCTCAACTCCAAAAGAAGGATTGTATATGACCATTGAGCTATGATCGCCAAAGATTAAAATACAACAAACAAAAAGAATAGTGACTAAACCCAGAGGCCGGCCCTCGAGGTCATCAAAACTTGAAAACGCGATTAAAGGAGATCAAGAGGTAAAAGGTCATCAAAACTCCTGATAATGACCGAGGGTCCCATTCAAGGTCATCAAAACGTGATCATTGTGGCAGTGGCCAATGAGAAGGTGGATATCTGACGATGCTCGACTCTGCAAATATCAAAATCGTGGCCATTCAATCAGGGGCCCGGCTGTTTTTGGAGGTCATTTAAAACACACGGCTAATTGATAATCAAACTCATCCGCGACTAAAGCAATCCTAAAGACCGGAAACAAAAGAAAGGAGCTGAAGTCCAAAAGGTTGAGTGCCTAAGTCCGAAAAGGTAAAAGGTCAAGCCTTCTTAAGGGACCGTGATCAGACAAAAGATAAGCGCTACCTGGGTTCAACGCGCCATTCCAAAAGGAGAAAAAGAGAGGACCACGTGTACAAACAAGACGCCTCAAGAACGTCCAAAACTTGAAAGAACCTGTAAGTCTTATTCACAAAAAGAGATTCTCTGTAAAGACGGCAAAATCAAGAAAACAAAGTGAAGTACAAGGCATTAACTGTCAAGGGAGTGCCAGCTTGGCCCAGCCTCAAGCTCCCGAGGATCCTGTCTCGCTCGCCTGAAAGAGGTTCGCTTCAAGTCCCGCCAGAGGAGGGCCAAAGAAAGGCAAGCCATCAACCCTGCCGTACAAGTCCTCCATGCTCAAGGCACCTATCAAGGTATTCCCGGGATCGAGGACAGCCACGGAAACCCCATAGACGGATTAACTTTGCGCCCACTCGACGGCTTCTGCGAACAACGTCCGAGCCAAACAGAGCTATCTCAAAGAATCTGCACGGCATCAACTTCTCCTCCGGGTAGAGGATCCGTGGAGGCTCCGCCCGAGCCGCTGATCCTTGTTGGCGGCCTCAAGAGATGCAATCTTCTCCTTTGCTCCGCCAGCTCCGCAGTTCCCTTTCTAATAAGAGCAGAGCGCATTCGAAGACCTCACTTCGGGCGTGATCGACGATCACTCCCACATTACCAATGCCATTCGAGGCTCTTTCAAACTCGAGCTTATCAAGACATGAACAATGAAAGGCAAGGCCAGAAAGGAAGCAATAGGCTACCTCTGAAACCGCAGGGTCATCCCACAGGCCATACTCCACTGACTCGGACTCCTGCGGCCGCTCCCCGAACCCGCGGCGCGCACCAGGTCCAAACTCGATCGGCCAACAAAGCCACTCGAGAAGGTCCGCCTCGGAATAGAGAGGAAGCTCCCCAAAGGCCTCGGTCAACCGCTCGGCCTCATCATAGAATACAGAAAGGGCGCCCCGAGCGCGGGGCTCACAACACTGAATCCACGACCTCCACCATCTCCATTATCAGGATCATTTGAGCGCTCATTCCCCTCATGGAATTCGCGCACTGGGTTTATTGCCTCCTATGTCCTCGGAAGGATGATCAATCCTTCCCGAGACGTCACGGTGTTTCAACGGGAGCGCCGGAATAAAGTCATCACTGGGGGCTGGATGTCCGAGGACCCGAACTTCCTTGTATGGAAGATGAAGTGAAGACAAAACCACCGTACTGTTTCTTTCTCATCCTCTTAATCGATAGGAACGCTGATTCATCATCATCATCATCAAGAGGTCCTGGGACTCGGGAAGCTTTGCATAAAAGGCCCTAGGGGATATTAGCATGGGGAAGTGAAGGCGAGACCCCTGAGGTCTCGAAGATTAAAAAAGAGCGCTCAAACTTGTAGGCGAAAGACTGACCACGTTCGTCAAATCGATATCAAAATCCTCGCTATCACTCAAGGAGCGCTCCGGTTCTTCTCATTCTTCCTCGTCCTCCGGTAACCACTGCCTCCCCGAACTTGTCGGCGCCTAGAAGTTTGAAATGGAAATGACCATGGTCCGTATGTCTTCACTTCCTCCCGCTCCCCCTGGAGGGGTTAGAAACTTTTGGCCGGCCAAATTCTCCCACGTATTGGGAATGGCCCATTTTCTCATTGTCCTTCCACCCTCGTGGAATCGGGATTGCCACCGCATAACGAAGAGAATTAATATTTATCCAAATGGTTCTAGTTATGAGAAAACGATAAGAGGAGTCAAGAGCCTCTCATGGCATCGAAAATGAAGACGCATTAAACACCGTACCTCATCGCATTCGGTTGAATATGTATAGGCACACCAAGTGCCCTCATAATGTCATAGAGGTCCATCGGAATGGAAAATGCCCGCCTTTATAAACGGTGATGAAGCCATCCGAGGGTACGGCCGTTCGGGTCTCTAATCACCATAGCCATGCAGACTCGGGGGATCATCGAGCACGGATCTCCCCGATTTTATCAAGCGTCCACCGTGAAGCAATGCTTTAACCCCGGGCGCCATGAAAAAAGGAAAAAGGAAACAAAGCTCGAACAAAGAGGGAAATAATTAAAAAGACCAAAGGCATAAGGGTTAAATAAACCTAGAATACGGAAACGTTTCATTAAAATTCGCCTTTATACGTTCCTTCCCAAGACGCCCGATCGCACGTCACATCGCCAGGATACTGTATTTAATGCTCGA
Source organism: Nepenthes gracilis (assembly GCA_033239525.1). Taxonomy (NCBI): domain Eukaryota; kingdom Viridiplantae; phylum Streptophyta; class Magnoliopsida; order Caryophyllales; family Nepenthaceae; genus Nepenthes; species Nepenthes gracilis. The sequence goes on from BSYO01000004.1 coordinate 2,673,149, forward strand.
AAAAAGTGAAATTAGAAAAAGGTCCGAGGACAACCACTACAAAGTCAACACAGAGCTCAAACACGCCCTGGACAACTATTTTTTCTCCTCTCTTTCTGCTGACCTCATGCCAAAATGACTGAACCCGGATCATTTGGCAAAAATATGAAGGCCCATAAAAGCGCTGCCCAAATCAAGAAGCCTGGTCATTCTCACGAAACGATTTTCACCAAGAAGCCCAAGAACCGAGAGCCCTTAGGTTTTTTACCACCCGAGCGGCCGAGAAGAATCTCTCGAGAAGGATCCGGTGACATTTTTCTCCCAAGACCGCGAGATGGCAAGAAGACTTATGTATACCGAGAACCGCCTAAAATAAAATGTCATATATTATTTCGATATTAATAAATTATTGTAAAAATAAATCAACAAATATAATAATCAAATCAAGAAATATCCGGGATCTAAAGGGTGTAAAATAATTGCGAGTTACATGCCATTTTCCACACGTCACCGCATTAAAGGAATCCAACCCCTCAACTTTTAATGGGACGAAATAAAACTTCCACTTGATAAATATACAGCAAGACCTCCTTTCCTGGAGAGGTCCAAGGGGAGACGCACAAGAGAGAGCCTTTTAGACTCACAAAGCTTCCATCTGGCACTCTCCTTTTCCACGCCTAACTCCTGAGTGAGACGTGTAAAAGGGGCTCCATGAGCATACGCTATTTCATAAACACAAAACGAGAGATATAAATATATAAAATCTCCAATTATAGTAAATTTTAATTTTTTTTAATTATTTTCTTGCATTACTATTTTTATTTAAGGAGGTTTTTACTAAATTCTCACCTCGTGTCAAATTTATATTTTGTTAATCCACGGATCGGATTAGACGAGGGTCCAACACCCTCATCAACGAGCCTCCCGAGAGATCCTATTGGGTGGTCACCCTTTCATTTTCAAATGCATATATTAATCCTTTTGACCATAATTTGATATATTCATGCATTTGGGATAATATATATATATATATTTATTTATTTATGGGTATCGCTGATAGGTTGATCCAAAATAAGTCTCATGATTTAAGCGAAGGCCCAATGAAGATCATCAAAGCATAGAAATGAGCAGCCCATGGAACAAGTAATAAATTTTTCAAATAATTTCTCACATCATACTCTAAAAAAATTGACTAAAATTGATTAAAATTGGAGGAGCCAACCGGTTATCATTATCAAAGACAATTATATAACCGGTAAAATTACTTCTTACTGTTATAAATATTTTATTAGCATCCAGCAGCAGAGAGAAGAAAAAAAAAAAAAGGAAATATCCAAAAAAGAGGAAGCCTGTCACATGCAAGGCCTGTGTCCCAATTCATCATACAATAAAATAATTTCCTTTGTCAAACACAAAGTGGTAATAGATTCCCAAATTAAACACCTTTGACCAATTTTATATAATTATATTTTTTATTTAATTTTAAAAAATTTACTAACTTAAATATTAGAGAGTTTATCGATAAACAATCTCCGTTTGTCATCTAATTTTCTAATTTTTTTATTATATTATGTAGGATTCAGTTTTAAAAAAACAACAATCTGATTAAATTTAGATCAATCGGAATTTAAAATTGTAATATATATATATATATATATATTTGTTAATTAGGCTTTTTTATTATAAATAACCATTTTAAAAATATCAAATTAATTAATCAAAATAATATCTTAAAATATTAATCTGACAAAGGACATATCTTATTCATATTTTTTATTTAACAGCTAAAAGTGCACGTAGCTGAATTGTCTTTTCAATCGAAAAGGACCATGACGCGTGGTTCCCGTTTCAATTACCCACAAGTTTGAGGACCTAGTTGCAGGAAAAGTGAAGCTACGAGTGGGGACCAAAAATGCAATTTCATGAAAATGGGGATAATTTCCGTAAATAGAAAAATAAAACATTAAAATACGTAGGGCAAGAATAACGGTCAAATGGAAGAGTTGACCAGATTACCGGTACTTGTCCTCCGCTCCGATTCCCAACCGAAAAAGAAGAGTCGCCGTGATACGGCAAAAGCTTCAGTTATCAAAGCCCCCTTGGATAAATAAATATAATTAATTAATTAACTGCAGCGGACAGGCTGTAATTTTTTGAATCCTTAGGGCCTAAAAGATTAAAAAATATGAGAATATTTGGTAAAGGCGAAAATTAAAAAAGGTTAATTGGAAGGACGAGGAGATAAATACTGAAAAAGTGGGAAAAATATAAAAAGAAAAAGAAAAAGAAAAAGAAAAATATCACGAGAGACGTTGTAGTGCCAGCTGGAGTCCCTGGTTGTGCCAGTACTACACCGCTGTAAATTGCTGGAAATTTAATTTAATTTTATTTTAGTTTTTATTCAACTACCAATTTTATATTTAAATATCATTTTTTATAAAAATATTATAATTATGTTTTATATTATTTGGTTGTGTAAATTATTAAAAATATATGATAAATTATTAAAAAAATATATGAATTTAGTTTTTTTAAATTATGGTTATGTAGAATTAATTATGAGAGCAATAAATTTAAATTAAATTTGTTTTTATTTTTTTGAAAATGTTATCAATATATTTATAATTAATGTCCTTATAAGCTAATTTTGATCTATTTATTTTTTATATATTTTTTAAATAAAGTTAATTTGTTTCTATGTTAAAATTTATTTTTATTATACATTTAAAATTTTAATTTAATTTTTCTCAAATTAAATTTTACTCAAATCAGCATTAAATTACATTTAATGCAGAAGAGATAAAAAATTAAAATTTATTTTGAGTTGATACCCTTTTTAAATTTTCATAATTTCAAATTTTGTTCATAATCTGAAGAACAGAGAGACTAAAGGGCGAGAAGGTTATTTGCACGGATCCCTGACAGCGTGTGCGTGGCTGTGAAAACAGGCAGGCGGCCTGTCTGCGGCACTGGTAAAAGCAGTGTGAGGGAACGGAAGGGAAGGACAGACGGTACAGAAGGAGGATTTCTTTTCCGTTGACGTGCAGCAGTGCTGTTGTCCGTCTGTGGTCGTCGTCTAAAGTTGCTGATTGATTTACGCCTGCGTGTTGTTGCAGCAACGAGTCTCGAGCTGATTGTTGCCTCTGCTACTTCCGTACACAGAATTGCAGCGCCGACTCCTCCGTCTTCTCCGGTCTGAACCGTCAGCGTCCCCCGGCGAATTCATCTGTTTTGGCGCCTTATCTTCCCCTCCGATACCCCCTTCCAAAGAGACCTCTCTTGTCTCTCTCTCATCTCCTTTTATCATCTTTAAAAGTTGAGATTGATTAATAGATTTTCTTTTTTAAATCTTAATAATTTAATCTATTTTTTATATTTTAAATTTTTATCAATTAATTTAGATCCTTAAAATAATTAAAAATGCTAATTCTTTCTACTTTTTCTTTTCTTTTAATACCAATAGTGGTCATCATATATAAAAGAGGTGCTTACAGTACTTATAATCCAACACAATACAATTTATAATAAATAATATTAAATTATATTAAATATAAAATAACATGATAAATTATGTTAGATTAAATGGATACTATTTCATTATATATATATATATTGGCAATAATCAGATTACTGTTACCTCTTTAATTTGTTTAAAAAAATCATAATTATTATTTTAGCTGCTCCTCTAATTTTATAAATACTCACCTATTCTACTATTTTTTTTTAAAAAAAATCCTACTCTCTACACATTCAAGTGATATAATTATAATTTTTATAATTTATTTATTATATTAAAAGCTCATAATGTTTCTCTTTTAATAGCAAACAAATTTAAAATAACTATTATAAAATTTTAATTTTGATTATATCATGTACTGATAGTGATTTTATAACATTATAATCAGAACTTATCCCAATACTCTAATCCTCTCAAATTTTAAATCTTAGATAAGATAATTTTTTGATAATTAATATCCAATGTTTTAAACATTTCTCTAATAACCTGAATTATCTGACAATTCAATTATCTAAAACTTGACATTTTGACTTATTATAATTTGATTTTTTTAATACTATTTTTTTGAAAACCCATTTCTGATAATAAATAACACAAATTTCTATTATAACTAAATATATATTAATTATACTTAATTTTGATGCACTTATCAACTTTCAATGTAGATACTTAAATTATTGGTTACTTTAAAAATTTATTATCACCTAAATTATAACCTCTTGTTTATTCTTAAAATTAGTTATGTTTCAATTAAATTCTCACAACACTAGATGTTGCGTCTTGGATTGTTCTACGTTAAAAATTTTTACGCCTTGAATCTATCTAAGACCCTAGATCTATAGCAAATCTAAAATCTGAATAAAAATGAGAGATTAGAGGACAACAAGAATTGTTTCCATTGTAAATCATCCGACGCTCAAATTAGATATATTTTAAAAAGTATAGAAGATATAAGAAGGATATATGTGAATCGATTAGATGCGCCTAATTGATGGACAAATTAGAGTGCGCCGAGAGGCGACTTAGATTGCACTGCTAATTGATGGACGAGATGCACTATTGTTGATTGTACTACTGTCTAGAGGAATGGTCGGTCGCTTGAATAAAAGATCTCCTAGGATGAAAACCTCGAGGGATTAGGAGAAAAGCTTCCTAGAAGGATTTATTATCTCTATTTTCCCTCTCTTCTCTTCTCCAACCTTATTGGGATGATGGAGGGCTAGCCTCATTGGGATGGATGTGATTGACATTTTCTCTGTGTTCTTCGACCTTTTTTGGATTTTTTCTCTTTGGCCGTTTCAGCCATTCTCCTATCTCTATCTACAAGAGCCTCTTTTATAATGCTTGGACTATTTTTTACCCTCCATATCCGTTCCTATAACCATATTTGAAAAGATAGTTTTAGGTCAAATATTATAGAGTAAAAGGTTATCGGTTATAAGCTAAAATGTAAATCGTAATCAACCGCAGTGGTTGGACCTTGGAACTAATCTAGACCACCTTATGCCAAAGTATTAGGTTGCTTCTTTAATGGGCATCTTTTTTGAATCAGGTTTATCGAACCTATCACTAAAAAATCTCTATAGTATGTTAATTTTTTTAAAAAAAATTATATAATGTAATACTTTAATTAAATACTATAGTTTTTATTTTATTATAATTTTTATATTTTTTTCTGTACACAAATAACATAAACTTAATAAAATATACTTTTAATCTACTTGACCGTGGAAAAAATATCTTCAAAAGAGAAATGGTTGGAGGGCAGACATGAGCCATTATGAAATTAGGACATTTTCATAAAATATGCCATTTTATTTGTCTATAATTACAAGCTTATATAAAAATTAATTAATTAATTAATATAACTGTTACGTTCTAAATCTCCAATTGTCGTACGAATTAGAGAATTTTTGAATTCCTCGTCGTCTGAAAACGATCGCGAGCGGGTCTGATCTTTGTCACTATAAACCTGGGTCTTGCACAACACAACTAACAAATAGGAGGTTAGAGGCCAACAAAATTTCTCTCACCGAAAATACTCCGACGCTCAAGTCAGCAACTTCTTGCAACGAACGAAAAAGGGGGCCCACACTTAAAGGTGTGCAGGAATACGCTGCGGATACGTGAGGAGTGCGTGGATATAGAAATGGGAGATTTGTGAGCGGGTAATGGGAGGCCCGGCTTCCAAAATGCACTATAGCTGGTGACTAACTCTCCACGCCTAAGAAAACTGAGAATGTCGAATATGGAAGATGGCTCTTGGAGTTGAACTCGCGTGACGTATAGTCAATTACCCAGGATCCAATTAATCCCTCTCCCAATAGGAGAAAGATTTTATAGGCCTCCTGATTGTGGGCTTTGGGCGCGAGAATCCCGTTGCAGGGGCTCGTTGGCCATTGATTGTTGTCGACGGTCACCAGTATATCGGTTGTAATTTTGCGGTGGCAGGTAAACCATCGGGCGCTACCGGTCACGCTTGGTCTACCCCTTGCGTTGAAATTGGTCGGAGAATTGTGGGCAGCGGTGGTAGTCGCAACTGGCAGTGCTGACTTTCTACCCATTGGTTCCTTTCTTCTGTGCTATCATTGTTGCCAGACAGCTTTATTAATAGGCTTCAGGCGACGCCCATTGGCTACGAGTATAGGAAGCCATGTAAGTTGCTCTGGAACGCTAGGCTAATCCGCCGTTTGGACCATTGCTCTACGAGTTGGACTTCGAATCTCTTTGAGCCTTCACACTAGACCCAGCAGTAACATTATCAAAACACATTTCAAAACATTTCTAATTTATATTTTGACAATTCTTTTTCATTCTGCTGTCGTTGTTTTTTTCCATTAGGCAGATTTTCCCTTTCTATTATGTGTACTTTTTTTCTCAGTTTTTATTAATTTCAATATCTTTTTCCATATCAAAGAATTAATATAAATATATTTACCAAGACTAAATAAAATAATGTACTTGAATTAATGAGTGAGCTGAAGAAATTGCTTCTTGCAATCCCATACTTACAAGGAAAAAAAAAAAAAACAGACAAACGTCTACAAAAATGTATGAATGCATATGTTTGAAAATCAACAATTTTTGTAACCAAAAAAATAAAATAAAATAAAATCAACAATTTTACTTAAATCTCTATTTTTGATGATTTTTTCATCTTTTAGTAGCAGCATTGAAATATCAATTAATGAAAAAAAGTCCCAATTGATATTGTTTTTTGGATCATAAGCCAATCTCACAATTAGTCTAAACTTATATACAGTAAAAAATATTATCAAAATAACCAAAGTAGTTAAATCACTGCATCTAATCCCTTTCTGCCTATGGTTTTTAATATTATCCTAAATAAAGTCCCTTTAATTCAAAGTCTAAAAGGAGGTTTTGGTGGTGTCTAATCCGACCTGCTTAAGCTGTTTAATTAAAAATAATCACAATTAATCCGTCTAATTAAAATTAAGCACAATTAAGCAGTTTAATCCAATAACATGAACAAAAGAAAAAGAAAAAAGAGCAAAAGGGGTCACCCCTAATGATGAAGTTCTAACCACAAAGATCCGCGATTACCACAGACAGCTGGTTGCATATTTGCATTATTAAACTCAAAAGACAGAAAAAAAAAAATGAAATCAATTTCTGAAACAATAAAATAATCACTCACCCACTTTGAGCACTTGGTTGGTTGATGTGTCCATTACAGTAGTTGCATGGGGCCCTTGTGCTTGTGCAAGATCCTGTCCTTGAATTTGAAAACAAGTACTCAATAATTAAATTAAATTAAATTAAAGTAAATTAAACAAAGCACAAAAAGGAAAAATAAATAAATCTGAGAAGCAGTGACCCATTGAAGTATCAGTACTAGTTTGCTTTAAACAATCATTGAGCCATACAAGGGTAATTATGAACTCCAGCAACTTAGAATCTATCATCACTTCTATTTTGAGTAGACTAGTGAGTTGATCACTCATGCGTTTGGGCAATCATAACAATTATATAAAATATTGATCATTACTGTACATCTCACCTCAGCTGGGCTTCAACATCCGAATTCACTCATAGTCTAATGCAGCAAAAAATTTAAACTTCCTAACAATCATCAATTAGTAATTTAATAGGCATAAAAAATAAAACATATATAATATTTTTAACGTAAAAAATTATTTTTAATTAAAAAAAAATCACGACAAAATCTAAGAAAAAAGCTTTCACTATGTAAATTGGTTATAAAAATTTTAAGATAGAATATCAACATATCCGAGACGGAATAAGAAAAACAATCTCCAGAGTAAGGAAACTCATATTCCCTCTTATCTCTATATTTTTCTTCTTTAATTCCTTTCACTAATAGTGCACTTCACTCCTTGATTTTATAAGCATGGCCGCAAACGACAAATGACAAAAACTCTGTTCTACACTTTGCTTCGTTCCACTCTCCATTCCTCAACTGCTGTCCTACCGCACCCGCAGCTGCGGCCACGCCTCTGCCGCTATCGCAACTGCTATCGTTTCCGCTTGCCACACATTCTTCTGAAGTGCCTGGTGCGCTTTATAATGGCACCTGCTCCAAATCACATATGCTCATAAGGCCTGATCTTGCAGATGATTTGTCATGTCATTTTCTGCGCCTTCACTAATTCCCGTTCTTCACCAGAAGGCGGATGCTCAGCCAGTTTGGACGCGTGCCATACAAGTCAGCTACTCGCTTTCAGCACATGCTTTGTAAAGTCTATCAATTCTGAAAAGTCAACTACATGCTCTGAAAAGTCTACAACCTACTTCTCAGAGCCCGGTGCCCACTCTACAAAGTTATATACTATAGCTCAGCTAGGTCAACTCCTCTGAATTAGTATTGCCTGGTTACCCTTTTGCATTAGCGTTCTTGGTCGACCTCATTTCAACTTAGTTGGCTGGCTTTTTCTCTCAACCGATCAACTTCTCGTTGACTGATTTCTTCTTTCAATTGGTCAACCTCCCGTTGAACGACTTCTGCTGCCCAACCGACGGCTGACTGTACTCTTGCAACCCTACTTGGTTCCGCCCTTCGCCCTACTCAGCTCCGCCTTGGCCCTGCTTGGATACTCCGACAATTGCCACTCCGACATTTGCTCACTTTGACAAATCGGTCTCTCCGATTTTTACTGCAGCCAATTTGCAACACTTCGAATTTCATGCAAGTCTTATGCGATCTTCTAATGACGCATCCGTTTGTTGAGCTACCTATAAATGAGTGACCAAACCCAACAAACTTTCCCTCACGACCTTGTGGGGAACCCTTACCTTTATCGGATGACTATTATCGCCTACCTTTCCACAGCTTCCACTCAATTGGGATCTCGACGTTAGCCTCTGCAAACCCGAATGATACCTTCTTCTGCTTCACTGAATTTGGAGTAGTTTAACTCCCCTTCAACTATTTCTCCGGGTTGAATCATTTTTCATTGCATTCCACCTCGGCTTTTGAAGTGCTTTTACCATTTCTTCCTGCTCCACACTAAATGGCCAACTCTTCGATAACGATGCTATCAAATCAAAGGTTTACAACCTCACTCTGATACCATTAAGTGGGGTTCAACACCCAGATTCACTCACAACCCAGCATAGCAAAAAATCCAAATTCCCCGTCAACCGTCAGCTATCAATTTAGTAGGCACAAGGAATAAAGAATGCACAATATTTTTAACGTGAAAAATCCTTTTCAATCAAGAAAAAAAATAACGGGACAAATTTAAAAAAAAAACTTTCACTGTGTAAAATTGGTTAGAAAAATCTTAAGATAGAATACCAACACATCCAAGACAAAATAAGAAAAACAATCTTCAGAGTGAGGAAACTCTCATTCCCTCTTATCTCTCTATTTTTATTCTCTCCTTCCTTTTATTGGTGGTGCACTCCGCTCCATGATTTTACAAATATAGTAGCAAACGATGAACGGCGAGAACTTCCTTCTACACTTTGCTCTGTTCCACTCTTTGTTCCTCAAGCACTATCCTGCCGCACCCGTAGCTGCGGCCGCGCCTTTGCCACTATCGCGGCTGTTATTGCTTCCGCTTGCTGCACCTTCCTCTGAAGTGCCTGATACACTTTATAATGACGGCCGCTCCAAATCCAATCTACTCACTAGGCATGATCTTGTAGATGATTTGTCACGTTATTTTTTGTGCCTTTACCAGTTCCCGTGCTTCTCCAAAAGGCGCATGCTGAGCCAGCTTGAACGCGTGCCCTACAAGTCAGCTACCCGCTTTTGGCGCATGCTTTATAAAGTCTATTAATTCTGAAAAGTAAACTATTTGTTCTAAAAAGCCTGCGACCTACTCCTCAGAGTCTGGTGCCCACTCTACAAAGTCATCTACCAACTCTACCAGATCGACTCCTCTGAACCGGCATTGCCTGGCCGCCCTTTTGCATTAGCATCCTTAGTCAGCCTCATCTTATCTTAACTGGCCGGCTTTTTCTATAAACCGGTCAACTTTTCGTTGATCGATTTCTTCTCTCAACCGGTCAACCTCCTGTTAATCGGCTTCTACTACCCGGCCGCCGGCCGGCTGTACTCTTGCAGTCCTACTTGACTCCGCCTTTGGCCCTACTCAGCTCCACCCTTAGCCCTACTGGCTCCGTCCTTGGCCCTGCCCTACTATTTCGACAATTGCCACTCCGATATTTGCCCACTCTAACAAATCGATCTCTCCGATTTTTGCTGCAACCAACTTGTAACACTTTAAATTTCACATAAACCTTGTGCGATCTTCCGATGACGTGTCCATTTGTTGAGTTACCTACAAGGGAATGATCAAATTCAATAAATTTTCCCTCATGACCTTGGGGAACCCTCGTCTTTACCAGACGACTGTTATCGCTTACTTTTCGATAGCTTCTCCTCAATTAGGATCCCGGCGTTGGCCTTCGTAAATCCAAATGATATCTCCTTCCGCTCCACTGAACCTGGAATAATTCAACTCCTCTTCAACTCTTTCTCCGCGGTCGAATCATTCTCCCCTGTACTCTGCCTTGACCTCCGAAGTGCTTTTACTCTTCATTCCTAGACCACATTAAATGTCAAGCTCCTCCACAACGACGCTATCAAATCAAAGGTTTATAACCTCGTTCTGATATCATTTATTAGGATTTGATACCCGGATTCACTCATAACCTGGCGCAGCAAAAAATTCAAATTCTCCATCGACCGTCAGCCACCATTTTAGTAGGCACAAGGAATAAAGAATGCACAACGTTTTTAACGTGAAAAATCCTTCTCAACTAAAAAAAAATTACATGATAAATTTAAAAAAAAACTTCCCCTATATAAAATTAATTATAAAAATCTTGAGATAGAATACCAACAACACACTCGAGATAGAATAAAAAAAATAATCTCGAGAGTAAGGAAACTCTTCTTTTCTCTTATCTCTTTATTTTTCTTCTCTCATTCATCTCACTGGTGGTACACTTTACTCCCTGATTTTACAAGTGTAGTAGCAAACGGTGAACAACGAGAGCTTCCTTCTGCACTTTTCTTCATTCCACTCTCCGTTCCTCAATCGCCATCCTGTTGCACTTGCAACCACGGCTGCATATTTGCCGCTATCGTAGCTGCTATCGCTTCTGCTTGCCGCACCTTCTTTTGAAGTGTCTGGTACGCTTTATAATGACGTTTATTCCAAATCTCATCTGCTCATATAGTCTGATCTTATGGATGATTTGTTACATTATTTTCTGTGCCTTTACCAGTTTCCGCGCTTCTCCAGAAGGCGCATACTCAGCCAGCTTGGACGCATGTCTTACAAGTCAGCTACCTGCTTTTGACGCATGCTCTATAAAGCCTATCAACTTTAAAAAGTCAACTGCCTACTCTAAAAAGTCTGCGACCTACTCCTCAAAGCCTAGTGCCCACTTTGCAAAGTCATCTACCAGTTCCGCTAAATCGACTCCTCTAAACTGGCGTTGCCTGATCGCCCTTTTGCATTAGCGTCCTTGATCAGCCTCATCTCAGCTTAGCTGGCCGGCTTCTTCTCTCAGCCGATCAACTTTTCATTGATCGACTTCTTCTCTTAGCCGGTCACCTCCCGTTGACCGGCTTCTGCTACCCGATTGCCGATCGGCCATACTCTTGTAGCCCTGTCTAGCTCCACTCTTGGCCCTGCTCAACTCTGCCATTGGCCCTGTTGGCTTCGCCCTTGGCCCTACCTGGCTACTCCGGCAATTGCCACTTCGACAAATTGGTCTCTTCGATTTTTGCTGCAATCAGTTTGCAGTACTCTAAACTTCACACAAGCCTTGTGTGATCTTCCAATTATGCGTCTGTTTGTTAAGTTACCCACAAAGGAGTGACCAAACCCAACAACCTTTTATAATCTATTTATAACTATATAAGGACCCATTTTATTTATTTATAATGTTTTTAGATATCAATAGGCACACAGGTTGATAGGAATTGTGGATGAATTATAGGTGTGGAACAAATAATATTTCCCCAACATAAACTCCACATAGGTCATGAATAATTCAATAATTAAACATTTATAGAATTCAATTTTATAATTTCATTTTAGGAAAAATCCCTCTTAAAATGGGTCACTGTGATTAGCCCTGAAATACCATAAACCTACTTGAGATTCATAAAAATTGATCTTTACCCTAAAAAGTATTCCATACTCTAAACTAGCAACATATACTTAACAAAAGAAAACTTAGAAAAAAAAAGAAGGATCATTTTCAGTCATCTCTCCTAAAAATACCAAGTTACTTCAATATTCTACCAACAATAGTGCAATTACTTTTCCTATAGTTCCTAGTATGTTCTTCATGTTAGATCTTATAATACATTATGCATTTAAAGACATACAAAGCATTAAAACTATGCTTGGAGAATCATCGGATCACTTTTGGTCTATTTTATGAGGCCTTACTTTTCAATACAATAAATGCTATTTTCATAATTGGAATCCGTGGCTATAAAGTCATTTGGCAACAACTACATTGATTGCATCAGAGCTATCCTTTGACTCATAATGAAAAAAGGGGGGAAAACAGTTTACCAAGCACTTAATAGTCCCCCAATTAAAAAAAAAAGAAATGGGTAAAATTTTAAAAAACATATATGGGAATTGATGAAAGAGGGTGCCAAGAGGAGATGTCATTTTAGTCATCAATAACTGCATCACTGAATTGCATCAATTCCATGAAGTAACTTAACTACTCCTCTGGAAACAAATGGGTTGCAATGGAACTCATCTTCCCTAAAAGTTCAATATCGCAATTGTCATGTTCTTAACACTAATCAGCTGCTACCCGCACTTGTTATTTCCTTCTCCACTTCAGTTTTCTAAAGTCGGATGGTCAAAAAGTTGGTGGGTAACAGAGCAGAATAAAGATGATTACTATTACCTAAAAGGCCAGAGCTTTTCGCTTCGCTTTAGAGCTCATTAGAAAAGCCCACAGTAATTTACATAAAAGGCAAACCTACTTTTTTGAGAAAAATCTATTCTGTGACTTTTGAAAACTGCTACACCATATATATATATATATATATTAAAAGAAGTGCTAACTAATTGTCAACTATTAAAGGTCTCTGTTCCAATAGTGTTTATCCCAGATTAGGAGTTTCTCCAATTTTCATAGTTAATAACACATCAATAGCATGAATTTGGAAGAATTCGTACATATAGCATGACATTTAAAATCAGTGCTCCCCTACCTCAAGGCATAGAGACTTGTTATCATTGTCCAGGCAATTCAGTGCTGTTCATAGCAGCACTTTCATGTCACCATTAGGTCGGTCCGTAGCCACAAATGCCACTGTTAAACTTGTTATCATTGTCCAGGCAATTCACAATTATCCACAACTTGGTCTCACAATGAGGCAACATAAAGAGAGACTTGAAATCAGCACACATATTTGTATTCAGCATAAAAAACGATAGTTACAAAACAGGCATAATTAGTCTAGGAATAAATAAGTACGAGAGAGCGCATACAAATTTTGTAGCATATGCCATCAATTAAAGAATTTAAACTTAGTCCGTCTTTCATGCATTGGTTGTGAGAGAATATGAACTACAAAAATGGCTACGATGACAACATAGGCCTAGTCCATCTTCTGCACCATTATTGGAGAATTTGTGTAAGTAGTCGAGGAATAAATAAGTATGAGAGCATATATAAACTTTGTAGCATATACCATCATTTAAAGAATTTGCACTTGGTCCATCTTTCATGCATTGGTTGTGAGAGAATATGAACTACAAAAATAGCTACGATGACAATATAGGCCTAGTCCATCTTCTGCGCCATTATTGGAAAATAAATTGCGTAGACTAAAATGCACACTAGAATCCACACTTTTTAAGCTTCACCGTTTGATAATCGGGTTGCAAAAAAACCATTGTAAATTCATTTTGAGTAATAAAGAATAAAGCTACATACATTGAAGTTCTACAGTTTTGAGGGAAGAACAAGGTTGCACGTTGATATCACATCGTGGTTCTGCAGAGCATTAAGCCACAAGCGGAAACTGCAATTCCAGAATCTCATGGAATAATATAGCCAGTAAATATCCACTATAATAGGCAAATGTTCCTTAAGAATTAGTCAAGATGGTGTATTATGCCAGTGCTCACGAGTCTTTACACTTTAATTAATGTCAAACATCAAAATTCTGCCCATCTTAAAAATCACACTTCATATAGGGATAGATAGTGATTGGAATACCTGCACATCACCCTGCCAAAAGGGGAAATATAAATACCTCATATTTTACATTTTGAAGTATTCATATATATACCACATTGTAAATTTTACTTTTAACTCATATTACATCTGACGTAAATATGGTGTTGAATAAAATGGACAAAAGACAATTAATGCAAGATAACATTCCCAAATTCAGGCGATAAAGAACACAGAAAACACAGCTACACTATACGAGCATAATAATGGGTTAGACAAAACATTAACGCTTCAAGCAAAAAGGCAGCAATGATGTTTACCACGGGAACCAGCCTCCAAATCAATCATGCATTTGATTATACAATCTATACACAACAGCTACTTGTATGTCTCTGTCCCGGATCAAAGTAAGTCCAATTAATAAATTATTAATTTCTAAACAACAAATAAATAAATACCAAACGCGAGTGTGACATAAACAGACAAATTAGAAAATTTCATTATCCAAATATCAGTAATAGATTGACCCAAAACCCATCACCGAACCTTATCGGACAACCGCCCATACAATATAAACACGACCTGCTTAATGTATCGTAAGGGAGGTACCCAAATAATAACAACTCATCCGTATAACATAATAAATCCATAAAATCTTAATACACTGTCCAAAGGTATATACCTGGCCGATCCAACAGCCAAATATAACCCATACAGATCTAACAATGTTTGAACGAATGTAATACTCACCAAAATACATGATGTCACGTCAAATCTCATCCAACTCTTGCAAGATGTCCAAACCCTCTACTCTGAAAAGGTAAAATAGAAAATGTGAGTTTAAAACTCAATAAGTATTATATATATAAATAATAACAACACGTCCGATAAAATCAGATGGAGGTTCCATAAACACATTTCAAAATAAATAACAAATACATATCAAATATCCAAATATATTATAAAATCTCCATTCAAATACCAAAAAGACAAGGCAGGTCAACTACAAACAGAACTCTACCTTTCCAGCTAGCAGAAAGGAAATAGAGTCTTCCTGTCGGGAGAAGTGTCACAGATACGGCACCGCACTACAGATTTAACAATTAATAACAGATAGCCACAAATACTGCCTCGCCATAGAAATAATGGTTAATAACAAATAGTCACAGATACGGCCTTACCATAGAGGTAACAGTTAATAAAAGATAGTCACAGATACAGCCTTACCACAAAGGCGGCGGTTAACAACAGATAGCCACAAATACTGTCATGCCACAGAGGCGATAGTTAATAACAAACAGCCACAAATACGGCGGTTACTAACAGATAACCACAAACACGATTTTGCCACAGAGATTGCGGTTAATAACAAATAGCCATAAATACGGTATCGCCACAGAGACGGCGGTTAATAATAGATTGTAGTGAACACAATTCCCATGCAACATTAGATATTTTTCGGGCTTTCATGAAATAGTAAAACCCTCTAAAAATCATAAAATCTAAACAAAACCCTGAATTGACCAGTAAATTATATATGCATGTATATAATAAACATATAAGATGTATAAAAATAACATGTATGTAAGTAAAATCTCCAAACTATAGTCAAAATACATTTGATGCTGAAACAGACCAAAAATAGGGCTTATAAACACTTATTTTGACATTATACCAAGCAGATCTGACAAAAAAATATTTCGATCTATCTGAACTTCACCTGCTCTCTCTTCTTCCCCCAGGCTTCTCTCCTCTGCGCTCCCTCTCTATTTCGCCTTCCTCCCGCGCCTCTTCTCTTTTCTTCTTCTTCTCCTCCTCCGCTCTTTCTCTCTTCTGCTCTGCTTTTCCCTCTCTCTCTCTCCTCTTCTTCCTCCTATGCTTTCTCTCTTTCTCCTCCTTTTCTTCTCTTCTCTTCTCCTCTGCTTCTTCCTCTCTCTCCCTTTTCTTCTTTTCCTCTTTTCCTGAGCAGCGGCCAAAGAGCACGCTGCTCCCCCCCTTTTTTTTTATTTTTTTATCTAACCAACGCTCAGGCGCCAACACATGCATGCCTCAAGCGCAAGCCAACCGATCCGATTTTCTTCAAAATTTTCCAATATAAAATTAATTTTAAAGTATCCAATTTATCAAAAATAATAAATAATACAAAAATAATTTTAAATAAGGATCCGGGCATTACAGTTACAAAAGATCTTCCTTTCCTGATGAAGAGGGGTTTCCCTCAGTTTGTGGAGGATAAATTCAGTTGTAAGTACCTGAATCACACATAATCGTGGGTGAAAATATCAACATTGGTATTAATATAAGTCGTAGCCATATCAATATTGGACATATTAGATAATACGTATTGATATCAGATATATTTTTTAAAAATCATAAGTTGGAAAGGCTATATCAGCTTACACCAACATATCAAAATATTTTTGTAGCATAGGAAAATATAGGTATCAATGGATTAAATATTGATATATATCAACCGATATTTACATCTATATACAACACAGAGAATCAAAGCTAAGAATCACATACACTTTTCCAAGGGTGATGAATTGACATCAACATGTGGTCGACATGCTACGAGTTGGAATAATTTATTATTTTTTCTGTTGACAACGATACGTTTCGACATATTTTAAATATATTAAATAATTTTGTAAGTTTCAAAAAATTGGGTTTCATATAAACTAAAGAAATTTGGAGTCTAAGCTCCTTGTGCTTTTCCTTTTTTTTCACAATTTGTTCTATTTTAGTTTCAAATGTAGCAAGAGAAGAACGAGGTGATGAAGCAGACAAACCACAAAGCGACACAAAGACACAAGAAACAAGAAACATTTATTTTTCATTGCTAATTTAGTATTAGTTGTATTTTAAGCCATTTTTATTATCATATCTATAATACTATAAATCTTAATTACCATATCTCTAACGTGTCATATCCTCATTTTTTAAAAGATGTGTTGGCCTATAGGTGTTATGCCATATTCCATGCCGGTGTCCATATATTTTAGATTCAGAGAACGGAAGAGACCCAAAATCTATTCTAGAGTTCAACTAAGGCGCCATGCTGGAAACATAAAAATGTCTGGTAATTAAGTGTCCTGTTCCCTTGCATTGTACTTGAAAGATTATGTTGGTACAGGAAATCCATTGCACCAGTATCTATTTCACAGCAGGAAAATTGTAAGACAAAATGCCGAAATAAAATATTTTTCTTTCTTTTTTTTTTTACCAACTCTATGCTTCTTCCTCATTGTAGGAAGGTGCAAACTGTTCTGTTCTTTTCTAATTGAAATTGAGACCAGAAGCACAACAATAGACAATCACCAGAATAAGAAATGATGGTCCAAAGAGAAGCCACTTCTTTTCATGTCTCACTATATATGGGTTAAGGGTTAAGTTTAATTTTAAGATGAGTGATATTTCAAAAGGGATTGGAAACTACTGTGAAGCCATAACTCCATAACTATTAATAATGGATCTGTAACCAGGTGGTACTTAAAGGATGAAACTGATTAATGCTCTAGCATGGGAGGATGTGTTGCCATTGATGGTCTATGGAAGATTGCAACACAATGATGGCGCCATGGGAATTGAGAAGTATTGTTGAGAAGTATTGATGACGGCTTTATGAAAAGAGTTTAAACCATGTGTCCTTAATTAATACCCATTAAACGCTCCTAGAAATTATCGGTGTATCAACTATGTACATAGAGTTTGTATCTACATATAGAGGAGTGTTGAGGAACGGGTGCCGGTCTCATAGTGGAATCGATGGGAAATGCGATAAACTAAGACACTCACAACAGGGAGAGGGAAGAATAACACACATAATTTTGTGGAAATCTTCTTCTGAATAAGAAGAAAAAAAATTACTAGATATTTAGTCTACAAAAATTTTACTATGTTAATTTGGTTATAAAAACCCTCGAAAAATAGAGCATAATAGCAAAAATATCAACTCCTTATTTTTTTTTCTACTTCTTCACACTTGAAACGCAGCAATATACACACACATATATATAAATGTATCGGGCGGCACTTGCTTTACAAGACGATCGCATGCACTATAAAGCTTATCGCCTACTCTGCAAAGTCGCCTTCCTAAGCTTTGCAATTGACCTGCTCGCAAAGTCAGCTACAAATTCTAGAAAGTCAACTATCTACTCTGCAAAGTCAGCTGCCTGCACTAGACTTTGCAGGTGATTTTCGACGCATGCCAAATTTGTCCACCAACCCAACTCTGCCACCAAAATCACTTTGGCAAATTTCACCACTCCAACCTTGTGAACCACTCTGGCAACTTTTATTATTTCAAAAATTTCTACTCCGGAGATTTCCACTCCGGAATTTTGTTCACTTTGTCATCAGGCCAAGCATGCGTGGCAAAAATAATAATACTTCCCTTCAATATTGCACCAATGCACATTTGGCCAAATCTGTTGGCTTGCGAATCGAATATGAGCCAACACGGGAGTGATCCATATCCCAATAAGGAGCGCCTAAGGGAGTTAAACACTACAAAAACCACCTAGCCATGTAGCTCCAAAACCGCCCTAACAGCAAGTGCATAGTCGTGTACTGTGTCTAAGTGTTTTTTTAGTTCTAGGTGGTTTGGCTATCCCTAAATAACTAAGAATTCTTGGTGAAAAGAGTGTAATCAAGCTACTTTCATTATTAGCACTTTTTTGATTATAGTGAAACCATTTTATCTTGTACACGTGGAGAAAATTACGTAAATTCATTGTCCTATATATATGCTTGAATTCTTGCCTTAATTTTGTTGTTACTCACAATAACAACAAATTTATGAAACTTTTTTCCTCCCTTGCGAATAAGCTATTTTGATGGTATGGATTTGTAAGCTACATATCACAATGGAGTAATCTTACAATTACACCTAGGCTTACCTTCAAAATTATATATCATATTAGCCAAATAATTAGGAAACTATGGTTATAGAGGAACAGTTGTTAGCTTTAAATTACTTTAATTATTTTGATGATAAGAAATATATTTACAATAAATTACCATTATAATTGATCAAATATATATTCAAAATGAAAACTTATTGTTGCGTCCGGTTGACTCTGACCGTATGCTAAATCGAGTGCGAGCGGATTCTTAAGCACGCGGACGGGCAGATTGGAGCAACACAAAGTAAATAGAAGTCGAATGAAGAGAGTAAAGTACGGGGGCAGTGGAAGAACACGTCTGTTTACGTGGAAAACCCCTCAATCTGGCGAGAGGTGAAAAACCACGGTAGCGGACGAGCAGTCCGAGAAATCTCACTATGGTCAAGAGAAAGTACAACAATGGATGCCTGGGAAACTTTAACGTTCTCAGGATGTTACTGCGTAAGAAAGGTAACTTCTCTCTTTTCTCTTTTCTCTGGAGGGTTCTTGCTAGAGTATGGGTAGGAGGATCCAGAAGCAAAGGTCCTTCTTCAGCTGCTGAAGTTGGGTATTTATAAGGAACGTGATGCCGTAAGGGAGACGACACATGGCGCTGGCATGTCAGAGTTGCCTGCCACCATCGCCACCACTGTGGATGCGGGCCGTGATAAGGACACTCACAAACATGCAGATACGGCCTCGTGAGGCGCATGGCCTGCAGGTACGGCGTGTCAGGAGCCGTTGGTCGCTTGTGGCAGCATGCGCCGCGTAGGCCATCTGAGCTGGCGTGTGGGTCATTTTGGCCTTCCTGGTGGTCCCCGTCTCAAATGGGTCTTAGTGTCCGCCTGGTTGCTGTGCGCTCGAAACGAGTCACCGCTTGAATTTGACGAAGGCTTGTGGGCCTTTTGGTCAGCCTTTACGTGACTTTTTGGGCTCAAGTCATAGCTTTGGGCCCAGGGTTCCAGGACCCATCACTTATAAAATTCTATGAAAAATCATTTCTTGATATGAATGCACACTATAATCATAAAACTGAGATTTATATATATTACGAATTTAATTTAATTTAAACTTGAATAGCAATCTTAAAATCTGAATAATATATTGTATGAGAAATTTGGATCAATATATTAGGAATAATAATTCTTAAAGTTGGATAGTTTGTAAAAATAGATGCTAGAAATTTAAATTGACAATACTGTAGTATTTTTCACATATTTCAATGTGCAAAATCAATTTTAATTCGATTCAAATTTTAAATAAAAGGAGATTTGACAGGCTTTTTAAAAAGATATGATTTACATTGTTTAGATTTGTCAACTATTTGATATGGATTTTTAAAAATAGCAAGCAGATTTTGCCACAATAATAAATATCAGATTGTCACAGGTCTAGCATTTTTATTTTCTCTCTCAAATTGTAACTTATTTGAATATGATTTTTTGTGGCTTGAAACTAGACATAGTAATAATCCTTCAAGAGTTCACATAGATTTTTTAAAGCTCAATAACATCCACTTTTAAAATTTTAATGTGATACTTTAATGCTGAGATGGTCCTTTATACCCACGGGTTACTTGCTCTTATCTTCTATATGAGCTCTCTTTTTCACACTTGAAGCCAACTTGCTTTCACTTGAGAAAAATCAAAGCATATATTGAAATATTGGTCTTCTCTTGAACACACAATATTCATGAATTTGTTGAGAGAAAATGATATTTTACTTGCTTATATTTTCTTTGAGAGAAAATTTTGTAATCAAATTATTGTAAGAATGAAAGAGTGAAGGTGCCACTCTAAAGAAAAATCTCCATGGTTGGAATGTTGATTGATGTTGCGAAGTTTTGATCATCACCCGTGATCAGTTCATTAGATTTAAAATCTCAGGCATTTCTTGAGGACTAGATGTAAATGTGGCTGAAACAATATAAAATATAGTATCAAAACTGTCTTTCTCTACTCTTTATTTATTTATCATATTTTGTTTAATTTTGTGTACCTAATAAAGTAAAATTATTCAAAATTGGTAACAACCTAATTCTCTCTCCTCTTATATTGATTATTGGGAAAGCAACAGCTACTGCAATCGGAACAGGAACTTGGTAAAACATTTCAATCTTTTTGTCTTTGTAGGTTATGAAGCATGTAATTAACACACCCCCATGTTTTGGTGTTCCAAACCGTAAATTCTAAGGTATGTGTACACCACATTCACAAATTTTGACTAGAAACTTTGGAGCAAACTAGTTTGGTGTCAAGAAAACACATGGAATAAATCTATACCATCACAAGTCCATCATTAGAATCCAAATAAATTGACAGATTATGAACAATATCTGACTTTTTCTGTAGGTTAGATAGAGCCATTTTGTCAAATATGCTCCTAATTAAACAGAATTTGATTCATGTTAATTTATCATTAAGCTAAGCCAGCAACACACAGCTGAAAAGATACAAATCGGGTAAGGAATAACATTCATGGAATGTAAAATGATCCTGAAAGAGAAGCATCTAATTGTAGAATTTTCCCTCTCTAATCTAGGAAATTGTAGCACAGTGGTTACCTAATCATAGAGTAATCTTTTCATAAGAATTTTGAGAAGGCAAGAACATTTTATTGGAAGACTACTATAGTCACAGGAAAGTAGAATACACATCTAAGTTTCGAATTATTACATTCCTGAGTTGACGAGCATATTACTACAAGCAAACAAGTCATTTGTCTTTGGTTAAAGAAATTGTTGGTCTTGAATAAAGGTGTTGCGCAGTAGTAGGCTATCCTCTTGTTTGTGACAAAGGGGGTCCAATTGACTTGACAGTAAATCAGAGGACTAAATATGATCATCTAATAAAAGGCCTCTGATGTGTTGGCTTATGCAATGTCTTGTCAATGCCTCAAGAGTAATCAATAAATGTATAATTAGGAATCGTGGAGTTCTGCTTATTGAACTACAACTGCCAACCTCATTCTCCATGCCATCAGCAGTAGAATGTCTTGAATCAAAATAGCACAGGAAAAGAACAAAGAAAAAAACACACAGATCAGTTCACAACGGCACTAGTTTTCTTTAACCCAAACTACCCTTAGCAATCTAACAACTTCCCCTATAAACCTTGCATAAGCATCATAGCCAGTCAATCCAACACAAATATTCTCAAACTCAAAAACCTAAACAAACTGGACCATTCGTCATCTCCATTGACAATTCAAATCACTAATTTTGTCAAAATCAGTCAATGACACATTCCAACCCATTTTCAACAGAACTCACAGGCAGATCCCTTGTTGCACTTCATTAGCAATTTAACCTTTCATCTCAAAACCTGACAGATCTTACCAGAGCCATTATTGATAAAACACTTCCAAAATCATACATTAACAGCTGCTCAAACCTCAAAGAACACAAAATGTACTGACTCACAGTCCTGCTCAAGAGCTAGTTGCTCCAAAGCCATAGTCTGTCAACCATCTTCTTGGTTGCACAGTGATCTTTGCCATCTGTTTTGGACCGTGGGGTAAGGCTTTTTAAGTTAGATGAAGAGACAACTTTCTTTCCTTCCTAATGCAAAGAGAACTTTGTTCTCAGGTATTTAGCATTGCATTTGCTGTTGGGTCACGCTGTAACCGCTGCTGTGGTCTCAGGTTCTCTGTTTAAGGCTTTAAGTTGGACAAGTTGTTAGGGTAAAGAGCCAACATTTATCTTTTCCCAATCCCTCTAAGCGCAACAAAGAAAGAACCTATTAGTACGAAATGCCCAGAAACGGACACTCATTTTCTCTGGCCATATACAAAAGGGAAGCGAAAGAAGAAACAAAGATACCTTTCGATTTATCCCCCAGACTCAAGGAGGATTTTGTTATATTGCAAACCTATTAGCCTATAAAAAGTTCTAAGTCACTAATATCTTCAGTAATTTGGTCAACATGATTTGGAAGCCTTGTTCTAAATCATTTTGGCTTGAAATCATCAATTGACAAGTGATCCATAAACATCAACAAAGAAAATGGTTTAAGGCTGAGATTAGAGTGAATCCTAAAAAACCTTATGTCCAATAACTTGGCAACCAAATTGAGAAAAGAAGAAAAAAGTCACCGGCCAGTTTTGTCTGCAGTCTAATTTCTGTCGTCATTACCCTATACAGGACATGCAGGATTTGAACTCTACAAAGAATAGAAACAAGCCCAAAAATTCAAAATTAGAACTTCATAGTTCATAAAAACCCTAATGCAAAAAAACATTTGAGATTGCTAATTTCTACTTGATAGGTCGAACAACAAAACGATAGAATCCAAATGTAGATATTAGAAACAGTGCCACCCGAATGGGCTGAAAAGGCAAGTGAGGAAGATGGTTAGAAGAGTCCGTCCTATCAAAGGTCATCCTGTCATAATATGCATATGCTGGTCAGAAGCCATCCTGACAAGGATCGTCCTGACAGAGAGGGTTGTCGATAGGGAGGTGTCCTGTCATAATGTGCCTCTGACACAAAGGGCCAAATATCAGAAATCCGAGTGCCTGGTTTGTCAGAAACTAGAGTTGTTAAACCGAATAGCCAGGAGGCCTAATGACTAAAGTCGTAGAAGCTTATGTTGCCTGACAGGCCACATCATTCACAACCAAAAAGCGTCGTTTGAAGCATGATCTTAACAATTCAACTATTCTGTGGAGGACCAATAAATCCACGATTTTCCTGATCGAAGTTTGGACCGCAAAATTAGAAAAATTTGGAATAATGACACGTAATGACCATGGGGAACTGACACGCTTATCCACGAGGAGTTCTCGGAACATGTGTTAAAATTGTGGAGAGGTTTATCCAAAATCAGTTGAAGAAAGAAATACCCCTTTTATAAAGGAGAAACTGCGTGCTATTTGGGAAACTGACTCTAAGAGGTTACAGAAACTAAGTTGTTACTCAAACAGGGGTGAAGCCACTCAAATGAGAGACCATACGAAGAGGGCAGAAAAACCACCTTCTGAAGCATCTATAAATACAAAGATCCTTATCACGAAAAAGGCATATTCTATTTGATACTCATCAACATTCACCAAAAAATACAAGTTCAGGTGCGCTATAGCAACATTCTAAGGTTTGGAGTTTATCCTCCACAGCATATTTCCTCCTAACAAAATTTTTCCAAGGTAGGAGACGCTTTTCCAGAAGCCTAGTAAGTTTTGTACCTGTGTCTTTTATTTTGGTTTGTACGGTGTAGGATTCAGGTTGGCAGATTCAAGAGTCCGGCAAGGAATCTCTCAGTTTGAATCCGAATCCACGCGACGCATTACCGCTTCCAATGAAGTCATCGTTAGTGAGGTTAGTACAGTTCGAAAAGCAAAACACTCGTGACTCTTTAAGTCTCACAATCGTGGGAACACGAACTTCTCTTAAAAGACTGGGTGCGTGCATCCATCGATTAACAAAATAAGCCAATATACTATTCAAGAAAACAACAGATCATCCAAGTTTACATGCAACACAAATAACTGAGATCCAAAACATGAGAGAGAGAGAGAGCCAGTGCAGGTGCGGCCGCAGAATTTGACGCTGGCGTATTCGGGACATTTTCATAAAACAGCCGTCCGTGATCATTTATAAGAACATTTGATGACCACAGAATGATGAAGCTAAACAACTATGAGAACGAGATTTGATTAGGTAGGTCAATCCAGAGTCCCATCTTAACAGCAATATTTGACACGGTGGGTTAATTGAGAGTGTCATTTACCAGTGACTTAGAGCCATTGCTCTTGGATGCCGGAAATCGACACGGAAGTCGTCCATCCGATGATCGCTCGCCAGAAGATTCTATCGACGCGGACCTCACCGCTGCCGGATCTCTGAACCAGAAACTCCTGCTTCTATAGCTTTTCTGTTATAATTCCTTTCATGTTTGGTCTGATATGATCTCAAATTTTCATATTCTTTCTCATATTTATGTATTAATTAACTAATATTTTAACTCAAAGTAAATAGGTCTCATAACTATTTAATATATATATATTTATTTATTTATAAAATACGTTACAATGTAAGCATGTTTAATACCATTGTTTATTTTAATTTTCTTATACTACCATCTATGACATAGACATCAAGTTTTACATTTTGTTGCCAAAAGGCATAATTAATGGACAATATGTGAATGTCCCTGTACTACCCCTTATTAGTTCTGAAGGACAAAGGAAATCAATTTATAAAAACAAATCGGTCTTTCCGTGACTCGTTATTCATAATTTCAAAAGATGTCTCGAACCTCTAGGTATTTTCTACCTACCCACCTGTATCGATTTCAGATATAGGTATCATTTAGACGTTGTAAGAATAGCCGTAACTTAAAACCTGGGTGAATAGATTAAAGATAGAAAATGTTATTTCAAAGTTCTTTATAAGCCAGTATTATTGAATACCCTCAAAAGGACAAGTCGGCCGTTTATTAGCTAACTTAAAAATGTAACAATCAGCCAAACATTCGCTTGCCAAGAGAACCTCCCGCTTAACCATCTGTGGCTGCGCTAATACCCATCGAAACTTGTGTTCCCAATCAAAGAGCCCGAGCCTTCCACACCCAAGCAAATCAACCTTTGCCAAACTAAAGCCTCTTAAATAAAAAGACAATGTAACAAAAAATTTTATGATAATGTTTATTACTTTATAAAGGGTAAAACTTAGGTATTTGTTTTAAAAGTCCAATCAAAATCTGAGTTTAAAGGGAAAAAAAATAGTGCAGCTAATTTAAGTTAAGCTAATCAGGTTAAAAATTATAACCATCTGCCCATAATTTAGGAATAGTGACTTAGGCCGGCATTATAAGTATTTTTTTTTTAGTTTTATATTTACATGAAAAATAATTAAACTATTTACAAGAATATAAAATAAAGTACTTATATAAAAACACTTGATAAGTTAAATTTACATTATAAAGTTATAATTAACACACACATATGACTTAGTGACATAATTTTTAAAAATTGGATGTCTATCTAAAACATTAAAGTTTATAAATTCATATTATATAACCAAAAAATGGTTCAGTCCGACGATTTTGACCCGTGACTATTTCCAACCCAAAAATTCAACTAGAACCAAGTGCTTAACTATAATCATTCACAGTATCGACATACCATGTCATAACTTACAAAATTGTGAGTCCAACGGGCGGGCGGCTTGCGGCTCAAGAGATTCTGTTTTGATCAGGTTCAGGCCAACTGACCAAACAGAACCCTTCTCATCTGGGCTGCTCAAAACTTGGCACCAGCTTATTCTCGGCTAGTTCTTCTCACAGCTCTCTGCCTCCCCCACCACCCACCCCAAAAAACCCAAAATATATTCGAAATCTACCACCATAAGAGATTCCTGAAGCTGCTATTACGCAATATCAACAAGTATTTCCGTGATAATAATCGTGATAATACAGATGCAAGAACATACAATGCAAACATTTGTGAGGAGGAAACCAAAGATAAACTTCTCCCCCTTCACTGCAGAATTTTTTATACATGAGGTCGACAATAGAGATTCAAGCTTAACGCTGA
The DNA here is from genome assembly GCA_033239525.1 of Nepenthes gracilis. Taxonomy (NCBI): domain Eukaryota; kingdom Viridiplantae; phylum Streptophyta; class Magnoliopsida; order Caryophyllales; family Nepenthaceae; genus Nepenthes; species Nepenthes gracilis. The sequence continues at coordinate 2,699,726 of BSYO01000004.1, forward strand.
AAGGGAAGATAAAAGGAAAAGAAACAACGGAATGAATGAATTGGATGTCACCTTGTGATCGGGAGGAAGCTTGTGGCGGGCAGTATGACATTTTATGTACAATTAATGCGATGAATCAAAGCAGGTACTGTTCCACCATTTGATTCAATCACTTTCGTAGTCGTCTTCATCTCCGAAGGTGAAAACAGAAGCATCGGCTGCCATTGCCTTGAATTCGCTGACTCCTTCTGAGTTAGAGGCGTCACGGCCTGAGCCAGCTGTGGTGGCGCTGTCCTTTTTCTGCTCAGCCGAGTGGGCCTGTGTGGAATCCGCTTTTCCCAGCGAGATCTGTTCGGTTTCACGAGTCAGACTCTCTACCTGATCTGAGCTAGATTTTGTCTCTGAGCTGGGAACAGTTGATTTGGCAGCTTCAGCTGAAGAAGCTGACTGTGCTCTTCTGCCTTTCGATGAGCCTCCTTCCTCAGCTTCACTGTCAGAGAACACATCATCTTTTTCTCGAGTTGCATTGGCTTGAGAAGAGTTTACAGCAGATGAACCCGCATCAACTGAGGCAGGATGAACACCTGAGCTTTCATCCGATTTCTGACTGACGGTTTCAGGTTTAGGTGTTGTTGAGACTGTGTCACTGTAGTCTACCAGTACCACCTCTACCTGGAACCCTGGGGAAGGTAGTTTCCTCTGCAAATTTGATATTAAAATATATGAAGTCAGCAATTGTTTCAGACGAGCTGTACAAGTCCTCTCATACTCAATGAGGATTCCGTCCTAATAACTTGAACGGCCAAGATAACAAGATGGGTCCAACATATTATAATGTATTAATAATTCTAGCTGTCAAAGTTGTCTAGATTAAATCATCATTGTTGGAAGTACGAGAGAAGACAACATGACTTATTTCAGACTCTGCCTTTTTAACTAAGATTCTAATTTTCCAACCAACATAGGGAATAGCAACTACCAAGATACTAGATAAGAATTTTATTTTTCCTATCTACGATGTTTAAAAAATGATTTTTAAAAAAAAAACTAACGGGAACACCATCATAGGAAGGGATACCACACCTTATCAAAGCCATCAATATCATTGGTGTTCAAAGTTTTCCGATTTTCTATCATCGTTGTGTTCAACCAACTGAAAATGTTGATATATACAACAAAAAAACATAATTTAGTTCCTATAAAAGCATAAGAAGCTTTTTTGCAAAGTGGGATAATTTTCATACAAGTAAAAGTCTCCTTGACGGTCATGAAAATGGACTTTGAAATCTCCAGCCAACTCTGTAAGACCAGGCTCCCCGGGCAAAGCAAAGACCATGATTCCCTTCTTAGGTGCACTAAACCAAAAATCCTCTGGCTGCATGAATAACTTAACTAGCTCAGAATCAATAGCTCAAAATAATCAATCCAGTAAATACATTTCAGGCTAGAAGATCAGACAATATATTCTTAATCAATTAAGCGAATGACTCACTGATAGATCCATGGTTCTTGGATGCTTTCTGGTCGAGAAAAGAATGCCTGCATATAAGAGCGTGATTCAGTCAGAAGGGCCATTACATAGACAATCAATTTCACACAGAACCCTAGACAAAATAAGACAAGGAGTGGACAATCATATAGAGGATCATGGAACAGGGAGGTGGGAATGAAAACAAAAACTGTTAGTTAAAGTTGAATTTGGCAGAAGAGAAATGTATGCGGAATTTACATGGCTCGGTGAACATGGCTTCCACATTGTAGGTTTTAGGAGGGTCGAATGCACACATATTTACCTCTGCATTAGTTTAAACTCATAACTTCCAGCTTATAATGGAACAACCTAAATGTTTCGCCAAGCCTCGACCACTAATGCAAAGTTTACACAACCAAGTGTAAGTGGTTTCTGGGATTGCAGGCTTCAAGAAGGGTCACATGTACACAAACTTATCCCAACATTGTATAGAGGTAGTTCCCGTGGTCTAAACCCGTAACCACCGAACCATAATATAGCAACCAGTCCATTTTGACAAGGCTCACCCTCTAATGCAAAAGGTACATATTTACAAAGATTCAATGTAGCCAAAATGCAATCAATATCAATGGGTGAATTTAGGAACTACAAAAAAGAGCCCGATGGACAGGGCTCATTGTATTATAGGCTTTTAAGGAGGGTCAAATGTACTTGCAGAGATAATTAAGTTGCAACTGCAACAGAATCCTTAATCGCCTGATGCCGAAAATGCCATGATTATTTTCAACTGAAACAATTTTATCAGTGATGAGGGGTATTAGCAGTCCTGTGCAATATAATCCTACTTCAATAGATCTCATGATGCGAATTTCAAGTAATTACAGCATCTTAATAATGGACTACATCCTGACACTTACTCTGAATACAAAAACAAAAGCCATAGACTAAATCCGTACTATTTTCAGTCTAGAAAAATAAAACCATACGCTCCTTTACATGGAACTACAACTAATTGCGCTAAAAAGTCAATCTTCAAACAGACACACGATAAAACAAATGATGTTATGGATGTAATAAGAAAACCAGAAGACATTTCAAATAACCATGAGAAATTGATTCAGCATGGAAGAATTAAAAATCTTATAAACTAACATGCTGCATTGTACCATTATGATTAGAAACAGTTATGTGAGGCCTGATCCAGTAGGGGCACCTGTGAAATCGGAATCCCCTGAGCATGCACCTGGCGAGTATGTGAAAAATCAATATGCTAGTTATATCTTGACCTACAAACAATCTTAATGCACTATGTAAATCATTTAATAAGAAGTTGTACCTACGCCCAGGCTGCTTCTCTCCATTGAAGTATGTTAATATTCGCTCAAAATATTTGACATACCTCTAGAAAATCATAAAGAGTGTTAAATCAGAGTTCATGCAAGGTAAAAAGAAGCTCAAAACAAAGGATACACTAAGATCTCTCTCAAGGAGCCAAAAGATGCAGCAAAAATACTGACAATCTGGCTAGGTAGAACAAGTGCCTTCCCATCAAAACATCTTTTCTGGTTGTAATAATCAATAGACTCCTCGGCTGTTGGGAAAAACTGCAAGAAGTTGCACAAAAAGTAGCATTCTGGTAAGAAATAAGCACTTTAACTAACAAATGGAGGAGACTTAACATCATGAGTTCAATATCCAGTAAGCACGCATGCTAGACAGAATCTCACCTTCAAGTATAAAAGGAGGCTAGAAATCATTAACCCTGTCCTGGCCAATCCAGCCTTACAATGCACAACCACAACATTCTCAATATCCTCCTTTAACCAAGAATAAGCACTATGACAAAATGATGTTATGAGTTGAATAGGCGGGCAGTTGTGATCATCAAAGGGGAAACTTGCCACCTGTTCAGAAGAAGAGGGAATCATATACAAAAAGCTTGAACAACATGTCCATATAAAACCACATTTATCCATGGGAAAAGAACATAGCAGCCAAGGTGAAATTCAGCTCTTTAAACAGCTAAAAAGCAGTGCAATTTGCCTACGTTTTCTAAAAATGTAGCAAATGTACATATAGATATAAAATGAAAAAAAGTTTGCCATGTAAGACAGCGAAACATTTTACTAGATTATGCTAAACACTTCAAATGATAAATAAATCTACACGAACCACCTAATATGAATTTCAAGTTGGAAATCAGCATTACTACAACTTTATATTTCAGAGCATTTCAAAGTTACACATCAAGTTGTAACTCAATAGAAAGGCCTTCAACTTTCACAAATTCTACAGAAATCTCACGCTGATTTACCACTAGCAAACTATTATGAGAGGGCCAGAAAAGTAGCAGCACAGACCAGTCTGACTCTCTTAGCAGGCACAAGCTGACATATAATCCTATAAAGTGTTCTTTTGTCAGATAGAGACAAACGGATAGGGGTGGGAGATGAAAGGAACAGCATGAGGATACAAATAGCACAATGTTCATCAAAACTCATCCCATTGCAATATAAAGTTGCATTGAGAGCAAAAGATTGACTAATTATTGCTTATGTATAAAGTGAAAATTGGCATATAGACACTTGAGTAAGAGGAGCAGAAAAAGAAGGATGTATAAGCAGATAATATATTTGTGGTCTGAATTCATACTAAAAACACACCTTTCCTTCAAAAAGTGATGCATCATACAATCTCTCAGAACAAAGATTGTATACTTTGTATTTCCCCTGCATGTAAGGAGTTGGTCAAATGTCAGTTCGTTAAATCATTGTAGCAAAGCATTGATGAGGAATCCATCATAAAAGAAAGTGACCTCTCAAGAGATTAAACACATTACATAGGCCAAGTAGGAGGTCAAACTTCCGTAATCCCCTGACATCTTAGTGGTTTTCATGCAGATCACATGTTCCATAACATACTAAACACTCGACCTAATACATTAGACAACCCAAGACAATTTACACCTTCCTTTGATCAAAACTTCAGCGCACAGTAAAAAGGAAAAGACTGAAGAAATCAAGTTCTGGTGCTCTAATAGGGGAAAAAAGCATTAAACAATCAACACAAACACCACAAATAATTAATTTTTTCTCCCTTGAAAAAAAAAAGCCACAATTAATCCCCTAAGAACATTTTGCTCCAGAGAGTATAAAAACCTATAGAAACTAAACAAAACAGGTTGCAATTTTTCAAGCAATAAATTTTCAGTTGCAATGAAGCAATTTATTCAAAGATACAAAACCCCACTCCCCACCACACAACTACAAATGGATCTAAAAATAGCATCCAATCCTCATCCACCAATTCCAAATACCAAATTTGACAGCAACCCAGAATATATTATTCACCCAGGTAAGCACATGCTTAAAGTCTACCGATCATGTTACAGAATTTCCCAATGAGTATGCATGGAGCTCATCAGAGCTTATTTTTAAACTCAATTAACCACTTACCACTCACCACACCAGAAGGGCTAAAACTTTTTTTCTCAATTGGCATTAAACAGGATAAACTCCATGAGATTATTTCAGAAAACCGTTTGGAAGCTGTTTCTAGATTCCAGGTTTCAGGAACAAATTATCTGTAATACCCCAAATTCAATTTGATTAATTTTGGATGTATTTATTATTTTGAATAATTTGGATGTGATGAATATATATATATATATACTGTGAAATTTTGAAGGATATTTAGATCACTTGTGTTAACGTCCGAGCGCCGATTGGATTATAAAAGAAAAGAAAAGGAAAATAATAATAATAATAATAATGATAATAATAATAATAATAATAATAATACGGGAAAGGTGGAAGTAGTGCGGCAGAGTGGAAGTAGGGGGAAAGGAAAAGAGAAAAGGGGAGAAGCAGGAGCTCACGCGGAGGAGAAGAAGAGGAGGAAGAGACAGAGAGAGGGGGCAAGAGAAGAAGAAGAACAAGAAAAGAGGGAGAGAGAGCACGCGCAGTGGGAGAGAAGGGAAGAAGAGGAGAGGCGTGCAGGTGGAAGGCTGAAGCAGAGAGGGTGCGCAGCAGGAGAGAGAAAGAGGAGAGAGAAGGTGGAGTTCGGGTATCTTGGAGCATCCTTTTGTTAGATTTGCTTGATATAAGGTCGAGACAAGTATTTATAAGTCCTATCCTTGGTCTATTTAAGCATCTGATGTATTTTGACTACTATTTGCATATTTTACTAATATGCATGTTATTTTTATAGATCCTATTTATTTATTCTGTACATGCGTGTATGATTTACTAGTCGATTTGGAAATTTTGTTCAAGTTTTGTGATTTTTGGAGGGTTTTATTATTAATATGGAAGCCCGAAAAATATTTGGACAGTGTATGTTCGTGTATCAGTATGTTTATACAAAAAGGGGCATGACCAAAGCCTGGGTGAGTTGATATGTGTGTAGTAGAATTGTGGTGGTTCGAGGCCCGATTGGGTCGATATGTATGTGAGACCGTGGTGGTCCGAGACCCGAGCGGGATGATATGTGTGTGAGACTATGGTAGTCCAAGGCCCGGGTGGGTCAATATGTGTGTAGGACCATGGTGGTTTGAGTCCCTGGTGGATCGATAAGTGATCCGATATGTAATCCAGATAAAAGATGGCCAAGTAGCTACAAACCTAAAATATAACCGATAATGATAAAAGATGGCCAAATAGCTGCAAACACAACATGTAACCGATAATGATAAAATATGGCCGAATAGTTGCAAACCTAAAATGTAACTGATAATGATAAAAGATGGTCAAGTAGCTGCAGGCCTAAAATATAGCCGATAATGATAAAAGATGACTGAGTAGCTGCAGGCCTAAAGTGTAGCCAATAATGATAAAAGATGACCATGTAACTATAGGTCCAAAATATAGTAGATAACGATAAAAGATTGCTCAGAGCTACAGGTCTTAAATATAATCAGGATCCAATGCTATAAGATGGTCGAATAACTACAGACCTAAAATGCAGCTGATAATGATAAAAGATGGCCGAATAGTTGAGAGCCTAAAATGTAGCTGATAATGATAAAAGATAGCCGAATGGCTACAAGTCTAAAATATAGCCGATAATAATAAAAGATGGCCGAATAGTTGCAGGCCTAAAAAGTAGCCGATAATGATAAAAAATGGTTAACAGCTATAGGCCTAAAATATAGTCGGGATCCAATGTTATAAGATGGCAGAGAGTTGCAAGCCTAAAATGTAATCGGACCGGGAGCCGATGATATGAGATGGTCGAGAGTTGCAGGCCTAAAATGTAGCTGGTGGATATGCATATGAGATACAGACCTTGTGACTTATTTTATACGATTTGTTATGTGACGTCACCCTCCCTCTGATTTATATGTATTGTTTTATACATGTATATAATGATACTTGCTGAGTTTTTAGACTCACGTTTTATATTTTCCTCCTTCAGAGTAAAAGGTTTGGACACTTTACAGGAGCTAGATGAGATCTAACACGACATCTCATATTTTGGTGAGTATTATATCTGTTTTGTTATTATTGGATCGATTAAGGTTGTGCATTGGGTTGTATTTAGGATATTCGGTTTAGCCCAATGTGGCCTTGGATATGTATTTAGCGGTTAGATCAGTATATTTGATGGTCGCGTATATGTATATGTATATAAATTGTCTCTTCCTGACAACTGTTTGGAGCAGGTTATGATTATATTGTCCGAATGGTTGTCTGATGAGGTCTTGTGATGAGTTTTTAGGTATGATTATTATTATTATTATTCTAGATTTCAAATTTTCATGGTCCTGTCTATTTATATCACACTCGATTTGGAATTTGCTCATCTGTTAATTGAAATTTAATTAATTATTGAATTGACTGACTTAGTTTGGATTCATAACATTATCCAAATAACATCGTAAAGGATACAGCTTAACGAACTATAAAAGAAACATTTAAAAGCAAATCAACTTATATAGAGAATTTCCTTTACTAGTTTCCATGAAATTGAGAAAATAAAACTTTTTGGTTTACTAGGCAATATGAAGGGGAGGGGACTGTTGGATTTGAATTCACACCTCTTCACATAGGTTTAGGGAGGGCATACCACTGCTTTAAACAGCCATTCAAAACTTAAAAGTGCATTCTAAAAGAATTTCTGCCGGTCCAATTAGAAAAGTGCAACAAGGGGAGGTGCAATTTGGGGTGCAATATTTATCATCCCAAGCTCCAATAATGATACCACCTCCCCATCCGGCTTGGGATAGAGAATTCACTACAATCTCTCTGCCTTTAAATTTGGGGAATCCAAGACCCTTATATGATCGCATTTCTTAAAATAAAGTTACTACCCATGTAACTAACGGGAAATAACTCTCCTTAAAAAAGGATTCTCCCCTTTTCAAAGAGAACTGCCTAAGGGTGAGTCGTGACATAATTAAAAGATTGTTCCACTAGCCTTGGCGGATTCTTTAGATCTGGATAGAGTTTCGCTCCGTGGAGGTTCAAACCATAGAAATAGTATCCATGAAAAACACAACAGGTTACGTACATATGACCCGATGTAGTGTTTCGTGCACTGCACCACCCTTGAGCAAAAATGCACATTCAAAATGTGAGTAATTCCATGGAATTTAGTTCAGTAAGGATGTAAAAATGTAATCAAAGAGGGGACTAGGGGAAGCGTTGAGATAGGTTACAGGACTGGGAAGGGAAGTAATACCCTCCTTACTGTCAACAGTTAATATTAGTCAGTGCAAAGTACGTCCCCTGAGAGTGAGCTTGGCACAACAATAAGGCTGTTGCATTGTTAGTTATAAGTCATGGATTCAAACCATAAAAACAATGCATTTACAACAAAGAGATAAACCAACGTATATCTATTCTCTTACACCCTATGATGTAGAACCCCTCATACACTAGGTCGTCCACCTGCTCTGTCCCTGCCTATTCACCAGGTCAAAGTTACTGGGTCAATTTTCCATGCTAACATCGGCCAGAAGGAGAACAACATTGCACAGAAGCAGAGTGGTCAATATAGAGGAAGAGTGTCCCAGCCATAGATAAAAATATCAGTATCAACATTAGTATCGATCACAGTTATATCTCTATCGAACAATTGGACAATACGTATCGATAGCGTACATATCGAATGAAAAAAAAAAATTTGAAAGTTGTAAGCTTATAGAACATTATCGGCCGATATATCTATTGTATCAACTAATAAAAAACATATCACAATATGGTTAAGGTATTAGAAATATCGGTATAAAGGCCCCGATACTGATACATATTGACTGATTTGTATCGTATTGGTCGATATTTTCATCCACCTGACAATAACGTGAAGGCATGAAGACAAAGAAGAAGCTGAGTTAATGTCCAAAGTATTCAGGACAGGGATAGTGCTTCATCTTCAACTACTAAAGATGTGTATCAATACTTCATGACGGTTGGAAACCAACACTGGCAAACCAGTGAGTAATGAATATACCATGGAAGACAAAAGAAGACATTATACGTCACAGACAGAATAACAATTAAATTACTGATAATGAAATTAGCCAAAATGATCATCAAAATATAATATCAGCGAAGAATGCTTAAGCAGAAAGGTTCATAGATTACAATAGCTGAACAAATCACAGAGCGTCATATCTTTATGTTGTTCAATTTAGATGGCTTCCAATCGCCATATTGTACTAGACTAAACAGACAAGAGTATTTGGAAACCATTTTGCAGATTCTTTAACCCCAGACATGACTAGGCATATCACTACCTGATGGCGTGTTTCAAAGAACCTGATGACTTCTTCCATATGGTTTCGGTAAAACCCCTGCATCACATTAGTGACCTCAGCACCTTAACAAGAACAGTAGTACAAGTAGAGGTGATGATAAAGATATTGGATGAGCTGAGTTCAATTGCTGGCAGAATATACAGTGATTACCTCAACATATCCCAAAAACCCTGAGCTCATATCTCCAGCAGGGAATCCCATAGCAATAATATTCTCAGTTATATAGGTCATATCCAGATCAAATCCACCTTCCTGAGAAGATAAGGATGAGATTTGTGAGGAAATTAAATATGTGTTGGTAACTAAACGCTAGCAATCAAATTCAAATCAAAGCCATAATAATCAGTAAACTGCCAAGATGTGATGGTAACTAAACACTAGTAATTGCTTAAATAAAAAATAAACTAACACTAGAAATTCACAAGGACTGTTGAGAAAAGTAATTCTTTACATCCAATTATTATTGATTTTATTTCTGCTTAGAGTAAGTATCTACATCCTAAATCCTAGTGCATTAAACAATAGCAATTTACAGAAAAGATTTTGTGCCAGTCCCATCTGATCAGAATTCTACACAAGAAATCCATTACAGACATTAATAGGCACCCTTTGGAACTCAAACGCTGTATTGTGCATAATAAGAGAAATTTAGAAGAAAAATACACAAACAACGGCGAAGAGTCATCATATTTTGTTCTGAAATTTCTTTCTACTGCAACTACACATCAACCAAATAGGAAAAAGTGTATTTCATGATTTACATTAGGCTTATGCTGTAACAAAAAAGGAAAAACATTCCATAAACATAGCAGGAGATTATATATGTAAAATATAGGAACCTGGTATCTCCGTTTGTTTTGAGAGACAGCATGCCGAGCCTTGACCTGCACTGCCTTTACCGCACTCTTAGATGAGTCAAATATACCTTTTTTGAGGGTTCCAAGGAAATTAGATTGTGATGATGCTTCATCTGAGACTTGATCTGGAGTGTGATCCTTTGGAGGCGAACGCAATGTTATCCCACTAGTAAACCGAGCAAAGGCCAATTTTGCAGTGTTCCCAGTTGGTGAGTCTTGTCCTCCTGCTAGAGGATTTGGAAGCTTCAAACTTTTAGCCCACGACGACAAGCCAGAAGCTGATAGCTTAGATGGTGCATCATGTGATGACTTATCTGGCCCAGAATCAGTTGGACCAGAGCGCTGTATATCTGGAGCTCTGGGAGGTGGTGAGGATGATGGGTCCACGGATTCAGCATTCATTTGAAAAGCTCACTCTCAGCAGCTGAACCACAACATATGGATGCTAAAATGATATTAAAAACAACTGCAAGGAAAATAGACCAAGTAAAAAGAACTGATTATTACAAAACGATGAGCATCTACAAACTAGTTCAGATACTTCCAGCCATATAGAAAGCACTGGGATGCCACTCGACCAATATCCAGAGAATCAATCCTTCCTTCACTTCCCATTCTCTTAAAATAATTTCGTGTTTTCAGCGGAAAAGGTCAGAGAAAAACGACTGGTAAAAACCCCGTGAGCCTAGTTCACTCCACTAATAATTATTGTTCCAACTAGTCATCAAAGAAGAACATCCTGAGGAATTAACTGCGAACCAAAGGAGAAATTTTAACGCAATCACACATCACTATCCAGACAATAATTCACAACAACTCCCATTTATTTGATCAACTGCTTCAATCTACTCAGCCAGACTCGGCGTCCCCCAAAAAAAAAAAAAAAAAAAAACCGTAACAATACAGAACTCGCAGCCTGTCAATTTAACTGGCGGAGTTGTTAAGATGCCAGAAATCAGAGAAACTCGAAAGTTAAACTGCATTAAATCTGGAAAATTAAACAACCTAACCATACGAAATGGAATACCTCCGATAGAAGATTAAGTAGTCTTCGGACCGTTATACCTTGAGACGATTGAAATCACAAGCTATGAACAGCCCTTGCAGATTAAAAGAACTCCAGCAGAAGATCGAATCAACGTACGCTCAAGCTCGGATTAGGGTTCTCAGACAGACGGAGCAGGAGGGAGAGAGACTGGGACTCCAGCGATTTGGATTCTTTTGGGACTGCGGGCAGTGATTTTGATAACTTCGCAATGCAATCCCACGTTCTTCGAGAGTCAAACTTGTTGGATACCGTTAATCTGCTGATCGTCAATATCTTCACGATTAGATTGTAAACAATGAACGGTCACGATATATTTTATTATATTGCCGCTCGGGAAGCATGGTAGATTGGCAATTATTTCGGAAACAGAAATAATATTTATATATTTAATTTTATATTTATTTATATTTAAAATTATTAAAATTAGGATAAAAATAATAAAATATATATTATTTTTTTACAATTTTAATATAAATAATTTTACTATCTTAAAATTGTCCGTGGACTTTAAAATATCAAATTGCGTTAAAAAAAAGATATAATTTATTAATAATATATTTAAAAAATTCTTTTCAAAAATAAAAATAAAAATTATTAATTACCATTATTAATTTTATAAACTTGCGACATTTAAAATGTCTTACAAGATGACCGAAGAAAAATGCTTTAGTGATTTTTTTTTTATATATAAATTTGAATAACCTCGCCAAGCATGAACTCCTTCAACTAAAAATAATATTAGAAGTATATACTATTTAAAAGTAAAAATTTTTAAATATAAAATCATTACAGGTCATAACAACCAATCAAATTTGACTAATATGATAAAAATAATTTTATAATTTTTAAAATATTAATATTATAAAATAACATACTTATGGGTATGTCCATAGTGGGCCGACCCAATAAGAGAAATGGCCGAGGTCCAAGAAGGCCCATACGTGCGCCTGGACGATCAACACCAGGCATTGACCGGATGAAAAACCAAATTGAACGGCGAACAGGCTCCAATAAGACAGTCAATATTTCTGTTGACCGGAAAGGTTACAGTAAATCGATCCATGAGAGCAAACCTCACGTGGGCCAAGCCCAATTGGGCCCACTCCTCCGTACGCGACCAGTAACGGCTCTCTTTCCTGACTTTGCACATTTTCAAAAGACAATCCTTACTGTAATGGATACCAACAGATTCAGCGCACGCCCCATGAGGAAAGAACCGGATTCTCTCTTCCTATCCACTATAAACCCTAACAGTAACATAATGTAGAAGAAATGTAAGTAATTCTGAGAGACGTTACCCGCTAGGAAAGGACACAATCCCAACAAATTACTGAAATCAAGCCTTCCTGCTAAGGAAGGACGTCCAGCAGAGTACAGGGATCACACCTTCCTACCCAATGAAGGTCATTCGACATTTCATTTATAAAAAGTCCATGGAGTTTACACTCCAGGACATGCTCACTTCTAAGCCTACAAACGTTGACTGCTGTAATCATATGCTCATCTTTCAGACCTCAGAGGCGCCATTCTCTTTTGAAGCCGTCGTAGTGCTCCGACGGTCCTTCAAACTCTCACCCTTACAGGACTTAGTCTCTCTCTAGGTTCCTCGCGAACATAGAGCTGAGAAACTGTGTTCATCACGAACCACTAGAATACCTCTCACATCTGCAATCAAACACTCATCTCGAACATTCCTTATCCTCCCTCTCTCTCTACTCTCATTTCAATTTTCATTCTTAAAAGTCGAAGGCCAATTATTGATTTGAACGTCGAAATATTTTTGGTGGGATAATATTCCGTCAACACTTGACCTCTTATTTACTGTAGTAGTGTATAGGGTCCAAATTCGGTGAATGGAGTCGTATCCAGACGATCAAATTAACTCAAATCTGTTTAAATTTCGATCTGGGGACGTATCACATACGTATTACATAATTTTTTTAATCCACACTTTTGAAATTTAGACAAATTTTATATTAAGTAAATCCAATCATATATTAATAGAAATTAAATTCATAGCTAAGTTGGCTTGTTATCAATTTGAATGACCATAGAAAAGCCAAGGTTCATACCCATTATTTCCTAATTAGTCTGAGCTATATATCATCGTCTAATTCTTGTTAAATGCTTTGTCTTTTATTCAGTTATACCAAATAATAGGCACCGAAACTAAAAGAAGTAGAATAAAAAAACCAATATGTTCCATTAAAAATACATGATGGTAAGTTAACAAATTGGTCCTTTGCCAAGTCGAGCTTGTTTGTTCGAAGTCTTTTCAAATCATTTAATATGATTCATTTGATACCACTAGTAATCATGAGCCATTTTTAGTGGGTCCACTAAACTAATTTTTGTCGGTGGCATTCGAACGTTAAGGGTGGTGTTCTAACTGATGTTTGTGCACTAGTAAGATTATAAAATGCTTTGATGCAATGCTAGGATATGTTTTGTGAAATGTATTACTAATTAGTTACTTATTTTCTCATTATATTTTACTATTACAAGTTGATTGGTATGTTTGGGTTAAACTTAACAGTTTATTAACACAAGTTGTTATAAAGGACCCTCTGAGAGTAGTTGTAACTAAATATTCATAGTGGTTGTCTCGTGATATTTTCTTTAGTCATGAAGGATTATCACGTTAAATTATTATACAATTTATGTACTTGGTTATATATTTTTGATCATTATGTTCAATGAGGAGAAAATGATGACTGACGTTAGATGAGAGATTTGGGATTATTCCGCTATGCCATGGTGTGTGTATTCAAATATCAACATGAAGTATCAAAGTATACATTTATTAGCGTAAAAGCTACATTTGATTGTGATATTCGAAGAGCTTGTCTTTCACCATTGAGCAATTAATTGATTAACTAATTTTATTCTTTGTAAAGAAAGAGCGATGACCACTTTGACCTAGGAAGAAATGATAAAAAAACTGAAGAAGGAAGATAAACCAAAAAATCCAATGATGAAGAATAGCAAGATAAAAGGGACTTGGCCAATTAACAATTAAATTATTTTTGATGGATAACATTCATAAATATAGGTTTGTTATTGGTTTGTTGTATCCAACAAAAGTATGGATTAAGCTGGATGAGTGGTACAAGTCCAAGTTTTTAATAATGATTTTGCGTGTGAAGAAGCAATTCCATGATATTTGGTTGTTCAAACGGAGAAACTTAAAAAAGTACTTAAACGAGTTCAATTAAATTGTGATGCAAATGTTTGTGATTAATAAGAAAATTAAAGAAAAAGACAATGTGTTGCTGTCCTTGGTTTTATTTCTGACGTTGTACAATCATATTTTTGAGGAGACTATTGTTTAGGAATTATAAACTCAACTTTGATAAAATTATTATTATTTTTTTACTTATGAACAAGTTTAGGTGAAAATAAAGTGGTGATATTTTGAGGAGGGAACCAAGTGCATTGGTCTCCACTAGCAATTGCAGGCAAAAAAGATCTACAGAGAGGGGTAGCTAGTCGGAGATGAGTAGCAGCCAATCTAAAATATAATGACATCGAATGCTATAATTATAGCAAGAAGAGCCACATAAATCGAGATAGATTTAAGTAAAAGCAGGAAAAGGAAGGTAGTGAGAGACAAGAGAAGATGGATCATGATAATAATAATCAAGCCTCTATTACTATCTATGAAGACATGTTAGTTGTCGATGTGGAGAAGATACGGAGCTTCATGGGCCTTAAGATGAGTTGGGTGATTTATAGTAAATCCTCACTCCATGCAATATCGAGAAAGTCCTTCGCATCTAATATGCTCAAGTACTACAAGGCATCAAAGATGGAAAAAGGTGGCTCATTGAGGGTTGTTGGTATCAAAAATATTTGCTTGCAATCAGGCAACAGAATGAAATTCTTATTGAGGGGCATGCAACATGCTTTGAATTTGAGGTAGATTTTTATTTCAACGGACAAATTTACGAAGTCTAAAGTATTAAACATTATTTAATTTTCTAAAACAGTATTTAATGCACAAGCTTTTACACTACATTTTATAAAAGTAAATGAAAACTCACTAAAGATTCATCGGTTGTGGCACAAAGAAGGAAGCATTTAAGACGGTATTTAATGAAAACTTCAATTACCACGGATGCTAAGATGGCCAATGGAATGTTTGGTCAATGTGGAGGGAGGAGGTTGAGTGAAGAGTTAAAAAGAGTGACCTTACTAATGGAAAGAGAGTGTTATTTAAGCTTACGAAGTTTGACAATAGAATTCTCATAGAGGGAAAGTTTCTAAATAGCAAGAGATAACGATAATTGAAGAGGCGAGGGGTCCCCTATAAGATCATGAGAAAAAGTTTGTTAGATTTTGGATCACTAATTTGAGTATCATACATAATAGTTTTATTATTTAATTATTTATTCAATTTTGGCGCAGAGATTTACTCGAGCAAAATATGTGAGTGGCATTGGAGATTGATTCCGAATTAACGCATAAGGGAATGCTTGTGCATGTGTTCTAATAATAGGTGTGCCTGAGGGGGCACTCGTACACCATTATTAGTCGGTTTTGAAGGAAACTTTTGGGTCTCAAAGCACAAAAAAGTTTCGACCCCACAATAAATTAGCAAAAGTAATACAAATAAATAAATATTTAATACATATAAATAATATTTAATTCTAAATGATACTCAATATGAGCATATATATGAAGGTAATTACAAATAATAATAAAGGGATAATTTTTTATAACAAAGGAAAAACTTGATAATTACGGCCATCGAGAAAAACCCTCTGGACTTCAACGGCTAGGAAAGATATACACTATAAAAATTAATTTACAGATCGGGTGATACTGACGCGCTAACCTAGCGGACTAATTTTAATTTTGTGATCACTACCAAGGAACTCCTTAGATTTGCCCATGGTAACGGAACCGGATGCCTTCCGATTTTCACGTTAATCTTTTCTTTCGAATCACTTGAATTGCCAAACACTACTGGAACCCAATGTCCACGCCACTGACGTCGCTACAAAGGTTAACAGGTGGGAAGACATGTAAAGGTGAAAGCACGATAAGATGAGAAAACTTTGTTAATCGAACACAATCGCTAGAGTAAAATTTTCTCAATAATGGAGCACAAAGATGAGGGGATTTTTAAGTGAAATGTAACTCCAAAGTCGTTCCAAGCAACCTAGGGTTAAAGACCAAAGACATGAATATATATGTCTCAAAAAACTAGATTTGAAAATAAATCCATTGAAGACAAAAGGGCCGCGCAGCTCGAGCCCCCATCGGGCGAGCGGTGGGCACGAGATAGGGTTTGGAGAAATCATGCCCGAGTGCTCGAGTGTGGATTAGGCTCTCAGCGAGCACCCCAATTTTGGAAAACATGCCTGGGTTGGTGCCTCAGGCGATCATTGAGCGCCCGATACTAGAAGGTGCACCTTGATGGCACCTCCGGCGCCCATTGGGCATCCTTCCCGGGAAGGTGCATAACAGGTGACTGGAAGGCGTGAACGCTGAGATGTGACAATGACGGCCTTCTGGCATGAGAACGATGAAAATCTTTCAAGCCATTATGTAGTCGTAGATACCGAACACGCTTACAAGAGACCAAATAACCAACCCGACACGGTCACTTAATATACCAACTCAAAATACGACTAATAATCTCCACCTTTGACAATTCCGTGACAAAAATCCATACCAAAAAAACACAATAACAAAATATAAGAGAATCAAGAGTTCAGACACCAACGAGATAGAAACCGTTTACATGAAAATTGACTCAAAGGTACATAAAAATTGACTCAAGGGCACATGAAAATTGACTCAAGGGTAGATTCGACACTACATAAGGAAGTACAAGAAAAAGAAAAAAATAGAAGATGCTGAGCTACTAGCCAGGGGAGAACCAAGAACTGTTATTCCTAGACAACCATGGTTAGTACAGATATAGATAATAGTAGTAATATAATAGTAGGAGATAGACAGAAGAAATCATAAACTGAAATCAATAACCATAAAACAAAGCTCCCCCTAGCCAAGATACCCTCCCCCTATCTCTCTCTATATCTCATAACAAAATCTTCCTCTGAGGAAGAGATTGATGGTATTATCTTTCCCTTTTTATCACGAATGACCAAAGGGTAATGAAACTCTCTGTAATATTTTAGATTTTCGTTTGCGTTAATTTAATATTAATTATAATTTTAGATAATTTGGGTATAGCGAAATTAATTAATATTGAGAAATTTTTGATGATGTTTGGATCAGTCAAGCTGGTGCCAAAGTGCGCCCGTACTATTATCCGAATATCGGTTTAGATTTTAAAATAAAAGAAAAACTAAAATAGAAAATAATAATAATAATAATAAATATATATATATATATATATATATATAAAAAAACAAAAAAAAAGAAAAGAAATTAGTAGTTAAGGATCGGGGAGAGAGAAGGAAAACGGGGGGAGGAAGGAGAGAGAGAGAAAGAAGCTGCGCAAGGAGGAAGAAGGAAAGCGGTGGCCGGTGTTGGCGTCGTGCGGCAAGGAGGCGCTAATGCCGATGGTTATTGGCGGCTCATGGGTAGCGCAGTGATGGTCGGTGTGCATGGTGGCTGACGGTGCTCGATGAGATCGTGCAGATGTCGGCAACAGCCGTTGGAGCCAACGACGATGACGTGTAGTGGTGATGCGATGGTGATCGACGACGACAGTGGTGGCACACTGGTGACCGGCGACGGCTGTGGGTGACAGCGGCGTGCTGTAGAAGCCGCGTAGAAGGGAAAGAAGGGCCAAAGTCGTGGGTTGAGCGCAGCAACGTGCACGACAGTGGGGAAGAAACATCTGATTCGAGTACTTTGGGATATCCTTTCTTCAGATCTGTAAAGTATGAGATTAAAGTAAGTATTTATAAACCTCGTCTTTGATCTGATTTAATATCTAATATATTTTGGACACTGTTTAAAATTTTTACTAACATGCATGTATTTTATACACTTGTTCAGTTTATTCTGGATATACATATGTAATTCATTGGATATTTTAGGGGTTTTTGGTACTGATTTTATAATTTATAAGGGTTTAATATTTTTTGGGAAGCCTAAAAAATTTGTAGTATACCGTATATTTTTATATCAGTATATTTGTATGAAAATAAGTATGAAATTTTGTATAGACCGTGCAGTCACATGTACGTATCTGGTCGTGGTCACTACATTAGATTTGGATTATTTGATAGTCTGGCCAGCTCCCGATGAGGAGATATTTGTTATTTGAAAAGTCCTTTTCACCGGTAGAAAAGGTTTGGAGTAGTGATCATTCTTATTTGGATAATTTGACTTAACCTTATAATATATTCAAACGTCCTAAATATCTACCAAGTTTGAGGATTATACCTAAAATTACGGATGGTAAATAATTGTGAGTAACCTTATCCATTGGTATAGATTACATGGGAAGCCATTCATGTTGGCCTAATTTACATTTGATTTTGCCTAAGGTTATCGAGATTATATGTAACCCTTTCTCAAACTAATTTTTAAATAATCGAAACTCAAATTTGATGTATTATTTGTATTTCGCATCAATTGGAATTAGACTTAGATTTTTGTAGTTGGATTTAAGATTCACCGATTTTACCTATAATTGGATTTGGTATGTCTCGTATAAATAATTTTGATTATATGTTTTAATCCAAACCTTTAAAATATCTACCGCGATACTATTTTGACTTCTACGCACACTATTAGATCATTCTACTATCGGATGTGTATGAGATTTGGAATTGGCTATTTGATCGGGTTTTGGATTTGGAATCAAACTCAAACTTGGACTTGGAATCGGCTATTTGCCTTTTAGAATTGGTCCGAATCACTTCTATTATATATATATATATATATATCTCTTGATGATGATTGTTTTCTGATTTGGAGACTTATTTTGTATTTGGATATTTGATTTGAGTACGAGATTATCATTAGATTTTGGATCTTAAATTTCTATTGAATTCATTTTATTAGCGATTTGAATTTATTTTGTCATTTGAACGAAATTTTATCTATTTAATCTTCTATCTAATTTATTGACTTTTTTTATTTAAATATGATACATGTTGAGTATTAGGCTCACTTTTTCTATTCATTCCTTCAGAATAGAAGATTCAGATGCATTGTAGAAGTATGGTCGTGATTTGTCAACCATTCATCCAATTTGGTGAGTTTTGATTCTATTATATTTAAATTAATATTTGATATATTTAGATTATAAAATTGACCGGATATAAGCTTATTGTTATATTTCGAGAATAGTTTAAAAATTATGTTATGTTTGATTATGATTTTTCGCTCGAATTATTACCTCCCTTATGATTTCTATCCGGATAGTTATCCGATGAGATCTTGTGTGAAATTTTTAATTTGTTAGGTACTATATAATTGATTTGTTACACCCAAAATTTAGATTTTTATATTATTTATTAAATTTATTTAAAATTTTAGATAATAAATAATTATAATTAGTTATTTTAAATTAATCTGCTTGGTCGGAGTTCGAAATAGAAATGATATCAGAGGAAAGTCGTAAGGAAAGGTACTTTGGGTCATTTTGGATAAATATTAAACTGAACTTTTGGACATGATAAGTACTATTTTTGACAGATGGTTGAAAATTTTGGTTATTGAGGCTTGGATTTGAATCGAAAGGGTGAGTTGTGGAGGTTTGAGTTTAGATTGGAAGAATGTTCACCTGATCATGATGAGTTGCGTGAGCGACATAATGTATGGTTTAATATAGCGGTTGAATTATAATTTTATTGGATTTCTGCGTATATGTGAAGGTTTTGTTGGGATTTACAATTTTGGAAGAGAAGTAGTGACTTTACGTGGTGCCGATCAGAAATCTCACGAAGTAGAAAGAGATTTTGGTCAATAGAGGGATAGGTGATAAAGTTGGTCGATTCGAAATCTTGCGGGATAGAAGGATATTTTTGGCCGGCATAAGGTAAGTGGTAGAAGTGGAGCTAAATGAAGGCTCATCAAGATTTGATGCTACAGATAAATATAAAGAAGCTCAAATTAAATCAACTTGTTTCTTTTCATAAGAAAAGTTGTGGAGTTTTGATAGAGAATTTCTACCAGAAGATAGGATAATGATGTGTAAGTTGGATTTTATTGGTTGCGAAGATACTGATCGTGTAGAGATTTGAAATTACGGCTGAAATGAGAGGAAGACTCAATAATTGTCCATTCCCACTTATCGCTGTGGATCGATGGATAATTATCTACGCAATATCTTATCATTGAAGAATCGATGGACGAAAAGCTCGAGATTTGGCCTCTGTGGCAATACTCAAAAGAGGTTGAAGAATTTGAAAGATTTGTTGAAGCATAATAGTAGTTGTGAAATTTAAGATTCAATTTTGAAACAATTAGAATACCATTCAAACTCTGAATTATTGCGAGAAGTTGGAACAAGCCTTGTTGATCAAGTAGGAGTAACTCAAGGAGAAGTCTTTCTAGAAGAAATTAAAATATTGGGGTCAAAACTCAAAGGATGGATTTGCTTATCCTCCAAAAGACAAGCTGAAGAAAGTCAGATGAAGTAAAATTTTCTTCCTCGAAATTCGAGTTTGTAAGGTTAGCCTGCAAGTTTAGCGAGAATGTGTACACGAGACGAGTTTGCTTCGTTAGAAATGAAATTCGCTTCAAATTGCGGCAAGATATGCCATTTGTTAAGGGATCGTTCGAATTTCAGGCATTCAGATTTCAGACGTCCAAATAGGAGTTAGACTGTTCCAGGTGGAGCATTTATAATTACAGTTTGTGAAGTTAGAGTCGGATCCTCCGTTGTGGAAGACTATTTCGTTAAGACCATTTCATTCTGTGGTTCGGGGTACGAGTCCTCGGAGTTCTAAGGAAGAATTGTTAAGAAAGTTTAAAGGTTGATTTTTGGCGTTGCAAGCGAGTCATCTGTTGAGAGATGAGTGCTTAGTTCATCTAACATATATTGTTACACCTGGGAGTTATTCTGTAACAATTGAAGACATTTTGGTTATCTGCGAGTTTGAAGATATTTTTCAGATGATTTAACTAGATTGCTCCGATATTAAGAGATCAAATTTATTTTCGATATTGTACTTGGATCTACGCTTATTTCGAGGCTTCATATGAGATAGTCTTATCCGAATTGAAGAAATTGAAACAACAATTACAAAATCTGTTTGTGAAAAATTTTATTTGGCTAAGTGTCTTAATGTGGAGTACTTCAATGCTCTCTGGTGAATAAAGTTGGATTGATTGATCTATACTTAGATTATTTGAATAATTGGATATATATTAGCTCTCAAAGATCGAGAATTTATTGGATCCATTTGAAGAAATTTAAATTTTCTCAAAAATCGAGTTGTGCATGAGGTATCCTTAATTGAGAATTTAGTGGGAGATGTGCGTAGGATAGCTTTCAGGTCAAGGTATGACCATTGCGAATTTTGATGGTGCTTTTGGATTATCCAATATTTTAGCGTCATTTATGAATAATATCGATTGAATTTTTTGACCGTATTTGGGTTAGTTATGATGACCTTATCAATGATATTCTAATTTAATTGAAGAATTTTGAGGAGTGTAAATTATGGTTAGAGAATACATTATTTTGGGTCATGTGTTTATTAAGGTGATATTTGACAATTCGAAAAAGATAAAAACAATGGTGAATTTGAAAAGACCGGCTAAGGTTTCGAGAGTGCGAAGTTTCTTGGATTTTGTTTATTATGATAGAAGTTTCAGTAATTAAAGAATAGAATGTCATTGATGTCAGTTTTATCGATCCCTAATGGATCAGAAAGATTGGTAACGCTCAGTGATATTTCTAAGAAATATTTAAATATATTTGGATTCTGCGTATCGGTGTCCTATCCCAGAAAAGTTTTAGATCAGTCTAAAATTTTTTGCATAAAGGTGCTATGACGAGAATGCCAATAAGAAGATTTGGGCCAAAGGGATTTTCTCTCTTTGCTGTCAAGATTGGACTTCGAGCGAAACTTTTATATATGGGAGAAGTTTTTATGAAGATCAATGGTAATATCCTTTTTGGATGAGCCGTCTTGAAGTTGGAACCAATCAAGTAGGTAATCTTGAACATTCTGCAAAGTGCTTTTCTTTGCATATTCGAGAGGAGGTATGTTTTCAAGAACTCTCTCTTTTGAGTTTCGACTAATTGGATAAAAACGTGAAAGTTGATTGAATAGAAGCTCGGAAACAAATAAAACCATCAGCAATTATGGTTGAGTTGGAGTGATCCAAATTTGATAGGAACGTCGAAGACTCTCCACCTCATGGTGTAGAGAGAGTTTGAAGGTGATTTGGTATTGAGTCAAAGCAGACAGGTAGAACATAAAGCGTGAGATCACGACTTTTGTGGCAGGCTATATCCGTGCCAAAGGGAGGAAGTCGATTAGAAGAAGTATACAAGATTTTATTTCGAATCTGCCTCAAACAGTAAAGGATTTGATGGTCATTTGGATGAGAATGAGCTAGCAGATGTGGATGAGTTGATAAAATCAGCTTGTCGCTTGCTTATTAGGAAAGTCATTTCCGAGATTAATCATTGGCATATTGTCGAGGTGTGGATATTGTAAGGTATTTCTATTTCGAGGTTTTTGATTTGATTTGAGGTTGATGTTGATTAAAGTGGTACAGCGGAAGCGTGTGGACTCACGTTATCGATTACAAGATTTGATTGGAGACTTGAAGTTGGAGATCGATTTTGCAAACTGGTTGGAAGTTCGAGTAAAGTGGTCAGATATTTTTGGAAGTATTTCGAAGAGAAGAATTTCGAGTTTTGGAATCGATGATAGTTTGGAATTGAGGTTCATTGAGACATCGAAAATTTTCAACAGATTTGAGAAGTGGTTTTCAGATTGGCTTTATTTCTAAATTTAATGAATGGATATGATATGTTTTACATGAATGATCCTTCGAACGTGATTGGATTAGAGTCGTTTTAATCGATGAGAAGTATTTTAGGTTAAGGTTGTCGTTTTGATTTTTGGATGAGAATGATCTAATGTAGAGGACTAAGATATTTCCATTGGTGTTTATATTTTCGAGGAATCTTCTAGTTGATGAAGCTTTAAGGGATCTCGATGACAAGTTCAGAAGATTATCTGTATTTGTTTAGGATCAGATTTGAAGAAATCATTTGATCCTGAAACACTATTAAGAAAATCGAAGATAAAATTTGAAAGAATATCTTCATTGTATGATAATTAAGGTAATAATTGAGATGTGTAAATTTTGAGAACGAAATTTTTGTAATGAGGGGAGAATGTAATATCTCGGATTTTCGTTTGGGTTAATTTAATATTAATTGTGATTTTGGATAATTTGGGTGTAGCGAAATTAATTAATATTGAGAAATTTTGGAGGATATTCGGATCAATTGGCCTAACACCAAGGTGTGCCCTACTATTACCCGAACAACGGTTTTGATTTTAAAATAAAAAAAACTAAACTAAAATAATAATAATAATAATAATAACATATATGAAAAACAAAAAAAAGAAAAGAAATCAGCAGATAATGATCGAGAAAAGAGAAGGAAAAGGGGGGAGGAAGGAGAGAGAGAGAAGCCGCGCGAGGAGAAAGAAGGAAAGCGGCAGCCGGTGATGGCGTCGTGCGGTGAGGAGGCGCTGATGCCTGTGGTTGTCGGCAGCTCATGGGTGGCGCAGTGGTGGTCAATGTGGATAGTGGCTGACGGCGCTCAGTGAGATCGTGCGGATGTCGGCAGCAGCAGTTGGAGTCAACGGCGATAGTGTGCAGTGGCGACGCGACGATGACCAGCGACGGTAGTGGCGGCACACCGGTGACAGGTGACGGCCATGGGTGGCAGCGGCGTGCAGTAGAAGCCGCGTAGAAGGGATAGAAGGGCCAAAGCTGTGGGTTGAGCGCAGCAACGTGCACAACAGTGAGGGAGGAACACCCAATTCGAGCACTTCAGGATATCTTTTTTTCAGATTTATAAAGTATGAGGTCAAAGTAAGTATCTATAAATCTCATCTTTGGTCTGATTTAAATATGATATATTTTAGATACTGTTTAAAATTTTTACTAACATTTATATATTTGTATACACTTGTTCTATTTATTCTGGACATATATGTGTAGTTCATTGGGTGCTTTAGGGGTTTTTTGTATTGATTTTATAATTTTGGAGGGTTTAATATTTTTCTGAAAACTTAAAAAATTTATAGTATACTATATATTTTTATATCGGTATATTTGTATGAAAATGAGTACGAAACTTTGTATAGGCTGTGCAGTCATATGCATGTGTCGGGTCGTAGTGACTACATTGGATTTGGATTATTAGATAGTCTGGTTAGCTCCCAACGGAAAGATATTTATATTTGGAAATCCCTTTTTGACGATAAGAAAGGTTTAAAGTAGTAATAATTTCCATTTGGATAATTTGACTTGACCTTAGAATATATTTGGATAGTCTAATATATCTGACAAGCTTAAAGATTGCACTCAAAGTTACGAATGGTAAATAATAGTGAACAATCTTACCCATGGGTATAGACTACATGGGTGGCAATTCATGTGAGCCTAATTTACATTTAATTTTGCCTAAAATTATCGGAATTATGTGTAACCCTTCATTAAATTAGTCTTTAAATAATCAAAATTCAAATTTGATGCATTATTTATATTTCTGTATCGGTTGGTATTGAACTTGAATTTTTGGACTTAGATTTGACATTCGCCGATTTTGCCTACAATTGGGCTTAGTATGTCCCGTACAAACAATTTTGATTATATGTTTTGATTCAGACCTTTAGAATATCTATCGTGATGCTACTTTGATTTTTGGGCATGTAATTGGATCATCCGGCTATCAGATTCTACCTCAAATCACAAGTTGATCGAGCCTTAGATTTGGATTCGGACTCAAACTTGGACTTAAATTGGATTTGGAATCAGCTATTTGCCTTTTAGAATCAATTCGGATCACTTCTATTATATATATATATGTATGTATATATATCTCGATGATAACTGTTTTCTAAATTGGATATTTGTTTTGTATTTGAATATTTGATTTAAGTACAAGATAACCATTGGATTTTGAATTTTGAATTTCTATTCGATTTATTTTATTGGCGATTTAAATTTATTCTATCATTTGAATAAAATTTTATCCTTTTGTTTAAATATGATACTTGTTGAGTATTAGATTCACTTTTCCTATTTTATCCTTTCAGAGCAGAAGACTTTGATATATTATAGGAGTATGGTCGTGATCTGTCAGCTATTCATCCGATTTTGTGAGTTTTGGTTCTATTATAGTTTAAATTGATATTTGATATATCTGGACAATTGAATTGGCCGGATATAGGTTTATTGTTATATTTTGGGAATAATTCGAATATTATGTTATATTTGATTATGATTTTTTAATCGGATTATTACTTTCCTTACGATGATTTTAGAGCAGGTCGTATTTATTTTTGTCAAGACGGCTGTTCGATGAGATCCTGTGTAAAATTTTTGATTTGTCGGGTCCTGTATATTTGGTTTATCACATCCGAATTTTAGGATTTTGTGTTATTTATTGAATTTATTTTGGATTTTAGATAATAAATAATTATAATTAATTATTTTAAATTGATTTATTTGGTCCGAATTCATGACACTCACTTTTCTTAATTCAAAGTTTCTTACCATGTTTTATAGTGTTGCTTAAGTGTAACACTTTATCATTTAGAAGGTTGATGCGGTGAAGGAGAAGCTCTACTTTTGGATTTTGCCAAAAATTATTTTGCCACGACATTTCGGGGCAGTAGGGGCAAATATGGCCAATAATGCCACACCAATGACATCTTGGTGTATATTTAGTCTTGACGTCTGAACTATACGATTGCTTCCTAATGTTTTGGAAATTAACCCAATTCTCAGGGAAAACTTTCAACGACTGATCAACACGGTTAGACAAAGTGTTGCTTTGTCTTCGTATGGAAGTAGCTCGGACAAATACAGTTTTAGGGTTAATAATGAAATTTAAGAAATTTTTTTAGTAACCAAACCCGATTTTATTTCCTCTGGTTTGTCCCAAACCGAGCATATGGTCCAATTTTTTGGATCCATTGGAAAATTGTTTCAAATCATTTGGAGTAACCTTAAGATTAGATTCAATAATCGTGATTTTTTCAACAAATTAGCTTTTCAATTTCTCAACTTCTTGAACTTTTATATCAAACTCAGATTTAAAAGCTAATATTTCTTTTTCCATTTTTGTTAGTTTATGCTTTAATAACGTATTAGTTTTCTTGATTTGTAGATATTCTTTAAACAATTTATCCTAAAGGTCATATAATTCAACTTCTAACTCGATTTCAGAGTTATTGAATAGATTAAAATTTTTTTCTAAACGTTCATCGGTTCCACACATCGAGATCATAAAAGCCATGTACTTAATAGGGCAATCTTCAATGCATCTTTCAATATTTTCTTCTTCGTCATCACTCAAGGTCGCATTAACTTTTAAGACTTGACTTTTTTTGGCGTTTAAGATTTGGACATTCATCACGATAATGGCCAAAACTTTTACATTTGTGGCATTGAACCCATTGGATATTTTTCAATTTGGATTTTTTAATTTCACATCATCTTTCTTATCAAATTTAACTGATATTTTTAAATTCACATCTGGATTGTTAAATGAATATTTATTTTTCTTCAAAAATTTTCTAAAATTTCTAACAAATAAAGTAAAATTTTCATCGCTATTCGACTCCTCATCGAAGTCATGGTATCTATTTTTCCTAATAGATTTTAGAGTAATTGATTTATTTTTCCTTGACTACGGAAATGTGTGCTCATAAATTTGAAAAAATCTTACAAGTTCTTCGATCTTCATTTTATCAAGATCTTTACTTTCTTCGATAGTGGTGACTTTAGATCTAAACCGTTCAGGGAACAATCTGAGAACTTTTCTAATAATTCTATTTTTAGGAATTCGTTCTCCTAAGTTAAACGCGGAGTTCACAATATCATTTAATTATACATAAAATTCATCAAAAATTTCATCATCTTTCATACGGATTTCTTCAAATTAAGTGGTAAGCATTTATAATTTTAAATTTTTTACTAATTTTATTCATTCGTGGGTAATCTCAAGAACGTCTTACGCATCTTTAAAGGTTTCGCACATAGATATGCATTTAAACTCTTTGAAAGATACAACCATAAAAATGGCATGTAGTCACTTACTGTTCCAATTACAGCATCAAGTTCTTCTTTTTGACCACAAAGATAAAACTTTTGGTTCATCGTTGGTTGATCTTTTGAGTGGTGTCCACCCCATTTGAGCGCTAACCCGCACCCGCTCGTCCATCGATTTGAAGAAAGCTCTCATACGAACTTTCTAATAGGTATAGTTGCTCCAATCAAAGAAGGGAAGAACGGAGAGTGATCCACTCATAAACATCTAGATCAGGGGTCACGGATCGGGATAAGTCTCTAATACCAATTGAACGAAACTTTTAGGTCCCAAAACACATAAAAGTTTTAACCCCACAATAAATTAGCGGAAGTAATATAAATAAATAAATATTCAATACACGTAATGAATATTTAATTCTATATGATATGAGCAATACAAGTATATATATGAAGGCAATAACAAATAACAATAAATGAAAATTTTTTTGTGATAAAGGAAAATCTTGATAGTTACGGCTATCGAGAAAAATCCTCCGAATTTTAACGGTCAGGAAGATATGTACTATAAAAATTAACTTATAGACCGAGTGATAACGACGCGCTAACCTATCTGACTAGCTCTCGTCTTGTGGTCCCTACCAAAGAACTACTTGAATTTGCCAACAGCAATGGAACCGAACGTCTTCCGGTCTTCAAGTCAATCTTTCCTCTCGAACCACTTGAATTGCCGAAAATCACTGGAGCCTAGTGTCCACACCATCGACATCGCCACGAAGGTTAATAGGCTGAAAAATGTGTAAAGGTAAAAGCATGATAATACGAGAAAATTTTATCAATTGAACACAATTGTTGGAGTGAAATTTTTTCAATAATGGAGCACAAAGATGAGGGGATTTTTAAGTGAAATGTAAATCCAAAGTCGTTCCAAGCAAACAAGGGTTAAAGACCTAAGACATGAATATATATGAGTTTCAAAAACTATGTTTGAAAATAAATCCGTTGGAGACAAAAGGGCGGCGCCGCTCGGGCGCCCATCAGGCAAGCGGCGAGCGCGGGATAGAGTTGGGAGAAATCGTGCCCGGGTGCTCATCGAGCACCCCTATTTTAAAAAGCACACCTAGGTTGGCGCCTTGGGCGCTCGATGAGCGCCCGGTACTGGAATGTGCACCTTGATAGCGCCCCTCTCAAGAAAGTGAGGAACAGGCGACTGGAAGGCGTGAACGTTGAAATGTGACAACGACAGTCTTCGGGCATGAGAACGATGAAAATCTTCCAGGCCGATATGTAATCACAGATATCGAACACACCAACAAAAAACCAAATAACCAACCCTACATAGTCACGGAATATACCAATTCAAAATACGACTAACAGGTTTGCTAAGTCACTTTTAGCCTATGACATTCAAATGCTAAGGCTGGTGTTTGAACATCAACAGGAGTATAAAAGACCCTGATACAATTTTACGGTATATTTTCTAAAAGATTTCAACACATGGAGTGCTACTTGTAGAGATAGAAAATTGAAGAAGAACAAATTTTTAATATCCAATTAAAGTTCCATTTGAGTTTTATCTTTTACCAAATTTGGATCTATTATTCTAATTTTAGTTGTGAGATGTATTAATAATTAACTACTTATTTTTTCATTGTATTTTACTCTTGTGCATTACTAGTTGCGTTGGGATAGATTTAACCAATTATTTAGATACATTGTTATGAAAAGCTTTCAAAGAGATTACTTGTGACAAATATTGATAGTAAATATTTTTTAAAGATTATCCTATGAATTTTTTCATAGTTGAAAAGAATTTTTTATGTTAATTTTATTGTATAATTTATATGTTTAGTTATACATTTTTATCCCTTGTGTTCAATCAAGAGGGAAAGGTGACGGGAGATTTGGAGTTATTTTGATGCGCTGTGGTGTGCGTATTTGAATCCAACAAGATAAGAACACCAGCATGGACAAAACAGCCAATGTATAAAACAGCTTATTATTTACAGAAGGGTTCATTTCTTCGAAGAAGTCAATGATCTTCTACCTTTTTTTACCATAGTTGTACATCCAGGTAAATTCTGTAGCCAAAAGTATCAACAACCACCATGCAATAAAATCCCAACAATGGTGGAAAGCGAGATGGAGTTCAAATTGAACGTCCAATGCACAACCACAAGCCTTTTATTCCTTGCTATTGAAGCCTTCCATTCATTGCAACCAAACACCATACCCGAAGCAGAACTCCACAAAAGCCCATCAGGCACTGCTTACCTTTGAGTTGAACTTAGCATGAATTCTCCTTTTTGCTTTTACGCTAAGAGGGCTGCCCTTGCTCTGCATAAATGAAACAAGACCATAACAGGTAAAAAGATTTAGATTGTGAGCATTATATTACTATATGAATCGTAAGGAAAAACAAAAATGTCACAGTTTCTGATTACCATTTTGCAACTTCTTTCCTCAAGGTCGCAAACAGGGAAATCGTGTGGGCAGCAGCTGACGTGGTCATCACAGCAGGTGGCAGATTCGATCGGACAACATCCCCATCCGAAGCAGAAGTCACCATACTGATAGACGCAGCAGCAGGTGTTTCCATCAGGGCACGAGTAGTAGTCATCACAGGCTGTTGTGGATGGGGGTGGTGGAGAAGGAGGAGATGGGCCAGGATTTGGAGGATTCTTGCTTGTCTTAATGGGATATGAAGGCTCAATGGCAATACCACATTTGCCAGCATTGGTGTAATTTGAGTTGCGCTCCATTTTTATGTATCCATTCTCACCCCAACCAGGGCCCCATGAATTCCTCACAATCCAGTAGTCCATGCCATTTTCAGTGCCATATCCAACAGCAACAACTCCATGATCAAGTTGTGTTCCACAATCTCCAGTAAATACACCCTGAACTCAATGACAAACCCATCACGATTGTTAATTTGCGGGTGCAGGATCTTCTCCTGAAAGCAACCATGTGGTGATCATCTCGATCACTGTGCATTCTTGATGGCCAAATTAGCTGAAAGAAAGAGGAAATGTAAGGCAATATCATACCGATTCGTAGAGTTGAAAAGCCCTGCCGCCTGCTTCAATGGCAACACTTACTGGTTGATTTGCCACAGCCTTCTGCAATGACTTCTCCTCGTTTGATGGAACATCTTCATACCCATCAATGGTAACAACTTTTGCATTCTTCTGCAAGAGGAGGAGAACAAATTAGTGTTTACTCCAGACATTCTGACAAATACAGAGAGTTAATCATATATTTGACTCTCTAAGTTTCAGTAAATATTAGCACGGACTCGATTCGGATCACATGTGCCATCTCTGGCCGTGTAAGGATAGTCTTCCTCAGAGTCAATGCCACCATTGTTTATGATGAATTCAAAGGCATAATCCATCAGACCTCCATTGCATCCTGCATTATATGATCTGTCACACTCTAGCAGCTCTTGCTCAGATAACGATATCAAATCACCAGTAACAATATGGTTTATTCCTTCCACTGCAGCAATGGCTGAGAATGCCCAGCAGCTCCCTTCATTCAAAAGAACAAAGAAGAGAGAACATGAGATCAGACAAACGTTCACTTCTACCTAAAAAAGGGTAACGAATCATTACAATAAATTATGTTTGTTAAGAAATATTTTAATTTATTAGAGTTAGAATTAAAATGAGGTTGAGTTTGTATAAACATAGCAAGGGATGATCAGAAATAAATCTGTGAAATTATGAAAAGACAACCATTTCAAATCAAGTTCCACCAAATCAAATCTCTTTCCAAGAGATAAGATCTTGACAGAATATGTTCTCTGAAATCTCCTCTGTTATGGCTGAAATCTTGACAGAATAAGATCTTGACAACCATTTCAATTCACGGGGACTTTGATTGCTAAATAAATTTGAATTAACTATTGTTATGGCCGCTAAAGCCATTTGTTCCGATGCATTCCTGAACCACGATCTTGGCTCTCTGTTGATAGGATGAGAGGGGAAGAAAACAAGGTCCTCTGGTCAAATGAATTCCTATGTTGGCCAACCTCGTTTGCAAAAACTTGAATTCCTTTGAATCCTCAAAGCATGTTTAAAAACATTCCTCAACTTCCAACAAACTTAGCAATGGCATGAGTGGATATGAACAAAAATGGTATCTGGCACGCATAACACTTAATTAACAAACTTTACATATAAGATTTTGTTTTAAAATTATGAGATGATATAAAAGTCAACACGGAAGTTGCAAAAGACTGAAGGGTGGCCAAGCATCACCAGTGGCAGCAGAAGTGCTGGAAGTGAAGGTTTGGATTATGTAATATCCCGGATCCGATTAAGATTATTTTAATATTAAATATAATTTTGGATAATTTAGATGTGATGATAATTAATTAAAATATTGAGAAAATTTTGGAGGAAGATGGGAATTGTGGCGTGGCATTCTAGGTGCGTCCGTGCTGTCGTCTGAGTATTGATTTTGATTTTAAAATAAAGAAAATAAAATAGTAAAATATATAAATATAATAATAATATATTAATAATATAATATATATATATATATTATAATAATAATAAATAACAAAAAAAGAAGATAAGAACAGTGCGCAGAGGGTTTCGGGGAGAAGAGGAGAGAAAGGGAGGCCGACGCAGGCTGCTGCCACCGCCGTCGACGGAGCTCCCGACACAGGGAATGGAAGCCGGCGAAACCCTCTCCGTGATGCTACCCTCAATTTTGTCCATCGGTGTAGGTAGAGGAAGAAATCGGGAGTCGAAGCATAACCGGCCGTCGTCCGTTCGCCATCGTTTCCAGAAGAAATCGGTAAAATCAAGGTAAGTAAATCCTTCAATTCTCTTTGTAGATATTGATTTTGGGGTTGCATGTGATGATTTTGTGAAAATCGGCTGATATTTTGGTAGATTTGGATGAAAGGGGGCGCCGGTAGGGTTGCGGCCGAAAGAAAGAGAGACAGAGGAACCGCCGTGGTGATGCCGTCGTCCGTCACCATTGCTGCCGCCAAGTGTTGCCGTTGCTACCGCCACCGTTACCCGTCGCCCGAGCCGCCGTCGGTGAAGGGGCAGAGGCCGCCCGCAGAGTGAGCAGCGGAGGCGGGCGCGAAGAGAGACAATGGAAGGGGAGAGAGTGGCCACGCGCAATAGAGTGAGAAAGTGTCGATTCGGACACATCGAGATATCTTTTCATCAGATTTACAAATTATGAGATCAAGGTAAATATCTATAAAATTTTTCTTTGATTTGATTTAGTATCTAATTTATTTTGGACACCATTTAAAATTTTTACTAACATACATGTATTTTTATATGTCTGATGTGCATATTCTAAACGTGGATGTGTAATTCATTAGATGATTTAGGGGTTTTTGGATTAGGTTTTATGATTTTTGGAGAGTTTAATATTTTTATGAAAGTTTAAATAATTTATAAAATAATGTATATTTTTATATCAGATATTTGTATGAAAATGAATACGAAACTTTGTATAGGCCGTGCAATTACATGCATGTGTCAGATTGTGATCACTATATTTGGATTTGAAAATTAGACACTCTGGCCAACTCCCAACGAGATATTATTATTTGAAAATTCCTTTCTACTGGTAGAAAAGATTTGGAATAGTAATCCTTTCTACGTGGATAATTTGACTTGACCTTAAAATATATTCAGATATTATAATATATCTGATAAATTTAAGAATTGCACCCAAAGTTATGGATGGCAAATAATAGTGAGCAGTCTTATCTATTGGTATATAGTACATGGATGGCCATACATATTGGCTTAATTTGCATTTGATTTAGTCTAAGGTTATCGAAATTATGTGTAACCATTTCCCAAATTAGTCTTTAAATAATCAGAATCTAAATTTAGTATATAATTTGTATTTCTGTATTGATTTATGTTGGATTTTGATTTTGATTTGGATTTGAGATTCGTCAATTTTGCCTTCAGTTGGGTTTTGGTATATCTCATATAATAATTTTGATTATATATTTTGATACGGACCTTTGGAATATTTGTCACAATACTGTTTTGACTTCTGTGCACGCTATTGGATCATCCGACTATCAGATTCTATCTCAAATTACAAATTGATCAGGCCTGGACTTTTACCTGGATTGGACTCGGATTGGGTATCGGCTTTAAAATTGATCCGGATCATATCTATTTTGTTTATATATATATATTAATATATATACGTCCCGATGATGATTACTTTTAAAATTTTGACATTTGTTTCGGATTTGAATATTTGCTTTGAGTACGAGACTACCATTGAATTTTGGACTTTGGATCTTGAATTTTCATTAGATTTATTTTATTAACGATTTGAATTTATTCTGTTATTTGGTTGGATTTTCATCCATTAGATCACTCCCTCTGATTTATTGGACTATTTTTATTTAAATATGATACTTGTTGAGTATTAGGTTCATATTTCTTGTTTTATCCATTCAGAATAGAAGATTCAGATGCGTTGTAGGGTATGGACGTGATCTGTCAACCATGCGTCCGATTTGGTGAGTTTGGGTTTTAATATGACTTAAATTAGTATTTAATATGATTGAATTATGAAATTAGTCGGGTATAAGTCCATGGTTATGTTTCGGGAGTAACTCAGATATTATGTCATGTTATATCTAATTATAATTTTGGTCAATTTGTTACCTCCCTTACAATATTTGTAAAGTAGGTCGTATTTATTTTGTCCGGAAGGTTATTCGATGAAATCCTGTGTAGATTTTGATTTGTCAGATCCTATTTATTTGGATTATCACACCCGGATGTTGGGACTTTGTGTTATTTATTTTATTTATTTGAAATTTTAGATTTTATAAATTATAATTAATTATTTAAATTGACTTACTTGATCCGAATTCGTAACAGATTAACTGCTTTGG
Organism: Nepenthes gracilis; assembly: GCA_033239525.1. Taxonomy (NCBI): domain Eukaryota; kingdom Viridiplantae; phylum Streptophyta; class Magnoliopsida; order Caryophyllales; family Nepenthaceae; genus Nepenthes; species Nepenthes gracilis. The sequence goes on from BSYO01000004.1 coordinate 2,733,938, forward strand.
TATCCCATTAGAGGTAAGGATGTCATAATGAGTACCCTACATATACTTGTACGAATATAGGAATAGAATTACAATTATTACTATAGCATTTCATGGACTTGTCATAAATCACTTGATCATGATAAAATACAAATAAATACTTTACCATATTAGTATCTTCACCGGTTAGAAAAACTATAGAACTAAAAAAGAAAAAGGCTGAGTTGATTATTTAAATAAGTATGCTTAGCGGATGATGATCAGTTGGAGAAATAAAACTTAGATAATACTATTACAGTTAGACCAAGCTAATCCCATCTAATCACATTACTGAAATATCTCTGCATGGAACATTGAGAACTCCTGGTTCAAATTAAATAATATCCTCATGACGTTTGGTTCAATTCCAGTTATAATCGATTCCAACTGGTATTGCCATTGTCTTCTTTGTCTTGTGTTTAAATGGGAATAGTCACAATCAGGGCCACAAGGGTTGAAAACTACTGCCACCACCGGCACCTTATGGTAGGCATAGTCATTTTATTTCATAAACTAAACAACAAAATTACCATTACCATTTCTACTATATTCTCCTCCATTTTTTTTTTTGGGGGGGAGGTTAAGTATATATTCTCCTGTGATTCCAATCTCAATGAATGGCTATTTAAACGCAACTTAAAACTTAACGTAAAAGTAATCTTCCTTCATAGCAGTCAACTACAGATCAATGTCATCAGGAGAAATATTTGGCTTTTAAATTTTTCTCTGTTTCCATTCTGATTTTAGTTTCTCTTTTGGTCAGCGCAACATCTAATCCTTCCAAAGATCATGAATAAGACCTGGCCTTCACGCACATCGCAAAACTTCAAGCCGCACCTCATGGCGACGAAAAATATAAACGGATTTAGATGAATCCCCAAAATCAACCAGTAATCAATTAAAACTAATGCGTGCTCAATTATCAAAAAAATAAATTTAAATTCGAAATTTTAGAAACAGAATTCCACAATAAAATAGAAGATAACAGAAAATCATACCACATTGGCCTTGATCTTTAACTGGCACAACAGCGCCTTTCTTTCTCCAATCAACAGATTCCGGCAACTCATCACCGACGCGAAACGCATAACGATCACTCTTAGGTTTCAAAACCTTCCTCTTCATGTCCCTCTTAGCGCCCAAATACATCGATCGAAACTCTTCATTAGTCAAATCCGCGAACCGATTCAAACCTAACTTATACGACCTGTTTTCTGCGTTATGTTCGTCGATTAACCTCAAGTTATCCTTAAAAATCTCATACCGCTTCTCTTTCTCGCCGAGAGCATTGTAGTTCTTCCCGTGCTTTACGAGCCATGACTCGTAGATTCTCATAACTTCAGCATCGGACCTCCATGACGACTTTTGATGTTGCTGTTCGTCGTAACTTATTATTGACATGTCTAAAGCAGATGATGATGACAATATGCGCGAGAAAAGTAAAACAGCCATCGACATGGCCATCACAGAAAGCGATCGAAAGTTAGGCATGATTATAAGAGAGACAGGACTGGGAGAGGAAACGATGAACGTAGGTTTTATGGAGAGAAAATGACAATTGAGACAGCGGTAATTAGAGAGTACAGCGAATGAAATGAGTCAGCCAATTAATTATCAAATAGGATATCCGACGTGCATGAACAACTATTTTTTATATTTTTTAATTAATACGTACGGAAAACAATTGTCAAAAAATTTCATGTTTAAATTATAAAAAATATTTATAACGTATGGTTATTTTTTAAAACTAATCAACTATTTACTAATAATCATAAACATTCATTAAAGTTTTTACAAAATTATATCATTACATCATATAACATTACTAATAAATAATAGCTTAGCATACTACCATTGCTAGTAGGCTATTATCAACCATGGATTGGCATATGATGCCTTAAATTATTATCGTTTCTCACTAATTGTCGACATTCTTAATTTTATCATCAGCCACTTGATTATGATATCTCTTTGTACTACTATAGTTTGCATAGGTAGCACACTTGAACCTATAGTCTACCTTCTACTGATATCCTAACCACCGTTACCAATCATTAATCATTAATGAGCCTACCCTTCATCACCCATTATCAATCAACAACATCTTGACCTGCCTCATCAGTGATCGAACAAATTTCATCAACCTCTTACCATTACCTGCAAATGATGGCCCCTAGTAAAAATCGTTCATTCTAAAATTTATTGGTAGCTTATTATTAATTATTAACATTTATTATGAAAGTTTTTATTTGATTGTTATACATCATTAGGCCTTAGTGTCCCATCCTACCACCACCGCCACCGGTTGAAACCAACTCTTGCCTCCATATGTCAATCCCCTCGACCCCCGCATGCCAGCCAGACATTGACATACCAACCCCAGTACCAGTTTGAAATCTTTACGTTAATAACCAATGGACGGTAATTTAGATTATTTTTTTATCACAAAATATTGTTAATTTAAGAATATTAATAATGAAAATATTACTGTTATTAATAGCCATAAATATTTTTATTTATCTTTTTTATTCAGCCTTGCAATATGATTTTTTTATGCATGCAATATGTACCCAATTAAGCAATTTTTTTTCTCACTTACTCTATATTTTTAGATATGTTCTTAGATCTGAATTGTTGTATAAATTAAAAAACTTTTCAATTTTCATTGGTTGGGTCAAACTTAAGTAGATATTCTGATCTCATATTTATTCGTTATGTTACGCAAGATTCAAGTTATTAGAGATAGAGATCGGACCCGCCTGAATTCAATCCAACTAAAGAAAATCAAGAGGCTCCATAATCTATATAACAATTTAAATCCAAAGATGTATCATTTTTAATAACAAATACTTTGGTCACAATAAATAAAAATTGATTTTGAATTTATTTTTGTCATTGTATAACATTTCCTATTGTTATAAATAATTTCATATTATTTAATGACCGTATCCTAAGTTTTTATATGTTTAAATCTTTTATATTTATTATTTAATATTTTGATTTTTTAACAAAATGAGCCTAATAACTATCTTATAATTTATTTTATTTTATAAGGAGGGTTGGCAATTGTAAAATATTAAGAAGTTATACTTATAAAAATATGATAGGAAAATTATATTTCAGATGGTTCGGATATAAAACCTAAGAAGAATATATCTCTTGTGGGATTATGAATTAATTGTAGTCAAATAACAGAAAGAGTAGAAGTGTAAAAACTTGTGCCTTGCTTGAATTTAGGAAAGCTTAAAGACAAAAATTAATGAGAAAAAACTATATAATAAAAGAAAATAAAAGAAAAAATATTTTTTTAATATGAATATTCTAATATATATTTTTATCAAAATTTTTTTATATATTTTTTGTAAAATTCAAATATAAAGAAATATTTTCCTTTATTTTTTTTCAAATCCAAACAAAATAATTTTAAAATTACTTATATTTTTAAAAAATAATACACTAAATTAATTAAAATGATAAAAATAAATTTATTGATTGAACTCCATGTAGCACGACATAAGGCCCTGTTTAGTTGAGATGATTTTTTTTATTTTTTATTTTTATTTTTATAGTTTTTTTTTATTTGTCAACTTTTTTTTTTTTTAAATTTTTCTTAAAAATGTATTTATTTATTTATAACAAAAACTCAAATATTTTAACAAGTTACTATTTATCAATAGTTGTTTAAAAAGTTTTAATCATTTAATATATTATAAAAATTATTAGTTCACAATTATTTGATAAATTTGTTCAATATATATCTTTATTTATAATAAACTAACTAATCAAACTTATTTAAAAATAATTTATTTTAAAATAAATGTCAATATATTTTATACATGTAATATTTATACTTAATATTTAACCATTAATTATTACTCAATTAAAAATATGAGTTTAATTTATTTGAGCTAAACTCAATAAACTGTTAAGTCAAATTTAAATTTAATTTTATTACCATAAAATTAATTACTCAAATCTAAATTTACTAATTATATAACTTTTATAGCCTCACCTAAATATTTAATAATCAATAAGTAAAAATACATATACTGATGACATATTATTTTTAATAATGGTGATCATTTAAATATTATTATTATCAAATAATTTAGATATTGATTAAAAGATAATGTTTTAATTGTTTATATTAATAATTAAGTTTTTAGATGTGTAATAATAATTTATATTAATTAAATAATTTTTATAAATTTATTAATTCAAATAAAAAATTAAAAATATAAATAAATTTGCATATAAACTGAATCAAAATTTTACTATCTATTAAATACACAATTTTATATTTCATAAACTTATAAAAAAATATTTTTATAATTACATATTTTTAAAATATTATTACATAAACGTAATTTTAAAAATTGTGAAAAACTTATGTTATAGTAAGTGAAAAAATCTGAAATTTGTTTTTTTTTTTTTTTGGATATTTTTTGAGTTTTTCAAGTTTTAATCTAAAATTAAAACACTGAAAAACTTTGCTTGTTGGTTTTCTAAATAAATAAATTTGAATATATTAAAATTTTTTTGAAAAACACCTCTAATTTTTTACTTATTGAACAACCTTAAGACTTTATTGTTGTAAATTATAATTACGAGGTATTTTTAGTAATTTCATTCATTTTAAATATAGATTATGCATGTGACATCATCTGGCTAGATCTTGCTTCGCGTACACCAATTTAGACGGTCAAATTACGTTTTCAGTGAAACCAATCATTCAAATTATTCATAATTTTTTAAATTTATAACATAAATGAATTTGAACGGTTGATTTTAACTGAATGGCGCAATTTGACCAATCGAATTCACAAAGTAGGATTTTGCTTCACCCATATATAAAATAGGATTTTCGGACTTGACATTATTCCATGCTTCTAAATCTCTTAGATTATGAATCCCTCTACAATCTTGTTCATTTTATTCTCCATTTTTATTTCTTTTTGCTATTTCCCAAATTTTAGTGACTAATTTTTTAAGATTTTACTAAGAAACATATTGAAGAAATCTTTAGTTTAAATTCAACTTGTGCAATAAAAATACTCTATGTTTTCAATGAGATCATTTAAAGTCCATTACTTTCCAATTGAATCCATAAATACCATGCAATCGGCGGCAACATTTCTTATGAAAAAGCATACATAACTTCCCATAATGGTTTTCCATTTAAAAATTGAAGATTAAAATTTAATTAATTTTAAAATATATATTTAATTTTAAAATTTTTAATTTAAATGAAGAAGTTTATAATATATTCTAATCATGAGTGTTTAAAATATTTATTTTTGCATAATGAATTAAATATGAAATAGTGTCATTTGATGAAATTATTAAAAAATTATAATTGTAAGATTCAATATCAATTATGAAAGATAAGTTGTAAATAATTGAAGTTGAAAGTTAGTGGGTGTAATGGCTCATATGGTGATTAAAAAATGGAGAAGTGCAAAATGAAGAAGTGCAATATCCAGTTGCACTTATAAGGTTCAAGAACAATGTTGTTGTATTTTTAAGTGTAACCGATAATTATTAAAATAATTGAGAAGCTCAAATAGAAAATTCATTTTCGATGAATATTGCTAGTGATTTGAATAATTAGTCACAGGTGAAATTTAATATTTTGGTGAATGAAGTTCTTCAATTTCTATATTATATTTGTGTGTGTCCAATGTTGTAGAATTGAATGAAGAGATTTTCAATGAATCTTATAAAGCTAATTATATCATTTATTTAGATATCAAAAAAATGTATCAAGATATAATGAATCTCTTTTAGTGGAGAAATATGAAGCAGAAGATAGTTACTATCGTGGGTAGATATATCTATTGTTAATAGATCAATACGAACATTGAGAATCAACAAGACTTTTACAACATTTGCCTATTTCTAATTGAAAGTAGAAATATATTATGGTGAACTTTCTGATTGGATTATCTAAAATAATGAAAAATCATGATTTTATTTAGGCAATCGTAAAACGATTGATAAAATTAACACAATTTATTCAGGTAGGAATTACCTTTTTAACATGCTATTTGACTCAACTCCACATTAATAAAGTCGTGAAATTGTATAAAGTTTCAGTATTGATTGTATCTTATCCAAATGTGAGATTAGTATTCAAAATTTAAGATAACTTACATAGAGAATTGATACGAAGTTAAAGTTTACTATGGCCTTTTATCCACAGATAAATGATCAATCATAAGAAATAATGTAAATTTTGAAAAATATGGTTAGAATTTTAATTTTGGAGATAAATAATAATTGGAACAATTATTTACTGTCAGTCGAGTTTATGAATAATATAGCTATCAATCAAGCTTTTGGATAGTTTAATTTTAGGCATTATATGAAATGAGATGTCAGCATTTGATAAATTAAAAGATGTTGTTGACTACAAATTTTTGAGTCTAAATATAATTCAAGAGATTTTAAATAAGATTAAATTGATTCGAGATGGCTTATTAGTCATTCAAGGCTAACAAATGAGTTAAGTTGGTCACAAAATGTTTGATTTGAATTTTAAAGTGAGTAATCATATATTTTTGATGGTGTATTTGAGAAAAAGTATTTCAAGATTTGGGTTAAATAAAAAGTTAAAACTAAGGTTTATCAAACTTTTGAAATTTTGCAACAAATTAATGATGTGGATTATTGATTAGCCTCAACTCCCAATTTGGCCGATTCTCATGATGTCTTCTATGTTTTGATAATGTATAGATATATTTTTTATCTTTCGTACATCATTAAATATGAACCGTTACAAATTAGCAAGGGCAGGTTGTATGTAAATGAATCGGTTTAGATTTTAGGAATGTGAGATTAAGTTTTATGTATCAAGGTAATTCACTTGGTTAAACTACTTTGGAGAAATCATTTGTTTGAAGAAAACAATTTGAGAATGTGATGACAATATTTGAGAAAATATTCACATCCGTTTCTTAATAAGGCTCGTAAAATTCAATGACGAAATTTTATAAGAATGTGGAAGTTATAATACGTGATCCCCATTAGTTTTTATGATGTTAGAATTACTATATTTTGGATAAATATTGATAATAATTACATTTTAGAATTAAAATTAAGTATTTGGGATATAAAAGTCAGCACATGATATATATTCATGCAGCACTCATGTATTATTTAGTGCTTCTAATAAAATGAGTTGTACTCGTGTGTGAGTTAACAAAATTCGTAGCACTCTTGCATACACGTGTTTGGTCTCTATGCTTGATTAGAGCCATTCGAAATTACTTCAATTGAAAAAAAATTCTCTTCACATTGACACAACAATACTTCTTAGACTTTTTATGGCTGACACACTTGTGCAAGTTTGTTTATATAAGAAATTCTATGATTTTTTTGAGACATTTCTACTAATATTATTAAAAGAAAAGAGAGAAAAAGAATATTAGAAAAGAAAGTATGTAAAGAAAGTTGAATTCAGAGTTATTTTATATTGAATTGGGTAAATCTTTGGTTTAATCCTTTTGGTTTACTATTAAAATTTTTGAATTTTGTTTTGATTAACATTTAAATACGTGTACATGTCAACATCTCTTGTCACTTTTAAATATTTATTATGTATATGTCTATTTTTTGAGTATCCATACGTTTTGAAGGTTTATTTTTATTTTTTAAATATAGGTCATAAAGTTATAAAATTTTTAATTATTTGATTTTGTATACTATTTTTATGTAAATATTAAACGAGAATTTAACTTTGTGAAATGGAATAAAGAATTTATTTTTTTTTAATTTTAAAAAAAGTATTATTTATTATGTAATGTAAAGTTTTTCAAAGTTAACTCAATAAAAACCATTACTAGAAAATTAAGGGATTACATTTAGATATATTTTAATATACTATGCACAAATTGAAGATCAATCTTATATCCATGACTGAGAAAAATGGTATTCAACTCTATTTATAGGGCCTAAATAGCAGTGTATTGGTTTTAAATTATTAAAAATATATTTAACCTGATCTTCAATTTTGTCCTTAATATTTATCGATGTGTAAGTTGTTAATCATTAGTTCTTAGGTTTTTACACACTTTTTTGACATTTTTTATAAGTTCTTTATATTTTTAGATATGTTTTTATATGTATTTGTGGGGCTTTGTATGTTTTCCTATGTTAGTACTTATCAGACATTTCATATATATTGTATTTTTAAACATGTTTATCAATAATTATATATTTTCATATTTAACTTGAATTTATTATCCTTTGCATATATTTTATTCATGTATATCTGTAACTTATATATATTTGTAAGTGAGACTCACTTTTACCATGTTTTAAAATCCCTTCTAGATTAGTAGGTTTGAATTATTATAAGATTGGATAGAAAATTATACAAGGAGAATAGTTAGAAGTTTTTATTTATATTTTAGGCTTATATTTTGGATATTATACTAGATTGAATTAATCTTTAGTAATTAAATTTCAACTTTTGTAGTTTGGTTTTGAGCCATTGTGCCATTATGAATTGATATATGATTTTTGCTATTCATATATTGGACGCAAAAATAGATATTTTTTCTTGTAGCATACTACAAATTCAACAAATAAAATGTTGGTTTAAATCAAATAGGAACAGTTTGGTCATTTCTACAACCATAATATTTATATTTTTGATTATCTTGTTTATGCTTGGTTTGAAGCATCTGATTTTAATATTGGTTTGACATTGATTGTAGTTAAGTTTTGTTTTTTAATATCATTAATATTACTTATTTATATTGGGATTATAATATACAATTTCTATGAGACATTTAATGATGCGAAAAAAAGGGGGGGCTTTACCATTTCTTACTACATAGATTGCTCGGACACTAGGAGTTGGTGATTGGTTTAAAACATTATACTCTGTTAGCAAATAAATGATACACGATATCGTTCCAGATATATTGTAAGGCATTTGTCGTGGGTGTTTTTGAGCAATCTTCATGAGATTTTGAGAAAATCATCGATCTACTCAAGAGCCTTGTTGATGAAGAGTTTGTGCATATCGTGAAAGCTCCTAATGAGATCTTATCTATATTTTTAGGTTGTAATTTAAAGAGTTTTGATGTATTGCCCATATGTGCAGTTGAGGTGTTGTTTTCAGCTAGAAGAATTCGATCAGTTGAGGTCTACTAGAAAATGTGAGAATGGTTTTGATGTCACAATGGGTTTACAAGTTTAATAAGTTCATTAGATAGTCATATGTTACACGTCAATCGGCTAAAGGTTAATGTACCTATTCCAACATTATATAAATCAACTCTTTACATGTAGTAGATTTTTAGTTTACGACTTATAATTTAGAGGACTTTCTTTGAACATGTTATCTATAAATTTTTTATTTGTCATCATATTGTGTGTTCCCTATAATTTATATCTATGATTGCAAATGGTGATGATATATCTCTAAATATCTAAATTTGTTTTTTTTTTCTTTTTTTGTGTCAAAGTTGTGCTTTTAAATTTATCTTTCAATGTAGAAACACCTATTCATCATTGTTTCCTTACATACATTCATTTCTTTCTTTACCATGTTGCTCTCGAAGCAACCTTGAAATGTTATATTATCAGAACGCCAGCATTTGGTATTTATACTATGTTCTGTAATATGATTTTCAATCATGTATAAGGATTCTACCTATTCGACTTATGTGAATTACCCGCTTAGCTATTGTCAATATTGTGCAACAAGCTTGAAGCTATTGTCGACCTTGTGACTAAGCCCATCTCGAGCGCACATTAAATTTAAGCTGTTGCCTTCCCCAAGCTGCCAAAAAAGCATTTGCATGTGCCCACATTTTACCAAGTTCAAGCAATAATCACACATCAACACATATGTCAAGTGAAATTGGCAAAGCCGATTTATATAAATACAAATATAACATATATGCATATATACATGCACAAGTATATAAGAGGCACATTAAAGTAACCTATTCCAATAAAATCATCTTCCCTCATCATTGAAGAGGCTAAATTGCCCATTATATACGAGCCAAGATATATATATATATATATATCTAATAAAATGTAATACAATTTAAAATAATAAATATATATTTTTATAATGATATAACCACTAATTGCAATGACTTAACAATAAGTAGTGATATAATTGTTTATAATAAAAATTTAACACTTATCTATTAAATAATAAACGAGGAGTTGATAAAAAGGATCACGATTAAGATAGTTGACCAAGTAATAAAGTAGCCTCCTATGGTGTTCTATCTATACCTTGGGCCACCCCTTACAATTGAATGATGAAGATGAGCTATAATTTTATTTTTTACACAAAATTTGAATATAATTGTCATTTCTACTCAAAATCAGACCACCATTAGCAATTAATAATTACTTAGTTTATTGTTGTTTGATGGTAAATTAGATGGATATTACAACTAAAGTTGATAAATATAAGATTTTTTTATGCTAATTTAATAACAAGTTCTTTCAGTCAGGAGAAAATGATACAATCCAAGTTGATGAATATTATTTTTATAATAGCTTGACCATTAATTGTGTTGATATAATAACCAACGACGATATTTGTATTAAATATTTAAATTAATTATTAGAGTCAAAGGATGAAGCTACAATCAAAGTGGCGGACCAAATAAAAAAGAAGCCTCCTAAGGTGTCTTATCCTCACTTGGGCCACCCCATTGGCCAATTCTAGAAGGTGGGATGAAGGAGAGTAATTAAGTGTCATTTAGTAAGGATCGATGAGGAAGAAAGAATGCTTAGCGTAAAGGTTAGTCATGATAGGATTTATTTTAAATTTTATTATTATTTAGTAATTTAGAGTTTTTAGTGGGATTATAATTTCAAATTTAATAAATTTTAATTATTTTGAGTATTTTTCTCGTATTAAAATTTGTCCAAAAAATCTCCTTGCCCCATTTGTGTAGTATCAAAATGTTGTACAAAATTTAGTGAAATGATAAAAGAAAGTCTATAAGATGTATCTTAACAAGTGATATTTATAATTTGTTTGGTTATATAAAAATCTAATGAAAGAAAAAATATGGAGGAGAATATTTGTTGTAGAATAAACATTATAACATATATATATAAATATAATTAAAAAATTACTCATATTTTTCATGTGATTACATATTTTATTATTTTCAATATATATATATATATTTATTTATTTTTTGACAACTAAACAAGAGTGTATTTAATATATCATCTGATTTTCTATCATTATCCAGATAAATAAGAGATAAAAATTTTTTATCTTTTATGTATTTCCTTGTTTATTTTATTTTAATTTTCTCATAATATCAATATTTTATTATTAGTATGGGTTGTGTATTTAGTTTAGTAGAATTAATTGTATATTTTAGGGTATTAGAGCATTTGATAAAGACTTTATGTGTTTGGATTTAAGAAGGCGAGTGCCAAACCGGTGCTACATTTTTTTAAATAAAAAAGCAGGATAAATTGATTTTAATCTTAATTAATTATTTAAAATAGATAATTATTTACATAATTTTAAAGATTAAAAGTTAATTAATATCTATTATATAAAGTATTTTTTTAATTTATAATATAACTGAGTAGGATATATATATTTTTTAATTTATAAAATTAATAATTAAAAAAATATAAGAATCAAACTCATATTAAACAAGACACAAATGCAAGTTAAACTGAATTTATATGTATTAAATAATAACCTTACTACCCTTGTGTTTTTAATATAAAAAATTATAGCCAGTAAATCTGGGGTACAGACAGCTGCGACATCCGTGTGATTCTAATGGAAGGTTATTCAGCCGTGGATCTATACTAGATCAACGTCCAAGACCAACAGATACAGTGAGACACGGATTGAAGCTTTTAGCCGTCGGATTAAATCAAAAATAATTGACACCTGCAAATCCCGCCCAAACTTTCCCTGAAATCTCTCCAGTATATATGAACCCCATTCCACTCAACTTTTAGTCCCATCAAATCGATCGTCAGAACTACCAAATTCCGATTCCGTATATAATCGAAGCAGGTTGTAGCTGAAGAAATCTCTGTTAACAATGTCGGGCCGTGGAAAGGGTGGCAAGGGATTGGGTAAGGGAGGGGCGAAGCGACACCGTAAGGTGCTCAGAGATAACATTCAGGGAATCACGAAGCCGGCGATTCGGAGATTGGCGAGAAGAGGTGGAGTGAAGAGGATTAGCGGCCTGATCTACGAAGAGACGCGAGGAGTTCTGAAGATTTTCCTGGAGAATGTGATTCGTGACTCTGTGACCTATACGGAGCACGCAAGGAGGAAGACTGTCACTGCTATGGATGTTGTTTATGCTCTCAAGAGGCAGGGTAGGACTCTCTACGGCTTCGGCGGTTAGAGATTTTTAGGGTTTGCGATGTGGCCTGTGCGCCTTTTCATGTCTTCCCTTTATATTTAAATTATGCGGTTCAGAAGATTTGGTTCCGTGGGGGTAGTTCAGCTGCTTCTGTTGTATTACACTTGATATACTTTCAATGTTAGGCAATCTATTTTATCCATCACTTTGTCTCATCAAGGCGGAATATGCCTTCCTCTCTGCCTCTCACGTCCTTCGCCAGTGTTGTATTTCTGCATAATGGATCTAATGTTGTTAGCTTTTTCTGGTAAGACTAAACAACTATATAGAGGAATATCAATGTCTTGCGATTGATATGAGTGGCTGTTTTATTTCCAACGAATGCTTCTATTATTTTCATGGCAAATTTATATTTTATAGCATCACTTACACAGCATCTTGGAATAATTAAATCTTTAATTTGTGTCCACATATCCTTCTGATTGTATTTATTGCCAGACATTAATGTAACTTTTCATTGTTATCACATAAGAAGGCTGAGGTTTATATTGTGATGTTGGTTCTATATCTTCTATAATAGATATTTGATGGGTCTGGTAATAGTTGGGCTGGCCCAGCTTGTGGCCCACAGGGAAAATCACACGGCTTAGGAGAAGTTTTGTGCAGCCCGAGGTCCAGTTGGGTTGGGCTGGATTAGCACAGCAAACTTAGTTCTAGCATGGGCTTGTAGTGTAGCTTAGCCACTCCAGCTTAACAAATGTTTTTAAGATGTCTAAGATTTCACATCACCCAGGCAGTAGGTGCAATTTTATAAATTGCACCATGAAGGTAGTTATCATAGCAAACTCCTGTGAGTTTCAGAGGGCTCAACAAAATATGCAATTGTTACTAGTCACTCTCCTATGAGTGCAGGTTTGCCTTTCATACAGGGAGCCCTCCCTTTAGTAAGCTAGCCAACTGTTCAAGGAGTCTTTTGTCTAGGAAGTCCTCTATTTAGGAGTCATACTGTCCATCTAGAAGACCCTCTATTTAGGAGTTATGCATTCTATTTGGGAGCCATGCTCTTCATCTAGGAGGTTTACTATTCATGTGCCATGTCTTCCTTTCAGGAGGCCCACCATCCAGGTGTTATATTTTCCATCCAAAAGGCCCTTTGTTCAAGTGCTAAGTTGTTTATCTAGGAAGCCTTCCATCCTGGAGTTATACCATCCATTCAGGAGACTCTTTGTCTAGGCGTCATACCCTCTATTTGGGAGGTCCTTCATCTAGGCACCAAACCCTTCATCTAGGAGGCCTTCCATTCAAGCAGCATGTCCTCCATTCCGGCACAATGCCCTCCATCTAGAAGGCCTTCCATTAAGGCATGATGTCTTCCATCCAAGAAGTCCTCTTTCTAGGTGCAATGTCCTCCATCTAGGAGGTCTTCCATCCAAGAGGTCTATCATTTAGGTGTTATGCTGTCCATTTAGCATGCCCTCTGTCTAGGCATTAAGTTGTCCATCCGAAGGCCCTCTATCCAGGAGCTATATTCTCTATCTAGGAGGCCCTCCATCCGAGAGATCCTCTGTCCGCATCATGCGTTCTATTTGGGAGGCCCTTTGTCCCGGCGGCCTTCCATCCAGGAGGCCTTCTCTCCCAGCACCATGCATTGGTATTCCATCCAAGGCCCTCTATTTAGGAGTCATACTGTCCATCTAGAAGACCCTCTATTTAGGAGTTATGCATTCTATTTGGGAGCCATGCTCTTCATCTAGGAGGTTTACTATTCATGTGCCATGTCTTCCTTTCAGGAGGCCCACCATCCAGGTGTTATATTTTCCATCCAAAAGGCCCTTTGTTCAAGTGCTAAGTTGTTTATCTAGGAAGCCTTCCATCCTGGAGTTATACCATCCATTCAGGAGACTCTTTGTCTAGGCGTCATACCCTCTATTTGGGAGGTCCTTCATCTAGGCACCAAACCCTTCATCTAGGAGGCCTTCCATTCAAGCAGCATGTCCTCCATTCCGGCACAATGCCCTCCATCTAGAAGGCCTTCCATTAAGGCATGATGTCTTCCATCCAAGAAGTCCTCTTTCTAGGTGCAATGTCCTCCATCTAGGAGGTCTTCCATCCAAGAGGTCTATCATTTAGGTGTTATGCTGTCCATTTAGCATGCCCTCTGTCTAGGCATTAAGTTGTCCATCCGAAGGCCCTCTATCCAGGAGCTATATTCTCTATCTAGGAGGCCCTCCATCTGAGAGATCCTCTGTCCAGGCATCATGCGTTCTATTTGGGAGGCCCTTTGTCCCGGCGGCCTTCCATCCAGGAGGCCTTCTCTCCCAGCACCATGCCCTCTATTTAGGAGGTCCTCTATCAAGGCGCTATGCCTTCTATCCAGGAGGTCTACCATCTAGATGCCATACCTTCTATTTAGGAGGCCTACCATCTAGGCGCCATATCCTTCATTTAGTAGGCCCTCCATCCAAGTGTTATGCCATCTATCCAGGAAATCTACCATTTAGTCATCGTGTCCTCCCTCCATAAGGCCCACCATTCAAGTGCCATATCCTCCATCCAACAGGCTCTCTGTCTAGGAGGCCTACGAAGAGTAGGCATCCTGCTCTCCATCCAGGCGTCCCGTTCTCCATCCAGGAGTCATGTCTTCCATCCAGAAGGCTCGCTTTACATCCAAGTGGCTCACTCTCCACCCAAGAGCTTAGTCTCCCATCTCATAAGTTGCCCCTTAGCTAGGCGCGCCTTTAAGCTGTCCCCTAGTTAGGTGCACCTCATAAGTTGCCTCTTGATCAGGCACATCCTTGGAGTTGAGTCTTCCATCTCATAATTTGCCCCTTAATTGGGTGCAACTCATAAGTTATCCTTCAACCGGGCACACCTTATAAGCCGCCCCATGACCGGATGCACCCTCCGAGCTCAATCTTTCATATCATAAGCTGCCCCTCAACTGGACGCAACTCTTAGTCGCCCCAGTCAAGTGCATCTCTAAGTCGACCCTTTGTCGGGCGCATCTCTGAACCGTCCCTAGTCAGGCGCACTTACCTTACACTCAATCCCCAGAAAACATGTATCCACGCATATTTTTCATATCATCGTATTTTTCTATCTATTGAGAAAGATTTTTACTTTGAGCGTCGGAGAATAAATTAGAAAGTGAGTATCGTAAATTATCTGATTTCTTATTTGTTCGTTGTGTTGCGTAGGATTCAGGTTATTAGAGATAGAGATTGGACCCATCTCAGTTCGATCCGACGTTGAAGATCAGGTGACTATTTAATTCGTACAATAATTTGAATTCAAGAACACATCAATATTGTATGGGTATAATCTTGAAATGAAAGGAAAGATAAAGGAAGTAATTTTATAGCTAATGCTAGCTGTAGGTGAAGCCTCTCGCCTTTGGAATGAGCTTTGTAAGGCTCTTTACTATTGCTAAGGAACGTTGGAAGGTTTGCTTAGCTTTTTTTTAAGGCTCCATTGGATCTTCCCAAGCTTCCAATTTGTATTAAAAACCGCTTGTGGTTTAAACTACTATTTTCATGGATTAGGTGGCAGATGTTTGCTTGTCTTGATTCTGCCGTCTGTCTTGAAATAGAGAATTAAAATCAGATTAAGGAGATTTCCCTCTGTAGCTTACGTTGCTATCACCTTTTTCCCTTGACTTGCTTATGGGTTGTTTTGCTTCCTTTACATCCACTAGGTAATTGGTATTTCGATAACTTCCATTGTCACTGTGACATTCGGCTTGTCCTCTTTACCAATGCAATATTTAGCACACACCTTACTCTAATCCAAATTACACCTTTCAAAAAGATTTTATCGATAAACCGCTCCCCAAAGATTGGCCATGTGATCATGGCAAACTAACACGTAGTATTCTTTCTAAAATTATATTCCATTCAGTGTTAGAAATCCTCAAACTGCTTCATAGTCAAGTAGTCTCCGAGGCTATTCATTGTTTTGTTTTTAAACCCTTCCAGTGATCCCCTTATTTCATCGTTGTATTTCTCGATCTTCCTCACTACCCAAAGAAACATGTGCCCATGAGCTTCCAGACCCATCACTATTTCAGTTTGCTGGGCCAAAATATAGATAGACAACTGTATTTGGCTTTCTGGCGTCCAACTGAACAGTCCACGTAATCGTTCAATTGAACAGATTATTCACTGCCCTTTCGGATTTATCTTCATTGTCTGTGCTGTTGAAACTGGACTAACGTTCCATGCCTTCCTCCCCATCACCTTCCTGCAATGGTCTTTATAGGCCGCTTCAAACCCATACAGCTATTCACAGTTATGCCAAAACTTTTTTGAATTACTCAAAATGCTGATCCCGTAGTTTGGTAATATCTTTTTCTGCCCCAAAGTTTATTTGATCATCCCATTACAGTCTCACCACCTTGACTTGGTCCTGAAGGCCAGTCATTATAAACTCATTTGATTCTGGTTCTGTACTGTTTAAGGCTTGCTGTGCCTTAAGTTGTTAGGGAAGAATTCATACCCGTGGAACACTAGCCTTGGAATCCAAACTTTAGCAAGGCAGTGGCACAGGGAAAGAATACATTAGCAACAGGGCAATTGGATTGGCATTCTTCTAGACGTGTTCAACTGGTTGGTTACGTAGGATGATTGCCTTGTAGAACTTTCAAACCATGTCTGCTTGACTGACTACATGTATGTTGCCATATCCCTCCAGTAGACAAACCTCTGCCGAAGGGAATTTGATTTGACCTATTCTGATATCAATTCCGTGCTCTCTGTCTTCTTCCGTTGCTTTAAAGAACATAGTTGCATGGCTGGGAGTGGCATTTATGGTTGCCTTGATTCCGTGTCTGGAAATTAGTTGAGCTATGTCTATTACTTGATCATGTGGTCATGACTCATTAGTGGGAAGAAAATTATCTGAAGATTGAGTGGATACATGAGCATTTTCACAGAGGTGGATCAAAAAGCTGAAATAGAAGGTCAATGCCAAAGGATTTAAGAGCAGTTGAGGCCAAAGGCCCTTATGTTGAAGGGCAATACAAGTATACATACTTCCAAAAGGGTACTAAGATCTTGGAAATTTGGCTGATTAGATCTGTTCCATCTGCTGCTGTTACCATGTGATGCTTTATTTCTTATAATGCCCAACTTGCATACTAGTGTTTGGTTTACACCCTTGAGTTAGTAGAGGAATCAATCTTAGTTTGCTTAGCTAATATACTTATCTGGAGTCATTGTTTCTGTTCTCTCATCTAATTTTGAACTTACAGTGATTTTGCAAGGAAGATCCATAAAGGTCAGAAAGTTTCAATTGTCTGCTCTCATGGTGGTTCATGTTGGTTCTCAGATCTCATGTTGCTGAATTCTGTATATGCTGTGGTGCAGAATTAGGTTAGTAAATGGTCTGTGTTTTGATGCGGTGATCAATAAAATGAGCAAACAGCATCTCAAGCAGTGGTTTATTAACGCTAGAGCAAGTATTCACCTTTTCTTATTGCTACCTGCCTTGAGCCTCATAGTTTGATTTATAGTGTCTTAATGAAGAGCTTTTCTTGTAGTTGGTGCCGAATGCTTTTTCGCACCACACTGGCATGCTGAATGCCTGGTTCAGTGCCAAATGCCAACTCTGCATTCACAACACATCCATGCGCGCACCTCACTGATTTCAATCCGATGATGGAAATGCGGGGCAAGAATGTCATCCAGTGAATCTGAAATCAGTTTCATGTTGATATTAGGTACTTCTTTATGCCAAAATCTGAATGTTGGATCCTTACAATGTTGACAACCGATTTGTAGGTCTCTCTTTATGGTGCATCATTAGTCACTTGCATTATTATTATTGTTCTTATTATTAGTTTTAAAAACTCTGATTTTTTCTTCTCACTTATGAATTGTTTTGTATGTGCAAAATAGTCTTGTTTCACAGGTATCCATATATGATATGGCATTATAAAAGACTTCGATTTGATCTTGACCTTTTTGATATGATTTTGTAAGAAACTACTTATCAATATGGAATCGATTTACATAAAATTCTTAAGGGTTGTCCATGCATACGGGCGCATTTTCCTGTAATGAGAAAGGGGTAGCCCAAATGAGTAGCCAACAATGCCTCCAAATTACTTTAGTGTCTTTTACTACTGGCTCATACAAGAATTATCCCACATTATAGTTTAGTAATTATAAACATACAAGTTATAATTGGGGGACTTCTTTTTTAATTGGACTGTGTTTTCATGGAAAGAGGGGTATTGCTGCATCTGCACACAACCACCTTTAAGTTTTACCGGATAGATTAGCGTGCCCAAGTCCTTCTATGGGTTTTCTTTGTGGACCATTGAATGGTAACGGTGGAATTAGGTGTGCCATTTGTTTAAGTTGTCATATATCTATCAAGCGAAGAATATGATGGTTAAGACATTAGAATTTGGATGCTAAATCTCTTCATGTTGTTTACAACCCTTCCATAGATGTCAAGCATTCCGAGTTTGAAATTTGCGGACTAGTTTTATATTTAACTATGAAAAGCACCATTTTGTTGCTATATAGTGACAAACTTGATGAAAAATAGTACTCATATAACCTATATTTACATTTTTAGGATTATTATTTTTATCTATAAAGAGAAAGGGATAATTTTTTTTTTAGTTTTTTCTTTTTTTTTAAAAAAAAATTTATTTATATACATACATATATATATAAGAGCTATATAAATATTATAAAAAAATGTACAAATAGAGAGGCACTGAGGGTTTGTTCTACCTAACGATGGGGTTTATTCTACCTAACGATGGCCCAATACAAATTCTATCTTGGAGTAGCTATTTGTGGGTGAACATGGCTATAAGAAATGGAGATATCTACATCATCCATCCAAATTACAGAAGCCTCTCAAAAGCCACTCTACTTATACAGTTTTTTTAAAAAAAATTATATAATACTTTTTTCTCATTCACAAAAGGCTATCACATGATGGAATATGCATTTGTTTAGGTAGTGTTTACCCCCAATATTATAATTAGTCTTTTTGAAATTTGAAGTTCTAAATTTAATATACACTATAATTCTAAATTCGAATAAGAGAGATGAGAGAGTAGGTTTTTAATATTTTTAATCTAAATTATGCATATCATGAGTTAAAATAAATGAAATTTATACTTTGGCTTATGACGCTTAAATCAACAAAAACTTCTAACAAGTCAAATAGGAAGAGAAAAGAAGAGGACCGGAAGATAAGGTTTTGAGTATACTTTGTGGAGAGGGGTATTTTGGAGGATAAATTTTGAATCTCTTTTGTATATGTTAAGTACAATAAAATTTATATTAAATCATAAATATCATAAAGATTAGTAAGTGATCAGATATTCTAAAATTTAGATATATTGTTAAAAAATTTTATACTTATAGAGATATAATATTAAGCGTTTAAATAAATTTAAACCAATTTTTATAAAACTTGATAGTAACTCTTTTGAAAATAAGTAATAACAGTTTTTCTTAAAAAAAAAGTATCACATCTAATAATTTAAATGTGGGAGTTACTAAATTGTCTTAGTCATTTGTTTAAAGTGGACTGTCATTATGCATATTTGTGATTATGAATTATAGTAAACAGTTGGTTATTTTTAGATCATATAAAGATCTTAAATATATATTTTTAATAAGTCATTATTTAAAATATATTAAATTTTGACTATATATAGAGAGTAGATTATTTAGTTAAATAATTAGGCTTTCATTAACTTACCACTTTAAATTGACCTTTACCGTTTTATTATTTTAATGACTGGATTCTTATTTGGAAATTGTTTTATCAATTCAATTGCCGGGTTGATTAAATTATGATCACTTAATTTATAATTAAAACTTATTTATTAGATTTTTTTTTTCGGATTATTTGTGCATGTACTGTGTTACACTTAAGACAGCTTAGAATTCCATTTTATCTACTGCTCGAATTGACGGTCAGAGATTTCCTTGATTTTTCATCGGACGTAATAGGATAAAATTGATACTTTTTGGGTGAGAGACAATGGGGGCCGTTGATATTTATGACTCGGTGCAAATGGATGTGAATAAGACATTGCCGTACCTGCCACACCTTTGCGGAGGTACACTGGTATGTCATTCGGTTCCCGTCACCGACACCCCTCCCTCCTCTCACCGTCCGCCGTACCACATCGTCTGCGCTTTTGTCACGTGAACCACGTGACTGAAAGAGAGAGAGAGCAGCAAATGCTTTCCCTTGGAATCCGCCGACATCCTGCAACTCTGCGTGCGCGGTCGGGAGAGAGGACTCTTTCTCGTAAAAAAATAAAAAAATTAATTAATTTATTTTTAAATAAATAATTATAATTTAATTATTTTAAAAAAATAAAAATAAATTAAAATTAATTATTAAAATTAATTAATTATTTAAAAATATACCGTTTAAATTTATAGGTTAATATATTTTACTTTTTTTAATAGAAAATTTTTTTTTTATGCTTGTTTGACTTTTTAGTTATAATTTTGTTTGAGAATATATTATTTTAAAGGATTTGATTTTTGATAAAAAAAAAAGAAATATATACCTAGTTAAAATAATAATTCTTTTTAAACCTTATAAAATGAATTGATAACTATATTATAGCGGGTTCATTTTTAGTCTCAAAGATTATACTATTTTAATTTATGTAAAATCTGAGAATCATAAAAATAAGTCATTTTTGATCATATTGACAAATTTTAGACTTAAAAATTATCATAAAATATAAGTAAATAACATTAGTTCACGTTATCTTAACAATAAATTCTCAATTATTTTATCTTTGAAATTCAAATCCCGACACCTCCTTTATTTTTCAACCCCTTTACTATACTTTCTAACACCCAATTTAATTCTATAGACATATCGTGTCATCGTGGTCCAATGCCCAACATCCAACGTGAATTAGTACTCTCCACGCTCACTTGCTTTGATTGAAGTACAAAATTCAGCAGGATTTGTCTAAAAATTATATGTCTATAGTAAAAGATACACCTTGTTAAAGTAATTTCAATAATATTTGAATTTATTTAAATTTATATTTAATGATGAAGTGTACGGATATCATAGGTTTGCTAAAACCCTATTGTTTAAATATGTTATGTCATTTTAAACTACATTTAGGCCTTTTATTTTGGATTTATGACAAAATTTGATATTCTAATTGGTGAAAAATACAATACGAGAAGATGGGTTACATAATTTAATCAAGTTATTGATTTAAATGAGGCAGTATTGGGGCAAAAAACTCATTAAATTATATACTTACATTGGTAAATTTAAAAACTTTAATATATATATCATAACTATGTATAATAAAAATTTATTTTCTTAATCTTTATAGAAAAAAGAAAGGATTTGGAAATCGATCAGGTGATTCAACTTGGGTATATATATATATGTAAGTAAGTGAAACTAAACTTAAGCAAGGGGAAGAAGAAAAAAAAGAAAATTAATGTAATATTTAAGGTAAATAACCACAAAAATTAAACCTAATCATCAGTTCGTGATGATTACGATGATGATTTTGCTGCCGCAGAGCTCCCGTCTGTACAAAACTCAGAGCAATCGGGCTCCATCTTCTCCAACTCAAAATGTGCCAATGAGTCCGTCGTCTCGACCAAATTGTCCTTGCACAAGAACTCATCGCTGCAAATCCTCTCAACTTCCCTCGCAAAATCGTGCACGAACACATGGGTCTTCTCGCCGCCGTGGCCAGTTTTGCTCCTCGCTAGCACGGCGGCGGTGAATATCGCCGACATCCGCCCCGGCATCTTCGGAGAGTAGCCACGCGGCCCATCCACCAAAATCAAGTCCCAGGGAATCATATAGAGGTGGTTGGGCAAGTCGTTAATGCCCAGCTTGCAATCGGAGAACAGGAGATTCTGCACAGGCCGGCATTCGTTTCTTCGCTGCTCTTTGACGGAATCGATCAACTCCATGAATTTGCTGACCTCGGTAGTGTACTGGACGTCGTAGGCTTCGAAGTCTGAGTACGACTTCTCGTACTTTGATATCAAGTACTCGTTCTCGTCGAGGAACACCGTCCGGCCACCGTGGTTCAGTGCCTTCCAGAGCAGCGTCTCGTGGGTCAGGCCGAATACCAGGAAGTTACACGGGGCGGAGCAGGCTCGGAGTGCGGCAGCGATCTTCTCCATCTCTCCGGAGGTCATGCGGTCTGTGGCGTTCGCGGTGGCGGCGTAGTGCAGGAGCGCGTCGGATACCAGCTTGGAGACGCGGGTCGCGGATGTATCTGTCGGTGCGGCGGTGGACGGGTAGTTTTTGGTGTTGATTAGGGCGACGAGGAAAGCGAAGGTGAAGAGAGAAAGGAAGAGGAGAAGGCGTAACCGGGGCTGCGTGGCTGATTGCTTATGAACCGAAGGGTGAAGAACAATCAGCTTTGTGCTGCTGCCCTTCATCATGCTCCCTGACAGACGATTACAGAATTCCCAGATAATCTCTCCGCCTCCTCTCTCCCTCTCGGTCTGTCTCTCTGGTTTTGCTATCGGTTTCCGTTGATCGAGGAGTGAGAGAGACAGAGAAAGTGGAGGAGGAATCGCGCAGCAGATTTTGGGGAAGAAAGTAAATCCCAACGAAGCAAAATTATTGAAAATGCGAGGGTGGGATTTAGATGCGATTGTCCTTTTTCCATCGGAACGGAGACCCTTCGCTTGAATGGGGGCGCTCCATTTCCTCTCTTGACAGGGTCTTCCAGTGGAACGGGTCTCAAATATAACGAATTTATATCAAAATCATAAATATTTTGGAATAATTTTATGATATTTTTAAAAATAATATTTTATATAGTATAGATATCAAATTATCTAATTTTATATGAGGGTGTTGACAATACTTTTTTTTTTTTTGTTTTTTTGGTAAGTAGGTGTTGACAATAAGCTGATCAAAATTTGTTACCCCAACGCTCCTTGTCAAAAAATTAATAGTGTAGCTATAATATTATTTAATTACTAATGAGATATATGATTTAGTAAGTGGTGATGCGTCATTAATTTAAATTTTAAATAAATTCAGGTTGAGTGATTCGTGTGAATTCGACTCCATTCACTGAGTCTGTATCCTACACACCACTATAATAAACGAGAGGTTAGGTGACAGTAGAATATTATTTCACTGTAAATACTTCGACGCTCAAGTTAATAGATAACCTTCTAATTAAGAAGGTAAAAGAAATTAATGGAATGAGAATATTGAAAAAGTATTTGGGACGATGGCCTGCTCTCATTGAGAGAGGCTTTTACAGGTTTGTGAGGAGCGCCGACCCTTAACATAGTGTTCGCTGGAAATGTGGTGACAAAGAGCGAATTGTTCACAGAAAATGTGAGAGCTTTGCAGTAGAGAGACAGAGCTTGAGGATGAATGCGGTTGTATGTAAATATTAAGAGCGTTTTTTTCTAAGATTGAATGCTTACATCGGAGTGAGAATTTCATAGATTTTTATAAGTGAATTTATTTTATAAGTTTATTAAATAATTTATCAATTAATAATTTTAATCATATATTAAATGATTAAAAATTTACAAACAACCATTAATACATATCAGTTTGTTAAAGTATCACGTTTCTAACAAAAGCAGGTAAATACGCTTTTCATGAAAACTTAACAAACAAAAAAAAAGTGAAAAAGAAAAAAAAATAAACAATAAAAAATATAATTTATTTTTCAAGTTAAATACAGCCTTAGTCTTTCTAGTAAGTGGTTACGCTATGAAAGGAGAGGCGCTCTATCGCATTGAACTGCTCCAGTGGTCCTCGAATGAAAAATCCAAGGGCAACCAATATATATATTTAAAAAAATAAAAAATAAAAATAATTATATATTTTTTTGTCATTGTTTATTTTATATTATGAGTATATAATATTTAAGTATTATAAAAATAATAAATATAATTATTTATATATTTTTTTGATGGATACATAAAAAATGGGCTGGCCCCACAAAAGTCAAAGGCCCAAGACGATGGTCAACACTCTAACGGCCCAATTGAAAAATGGGTCTAAGAGCTGAAAAGCTCAGGGCGGTCAACGTTGGCGTTGACCGTCGGGCGACTAACTCTCAAACAGACGGTCAACGTGAGTTGACCGTCTGCCTTACGCGCATTGGACCCAAATAGGCTCTTTTACAGTAATGGGCCTGGCTCACTTAGGCTCATGGCCCATCTGGCGACTGACGACGGATATCCTTTTGAGGGCGGCCGACACGCACGCAGACGGTCAACTCGAGCGTTGACCGCCCGCGTTTTGCACGTTGGGCCTTAAGAAGCCTTTCAACAGTAACGACCCTGACCCGTTTAGGCTCACCAATCATTAAAAAGCCAACAACGGTTCTCCAAGGATATTCCACGATCTCAGCAGGTACCAAAAGGGACACTGACAATATTGGCACCCTTCAAAGAAGGAAAGCGTCGGATCTTCCCAATTTCTTGCCAGCCAAGGCACTCTAACGGTAATATGCTGAGGAGGAAAGAAACCAACTTGAAAAGTTGTTGGCCACCTCACAAGGAAACAATCTAGACCAACATGGCAATTGGTATCAACTCCAGAGGACAAGTCAGCCAGCAAATCAGTAAGGCGATCACTCTTTTCAAAGAAGGAGGATCGCCCTCTCAGCTACAAAAGAAGGCCATTAATCATCATTCAATGCATGCTTTCATTGACACTTTCTTCCATACTTTCTATCGCACATGCTTTCTTCCATACTTTCGACCACCTACGCTTTCTTGAAGGCATCCAGTTGCATACGTTTCCTAGGATGATCGGGTGCCCACAGAAGTCTGCCTTCTCTACCACCTTCATCCTCCTAAAAATCCTAAGGTAACAAGCGAGCCCTCACGGTCGTTTACTGCCTTTCCACCTTTCAGATTTAAAAAGACATCACGTCTCTCTTACATCTAGATCAAACACTTAAACTCTCACTCTCTATTTTCAATTTCTTCCTTTTGAAGACTGTTTTACTGACTTGAGCGTCGGAATGTTTTTGGTGGGACAATTTTTCACCGAACACGCTGACCTCGTGTTCTGTTTAGTGGTGTGCAGGATCCAACTCTAGGAACAGAGTCGGAATCAAAACAGAAAAATCGTCCGAATCTGTTCAAAATTCGGATCTAGGGACGCATTATTTTTTAATTTTTTAAATATAAAATATAGGCTCTGAAATCCTCAGATTCACGGCCGTCGTGTGATAGATGAGGGCTTAATTTAGCACTCCCCATCCATTAAATCATTTATGCTAAGAGTCTTAAATTTTTAAAGAAATAAAAAATCTAAATTCAAATATATCATTTATATTTTATTTTAAATGATTATTTTGTAAAATTATCACAATTATTTGTATTACAATTTCAATCTTATAGGGAGTTACCAAGGCGGCCACCGTCACCACAGCAGGGCCGGCACTCCAACACAGCTACCGCACCACCGATCTTAGGGCGCTTGTTATAAAAGAAGAAAAAATATATATATTTAAAGTTTATACATTATTATTATAATATCAAAAAGATAAACTAATTATAACTATTAAGTATGTGTTAATCACGCACCTTAATTAAAAATAATAACAATATAAAAAAATAAATAAATTTTCATATTGCATTCGTTAGAGCGTAAATGATTAATGGGGCATGCATTTTATAAATCGCTCGTTATTGAAGAAGACAAGAGACAGCATAATTGACTATTAAAGTTGAGTGGACCAACTTTGATTTATTGGATTTTTTATTTGCCAAATCTATTTTTTATTTTTAGATTTATTAAACATTTTTAAAAATAAAAAAAATAACATCCAAATTAAATATTATGTTATCCATCGTGAGGAGCGACTTTTGCTAAAGTTCATAAGGCCACATTTATTTTATTTATTTAATTATTTTATCAAATAAGAGAAGCTTTCTCGAAAGCCAAAGCGTTATATATGTGAGTTATTCTTCAAAAAAGCATTCATGATGGTTTTGAATTCAGCCTGACAGGATGTCTCAATTATTGCAAGAATGATGCAAAAGTACGTGCTTTGATTTTATTTAATCATGAATTTCTATTTTTTTTTTGAAAATATTAAAACAAAAAAGGAGGGAGAGTAAACGGGGATATAAATTAAATCCCACTCTTCAAAAATTTTTTTTTTTTAGATTTTGTATATAAGCAAATTTTGTAATTTCTAAATCAAAATTGGCAAAAAGCTAATTATAAAATTATACTTTGTTAGATACAATATAAATAGAGTCAGACTAATTTATTAGTCTAATAAGCTCGTGATTGATAAGTTTAGGATAGTGTGAAATGGGTAAGCAACTTTATCAATGATAATGACGAAATATTATTGTATCGTGATTATCTTTATTCTATTTTTGGACAAAAGATATACCAAATAAGAAAATGTTTAAAAAATTTAATTAAATTTATTAGCTATTAAGGTTTGAAAATTGAATTAAAAAGCTATAATGAGAGATTAACTCTTTTATAACTAAAAATAATGTTGGGAAGTTTTGAAGCAAAAGTATGCGATTGACGATTAAATAATTTTTGCTGAAGTAATAAGATGATAATACTTAATTGATACAACTAATTAGTATTAATTATTTATTAACTTTAAATCCTTTGAGAAGAAATGTTCAAATAGTGCAATGGATGGGTTTATTCGATCATTTTTTATGGTATTTTTGAAGCTTAAATTTGACATTGGAGTTTAGGACACTAACTTTGGATGTAGCCCCAATAGGATAAACTTGATTGATTAGTAGAAAGAATTTATTAGTAGCAAACTAAAAAATGAGAAAGTATTAAGTTGTTCATTAAGTTTAAGTTTAAAAAATATAATTATATTTTGACTTAAATTTAATCAAAACTAGACAGACGATTAAGTAGTTAAATGCCCAAATAGTCGCTGAATAGATTAAGTTGAATAGTTAATCCAATAGAATAGTTAATTCAATTGAACGATTAACACAACCAAGTAGATAAATTAGATGAACGATTAAACTAATTAATGTCAATTGCTCGTTATTATTGTCTGAAAAACCTTAAAAAAATATTATTAACAAAATATGCATAAAAGTGGTTTAACTAATTAGTTTTTAATTGACATAATTATTCAGATTGTGATAAATTATTTTTTTTTAAAAAATTATAATTAATTAGTGACATAATTATAAATACATATATTTTTTATGAAAAATAATAAAGTACTTATATTCAAGAATCATTAAATAGATTACACAAGATTTAAAAAGAGATACCAGATGAGCAAATAAGATGATGTTTATCATAGTTTTATGCTGATATTATATTTCTAGAGAAAAAAAAAAAAATATAAATATATATATTATTGTTGGCAACTTGGGCCAAACAGTTAGTATCCACTTTAAACCCGAATCAATCTGAGCAGTTAACTTGGGCTGAAATCTGTCTTGTCCAATAAGTGAAGTCCATGTTGCAAGTGAAGGCCTTTCTTATTCCAGCCCATAATCGGGACCTGGGGATTATTAAAAAAAAAAAAAAGGATGCTATTTTTTAAATTTAAATATTAGATTTAATATTTAATAAATATTAATATCATAAAAAATTAAAATATAACTATGTTAAATATTCTTTAATTTTTAAATCTTAATTATTGAATTTTAATTTAATTGTCTAATTAAATAAAGAATATTTCTAGTTATTGTATTGAGACTTACTATGTACAAGTAGAGTTTAAGACTGTTAAAATGAGAGAATACAGCTTAGGTGAAATGATGAGATTATAGATATGAAAAATTAAAAATATAATATTATAAATTGTGAATTAATTCATGAACAAGAACCGGAGTTCGTATGTAAGAATTTTTTTTTTTTTTTGGGAGGATGGGACTTGAATGATGTTTTCTTAATTTGCTTTGATGTGTTCTGAATTATTTTTTTAAATAATGGTAAAAAAAATAATTAAAAAAATTGAAAGAAAAGTATTTTATTTTAATTTTAATGTTATGAAAATTCAAAGTAAAAAGAAAATATTATTTAAATTTTTGTATTGTTTAATTACTGAATAAAAACTAAATAGAAAAAAAATGCATATTTAATATATTAATAAGCTTATTTTGTTGACTATTTTCAGTATTAATTTGAACTACTTATCAGAAATTAACATTTAAATTCACGAACAGTCAAAAAAAAAAAAGGGGAATATCCATCTGATTTTTTTAGCTATTTTTTGTGTTTTCCTCTTGTTTTAAATAAAAACTTAGAAAGTTGCACATAAAATTTGTTACATGGAAGCCGTTATCAATTAAAGAAAAATTATAAGACTTTGTATTTGAAATATATATGTATTAGATCTAGAGATCTAATTATAAATAATTATATCTAAACAAACTTTTTCACAACTATAATATATGTATAGGACCGGTTAATACTAATCCTACCAACCGAATAAGAGTAAAAACAATGAGAAAATAAACAATGGTTGTCCTATATTCTATTATTAAAACTAAAATAATATACCTGAATTAGTAAATGATAAAACACAATTTGGGCTTCAATCGGATACCAAATTTCTTAAATTCATCTTTTTCTCATTTCTTTCTTTTCAAGTTGGTGTCTATTGTGTTAAATGATTATCAGCTTTTTCTTAAATCAACATATGGGTATTTATACTCATGACTGACATTTAAATGTTAAAGTCAAAAGTATTTTGTGCTTATGTTCCTATCATGCATACTTTAGGCATGAATTATTTTATTTTTCATGTATGTGTACTCCCGATAACATATTAGGCGCCCTTGTACTGTTCAATTAGCACCCATCATATATTGATCTCCCATTTCACTAAAATTTTTTACTCAAAAAAATTTTGTTATATCAAGTAAACTATTAAAAGATATACCCAATAAGTATGAAATTCATAAAACAAGACCTGAAATTTAACAATTTTCGATGATGATGGCCTATCAAAAGCCTTTCTCCTAGAGATGAAATTATATGTTTCTATCATATATTTGGTTATTGTAAAGCAATTTTACTTAATACTTTAGCTAGCTGCTCTATTTTTATGTATAATAGATAAATAAAAGTTCTTAAATATATAAATTTGCTTCCCAGTCATCATGTACAATAGAAGATTTTAACTAAACTATGACGGTTACCGAGTAATTCTGTATCATCGTTCTATTTCATTTGATAAGATTAAAATTATTCTAAGAAATTTTTATGAGCATTTACTACCTTAAAAATCAATACCTTATTAAAATCATAACATTTCTTGATCATAGAGATAAGGACTACAATATATGAACAAGATTATGTATGTAGAATCCTCTTTAACACTAACGGCACGTTTGGTTGCTGGAATGGAATAAGGTGGGAATAGAATAGTTATTTTCAGGGAATAGAATTAGATGGGAATAAAGTTGAAAATTGTTATTCCTATATTTGGTTGTTGGAATAGAGTTAGTTGGAAATTTATATTACAATATTTGGTTTGTAGAATTGTATGAGGAATAATTGAGAATTTATCTAACGTTTTTTTTACCCTTATAATAATAAAAAAGAATAATAATAATAATAATAATAAATAATAATAAAAGTAATAATAATAATAATAAATAATAAAAGTAATAAAAATAAAAATAAAAATAATAACAACAATAATAATAATAATAATAATAATAATAATAATAATAAAATAATAAAATAATAATAATAATAATAATAATAATAATAATAAAAGTAATAAAAATAAAAATAAAAATAATAACAACAATAATAATAATAATAATAAAATAATAATAATAATAATAATAAAATAATAAAAATAATAATAAAAATAATAAATAATAATAATAATAATAATAATAATAATAAAAATAATAATAATAAAATAATATAATAATAATAATAATAATAAAAATAATAAAAATAAAAAAAAAAAATAATAGGGGGCAAATTTTGGTTAATAAAATTATTGGATGAGAATTCTTTTTCCTCCCTAACAAGGAATAAAAAATACCTAATGTCACCAAGAAATAGTTATTCCTTGTAATCAAGGAATAACTATTCCTTCGAGAATTGTTATTCCCAACTTAAGTGCAACCAAACGATGGAAATAGTAATTCCACCAAAAATAAGGAGGAATATAATTTCTATTCCCTCCAACTAAACATGAGGTAAGTAATATGAAAACGTCATGCATTGAGACACTTCATATGGTCTTTATCAATAATAGTAAATCTCTAACTTCATATATTTTCATAAGGCATTTGATAAGTTTAAACCTTAAGTCTTCAGTAGGGGTCTCCAAATCGAAATGACATGGGTATGTCCTTGAGACTTCAAATATAATAACTCACTTGATGCTTAATTTTTCACCAGGTTCTTGCTTTTGTAAAGCAACAAGAAATATGAGTGAAAACACAAGGAGAATTGAGCAACATCCGAGTGCGGAAAATAAACGAGATGGCGCACTTAGTAGTTGACCAATGTGAATCTGTGTGTGACTTGGGTTCGAGTTTCACTCCCATCTCCTTCATCGGTCATTGGTTTTGTAAAAAGAAGAAGTGCAAGAATAAATAAAAATTTTAATAGCCATCTATATCCTTTATGGTCGTTCGTTATTAAATTTTACTACATTTAATATCAAAAAATTGATAAATCCGTTGGGTCATATTATATTTTTTTAAACCTAATTGAACATGGCCCGCATCTTCTTAGTAAGATTGACTTAATTGAATGAGAGTAAAGATTACTAAAAAGATAATATTCCATTTACTTGTAGTTGGCAAAATCTTTTGACTCCTATTTTCTAAGTGGAATACTTATATTGCTGATAGCTTTATAAAAACATTATTATTATTAATTATAAGTTGAATTATATTTGGGCGATATTCTAAACAATTTTAAAAGTATATCATAATTGAAACTTATTTAACCAATTGGATAAAAAAATTATTAGTAATTGAAACAAGAGTAGAATACATAACAACAATTTAAGGTGCATTTTCAGACTAAAATTAAGTTTTTACTCATGACCCATATAACAAACAACACCAATTTTGTTATAATTTAATTTAATAAAGAATTTAAAAATCTAAATTAAAAAAAAGAATGAATACATGAAATGATGATTGGTCTCCAACGAGAATCAGACTAAAGCCCTCCCTTAACCTTGAATGCTCGATAACGAATCCTAGTGTTTGCCTAGCCATCCATACTGCTGTATCTCTCGGGGTTCCCTCAGGCGGGATTTCAACTGAAAGTTAACAAAAAACGAAGCTTATTACCTATTATACTTGACACATGAGGAAGTACATACCTTATGCTTTAAAAGGCCGAAAATGAAGTATAGTAGTTTGATATATGAATCTTTGATTGCATGAAAGTTTCAGACAATACAAATTATTTTGTCCTGCTCCTCGGAATAAACATGATTATATGAGTTGATAATACCACCACCGTCTGTATAAAAATGTAAGCCATTTTACTTTTTACCAGGCTGAATTGCCCCTTTTCCTTTCAATCTTTTGCTAGCTAGGCAAAGGGCTCCACTCGTAAACACAATATAAGAAAATTATCAAAATATGAACTAGAATGGAGCTTTTGAAATCTGGTTGTGATGATCAGTTTTATTGAGTATAGTGTTGGCAGGTAAAAAACAATCACTTTAATTTAGCGAGGTTGATATTAGTATCCTTCCTCACTTGCCCAATAACTCCCTCATTTCTTTATGAATGGAGTTGTTATGATGCTCAAAATGGTAACAATTAAGGATCCTTGAAAAATAGAATAAATGTTATAATCTTGCTATTGATAAGGTATAAAGAAATTAGTAAGTGTCGACTCTGATAAGAAATTGAGATAATAATATGTTGGGATGGGATGGGATGCTTTCTTATAAATTTTATATTCATTGTATATACACGCAGTTATTCTTGATTCTACAAGCAGAGAGTTTTTGCATGACTTTCGCTAGAACAAAATTGTTGGCAAATACTTTCATGTGAAATTTACGAGCTGATTGCTTATGTATTAAGCTTGAGAGTATTTTCAATAGTACACTACAAGACGGTAGTAAGTTGGCAATTTAAATAGTCATACGAGATATAAATACAATATTTTAGATTTAGGCTATTAAATTCACAACTTAAACATAATTTTGGAGACCAACATAAGATAGAAAGAGACAGAAGAAAAATGAGGAGATTTTTTTTCAACTGTTAGGGCTCTAATTTGTTTTGACCTTTATCATTATTGAATATGTTATTTTATTTATTATTTTAGACATTTACACTAATGATTATCATTCATTTTTTATCTCTTATTGCATTAACTTTACTTTGTCAATATTATGTTGTAACTAAATGAAGTGTTTATTATTTATGTATTCATCCTCATAATAACAGTGGAGTTTACATGGATATAAAATTTCATAATTTTACCTTTTATTTAAGAAGTTCCCACGAGAAATTTTATGTGTCTTATTTTACTCATTATTGTTGATTGTGCTGTGATTGTCTGAGAATTATCATCATATCTTCTCATGGGTTCATTGAATAAGCTCACAAATTTGATCTGTATAATATTAGTTCTCAACTTAATTAAAAAACTTAGGTGTATCGTGTGCCCACAAGAATCACTTAATTCAATCTTGAAATCAAAATCTACTGTGCAATAGTGTTAGAAAGAAAAATGATGAACGCACTCATCACTTTACTGTAGTTTTCCACGTATCCACTTAAAGTTAAAGTTAAAATCAAATTAAACTTTTTCTAGAATCAAATATATTAGGGCGGGTCACTCCCTTTGGGAGTATCACCACCGTATACATACCCATATTTTTTTAATTTATTGGTGCCATAGATATTCATGAAAGGTTTGGATGATCCACTCAAATGAAGAATATTTCTTAAAGAGAGGATTATATGGCACTTGATCCATACACAATGGAATGCTCATACTTGGATAGCAATGATAGGTACATTTGATGAACGTTTGATGTGACATTTGATATAAAGATCTTATGCGACTTTTATAACTTTTATTATGAAAATTTGAAACCCTTTTAGCAGTATAAAAATGGGCAAAATTTTAACCGTCTTTTTAAATCTTATCTTAATTTTTATTATCATTAAATACGTTGTTCAATTTGTTATTTTTGAAATTTCAATAGTGATTACTCATCCAATTCTCATTTATTGATATAAAAATTATGGCAAGATCAAATATGTGATTTTAATAACCCATCTTTATTATTAAAATAGAAATAAAGAGCTTTTTTCTTAAATTGATATTTGATTATCATTTGTTATTTTGTTTTATTATCTTAATAAATTTAAACAAAGTTTTTTTGTAGAGATTAGTTTTCACTTTTGTGATAAAAATATATGCAACACATATTTAAATTTAAGACAATTAATTCAAAAATGATACCTGGAAAATTAAAAAATAAAGCTTTTATCATTCTCATTCTGTTTTTAAATTTTCAAACATTTCATTCCTGATTTTTTCCTTTAAAATTATTTTAATATTTATATTAATATAATTTTTATCTAAAAAGATAAGTCAAATTGATCATATTTTAAGTCCTAGGTTAATAAACATGTAATAATAAAAAAAATTAAAATTTGAGAAAAGAGTTTTTGAAGTTCTTATAGGATGATTTAGGTGAAAAAATTCCATAAAATAAATTACGACAGGATTTAGAAAAATAAGTAGAAAATAAAATTATAAAAAAAATGCAAAAGTCATTATATACATATATATTGAAAAATATATTCGTATTCCTAACTTATTTTAATTTTATCAAAAGTATATAATAGTTATTTCTTTAGTAAGTAGTCATTTATTCTGATTTTTCTTAATTGGTGGGCAACCATCATTTCTATTCAAATGATGTATAAAAGGAGTGTGAGCACTAATTCACAAGTTTTATAAAATTAATTTTCTCCTAAATATTATATTGAGCTCAAATGACATATAGTCAGTCATAAAAGTCTAAATTAATATATTTAAAAAGCATAATCTGTATGGATAACTCAATTAAAAAGAATAACTTTGAGTATTATAATTGAATTCGTTGTCATAAATTCTATTCATATTACTATGTGCTTAACTTATTTGATATAAAATTTTTATATGTAAGATTATACATTGAAAATTTAGCAAAAGCCACGAAGAACAAGCAAGAGAATCCTTGTTATGGGGAGATCATTTTTAATTATCCGTAAAAGTTATTTTTGTCGTAATATAGCATTGTATGAATTGTGTAATCTTTTTCACATAGAATCTAATATAATAAGATTACCTTTTTTGGATAAATAATCTAACTACACAAATAATGAAAAAGTATACCCAAAATAAGAGATTTAGAAACAAATCTGGCAACCTTACACCCATCCAAAAAGAAAAGAAAAACAAAATGTTGACAACAAGGAGCTTTGTGATCGCCAGGGGCAAGGGGGCAAATGAAAAAACACAGAGTGATCATGCTTTCGCTTGTGGAGTCAGTCTCCCATCCGATCCCAGGCTTAGTCTGCATTATGAATGAAAGGGAAACCTCGTCGTCTCCAGATAGGATGACACTGAGTAGTCAAAGGTGCTGTACCAAAATTATCCCTAAAATGACTGAAAATCATATCTACATAATGCATGACATCTGAAATCTGTCCACTCCTAAAGATAATGACGTTTCTTACCTGCTAAATACAGTATAGTGCAGCCGCAAGTACGAATATGTAGACCACCTAACCAAATGCTTACCACTCCATTTAAGTTCAGTCCACAAAATCCCCATAGGCTAATCATCGAATGGCCATTTGTACTGATTTTTACGATTTAAATGGTTCTGAAAACGGAAAATGAGCATATAAATGATAAGTGTTCGTGGGACTCAACATACACCTTACAGACGAAGCAAATGAGGTTACAGCCAGTGAAGCCACACACATGTTCCTTCATCCGAAGCGTGCCTCGAATGATTAGCCAGAGAAAAAGGAGTGAGAAAGAATTCTCGATGGAGCTCAAACCAGGCTACACAATCAGACTCTCACATTCATTCGCTTCAAGACTATTTCTAAGTACTGCGTAATATCATCTTTTATAACCTTTACTACGCGTAGCTTTTGATGTGGCTACTAAAAAATTATTTACACACTAAACAACTGTTTTCACCTCTTCAAGTTTGAGGAGTTTTCGTGTGGACTTTTAATTGAACAATTAGATATATTTCAAGGCCTAGAAAACCTTATCCTACAAGAAGGGGTTTGAGTTATTAGATGACATATTGAATATAATGTTGGGTTATGGATTGTGTAGGCTTATACCTAATTGATGTGCTGATCAATGATACAGAGGATTATAATTTTTCGTGGGCGCAACTAGCGCTTGAAACACTAATTACGGAGGTAGAGCGCTCGAGGTGTGCTCCTGGGGTACCGATTCCAGTGGGACCATGCTCGAGGCATGCCTGATGGGTACTTGACCGCAAAGCAAACTCGTAATATAAAAATGTATCAACGTATTTTTAGAATTAAACACTTATAATTTTGAATTTAGAGAGGGCCACCTGTGAGAAAAAAAGAAGAGAAAGAGCAATAAATGGGAGAAGATGAAGATTAGAGTATCCGATTAAGTCTCGAATCACGTTTTAGTCTCTACTGACCTTGGGTATGTTGTTCTTGGAGTTGTAAAAAATATTTTACTTATCGTATTTTTGCTTTTTTATCGTATACTCATTATTGCACGGGTTTATTTATTAAAAAATATTGAATCCTTTTATTTTTTAGGATTTGTATAATCAAACAATTATTGCATAGTGAATATTTCGAATTTATAGTTCCGTAATTTTTCTCCCTCATTCAAAAGGGAGTTTTTCATATAAAATTATATCTTACTTCATCAATTGTGATTATTAATTATTTACTATGTATCATTGATTATTTTTTTACAATTCAAATAAACGGATTGTATCCTAACAAATGGTATTAAAGACACGGTTAGTTATTTCGTCTATTGAAACCTATTTGAATTTATGGAAGTCAGAAACAAAATAGTTTGTTTGAATGGTACAAACTATGATATTTGGAGGACTAAGATGAAAGATTTATTGCTCATTAAAATTATACATCTTTCACTATTTGCTACGCAAAAGTTGAAGTCAAAATCCGAGGAGGAACGAGCTTGTGAGTCTGAACAAGTTTGTACCTATATTCGATAATTTATGGAGGATAACGTATATAACCACATTCAGAATGAGACAAATGTAAAAACAGTGTCGCAAAAGTTTAAAATATTTCGTGTTTTAAAAATCGGTCATAATAAATTGTACCATTTGATGAAGTTAATACAAGTACAATGAGGGTATGTCGATAATTGA
This sequence comes from Nepenthes gracilis, assembly GCA_033239525.1. NCBI lineage: Eukaryota > Viridiplantae > Streptophyta > Magnoliopsida > Caryophyllales > Nepenthaceae > Nepenthes > Nepenthes gracilis. Next base: position 2,770,652 of record BSYO01000004.1, read on the forward strand.
TCACTTGAACGAGTTTTAAGAATGTGTGGATCAATTGAATGGTATGGATATTAAATTTGTTGATGAGTTGCTAGATTTATGATTATTAACTACCTTATTAGAATCTTGGGAGGTAATATAGATCATAGTCAATACTGTTCCGAATGACATGGTGACTCTGAAAATAGCAAAGGAAGTGATGCTAAATGAGGGGATAAGAGGTCAATCACAGAGGTCATCTTCTTCACACTTTGAAGTATTAGTCTCTGAGCTACGGAGAAGGAATAAAAGGCCTAACCCTAAATTTGGTGAGAAGAGTCAAAATAAGTCTTTATCGAGGAATTAAAATTTTGAGTATTACCACTACGAAAAAATGGGCACATTAAAGAGTATCGTTACAAGTGAAAGCGTGGAAATATCAACAGTAATACAAAGAAATCGAATAAGGATTGAGATGAGGAGTGAGCCTTGATTGTTGTCAAAAGCGACCTTTAGTTGATATGCAAGGATAATGAATTGATCAATTTGACAGATTACAAAACCAGTTGGGTGGTGGTCAGCGGTGCCTTATTCTACATCACATCACGAAGGAAATTCTTCATATTTTACACTCTCGGTAATTTTGGAGTGTTGAAGAGGGGGATTGGAGACATATCCTGAATCGTATGTTGTGATGACGTGTACCTTATTACTAACAATGGGACCAAATTGCTGTTAAAGGATGTACAACACATCTCGAATATTCAGCCGAATCTCATTTTAGTGGAGAAGCTCGACGACGAAGGATTTCACAACATATTTTGTAAAGCTGTATGTAAATTGACTAAATGATTTCTAATAGTTTCCTAGAGAAAGAAAGTTTTCAATTTATCTGTGTTGCAAACCTTAACTTCAGTTGAAAATATGTATATTATTAGAAGTGATGAGTCTTCTGATTTGTGACATTAACGGTTGCGCCACATGAGCAAGAAAGAGCTGAATTGTCTAGCTAAGAAGGACTTCCTTCGGTGTGTGATGAGAGCTACGTTAAAGACTAGTTCTCATTGTATGGCGAGGAATCAATAGCGAGTTACATTCAATGGAAACTCATCCATAAGAAAGACAGATCTTCTTGAATTGATCCACACTGACATATGTAACCTTTTTAAGGTGAAGACACTCGGAGGAGTACTATATTTCATCACATTTATTGATAATTGTTTAAAAAGTTGTGGATATATCCGTTGAAGTTGATGGATTAAGCCTTAATATCATCGAATAATTCCATACCCTGGTGGAGAGGTAAACGGGAAAGAAGTTGATATGAATTTGGAGTGATAACAACGGAGATTACATTGGAACATTTGACACGTATTGTCAGACCCCCGCGATTCAACACCAAAGGACTCTACCAAAAACACTGTAGTTGAATGGTGTGGCTAAATGAATGAATAGGACATTGATGGAGAGAATTCGATGTGTGCTTTTGGAGGCGAAACTCCTCGATTCATTTTGAGGGAAAGCCTTGAATGCTGTATTTTATATTATTAACCTATCGCCGAAGCAGTCCACTGAATGGAGAAGTATCGGAGAAGGCGTGGTCCGAAAAGGAGATGTCCTATAACAACTTGTGGATGTTCAGATGTAAGTCCTTTGTCTACATTCCTAAAGATGAGAGATCTAAGTTGAAATTGAAGAAAAGATAATACATTTTTTTGGCTATGTTGAAGATGATTTGGGGTATCAACTGTACAACCCGATAGAGTAGAAACTTATTCGATCGAGGGATGTGGTGTTCGTAAAAAATAAAACAATTGAAGATATCGACAAAGAAACAAAGGTCGTTTCCAATAATGATAGTTGCCGAGTTTGCGATACGTGTCTTAAATCTTTGACAATGATGCTGATTTGTAATGAAAATGGTGATTAAGGCAATGTTGAAGGGGAAGAAGATTATAAGACTCCTCATAATGTTACTGAAACTGTTGAGACTATTTCACTCTGACGATCTATAAATGATCGAATGCCCTTTATTCGTCTATCAGTTGATGAGTCTATATTACTTGCTGATGGAGGAGGGCCTAAAAATTTGCTAAATCCATGGAAGATGAGCACAAATTAGAATGGATGGAAGTTATGCAAGATGAAATAAAATAGTTACAGAAAAATCATATATACGAGTTGACAAAACTGTCGAAGGGAACAAGTGAGTCTTTTGCTTGAAGGCAGATGAGAACAACACACAACCGAGACATAAGGTAAGGATGGTTGTGAAATGTTTCAATCAGTGAAAGGGTGTTGATTTTGACGAGAGTTTTGTCTCGATTGTGAAGATGACTTTAATCTGGGTGTGCTTGGATTGGCTCAAATTTTTGATTTGGAAGTGGAACAATTGAATGTGTGGACGACGTTTCTTCATGGTGACATTGAGTAAGAGATTTATATGGAGCAGTTGGAGGGATTCTGTGTTGAAGGGAAAGAACGTTTAGTATGCTATTTTAAGAAACGCCTATATAGATTGAAATAAGTTCTAAGATAATGGTACAAAAAGTTCAAATCTGCTATGGTGGATAAAGATTATCGGAAAATTATTTTGACTCATTGCGTTTTTGTCTAAAAATTTTTTGAAGGTGATTTTGTTGTTTTGATAGTCTATGTGAATGATATACTCATTATTAGCCGAAATACTTTTCAAATCAATGAATTAAAGTAGTAGCTTGGGAAATCATTTTCCATGAGGGATTTAGAGCTGGTGAAACAAATTCTGGATATTGAAATATTTCACAATTGCATGGCAAATAAATTGTGGATATTCCAAGAGACTTATGTGGAGAAGGTGATATAATGTTTTAATATAGAGAGGTCAAAATCGGTGAGCATGTCGTTATCCAATCACTTTAAATTGAGCAACAGACAATACCTTTTTACGGATGATAAAAAGGCATGTATGAGAGGTGTTCCTACTCTTTGACTGTAGGTAATTTGATATATATTATGGTGTACAAGACCAAATGTTGCTTATACGGTGGAAACGATTAGTTATTTTCTATCAAATCCCGATAAAGAGTATTGGTTTGCGGTGAAATAAATATTGAGGTACAAGACCAAATTGCACATCTTTCCCAGTGCAATTGGATGAAGAGAATTATTTTGGTGTCTCGTGGATTTAGCCAAATGAACAAGACTTAATAATAAAAGATATTATGTGTTGGGATACTATACTTTTATTTGAACCGCAAGAAAATAATCAACGACCCAAAGTAAGCAACCAATAATTATAAATAATGAAGCAAGATACCTTTTTTTTTTTTTGAAAAATTCCTTTAGAATGAGGAAAAAAAATTATGGGATTATAAGTCCAAAAATATCCATTATATAATAATTGTTCAGTTATACAAGCCCTAACTATGATACAATGATTTAACACATTGTAATAAAAAAATTTGACTAATAATGAGTATAAGATGAAAGAGTAGAAATATAATTGACAAAATATTTTTCTCAACTCAAAGAACAGTTCACCAAAGGTCGGCGGAGATTGAAACGTGATTCGAAACTCAATCGGATATTTGAATCTTTCTGTTCTTCATTTTCTCTCTCTTTATATTCTTTTTCTCTCAGAGGCGATATTCTCTAAGTCTCAAAATTATATAAGTGGTTAACTCTAAAAACACGTTAGTATGTTTTTATACTCGTCAGGCGCACCTTGAGTATCAATGCCACTAGAAACGGCACCTTAGGTGTCCCTCGAGTGTGCTTCGAGCACAAGGTCACTTGATTCGGCATTTTAGGTGACCCTGAGGTGCTCTTTAACCACTTTTCCTTTGCAATCGGTACTTTAAACGCCATATCTATATAGTACATGTGTGTTCTCATTCGTACCACCAATCAGTACGGCAAATAGATATAAGTGTTAAATATTTAACTAGTCTAATCATGCCATATGAAGACCAAAATGCAGAATTAAGAATCATTAACCTCCCGCTATTACTTGCTCTGTTTTCGATGTTACTGTAATTGTTGCGAAACTTGTTCCCTCTAGTTTGACCTTCCAAGTTTATTCCCTTACTGATGGTATAATTTTAGAAAACAAGACTTAGGGATCAAAATAAATTTGCCACATATTTAAAGATAATTTTTATTAAATTATCAAAACAACAGTTACCATATAAAGTTAATGGAGAATTATGGAGAGCAACGTTATTATCCTTAATTTACATTAAATATGGACCATCATCAATTCTTCAGTTTTAAAATTAAATAATTAACATTCTCCCACTTGGTATATGTCTTACTTGATGTGATAACCAAATCCATCAACCATTAATTTTAAGAAATAAATACATGAATCATGACGATAGATCATCTATGAATGAGTATTACTTTCCATGTATCACAATGTATCATATTTCTCAAGGCATATCCGAATATGGTAACGTTACTTTATAAATAAATCTTACATTTATTTTTAGTCCAACAATTGATGATATTCTCAAAATAATCAATTAATGTGTATAAAAATTTTAAAAAATATCATAAACAAACAAATAGAAATTTCATTAAAAATTATTGTCCAGACAATGAAAATCACAAAATGGAACTTAAACACATTCTAATCATAAAATTCTTGAACCTCAATGGTGGCACGCCTTTTGTCAAAGGATCAACGATAATCAATTCAGTGGTAATATACTCAATAGCAATTTACTTTCCTTCAATGCGCTCCTTTATGACTAAAAACTGAATGTCGATATATTTATTTCGACTGTTACTTTTACTATTTTTAATCAGAAAAATAGCAGCTGAATTATCATAATATATTTTCAACGGCCTTGAGATGAAATCCACCACTCTAAATCCAGACATGAAATTTCTCATCAATACACCATAATTTATAGTCTCAAAATAAGTAACAAACTCGGCTTCCATAGTGGAAGTAGCAATTAGTGTTTGCTTTGCACTTCGTCAGGATACAAATCCACCGGTAAATATAAACATGTAATCAGATGTTGATTTACGTGAGTCAACACATCCAATAAAGTCTGAAATGGAGTAACCCAATATTTTTAAATTGTCGGTCCATCTATATGTAAGCATGTAGCATTTGGTACCTTGGAGATACCTCATCACTTTCTTAGTAGCTTTTCAGTTATCAATACCTGGATTACTCTGAAATCTTTTCAACATTCTAACTACAAATGCGGTGTTAGGTCTTGTACATATCTGAGCATATAACAAATTTTTAATAATGGAAGCATATGTAATGTTTTTCATTTGTTCCCGTTCAAAATTATTTTTTGGACATTTGTTCAAATTGAACCTATAATTCTTCACAATTGGTGCCACGCTTGATGAATAATCTTTCATTCGAAATCTCTGTAAAATTTTATTGATATAGATCTCCTGAAATAAATCTAAAATATATTATAGTCTGTCTCGATATATCTTAATACCAATGATATAAGATGTATCGTCCATATCTTTCATTTTAAATTTATTAGAGAAAAATTATTTCACCTCATACAGTAAACCCTTATCATTGGATGCAAGTAAAATATCATCCATATACAAAATAAGAAAATAAATCTTACTCCCACAAACCTTCTGGTATATACATTGATTCAAAATATTCTTTTTAAAATCAAATGAATAAATAACATCATCAAATTTTAAATACCACTGATGGGAGGCTTGTTTCAATTCATATATAGATTTTTTGAGCTTGCATACCAATTGCTCACCATCACTAAAGAAAAATTATTTCGATTGTTTCATATAAACCTCTTCTCCTAGGTCACCATTTAGAATTACCATTTTCACATCTATTTATTATAATTTCATATCAAAATAAGCAACCAATACCAAAATAATGTGAAAAGAATATTTTTTTTAGATACAGGAGAAAATGTCTCCGCACAATCAATTTCTTTTTTTTGAATATATCTTTTAGTAACGAGTCTTACTTTATATCTTTCTATATTATCTAATGAATGTTTTTTTTGTCTCAAAGATCCATTTACACCCTATGACTTTTGTCCATTTAGGCAACTCAATAAGATCCAAAACTTCATTACAACTCATGAAATTTATCTCTTCCTTCATAGTATTGTACTATAATTCTAATTCACTACAATTCATAACTTGTGAAAATATTTCAGGATCATTTTTGGTTCTAATATTATAGTCAGACTCATATAAATATACAATATAATTATTAAAAATTGCTGATCTTCTCATTTTAACAGACTTTCTTAATATTGTATTATTATTCTCAATAGGAGTATATTCTACAACTATTTTAAGTAAATCCTGAATATTATAGTCAACTAGAATAGTATCAATATTTTGTGAAATGACATTAATTGATTGTTCAACACTAATTTGATCTTGAGGGATATTGTAGACAACAATCAACCTATCATACAAAGTGAAAGGTTGAGAATCCAAATGATCATTATCAGAAATTATATTTATGGATCTTTTGCTCCCACTTATTAAGTCATTTTTAAAAAAAAATTACATTTCTTGATTCCAAAATCCTAATACTGTGAGATGGACATTAAAATCTATATTCTTTGGACCGTTTAACATATTCAATAAAATATCCACTGATAATTTTTAGATCTAACTTCTTCTCATGTGGATTATAAATTATTACTTTAGAAGGGCATCCTCATACGCATACATGCCGCAAACTTGGTTTTTAACCTTTCTATTACTCAAAAGGAGTTTTTGAAACAACTTTTATTGCAACCCGATTTAATATATACACAGTCGTTTTAAGAGTTTTAATTCACAAGGATTTTGAAAGATTAGAGTTTCTAAACATACTCATCACAATATCCAATAATGTTTGATTTTTTCTTTCAATTACATCATTTGGTTCGAAAAATTAGGCATAGTGTATTAGACAATAATTTCATTTTCTTGAAAAAACCTTACAAATGGATCAGGCATTTGTCCATTTTCGGTATATTTATAATAATATCATCCACTTCTATCTGATCTTATAATTTTAATTTATTTTTTACATTATTTTTCTAATTCTACTTTAAATAATTTAAAAATATTTAAAATTTTATTCTTATTATAAAGTAAGTAAAAACACATATATCGTGAAAAATCGTCAATAAAGATGATAAAATATTTTGAGCCGTATGAGTTAATATCAGGACTATAAATATCCGTATGTATGATTTCTAATATATTTGAACTTCTTTTGACATTTTTTTTAGTTCTGTTGGTTTGCTTTTCTTTTATACAGTTCACATAAGTCTCAAAATTAGTAAAATTTAGAGTGTTAAGTAATCCATTATTTACTAATATTTTGATTCTTTCAATGGAGATATAACATAATTTTCTATACCCCAATATAAACATTCATTCACAACATATCGCTTAATGCCAACATCAATATGCATAGTATTGTAAGAGGCATTATTTTATAAATTCGAGTAATAAAGATTATCAAATAATATACTATTTTTAATAATATTAGACTTATAATATAAATTCAAAGATAAGTCTGAAAAAGTAATAAAATATCCAAAGGGTATAAGTTTTAAAACTGATATTAAATTTCTAGAGAAACTTGAAATATAAATGGTTTTTTTTCAAATTCAAAATAAATTCATTACTCAAAATTAAATTATATGTTCCAATGGCTTCTACATGTGAATGCATATTATTTTTGGAGAAGATACTTTATCAACTACTCATTGGCTTCCTTAGGTCTTGCAAACCTAGTAAAAAAATTTTAAAATATGGATTATAGAATCAGAATCAATCCACCATATGTTATGAAAAATATTAACCATATTAAATTTATAACATACAAAAGATGATAAATTATGTTTCTTTTCAAGCCAATTTTGATATTTGACATAATTCTTCTTGACGTGTCCCTTTTTTTTGCTAAAAAAAATTTAAATTCTTTTTTGATGTCAGGTTATTGAGGTTTTTACCTGTCTACTTTTTCTTAACTTGAGTTTTATTCTTTTTTTCTTTAATTATAAATGGACTTTCACTTTGTTCTATCATAAGCCCTCCTTCTTCTTGAATAGATATGGTCATAAATTTATTAATTTATTATTTATTCCTATGTGTATTGTAAGAACTTTTGAAGGGCCCATATTATGGTGGAAGTGTATTCAAGATATAGTTTACAAGAAAAGATTCAGACATATCCACCTTTAAATTTTTTAATTAAGCCGCTATATCCCTAATTTATATAATGTGTTTAGACAAATAATTAACACTAATGAGCCTTAAAGATAAAAATTTTATAATTAGCATGCTGACAAGTACTTTATCTAAAGTTTTAAATTGTTCATTGATAATTTTCAGCAAATTTTGCACTTTATTATACTAATCAATAGAACCACCGAATATCAACGAAATTTTAGTCTTTATGAATGTCAGATTAAAGTGATTAGATCGCTCCTATCGTTTATAAAGTGTTATATCAATCGGATTGTTGATTTCAGTAAGAGCGGGCGGTTCGTTTTTCCTTATAACATAATTTGTATCCATCCATCCTAAATGAAATAAAATTCTCTCATTTTAAATTTTATAGTTATCACATTTTAGTTTAAAAATTTTACATCTAATATAAAAAAGATTAATAAATTGTACAACTTTATAAAAATAAAAATACATGTTTAACAAATAATAAATGAGGTTAACAAATAAATATAGAATATGTTTTACAAATGTAAAATATATATCATGAATCAATAGATATAAAAATTATCTGTGGATAAAATTTTTAATTCAATTATAGTCATATCCAATTTCATGATAAAACTATTAAATTATATTCTAATTTTTAATTTTGGGGGATAAATTAAAATAATAATATAACATTTTATTATGATTAATTATTTTTTAATATAATAAAATTTTTTATGGGATAAATTTTATTATATTAAAAAATAATTAATCATAATTAATATCCTTATATAATATATGATATTAAAATATAATTTTATTAATTAAGGACGATATGAGTAATTTCTAATTAATTAAATTATATTAATCATTAGACATTATATACATATATATATATATATATATATATATATATATATAATTATATTTTTAAATATTATATAACAACCTTTATATATAATAATAAATATAATTATATATATATATATATACATATACATATATATACGTAGATTATTAAAAATAATAATATGCATAGAATATTCTTAAATAAATTAAATGCGCTGCAGTATAACAAAAGCACAATAAGTGTAGCAGTGATGCTGCTCATTTGCCCACGCGTGCGTCCAAGGTTTGAATCTTAGCAACCACACGCTTGCAGTGCGTCCTGAGAATTTTTCAATATTGTTACAGTAATGGGCTGAGCGAATTGGGCCGTGGCTCAATGATGTGTCACAAAACGCAACCAAGCAAACGCAGAGACGAGACATGGGCCGTGCACGATCAGGCCCAGATTTAAAATTTTATCTTATTTATTTATTTATTAATTACTGTAGCATTACAAAATGACCCCGTTTTAGGTCATCTTCAACCTCCAGCCGGGTTAGCCCAGGCTTGATTTCACCTGATTTTTGACACGATGAAAACCCCTCCTTTTTTATACCAAAATTGATGTAAAATATATGAAAATGTTGTAAATCAAATTTTCTAATGATTTTCGACATTCGTTTTCATTAAATCATCACAAAAATAAAAATTTAAAAAATTTTTCAAATCAAAAAAATGAAAAAAATGTAAAACAGTTCAAGGTAGAGGCATACACCTCTCTGATACCAAATGTTAAATATTTAACAGGTCTAACAGATCAAAATGCGGAATTAAGGATCACTAACCTCCCGTCATTACTTGTTCTTATTTTGAAGCTACTGTAATTGTTGCGAAACTTGTTTCCTCTAGTTTGATCTTTCAAGTTTTTTATTCCCTTACTGATGGTGTAATTTTAGAAAACAAGACTTAGGGAGTAAAACAAATTTGTCCTATATTTAAAGATAATTTTCATTAAATTATCAAAATAGCAATTACCATGGAAAGTTAATGAAAAATTATAGAGAGCAATATTATCATTCTTAATTTATATTAAATATGGATCATTATTAATTCTTCGATTTTAAAATTAAACCCTTAACGATAAAGTCACACGGAAGTAAATGATGTAAAATGAGATAAACACATTTTGACATGTTACCTCAGTAATATTTTTCTAAGTGGCCAAGGTTGTATTCTAATTGTGGGAATTACGAGAGAGGATGAGGAATAATGGGACAATGATTGCTTTCTGGGGTTATATATGTTGACCATACTCTTTCACATTGTTGTGTAAGCCAGCAGCTTCATCTTCACCATACTCTTCCTTCTACTAGAGGGAATTTTAGGCTGAAATGGGTTCCAAAGATGATAAACTTCATGTACTTTTCTTCCCATTAATGGCTCACGGCCACATGATCCCCACGCTCGACATCGCGAGGCTTTTTGCTTCTCACGGTGCGAAAGCAACCATCGCCACCACCCCACTCAATGCTCCTGTCTTCATCCGCGCGATCGAGAAATGTGGGACTGAAATCAGCATTGAAGTTTTCTCGTTTCCTTCTAGAGAGGCTGGTGTACCAGAAGGAGTGGAGAATTTGGAGTATGTCCATGGCGCTGAAATGACAAACAAATTCTTTAAAGCCATTGATACGCTTGAAGAAACACTAGAGCGGTTTGTTGAGGAACTCAGGCCTAATTGCCTTGTCGCTGATCTGTTCTTCCCTTGGGCAACTCACATCGCTGCCAAATTCAATATTCCAAGGCTTGTCTTTCATGGATCGAGCAGCTTCTCCTTCTCTGTTTCTGAAAATCTAATGCTATATGAACCTTACAAGAATGCCTCTTCAGATGACGAAGAATTCATGGTTCCTAACCTACCCGATGAGATAAAATTGACGAGATACCAGCTCCCTGAAATTGTTCTGCTCGGTGCCGATACCGAGCTGATGAGGTTTGTCAAACTCGCTATTGAATCCGAGAGGAGGAGCTATGGGATCATCATGAACAGCTTCTATGAGCTCGAACCAGCTTATGTCGATTACTACAGGAAGATCTCGGGCAGGAGGACATGGCAAATAGGCCCCGTTTCACTATGCAACAGGAGCATTGAAGATAAGGTTCAAAGAGGGAAGAAAGCTTCCATTGATGAGTGTGATTGCATGAAATGGCTCGATTCTAAGGAACCCAATTCGGTGATTTACATTTGCTTCGGAAGCATAGCCATGTATTCTGCAGCTCAGTTGCTTGAGATTGCGCATGCCCTAGAAGCTTCTGGGCAACAATTTATCTGGGTCGTCAGAGGTTGCACGGATCAAGAATCAAATTATCAGGAATGGTTCCCTAAAGATTTCGAGACGATAATAGAAGGAAAGGGTCTGATCATAAGAGGATGGGCACCCCAAGTTCTTATTTTAGACCATAAATCAACGGGAGGATTTGTGACCCATTGTGGCTGGAATTCAATTATGGAAGGGATATCTGCCGGCTTGCCGATGGTGACATGGCCATTCTTCGCCGACCAATCCTACAACGAGATATTTGTGACGCAAATTTTGAAAACCGGTGTCGCTGTCGGAGCTAAGCAATGGAGGGAGGCGGCTTCGGTGTCTCCTGTCGTGAAGCGGGAAGCTGTTGAGAAGGCTGTGAGGCAGATAATGGTCGGCGAGGAGGCGGAGGAGATGAGGAACAGAGCAAGGAAACTGAAAGAGATGGCGCGGAGGGCTGTCGAGGAAGCAGGTTCATCGTATTCTGACCTGAGTGCCCTGATTCAGGAATTGAGTTGTTATCCTGCTTGAGGAGTTGTTCTGACACGAGGATGTTGCTTTGAAACTGTATTTCTATGTCATTTGTTTTTGCATAAAATGTTGAAGTTTATGCGCTTAGATTTATTTCTTTTACTACGTGCTATGTAATGTGTTGGACAACAACCCATTTAAATAACATCTCAGATTTGTCATCGTCATAAAATCCTCGAACCAGATGGTTCTTTTGTTTTCTCCCCCACAAGAAACTCCCCCACAAGAAACTTCCCATCAATTCAATCTGCAATTGGAAAAGGAAAATTCAATGTAACGTAAACTCGTTTCCTTTGTCTATTGAGAATAAAATGATCCCATGAGCCTAAAAAGCAGGGGCAAGCCTATACACAAAGTTGTAAGAGAAGATGACCTTCTAACTATTTTATGATCGTTTAAAAAAAGCAATGGAATGATTAACTAAGTATTATAATTGTCCATTTTTTTAAAAAGAAATTTCAATCTCAGCTTATTTTTTAAGATTTTGAAATATACAAAATATCAAAGTAGTAAAAATAAATCTAAATGCATCAATTAATCGTTGGTTACTAAATAATATAAGAATTAACAATCCTACCATAAGTATACAAAAATTACACAATAATTTATTATGTGAAAAATATTTTTCAAATAACAAAAGAATTATGGGTAAATTTTTAAAAAATCCATTATAATTTATTTGATTATAAATACATTTCATTCAAAATTTTTTCACAATAATTCATATAAATAACCGATTGAATATAAACACAACACTATTAGCAACAAATTATAGAAGATTGTACCTAAAAAATAAGTCATTAATTGGCAATATATCGTAAAAATAAGACTAAATTATCCAAATTTTATAAAAAATAAAATTTAAATTAGACCTCAATAATATATTAAACCTCTTTACATTATTTCTCTCTCCTCTCTTTTTTTGAGTGGCACACTTAGTACTAGACATAATTTCAAATCTTGCCCTCAAAACGCAATATGGCCGTTTATATCAGCACTAGTGTATGTAAATTTATCATGTGTCAAGCGCGACCTTTTTTAACAAGTCACACATTTGTGCTATTTAAGTGTTTTTTAAATATGAGTCTTAACAAAAGAAATTGAAAATAGTGTATCTATACCTTTCAGGCACCAAAATCTTACTCATATTAATACATGTGCCACTCAAATACTTCATTCGTGCAAGTTCTCAATCTAAGATCGAGTCAAATAATTTATTCATTAAAAGTGGGACTTATATGAAAATAACCTTAAAATCTAACACATCTATTTGTATCTTACTAGGTCGATTGTGTTTTATATTGAAATTCTCTGCATTTGAAAATGAACTATACCCCTTATCAAAGTCACCTTGCTATATGTGAAATTAAAAATTTAAAAAAATAATATATGTTATTTTTCATAGATTTTTTATAATATTAATAACTATTAAATATTTAATCTATAAATAAAAAATATAAAAATAATCATTTAGCGAATTTTTTAAATTTTAAAATTTATATGTTGAATATTTTTATCCAATAAATAAAAATTGGATTTTCATTTATTAAGTATATCATTTTATGACGATACGCCCATCCCAAATTTAATAGCCCTGCTTTACATGCACCAATATTTCTAAAACTAAAAACTGAACACTGATACAGGCAATGATTCACACAGACTGCCTATCCCACAATTCTGAAGCAAATGGTAAGAACTCAACCCCTCTACTAGGGTACTGATGAAGGAGTATGAAGAACCACCATTCTCAGTAGCTCTCCATGACATCTCTCTCAGCTTCTTTGCTCTGCTCCTCATCTCTTCCCCCTCCTCGCCGGCCTTTCTCTGTCTTACCACCTTCTCAATAGCTCCCTGGTTAACAATGGCTGACCATGATGTGATCTCACTCCCTTACTTAGCTCCAACGGGTAATCTAATCTCCAGTCTCAACTGCCAACTTATCATTATAGAACTGCTCAGCAAATGTCGGCAGTGTTACCTTTGTCACGCTGACGGGTACGCCTCTACATATTGAATTCCACCCACCAAGAAAGCTCCTACTGCTTCACGTTCCAAAATCAAAACTTGAGATGCCAATACTTTCATAATTTGAATATTGCATGCTATCCTCTTTAGTAGATTTTGGGTCACCTTCCTGTAAGTGCCATCATAATGGATAGGGTATTGGGAGGATGTATGATATTCATGTTGGCATGTTCGGGTGAAAAGGTCAAGCAACGGCCGCATGATGTTTGTTCGAGGGTAAACCGAGTATTGGTCAAGGGTTGTCTAATCAATAAAAAATATTGAATGGTTACATGATGGCTGATTGAAGGCTAGCAGAGTAGTATATAAAAAGTTGTACCTGATGATTATATGAGAGAAGCATGTGTATGGTTTGTTTAAAAAGATCATGCTTAATACGCTTTTGAGAGATGTTCCATGTACCGTTTGTCTAAGGAGGTTATATCTGATTGGGACTTGATTAATCTCTGGACGTCCCTTATTATTCAAGGTTGATTCATATCCATAGCTACTTTAATTTTTTTGGGGTTTGTTTCGATCTCTCACTAGGATACAATTAACCCAAGGAACTTTTATAAGTTATTTCGAAGATACATTTTGTTGGATTTAACTTCATCCAATATGCTTAGAGCACTTCAAAAGCTTCACCCAAGTCGCGAATATGGTCGTTGGCAATTATACTTTTGATGAGCATACCAATCACATATATCTCCAAATTCCTTCCGACTTTTGCCTCAAATATTTTGTTTATCAATTTCTGAAATGTAACTTCTGCGTATTTTAGACTGAAAGGCATGTCTTCGTAACAGTATGTTTCTAGTCAATCATAAATGAGGTAAAATCTTCATCATCGATACTCATCCAAATCTAGTATTATCCTGAATAAGCGTCCATGAAATTCAATAATTCATACCTAGATGTCGAGTCTATTAGTTGATCGATTTTAGATAATGAAAAACTTTCTTTTTGACATGCATTATTTATATTAGTGAAATGATACACATCGGTCATTTTTCGTTACTTTTATTAACGAGTACTATATTTGACAGTCAGCCCGAGTACTAGACTTTCATTATGAAGCCTACATTGATAAAATTTTTGACTTCCTCTCTCATGGCAATTAATTTTTTGATGGTATGGTTTATCTACTTCTATCTAACCGATTTGTGACCAGGATTAAGACCCAATTTGAGGACCATCACCTCAGTTGATATTCATGGCATGTTTGCGGGTGTTTGTGCAAACACGTTTGAGTTTTGTCGATAAAAAGTTGTCAAGTGTTCACACAGTTGACCTAACAGAGAGCTTCCGATCTGTATGCATTTCTCGGGCTTGTTTGGATCTAGTGGGATTTGGTTGGTCGACTCTCCAAACTGACCTTATTATAGAGTTGCTTTATCTCGAATGTTGAAATTTTTGATCAATTGGTTCGAGATTGACTAATTGATTTGAGACAAGTAGTATGTTCGGCCGATGACTTGATTTTCTAGGACTTGTCCAACGTCACATATTGTTAGAAATTTTATCTTCAAATGTGAAATTAACGTCACTATTTTGAATACAACCAAGTAGAATTGTCCCAATATAACGTTGTTGACCGAAGACAAGTCAACTATTAAGAACATGAGCATTTATGACATTGTCTTTGGATACGTTTCTAGTATGACTTTCAATTGGATAATGCCCTAAAGTGGTACAAACTCATTGTTCAATCCGTATAACAGTTCCTTCGACCTATTTTGTCTAGTCTTTTCTTGATTTGAGCTTAAAATATGTATCAAAATAAAGTATTTTTTTTAAATTTTCACTATCAACAAAAACTTATTTTAGTTAGTAGTCAAAAGTACTATTTAAAACGAGTATGGATACAATTAGAGGATCACAATGAAAGTTATTACATGAGTCATATCGTTAATACAAAACTAATAAATTCATTCCTTATTTTTAGTTTTTGCCTCTTGTTATTTGAAGTTTTCTTTGAGTGGTTCAGAGCATTATTTTTGGGTGGTCACATGGATACCATGTTGATTACTTTAACCGACTTGATTGCATGACTACTCTTGTTGTTCCATCTCATTATTATTTGCACTCTTAGAGGCTTACCTTGGGTCTCTTAAGAATTTGTTAAGATACCATTTTCTAGATGAGGTCTTAATATTTTTCTATAGAGTATGGAGGTAGAAGTAGTACTTAGACTGATCCATTCCTTCTAGGTACTTGATTGGTTTGTACCATTTTAAAAACTTCTCGTTATGGATTCACATTAAAATGTTTGTCCAAATTTCGTTTAGTGGGGTTAGGTTCAAGGGCTTGAACTCCTTTTGGATACTTGATTCTATTCTTGGCTGCTTTTTGGGATCTTGGGTTGTAAAATTGTCTCCATTCTTCTTCTTCCTATTCGTCAATCTCGGATGTTGGTCTATTCGTTGGCCTTTTCAGTGGCGATATATACATGGTGATAGTCTCAAACTCAAGAAATATTTTAGGCTCTTGTTGGACCAAATATTTAAAGAATTCACCCAACTATACAGTTGCATGAAGGAATTCAGCTTCATCTTGCCAGTTAGCTTCGATATTCTCCGAGCCTCAACATTGTGTTGTGTTTGTTAGGGCCTGTTATGCTTCTGTGATTTGGGTTTTAGGCCGATCCAATTTCTACAGTATCCATCAATCATAAATGAATATTTTTTATAAGTTTATCAAATAATTTATTAATTAATAATTTTAACCATATCTTGAATGATTAAAATTTTGCAAACCACCATTAATATATATTAATTTATTAAGGTATTCACGTTTCTAATAAAAGCAGGTAAACACGTTTTTCATAAAAATTTAAAAACGAAAAATGTAAAAAAGAAAAAAACTAAAAAATAAAAAATACAATTTATTTTTCAAGTTGAGTACAGTCTTTAAGTCTTTCTTGTAAGTGGTTACACTGTTGGACGACAGGCACTCTACTTCATTGAACTGTAGTGGAGTGCCAGTGGTCCTTGAATGAAACATCCAAAGCCCACCAGTATATATATTTAAAAATTAAAAAATAAACATGGTTATATTTTTTGTATTATTTATTTTATAATATGAGTATGTAATATTTAAGCTTTATAAAAATAATAAAAATAATTATATATAGATATATATGTATAATTTTTTAAAATATAAAATGTGAATCCTTAGATTTTTCAAATTTAATGATCATCGGTGATGGATGAGGAGATAATTGAGTGCCCCCGTATCCGTTAAATCATCTATGTTACACGTCTTAAATTCTTAAAAAAAAAAAATGAATTCAAGTATGTCAATATATTTTATTTGAAATTATTTTTTTTAAAAAAATTATAAGAAATTTAATTATTGTTCTTTCAATTTTAATCTTGTAAGGTGTTATATGTCCACCCTCGGCTTCTCCCACCGACATGGCCGCCGCCACCGCTCACCTTTCCATATTATCGCACCTCTTTCACACCTCTATACGAGTACCATCACAACCATCGTCTCGCTTCCACCGCCGGGCTGACACTCCAACACTGCTACTACGCTGCCGCCCATAAGTTTTAAATATATATATTATCTTAGGAGACCTATTATAAAAGAAGAAGTATATATATATATATATAAAGTTTATACTTTATTGTTATAATATTAAAAAGATGAAACAATTATAACTATTAAATATGTGTTAGGCCAATTAATCACGCACCTTAATTAAGAATAATAATAATATCTAAAATGAAATAAATATTTATATCGCATGTCTTCGATGGTAAATTTGTATTGGGACATGCGTTCTATAAATCACACGTTATTGAAAAAGATAAGAGACAGCAAAATTGACTATTAAAGCTGAGTGGACCGACTTTTGATTAATTTGATTTTTTTATTTGCCAAATTTCATTAAATCTTGGCCACACTAATTTATCGCTAATAAGGAGGATTAGCCCATCAGATGAGAGGCATTATCACGTTAAAATAAAGTCAGTTTATTTTTTAATTTATTGGATTTATTAAAATTTTTAAAAATAAAAAATAAATAATATCGAAATTAAATATTATCTTATCCCTCCCGAGGAACAACTTTTGCTAAAGTCCATAAGACCACACCCAAAGCGTTATGTGTGAGTTATTCTTCAAAAAAGCATTCGTGATGTTTTTGAATTCAGCCTGCCAGGATGTCTCAATTATTGCAAGTACGATGCGTGCAGTGTGTGCTTTGATTTTGTTTAATTATGAATTTCAGTAATTTTTTTTTTGAAAAAATTAAAACAAAAATGGAGGGAGGGTAAACGGGGATATAAGTTAAATCCCACTCTTCAATAATGTTGGAATTAAGCGTCTCCCGAAGTTTGGGTAGTGCGAGAATATATAACAAAATTTTAAATTTTGGTTTTTAATTTTAGTGGAATTCAGAAAATAATTTTTAGTTTTTACACATAGGTAAAATTTTATAATTTTAAGTCAAAATTGACAAAAACTTGACTATAAAATTATATTTTTGTTGGACAAAATATCAATTGAATTGAACCAATCCATTAGCTTAACGAACTCATGGTTGATAGGTCTAGGATAGTGAGAAACGAGTCAATGACTTTGTAATGTTCGAATTCCCGTTTAACGTATTTTGGATATATTTATTAATTTTGGGTTTATTAGATATGTTTGATTATTAATAATTTATGAAAAAACTGCGATGAAATTAGTTTTGGGAATTTGTGTCCAATGTGTGCTTGAGTGCTGAATTTAAAATGACTGGTGCTCGAGCGCAAGTTTAGGTATACAAAGGTGCATGGGCAAGGGGTTTCGTCATTTCGCGTGCGGAGTAGGGAGAGGAGAAAGGAAGAGAAGAAAGAGGAAGTGAGATAAAGAGGCGATCGGGCATCTTGGATCCTCCATTCTTCAAATTTGCTCGGTATAAAGTTGAGGTAAGTATCTTTTAACTTTGCCATCTGTTTTTTTCTTCATTAGATGTGTTTTGTCTTCGATTTGGATGTTTAAGCGTAAATGTGTGCACATTTAGTTAGCCACGTGTTTTCTTTGAGTATGCATGGCATTTTTATTTGTTGATTGGGGGTTTTGTTCCATCTCTGACATTATTGGTAGGTTTCGTCATAGTTGGGATATATGGGCATGCATGAGCACTACCGTGACCCTAGATTGGTCATTTGTATGGAACCGTGGTTGTTCAAGATCCTAGATGGATTAATACGGGATATGAGATGATCGAGGGTTATAGACCTAAAATGTAACAGGATCGAGAGTTGTAGGTCTAAAATATAATCGGGCGTCATTGATATGAGATGGTCGAGAGTTGCAGGTTTAAAATGTGGTCGAGAGTTGTAGGATTAAAATGTAGCCATACGCTTATAATTATGAGATAGCTTAAAAATGCAATCATTCTATTATGTGGACTCAGTTTTGGCTCCCATTGTGAGCACGCCAGTGGTATTCATTGTGTGGACATTCAGTGGCTTCAGTTATGTGCGCCCAATGGCATATGTTATGTGGCTGTTTGGTGGTTTCCATTGTGTGCATGGGTAGTAAGTCTTTGCGATGAGGATGTGCCGAGCTTCTCTGTTAAGTTTGTATGTCATGAGTCTCTATTTTGTTGATGTGCCGTGGGACTTTGTTTCTACCTTTGGTGTGACGAAGGATATTCAGATTGGCTTCGTTATCTGCTTGGATATTTGACTCCGCTCCCTCTGATTTGCATATATTGCTTGTGTATGATATGATGATACTTGTTGAGTCTTCGATTCATGTTTTCATATTTTTATCTCTCCAGATTTGTAGAGAGTCCGAGATTCTTGCAGGAGCTAGAAGATATTGGATGCAGCGTCACGTGATCTAATGGGTTTAACGTTCGTATGATTCGGCCGACATTGATTATAATTCCCTTACTATTTTGATGGGTTTGTTATGGGTTTCATTTCGGATATTGGAAACTGGCCAGAGTAGGCTTTTGGATGATGTAATAAGGATATTCTTTTATATACATATTGTGCATGGTTGATGATTTTAGTTTGGTTGCCTCCCATGTAATGTGTTTGAGTAGATCATATATATATATATATATGTTGTTCAGATAATGGTCTGATGTGGTCCTGTGTATGTTTCAGTTTATTAATTCTGTATTTTAGTTGTCACACCCAGATTATGGGATTTAAGGTTTTTAATTAATTGAATTTAATTATATTGATTTGACCAACTTATTTTGGGACGTGGCAGACTTTATTGATAACGCTCGCCAAAATATTATGGTATTAAGATCATCTCTCTTTTATTTTAGATGAAGGATATGCTAAATAAGGAAATGTTTGAAAAGATCTAGCCAATTATATATGCTATTAAGTCATGGAAATCAAATGAAAAAAGATGGAATAAGAAATTAACTTATTTTATGACAAAAAATAAGTTGGTAAGTTTTAAAGTAGAAGTATGTAGTTGATGATTAAGGAATTTTTACCGTAGCAACAGGATGACAAGATTTGATTAATGTAACTAATTAATATTGATTATTTGCTTACTTTAAGTCATTTGGAAAGAAATATTCAAATAATATAATGGATGGGCAAATTTGATTATTCTTCCTAGCATGATTAGAGTTTAAATTTGACATTCAAATATGGGTAGCCAGTGTTAAATATAGTTCCAATAAGATAAACTTGATTGATTAGCACAACAAATTTATGAATGGCAAACTAAAAAATGAGAAAGTATTAAGCAGCCATTAGATTCAAGTTTGAAAAATATAGTTATACATTGACCCAATTTTAGTTAGAATTAAACAGTCGATTGAATGGTTGAATGTTCGAATAGTCATTGAATATATTAGGTTAAAATTTTGAATGACTAGATATCCAATCGAGCAGTTATCCTAAATGAACAGTTAATTTATAGAACGGTTAATCCAAGTAAATGATTAACTCAATCAAATGGTTAAATCAAGTGAACGCTTTATACATTTTATAATTAGTCTAAATGAGGGTTTACTAAATAATGTCAATTACTTATTATCATTATTTGAACAATCTTCAAAAACTTTCATGATCAAAATATACACTCATTTTTCATGAAAAATGCAACAAATTATGAAAAGCCAATATAAAGTAAAGTCTTTTGATAAGTGCTTTTCTTAATGGTTAAAGAAGATAATCTAAATTTCTCTAAATCAAATATAAATTTCATATAACTAACAACTTTTAAGTGTAATAAGTTCATGATAACAATAAGAAAATAAAAACTAAGTAAATTCTTCATCATCACAATAAATTATAAATACATTAATAAGCACTCACTATACACATTATAGGTGCAAAGATAGAGTGATTGTATTCAATAATCATTAAATTGACTGCTTAAGAATTGAGAAGAGATATCACATAAGCTAATAAGATAATGCGAACAAGAGTTTTATGTTGATAATATATTCCTAGAGATAAATGATAAAATAAATATTATCCATAAGGCTTGTAAAATGTCAAAATTTTGCTTTCATTTTTATTTTTGATATTTCATGAAAAATGATTCTACTACAATTTCTATCTATATGACAAATGGTAACAATTTTTATAAAATTGGTTACCTTATAAAAATTTTTACCTAAGTGCATAGAAAAATCACCACTAGCATAATTTAATAATACTTCATTCTAAAAAAATAATAATAATAGTTTTGCAATTTGATTTGTCATGTCAAAATAAATTAAATTGAGCTCCTAATCGACTGAGCTAGAGGAAGTTTGAGATCTTAGAATTACTGTTTATTGTAATTTTTATTTTTTTTTACCAAATTGAATGTTGGTATATTATATATATATATATATAAAAAATTTATGATTATTGTTGGCAACTTGGGCCAAATGATCCACTTTAAGGGCGAATCAATCTGATCAGTTAACTTGGGCCGAAAGCTGTGCTGTCCAACAAGTGAAGTCCATGTTGCAAGTGAAGGCCTTTCTTATCCCAGCCAATAACCGGGACCTGGGGAATATTTTTTTTAAAAAAAAAAGGATCCTATTTTTTATTTAAATATTAGATTTAATATTTAATAAATATTAATATTATAAAAAAATTAAAATATAACTATGTTAAATATTTTTTAATTTTTGATTATTGAATTCTAATCTAATAGTCTAATTGAAAGAAGAATATTTCTAGTTATTGTATTAGGACTTACTATGTACAAGAAGAGCATAAGACTGATAAAAAGAGAGAGTATAGTGTAGGTGAAATGATAAGATTATAAACTTTAATATAAAATAAGACCATGTTAAGTTGACATTGGCACATTAGAAAGTGCTAATTAATTCATGAACAAGAACCAAAGTTTATAAGATTTTTTTTTTTTTTTTTTTTGGTAGGAAGTAATTTAAATAATGTTTTCTTAATTTGCTTTGATGAGTAAATTAAAAACACTGCGTAACATTATTTTCTATAACATTTATCATACGTATATATTAATGTGACTACTAAAAAATTGTTACATACTAAATAACTGTTTCACATTTTTAAATTTAAAGAGTTTTTATATAGATTTATAAATGAACATCTAATCATATTTTATGATTTAGAAAATATTATCTTAAGAGAAGAAGTTTAAGTTATAAGATGATATATTAAACATAATATTTTTTATTATTAAGTCTTGTTCATTTGGCCAAATCCACGAGACACCAAGATAATTCTCATCGTCCAATTGCAATGGGAAAGATGTGCAATTTGGACAAGAAAATAACTTATAAGGCTCTCCAAAAGGTGTTATCCATTTATCCAAAGAAAGATCGAGATAACATCACCAATGACGTAGGAGTCAAATGGTCCCTAATCCCACTAGTGATGTGGAGAACGTTTCTTGCGGATCACGGGACATTGTGAAAATTTTCCTTGAGCACCACGGGCCGTTGGTACACAAAAAGAAGCTTCATCGGTCTACTGTTCTCAACAAGGTCGTATCTCCCTCTCGACCGCCATCTCCATCAGTCTCCACGCTGCTGTCTCACTCAACCTCTCATCAACCCTCCACATTACTGCTTCAAGGTGCCCTCTCTCTCTCTCTCTCTCTCTGTGAAACTGTTACTGCTGGTTCTGTCGATATGTTATCGAAAGATTCAAACTGATAGAACATCATCAGGGGCTCCCTTGTTAACGTATTCTTGGGCTAAAGAACGGTTAACATCTGGTTAATTTCTTACGGTCCAAGGGTCACAACGACACTTTTCAGGGCTTGTCGTTGGCACCAAATGCCTCTGTTTTTCTGTGTCCGACGATGCGCGGACATGGGCTGGCGTGAGCATGTAATTCTGCAAACATTTGTTTGGGCGAGCATGTGTAGGGATTACTTGAATGTATTCTACCACATTTTAACTCAAAAGCTATTGGACTGTAGAACAATCTAAATATAGAAAGTACTTGCTCTGTTTTGTATCAAATTCATTACAAAATCTTGTTGAATTCAATTGAATTTCATTAGTAGATTTTAGTTCAATTGATTTAGAATTGAATTCATGAATAATGAATTCAAATTCATTACAACAATTCCCCCTTACTCCATTGTTGTGTAACCCTGCAGCTTCATCATCATCCTACTATTCCTTGTACTAGAGAGGATTTTGGGCTGAAATGGGTTCCGAAGCTGGTAAACTTCATGTGCTTTTCTTCCCATTAATGGCTCATGGCCACATGATCCCCATACTGGACATAGCAAGGCTGTTTGTTTCTCACAGCGTGAAAACAACAATAGCCACCACCCCACTCAATGCTCCCGTCTTCACTCGAGCTATAGAGAAATGTAGGACTGATGAAATCAGTATTCGAATCTTCTCTTTTCCTTCTAAAGAGGTTGGCCTCCCAGAAAGAGTGGAGAATTTTGAGCATGTCCATGGCGCTGAAATGACATACAAATTCTTTAAAGCCATTGATATGCTTGAGGAAACATTAGAGCGACTTGTTGAGGAACTCAGGCCTAATTGCCTAGTCGCTGATATGTTCTTCCCTTGGGCAACTGACGTCGCTGCCAAATTCAACATTCCAAGGCTAGTCTTTCATGGGATGAGCAGCTTCTACTCCTCTGTTACTGAAAATCTAATGTTACATGAACCCCATAAGAATGCCTCTTCAGATGATGAAGAATTCTTAGTTCCTAACCTACCCGATGAGATAAAATTGACCAGGAATCAGGTTCATGAATTTGTTCTGCTTGGAGCCGACACCGAGCTGTTCAGATTTGTCAAATTTGCGATTGAATCTGAGAGAAGGAGCTATGGGATCATCACGAACAACTTCTATGAGCTTGAACCTGCATATGTTGACTACTACAGGAAGGTGTCGGGCAGGAGGACATGGCAGATAGGCCCTGTTTCACTGTGCAACAGGAGCATTGAAGATAAGGTTCAAAGAGGGAAGAAAGCTTCCATTGATGAGTATGACTGCATGAAATGGCTAGATTCCAAGGAACTCAATTCGGTGATTTACATTTGTTTCGGAAGCTTAGCCAGACTATCCGCATCTCAGCTGCGCGAGATTGCGATTGCCCTAGAAGCTTCTGAGCAACAATTTATATGGGTTGTCAGAGGTTGTTCGGATCAAGAATCAAACGATCAAGAATGGTTCCCAAGGGATTTCGAGAGAAGAATAGAAGGAAAGGGTCTAATCATAAGAGGATGGGCGCCCCAAGTTCTTATTTTAGAACATGAATCAACGGGAGCATTTGTGACCCATTGTGGTTGGAATTCTACCTTGGAAGGGATATCAGCCGGCTTGCCAATGGTGACATGGCCATTATTGGCCGAGCAATTCTACAACGAGATATTTGTGACTCGAATTCTGAAAACCGGCATTGGTGTTGGAGCTAAGCAACGGAGGGAGGTGGCTCCGGCCTCGGCTATCGTGAAGCAGGAAGCCATTGAGAAAGCTGTGAGGCAGATAATGGTCGGCGAGGAGGCGGAGGAGATCAGGAGCAGAGCAAAGAAGTTGAAAGAGATGGCGAGGAAGGCTGTTGAGGAAGGAGGTTCATCGTATTCTGATCTGAGTGCCCTGATTCAGGAATTGAGTTGCTATACTGCTTGAGATTTTGCCTGGCAAACACGAAAATATGATTGTTTCTGTTTTGCATTATAGGTTCAGAGGATACAAATTATTTTTGTCCCCATCCCCCGAAGAAAACATGAGCATATGAGTTGCTAACGTCAGTATTGATATAAACATTCGAGGCATTTTTCTCTTTACCAGGCAGAAGGCTATGCAGAGGGCTCTACTTGTTCCCAACGCTTGAGATTCCCCACAAAAACCAATAAAAAAAAAAGAAAAGCACTGATGGAATCATTTGTCAAATGCAGAAAATATTAAACTCATGTGGCATGATAAAACACAATAAAATGAGAAGGAGGCATGAGACACAACATTTAGCATGAAGAAAGTAACAGCCGTTACTTTCTTCCTTCCATCCTCTTCGACCACCTTTATTGCTCAATTATTCCGTCATTGAAGTTTAATTTCTTACATAGCATTTCCAAAAGTGGACGAGCTGTGATAAAGAGCTTGATTTTTGATTTTGTCCTAATCCTTAATCTTGATTCAACTACAAGTTTGTTATTTATTGATTAAAAATTAGATAATCAACAGACCCGACATATCAAATTACGATCACTTGAAGACATGGCCAAGTGGCTCAAGGTATTAGTTTACTAGATCGACATATAATAAGATTTTACCATGGAATCAAATGTCATTTCTTTTGAAGCAAAAGTAGAAGGAGCGGATAAAATTATGTGAGAGAAAGAACCTCATAGTAGAGTCCAATCTCCTAAAGGATAGAATAACACTGCTTAGTGATTAGGAGTAAAAAGACTATTATGTGTTTTTTGACCGGACTATATTTTTTCTAATAAGTAAGCTCCTCCTTTAGTTTAATCCTTGGATGGCTCTTGGTTCTTCATCATGTTGGGAGATTGGGTAGCAATTGAAAAAGCCGCTAGAAAGCTCGACGAAGCCAACAAAAAGTGATAATAAAGATTGGCTAGAGACGAAAGGAAAAAAGTGTGATTACTTTTATTCAATTAGTAAGGCTTGATTTTTTGTAAGTGAAAGAATCCAAAAAAATCTTATTAGTAAAAGATGACTTGCCACCGATTATATTTTTATTAGGTCTATTTTATTAACTTATTTTTGTAATAAAATTTAATTCTAATGAGTTATATTTATATTATTTATTTATTAATTAAGATTTATTATAACTTGAGATATGCTTATTAAAATTAAAAAAGATCAAGTGCTAAATAATGTTCGGAATGCACAAAGGTGAGTTCGCACTAGAGATAATGTTTGAATACCAGTGTGCGTGTTCATACGCAATCTCAGTAAATAATATAATAAGTCGTGTACATGTACCATTGGATTGTACACATGCACTAATAACATAATGGGTCATACATGTGCATTGTTGGATCAAGGATATGCACAAATTAACAAAATGGGTTACGCATGTGTGTCGTCGAATCGCACACATACGCAATGACATTCGAGCTAGCATTCGATTTTAGTGTACATAATTTGCAATTCTATAATTTGTTTCCATAATTTTTAGTCTCACTTATAAATAGACTCATTTTTTTAAACCAATTGCCGCCCACGTGAAAAGATAAGAAAACGATAGCTAGAGAAGTGAGAAGTAAAAGAAAAAACTTCTTTAAACGAGTTGTGATCCAAAATATAAAATTTTATCGTTTCAAAATTATTCAACCACAATCAAATACCTGTTCTAAGCATGTTAGCTTTAGAGTTCTTTCAGTGGTTTGGATCCTAGAGTTCTAGAAGAATTAGTTGCTCATGAGGCAGTGAAATAAAATCTAAGAGAAGATCAAAAGGCATTCGTTTCTATAGCTAATAAGCAAATTCAATAAATTTTTCGGTAGGGATTACCTGTCAGGAGGGTTGAATGTTAGCGTGTCTATATCACTTGGTCTTAGTCCGTAATTTAATTTTTTTATAGTGGGCTTACTTTGACTGGTTTAAAAGGTCTAAAGGGATCACATGTCAAAAATAAGTCAGTTAAAAATTAATTGGTCTATACCACTTGATCTGTAATCTAACTTTTTTATAATGAATTATTTTAATTGGTTTGAGATGCCTAGGGGGTTTTACTTAAGAATGGTTTGATTCTTAATATTTTTCTCCATCATCATGTTTTATGTTAATTTATTTTTATATTTTATTTATTTTGCATGTTATTGTTATTGAATGTGTATGGTTGATATTTTATATTCGTAATATTTAGAGAGTGAATATTCTTTATATATATTAAATATTTTTATAACTTAGTCATTTATAATACAATGGGTCAAATTTATAGTTATTAAAGACTACCCAATTTTTTTAACTTTTATTTATACAGAGCCTTTCTTTTATAGGACATAGAATAAGCACAGGTACACTTACTCAATTGCCTGACAATTGTGGAAAATTCTCCACGGTCGACTTTCTAGGAGATAAATATTATCCATAATGATGTAGTGAAGTTTTTTTGATGGTCAAAATAACTGCTAATATGCAAGTAGTATACAGAGATTATTATATCAACTGGGATGTAAAGTCTCATGGCTACTTCCTCTAAACACAACATATGAAATTATTATATAAAAGGCAAATTTCAAAATATCTACAATGAATCGGGATGGAGCTTTAGAAATCTGGCCGTGATAATCAATTCTATTGATTATAGTATTGGCAAGAAGAAAAAAGAACCATTGAATTCGATCTCGAGATTGAAATCTACTTTCCCAATAGCATTAGAAAGAAAAAATAATGAACACATTCATCATGAATTTCTACCTATTGTTTTCTAGTAGGACCTGTGAATTCACCAAAATGACATTGACAATAACACTAATTTCATTCTATACACAATTTGTTAGGTTATAGGTCATTTTCATGTGAATTCATATTTGATTGTTGAACATTTTGAAGGTTCGGTCGAACATACATGGGTCCTATATTGAGACAAATAATTGTAGTATTCACGCACATGGCGGGTGGTCGAGGGCATTTGCACTCAAGAATTGAGCACCGATCTGAGGAGCAATTGGGGTGCCAAGTCTGAGAAGTAACCAGATGTCAAGACCAATGAGCAACCGGGTGCCGACTCCGATAAGTGACCGGACAGTGATGCCGAAGGGCACCCATATCTCAAGTCTAGAAGTGCCCGAGTATGGCCCACCATGAGAAAGCGCCACTTGCAATTTTTCATAGAGCAGTAAACGCCATCAGTGAGAAAAAAAGAAAACAAAAGGAGAAAATAGAGAATGAGAAGGTTTAGTACTTGGTAGAGCTTCAAACCATGTTCTAGTCTCCAATTTTTTATCGTTCATTTTGTACTCATAGTTACTTGGGTTTATCTATTATAAAACATAAAACCCTTGTTTTATATTTGAGGTTTGTGTAATAGATTATTACATAGTGGATATTTTGAATATATTGTCTTATGATTTTTTTTCCTATTCAAAAGAAAATTTTTCACATAAAATTATATTTTATCTTTTTATTTATAATTATTATTTATTTATTATATGTCGCAGAGCATTTTCTCACGGTTCCTCTGAGTAACCGGAGACCAATACAATCCAAATAGACAAACTGTGACTCCCAAAGTTTTCCTAGAACAAATGCCTTGTGATTTAACACGTATGATATCTATGGCTTTCTTTTCGCTTTAATTTTCCCAAATTCTGTGATGATAGTCGCTAACAAATTTGACAGATATTATTATTAGACCACATTTGATGAAAAATTCTGAACAAATAAGCCATACTAATTGGTGATATCATTCAAAACGTAAAGAAAAGTTTTGAGAGAAAATTAGAATAAGAGAAAAACACTAAATTAATAAGATCATAAATGTGTCAATTGACAATATTCGCTTGTTGAAAAAAGGATATACTAAATTTAAGTTGAGTATTCTTTTTTTTTTTCATAACTATACCAAAATTATTCCACGAGCTTGGAATTTTTATTTTGAATCTTTATTCAAAATAGTTTTTGGAACCCCATGAAGCTTCCCCATCTCTCAAAAGCATAAATCAACAACATTTGAAGCACCCATAGTCCATTAAATTAAACAACTAGTGCCATTTTGGAGCTTTGATTAAAAACAAGTATTAAAAGTAGAATTAAGAGATGGAGCTTTAATTATAGACAGACCACCCTAAGTTATTTCATCCTATGCCTTGGGCTACCTTCCTTGCACAGCTTAAGAAGATTAAAAATATGAGAATTTAATTATCTAATTAAACTTCTTAAGTTATCCTAAATTTTTATAAATTAAGATAATTTATTTGATTAAGGATAATAAATTTTATTATCAATATATATTTTAAGATTTTTAAGAGAGCTCTAATTTTAATTTAATTAATTTTAAATATTATTTTTTATTATTAGTTATCAATTTATTATAAAATATTTGTTTCTATTTCGAATGGTATCATTGACCAAAGTGTTTTAAATTATTCTTATCCCTTCGTAAATACTTACTATGTCACTATATATAAAAGATTAAATCATCGAAACAATGATTATTTTCAATTAAAACAATATCACTTAGCTATCTACATTTATCATAATTCACAAATAAGGTAATTAATTTAAGATGAAATGATCGAATTCAAAACATACTTACATGCATCAACTAACACGGTGTCCTCTTTATAGTTTTTTTATTTTTTAAAAATAAAATTAAAAGGGCTAATTTTGGGAAGTTGGATTTTATGAAGAATCAGTATCATTAGAAATAAGAGGCTGATATTTTAAAATAATTCTCATTACCATTCTATTTCTCAAAAAAAAAAATGTGATGCCTTTTATTGGTTTTTTTTTTTTTAAAAAAACGTATTTAAATGTTGGAGAAAAGTACAAAAATTTAAATCATTAAAATTCTTAAAAAATTATACCTTTTGATTTTAATTGTATTTTTTTTTTTTTTGATGTTAAATCTACCTATGAAAAAATAAGTCAAAATTGATTTTATTTCGACTCATATGTTAATAAACATATGTGATAGTTAAAAACTTTAAAATTTGAAGTACAGTTTAATTTTTGAAATTTTTATATGATGATTTATGTTAAAGGAAAATTTAATAATATATATTACAAATATAACTTTAAAAAGATAAGGCCCATCACAAAAGAAATAAAAACCAAGATTTATTTTGTTTGGCGTCAAATGAGAGTTACGAGTATATAGAATACCTTTTAGAAGTAATAATATTGTTACATGAATTATAAATGCATGAATGTGGTGGGCCAAAATATCTACGATTCCTATTTTTTGTACATATTTTTATAAAAAAATACTTATAATATTAGAACTCATAACCTATCAAGCATGTTACCTAATTTTTAAATTGCTTTATCCTGCAACAGTAAATGCTAGTCATTATAAAGTTTGACGAAGAGAATTTTAATCATTAGTAAAATTAAAATCAATAAGAAACTACCATGAAAAACTTAAATCTCAAGAATAAAATTTTTAAATATAACAAATCATATATAAATTTAGTAATAATTTCTCCTAAATATTCTAGCAGGACATCACCAAAAAAAAAAAAAAAAAAGTTGCCTATACTTAGGGATTTAGGATCTCTATTTGATGCGTCATAAATTCAAGTTTCAAATACATTTTGATCAAATCATATGTCTGAATTCGGTTCCATCCACCTAATCAATCAAATCTACACACTTCTGTTTGTGACAAGAGGCCGGTGTTGATAGGATATCATCCTACCGAAAATATTTTAATACTCAAGTCAGTAAATAGGCTTTCGAATTGAAAATTTGAAAGTAAAAAGATATAATGAGAATACAAAGAGTGTTTGTGGGAGTAGGGTTACTCTCGTAAATAGGGATGTTTTGGATGCTCGTGAGGAGCGATATCTCTAAGTATTGTGTTCACTGGAANGAACGTAGTAGCAAAGAGAAAAAAGTGTTATGATGCCGGAAGCATGAGAGCTTGGAAATATAAGGCTTTTGCAGGCAAGTAAGAGCGTGCCTTAAAGTGAGAATTCCATGACTTTTTATAACCATTGGGCTGCGATGCCTTCCTTGTGTAGAAGGGTTTGATTCCCGCACTGTATTGGGATCACTGTCTTTTCTGATGTTGAGCTCTTATGGCAGTAACGGTCACTGAGTTGATTGCTTTCCTTCTATATTATATAACTACTAGAGTTTTTAGCAGATATAGAAAGGATTTTGGCGTATTCCTTCATGAATGTGCATTGAATCTGCTGATAATAGTTACAATAGAAATTGTCTTATGTGGAGAGCGCGAAATGGGAGGAGAAGGTCGTTGTTGGTCAAGGACGGACGTGTAGGCCAAACTAGGCTTAGCTCACTTGAGGCATGGTCCTCAATCGGTCAACTAGTCAGGATTTCGATCAACGGCCTGAATGAATCGTTGACCATCTTGGGACTAAATCGTCCATTCTGCTCATGGGTAGCCTGAATGAGTAGAGTTTAATTTGATCACTCATGATCCGCCTAAATGACCAAGGTTTAATTCGACCACTCATGAACTACCTAAATGACCAGGGTTTAATTATGAACGGGTGAAAACTTGTCCGACTTAGGGGTAATCTATATCATTTGTATAACCCTATAAATTCACACATATATACATGGAACATGTAAAGAAAAAAAAAGAACATGGCACAAATGAAAAAAGTATTGTTATTTTATTGGCATGTATATTACAAGTATACACGTGCAACATGGATGATCTACCTGTGCCCTTACTGGAAGTAGTGCTTGAGGTGGATTGCGTTCCACGTTCACATGACCAACTCGCTGTTCTAGGTTCGGAGTTTGTATGCTCAATTTTGCAGGACGAATTAGACTAGAAAATGGCCTTCCCAATTTGAGGAAATCTTATTCTGGTCGGTGGTTTTGCCCGTAGCATCGATACTTCGTAAAACCAAAGTCTCCAACTTGAATTATTGCGCTTTTACCTTCTTATTGTAATAGCGGGTGACTCATTGTTGGTAGGCCACTGTCTGTATTTTGATAGCATCACGGACTTCCTCCAACAAGTCTAGCTGTTCTCTAATTTTCTTGGAGTTACTTTGTGGGTCAAATGACTCGACCCTAAGACTTGATAACCTGATCTCAACCGGAATTACAGCTTCAATCCCGTAGTAGAAACTGAAGGTCGTCTTGTTAGTTGGTTCTTTTAGAGTCGTCCAGTAGGACCATAGAACGGAGGGTAACTCGTTAACCCAGGAGTCTCGTGCATCCTCCAACTTAGTGCTCAGACTGTAGAGTAGCGTGCAGTTTGTGACTTTTATCCGTCCATTTGCTTGGGGGTATGCCACTGAAATAAGGATCAATTTGATACCTGAATTGGTGCAATACTTGGTGAAGCGTTTTTTTAAAAATTGGGTCCTATTGTTGGTCACAATGATCTCGAGAATGCCGAATCTGCTGATTATATATGGCAAATGAATTCCAGGACGTTGTACTCGGTGATCTTGACCAGCAGGGTAGCTTTAATCCACTTGGTAAAATAGTCGATACCTGCGATGATAAACTTTCTTTGTCCTGCTGCGATGGAAAATAGGCTAAGAATATTGAGCCCTCTTTGCACAAAAGGCCGAAGAGATCTCAACTCAGCGGGTGGCTGGTGGTGAAAATTGCCGTGGAGTTAGCAATTCTCACACTTCTTCACGAATTCAAATGCATCATTCTTCATTGTTGGCCAGTAATATCACACATGATCTTGAAGGCTAGGTTTTTGCCCTCAATGTGCAATTCGCATATTCCAAGGTGGACTTTATTCAAGATGTAGTCGGCCTCCTCGGGAATAAGGCACCGGAGGTGCGGAGTCGAGTAACTACGGCGATATAGCCGCACATCGACTATGGTGTACCAGTGGCCGTCTTCTTAATCCACTTGGCTTCGTCTGCATTATTTGGTAGTGCTCCTTCCGTCAAGTATTTCTAATAAGGCGTCATCCAACTTTCCGTGTCGGAGATTTGTATCACTTTCGGTTCCTCAGTGTTAGGAGTGCTCAATACTTCCTGCATGTTCCTCGAGTACTATTCTGAGTTTTCGGCCGTCGCTACTCTGACAAACTAGTCGGCCTTCCAAATTTGAGTTCTGGGGGCGTGGACTAGGTTCAACTGGTCAAATCTCCGGATGGCGTCCTTCACCCAAGCTAAGTATTTGGCTAAGTAAGGGTTGTACGCCTCAAAGTTTCCGTTTACCTGGTTAACGACAAGTTCAGAATCGCCGTAGACGGTCAGTCATCTGGCGGAACACTTTTTGGCTAGTTTTAGCCCGGCTAACTGGGTTTCATACTCAACAATGTTGTTGGTGGCCGAAAAGTTGAGTTTAAGGGAGTACTTCACCTCAAACTCGTTCGGGATTCTTAAGACCACTCCGACACCGTTGCCTGAGTCTATAGACGATCGTCTACGTTGAAAACCCACTCCAACTCTTCCCCACATTGTTTTGCATCCTCAATGGGTTGTTTATCAAAAATTGGTGTCGTGGTCTCAACGATGAAGTCGGTTAGTGCCTGTCCTTTGATGGCTGGTTTGGGTCGAAATTTAATATCGAACTCTCCCAACTCGATAGTCCATTTAACCAGCCGTCCAGAAATGTCAGATTTTTTGAGAATACTCTTCAGTGGATGGCCGATCAGAATGACCACCCGATGAGCCCAGAAGTAAGGTCTTAGCTTCCGGGTGGAGAAGACAAGAGCTAATGCTAACTTTTCTACAAGCGAGTAGCGCATCTCTGCGTCGATCAATGTCTTGCTCATATAGTAGACTGGCCGCTGAGAGTTAGAGTCCTAGCGTATGAGGATATAGTTAAGAACCACCTTTGACACAGCCAAATAGAGGTACAACTCTTCTCCGTCCTTTGGCAATGTCAGTAACGGTGGAATGACCAGGTACCACTTCAACTTGTCAAAGGCTGCCTAATATTCTGTAATCTATTGGAATCCATTTATTTTTGTCCCCCTTAGAGCCCAGAAGAAGGGCTAATATTTGTCCCCCGGCTTGGCCAAGAAGCGGGACAAGGCTGCCAGTTGTCCAGTTAGCCTCTGGACATCCTTGATACTCCGTGGCGGAGTCATGTATGCAAAAGCCTTGATCTTCTCCGAGTTTTTCTCGATCCCTCGCTGAGAGACGATGAAACCCAAGAATTTTTCTGAAGATACTCCAAAAACGCACTTCGAATGATTCAACTTCATACTATGAGTGTGAAGTACCTCGAAGGACTCAGCTAAATCGTGAATATGGTCACTGGTGGTCTTACTTTTGACGAGTATGTCATCAACGTACACCTTCATATTACGGTCGATCTGCTTCTCGAATCTCTTATTCACGAGACTTTGATAAGTGACACCCGCATTCTTCAGACCAAAAGGTATAACCTTATAACAGTAGATGCCCTAATTTGTCACGAACGAGGTGTGCTCCTTATCCTCTGAACTTATCCGGATATAGTTGTAACCCAAGTAGACATCCATGAAGCTCAGTAGTACCTATACGGATATTGAGTGCACTAATAAGTTGATCTTGAGTAAAGGAAAGCTGTCTTTTGGGTAGGCTTTGTTAACGTTAGTAAAGTCGACGCACATTCGCCATTTTTCGGTACTTTTTTTTACCAAGATGACGTTGGAGAGCCAGTCCAGATATTAGATTTCTCTGATGAAGTCGGCGTCCAACAGCTTCTTTACCTCCTCCCAGATGGCGATGAGTTTCTCCACCGAGTGGTTTCACCGCTTCTACCTGATGGACTTGCGATCGGGATCGAGGCCAACTTGTAGACCATTACACTGACCGAAATCCCAAGCATGTCAGCCAAAATCCATGCGAAGATATCAGCATTCTGTCATAAGAACGCTATCAGCTTGTCGTGCAATGTCCTTGTGAGTGAGCCCCTAACCTGTACGCACCTCTCCGGGTCCTCCCGATTCAGAAGGATTATATCGGTTGCCTCATCAGACTATGCCTGTTGTAAAGTTGTTTCATCTCAATGATCAAGCTCTCCTGCTGCTTTGGTGCTGTCACTCGGAGCAATGTGAGAAATATAACATGTCCGCCCAATGATTTGGTCACCTAGCACTTCACCAATACACAAGCTATAAGGAACTTCATCTTAAGATGTGATATTAAAGTATTGAGAATTCATCCATTTTGGACTCTCCTCTGAGTCCTACTGCCCAAAGTCCTCCGAGATTTGGACGGCTCTAGGCATGTGAGGCCTCCGGAGCTTGAGTGTTGCTCGACCTCCTGGTCTTCTGAGATGGGCTTTCCTTCTTCTAGCCTCCTCTTCTGGAGGTCGGAGTAGGGACTGCTGCGGGCGGAACCCCCTACTTCGTATTTTCCTGGCGAGCCCAGAGCATCTGAAGCGCTTGGTTCATTTTACTCATTTGTTCCGCCAAGTTCTGGAAGAATTGAGTAGGTACTCCATTGACCACCTCGATGACCAAGTTACCAGCAGAGTAGTCCTAGTCGGGTGCGGTTGCATATCTAGCGGGATAGCTAGCTTACACTCTAGTGTTCACCATTCTAATTGATGACACTAGGCTAGAGAGTGAAACTGAGAGTAGTAGAGAAAAGTGGTTGGCCGTTTGTTCACTTTCCCACAGTTGGCGTCTATAATATATCCTAGATTCAAGTTTCGAACAGATTCAGGTCAAGTTATCCGTCTGAGTTTAGTTTCGTCCACTGAATTTAGATCCTACACACCAACACTACGAATAACAAGTCAGGTATCAGTGAAATGTCGTCCCACCAAAAACACTTCAATACTCAAATAGTGCGTTCGCTGGAAACGTAGTAGCAAACGGAGAGAGAGAACATTATGATGTTGAAAGCGTGAGAGCTTGGCAATAGAAGGTTTTTGCAGGCAAGTGTGAGTGTGCCTTAAAGTAAAAACTCCATAGTCTTTTATACCTATTGGGCTGTGATGCCTTCCTTATGTAGAAGAATTTGATTCT
Organism: Nepenthes gracilis; assembly: GCA_033239525.1. NCBI lineage: Eukaryota > Viridiplantae > Streptophyta > Magnoliopsida > Caryophyllales > Nepenthaceae > Nepenthes > Nepenthes gracilis. The sequence continues at coordinate 2,806,438 of BSYO01000004.1, forward strand.
TGCGCTCTATTGGGATCGCTGCCTTTTCTGACGTTAAGCCCTTATGGCAGTAATAGTTACTGAGTTGATTGTTTTCCTTCTATGTTCTATAACCGTTAGGGTTTCCAACAAATAGGGAAAGGATTCTAACACCTTCCTTTAGAGATGCGTATTAAATTTGTTGATAACTATTACAATAGAAATTGCCTTAAGTGGAGAGCGTAAAATTGGGGGAGAAGGCCGTTGTTGGTTGAGGACGAACGTGTGGGCCAAACTGGGCACTTGAGGTCTAGTCCTCAACCGGTTAGCTAGTCAAGATTTCAGTCAATAGAATCGTTGACCGTCTTGGGACCAAGTCGTCCATCCTATTCTAAGGCCTCTACTGGCTTATTGGCCTTTCAACCGATCAATGTTGGGCATTGGTTGTCCGAGTGTAAATAGGTCGTTGTAGATCTGAGCCTTTCTTCTTTCTTGGACCAGCTCATTACTGACGTACTCATCACTCTTGAAAATAGAAATTTATTCAATACTTTTAGATTATAATTATTCAATTAATATTAAATGGACGCAATTAAAATTTTTTAATAGTAAATAAAAATTAAATAATATTTTTAATAATAAATAATATAATTATTTGATTAATATTAAATAATTATAATTAAAATAGGTTAAATTAATCTTCTTCCTTCATAGGAATAGGTTCCTGAAATCGCTATATCTAGTGCACAAAATGACTAGATTAACACTATTTTAAAATTTAACTTGCACAGATAATGCAAATTGAAAGGATGACTTGGAGTATTTGATTATGTGGTTATAAATTTTAATTAATTAAATTTGATCGGGGTATGGTCATTGCAGATGTGGCCGAAACCCACAAAGTAAGAAAATGATAATATTCATTACAATGAGAAAAATATATATTTGAGACTTAATTGTACTGTGGGATGGCATTGGTTGTGACAATTCAAATCCTAAATTTTAAGTATGGTTCGACCTCTTATGTGAAAACCCTCAAAATTTAAAATCATTCATAATATATTATAATAACAATATAATTCAATTAAGTTATTATTAAATTTATCAATATATTATATAATTTTCTTAAAATAAAAACTACGAAGGATCACGTCACAGCTCAAAGAAAAACTACTCAATATCCATCAATAATTTATTTAGAATGTCTTCCACTAAGATATCACATCTAATATCTATAATCCACTCTACCTAACAGTTTTGCAGCAAAAAGTAAGATCTCACGATTCGTACTATACAATTAACTCAATCTAGAGTCAAGAAAAATATAATGGTGAGTTAAAACCCAACAAGTAATATTAATAAAAAATACTTAATAAACAATAAATATCTCGAATATCCAAATCTAATGGCCACAACATTTATATATCAATCTACTATATTTGAGAAACCACAATATGTCATAAATACGAATCAAGAACAAGATAGGTCGCCCTTGATCTACATATCACAAAGTTATTAAGAGTACCAATAAACTAGTAGAAATCCTTCAGAATTCGATCAAACGATGAACAGGGATCCATTAGTTCAAATGTCAGCATGAATGACCTATATATCAAACAATAATCAACAACATGGATTTCACTGTTCAGACTACCACAAAACCCAACACATGGATTCTACTAAATGCAAACTCTTAGATTCCACTGAATCCTAAACTTATGATCTATAAATAACAAATAGATATCACAAGAAAACCCCGAGATTTTATTTCGCCACTGTGAACCAAAGACCAAGTATATCCCCCGACAGTTAGATATTTGTACGGGCCAATTGATACTCACAAATTTGACATCCGACTATAATCCATGATCCATGGAGACTCTGCCCAACAAAGTATAAACGTCTCACCAACGTACTCATCCTCCAACTCAACCTTGTACGGAAGATCTCACTTGCATACTTATCATCTGATTCAACCAGGTACGGATGATCTCATCAACAAGCTCATCTTTCGACTTGACATGGTACCAAAGGCATAACATCTCACTTGCACATTTATCATTTGACTCAACCAAGTATGGATGATCTCATCAACATGCTCATTTTTCGACTCAACATGGTACGGAAGGCATCTCTATGTGTCAAACCAAACATCTCCCGCCATGCTATCCTCGATATTATAATCTACGATGGTCACATAGTCATAAACATTCTGCCACACAAAATAATATACCTCAACATCTCTATGATACAAAAATTAGTATCGAATAAACGTAAACCATTATTAAAGTATCGTAACTTCCCATTCGATTAGATGCCTCAATATTTTCATATACTCTACTCAACCTTAATCGTAGGAGCTAACAATCCAAATACTCATACAATTGAGGATAACGTAAAGAAAGCTTTGCAATTTCAATGATAGAAATGTTACTCAATGCTAATAAGGACCGTACTTACGCACTTAAGATTAACACAAATGATTTATCACGGAACGAATAAAAGATAAACACAGATCGAGATATAATTTATTTTACTTAATTTAACCATTTAACTATTCTTCCATTTTGTTCTGATGCAACATCTACTACTAAGGCCACATTTAATGATCACTTATAGATGAGCCAAAATAAATCAATTAATTCCAAGTATGTATAATATTTTTTATTTTATTTATTTATTATTTTTATTATTATTTTAACATACTACCCATGAAATTAAATCATATTCTCAACCCCACCCTCTAAAATTTAACATTTACGATCACGTAATAGGGTTCTACCACACACAACCCATTTATAATAATTTACATCCATTCTACTAATACATACCCCCAGACACATTCTTACTCAAATATATAAATACACATACTGTCAGCATATTTATAAGTATGTATATATAAATACAAATCACATATAAATATATACATATTATCTGCCAACACACACACTGCATACGCCACACACCCACCGTGCACAGTGCACTCCTGCACTAACATAGCTACACATCCACACACTGAATTCACGCTTACACACAACACACACGACTACCTCACACAGCCAGCAGCAGCAGTACGTCCACACTACTCTCACACACATACTGCTACACACACACACACCCCCCTCACACTGCTAACCACACGGCTACACACACACTCAGCACCAGCATCAGCAGCACGCATGCACCATTCTCACCACACGGCTTCACACATACACACCCATACTTTGCACTCACCTGTACTCACGCACCCACAGCAACACGCACGCACGCACAGCAGTACACCCCCACACCACACACACAAATACGGTCCACATACACCGTATCCACATCCATATACCGCGCACAGCATACTCATACATTTACATATATATACATCTAACGCGCACACACACCGTATACATGCACACCCAGCAATATATATATATATATATATATATATATATATATTAAATCATCAATTCCTGAATCCCTCACTCACAAAGCTATGGCCAGAACAGAACACGAAGCCCTGTTTTTTTTCCATTTCTGATTTTACAACAATTTCTACAACAATCTCCACATATAACCCAATTTTAACAGCATTGTGAAAATTTAGGGAGAGAAAAAGTAGATTTGTAATAAAGGAAGGTTTATTTGTAGAGCAAAAAGAGAAATGACAATAAAAGGGAAATCACTTGCCTGATTTACATGGTTACAGCAACACGGCAAGGGTTAGTGGTAACGTCGGCTTCGGCACAACTGCAACGGCGGCTTCGAACAGTCACGGCAACGGCAGCAAAAATCACGGCGACAGCAACAAAAATCACTCGAAAGAAAGAGACTCGGTGATGGCTTACGGAAGCCCAATAGCAGAGCCTCTCTTTGCTCTCACTCTCTGCCCGACTCCTCTTTCTTCCTCCCGCAAGCCCACTGGAGCCGTGCTTATATAGACTCATGGGAAGGAAAATGTGGAGAGACAAACGGAATCAATCAGTTGGAATAGAATGGCAAGTCTGTTAGGATTTTGGCCGTTTGAGATTCGGCGTGGGACGAACGAGAGAGAGAGCGTTTCCAGAAAAGAGAGAGGAAGAGAGCGCGGGACATACCAGACGGAAGAGAGAGATGAAGGCGAACAGCGAAGAAGAATCGAGAAGCAAGAATGGGGGCGGGGCAAAATTTAATATTAACATTATTGTTATTGTTATTATATTTTATTATTACATAATTATATTATTATTATATTTTATTTTACAATAATAATCTTATTATTATATTTTATATTTATATAATTTGTTGCATTCCACGAATTCGAATTATTCTATAAATTATGGGCCGTGAATCGGATCTTCATGCTGAGTTGATCTGGTACCCGGCCTCCATAATCTTGAATTAGAAGTCTGCGCAATATAATTGAAAATGAGATGTCAGAGGATGGTAAGAATTGCTCTCACCATAAATTTTTCGATGCTCAAATCAGATATCTTTCTAAGAGAATAGAAAGATATAATTAGGATATATGTATCGGTACATTGAGCGTTTGGATGCATTCAATTGATGGACGGTTTGGAGATGCGCCTACTGTGGGGTATCTTATATTGACAGGGTATTTTTAAAGGATGGTCAGGCATTTGATACGAGAGAGAGATTTTGGGAGGACTTAAGGGGCAGTGCCATTGTAAAGTCTCATTTTCCTTTTTCTCCTCTTCCCTCTTTGGCTTCTTTCCTCTGGATCCTTTCTTCTTTTTCCCCGTGTCTCATCCTTTATATTGAAATCGTTGTGATATTTATAGAATAGACAGTTGATTAAATCGCATGCTGAACTGTCTTCAACTGATAACCACCGGAACAACACGTAACAACCGCCCGTCCATAAGACGAAGCGGTTGAGCAGTTTTTCTTTTTAAATCAAGTTTACCGAACCCACCACTAGCTCCCTATGCTGGGTGAGTAGTGGTATCCTTGGCAAAAGCACTCGTATGAGTCTTAGTATTAATTAGTTTTGTCTTTGTGTTTTTAGTGGTAAAGTTAGCCTTTTGGTCGCTTTTCACAGAAGGCGCCAATATTACGTTCCATGATTTCTGCTTGTTCTACGAATTAGGATTGCGAATCGGATCTTCACGCTAAGTTAATCTGGCATCGAGTCTCTATAATATCAAACCAGAAGCCTGCGTAACACGTCTGAAAATGAGAGGTCAGAGGACGGCAAGAATTACTTCCATTGTAAATCCTCCGATACTCAAATTAGATATCTTTCCAAGATAATAAAAAATATAAGGATAATACATGTATTGGTGGATTGAGCGTTTGGATACACCTAATTGATAGACGGCTTGGAGATGGTCGGGCACTTGATGTAAGAGATGGATTTTGGGAAGATTTAAGGGGCAGTGTCCTCGTAAAGTCTCATTTTCCTTTTTCTCCTCTTTCCTCATTGGCCTCTTCTTGCTAAATCTTTTCTTCTTTTTTCTCGTGTCTCCTCTTTTATGTTGGGACCGTTGTAATATTTATAGATTTGGCAGGTGGTTTAAAACCGACTGCTAACTGTCTCCAATGGATAACCGCTGGAACTACCCGTGACAACCTCCCGTCCATAAGACGAAGCAATTGAGCAACTTTTCTTCCCGAGTCGGGTTTATCGAACCCATCATAGTTATATTATTTTCATATTATTATATTATTATTATTATTACAGTAATTGTGTTAATTATAACTAACATATTTAAATATATCTCATATCATATTTTTCTAATTTGCTCGAAAAAGTATTTTATGTCTTAATTTTTTAAAAATTAATTTAACTCAATTATATAATATTAATTTTAAAATATGAACATAATTACTAATTTTTATCAATCTAATCTAAAATACTTAACCTAAAATATCAAAATATTATATTTGTCCTATTAAAATATGACGACCCCATCCTCCATGATCAAAATACAACTCTTAACTACAGCAATATAACCAAAATCTTCTTAAAATAGTTCAGTTTTCTTTATTATAATTATTCAAATCCAAACAAAAAACCATTAATTTAAAAGAAAATTCTTCAAAATGTTGGGTTTCTTGTAATTTAGTCCCACGGTACTCATGTTAGCACGGGGGCTGCAACATGATCAGCGTTGTTGCCCTTTCGATACTAACGGAAGTCATCAAATTCATAAAAAAAAATCATAAAAATAAAAAAATGTTATAAAAATAAAAATAAATATTAAATCTTTTTTTTAATTAAATATAAATAAATATTAAAAAATAATTAAAAATAATTTTTTTATATATAAAATATGACCGTTAAATTTTTTAATTCAATAAATATTATAGCATTGGAAGAGGCTGCAACGGCCGAGGGCTGCGATGCATACTGGCGTCGCAGCCCCCGCATATGTACTGATGTGTGGTATATAACACGAGTTGTAGATCAGCCCTCCATCATTCAAATTGGAATTCAGATATATCCATCTTCCATTTCTAGAAGAAATCATCTCAGTCCAATTTCAGACTCCTTGTCCTCTCTCTCTCTCTCTCTCTCTCTCTCTCTCTCTTTCAATTCTTCCGCTACAATCCATGCAGGAGATACAAATGGCTCTCCACGACCAGTCTGTCTTTTGCGCCTCTATCCTATCATCATGATTCCAGCTTTTGTGGTTCTCTATGTCTTGCCTGTCGCTCTTCTTCATCGACAATCTGAACTTTGCTTCTAAAATAACATAAATAAATAAACGGGAAGGGTTTTATCATTGTAATTTGATCGGATAATAATATAAAATGGGACAAACGAATTTTGATATGTTACCGCAGTAATAATTTTCGAAGTGGCCAAGATTCTATTCTAATTGTTGAAATTATGAGAGAGGATGAGGAATAATGAGACAGATTGCTTTCTGGGGTTATATATGTTGACCATTCTCTTTCTCGTTGTGTAACCCAGCAGCTTCATCTTCACCCTACTCGTCCTTCTACAGGAGAGGATTTTTGGCTGAAATGGGTTCCAAAGATGGCAAATTTCGTGTACTTTTCTTCCCATTAATGGCCTACGGCCACTTGATCCCCACGCTCGACATCGCGAGGCTTTTCGCTTCTCACGGTGCGAAAGCAACCATCGCCGCCACCCCACTCAATGCTCCGGTCTTCGCCCGCGCGATCGAGAAATGTGGGACTGAAATCAGCATTGAAGTTTTCCCGTTTCCTTCTAAAGAGGCTGGCCTACCAGAAGGAGTGGAGAATTTTGAGTATGTCCGTGGCGCTGAAATGACAAACAAATTCTTTAAAGCCGTTGATATGCTTGAAGAAACACTAGAGCGGTTTGTTGAGCAACTCAGGCCTAATTGCCTTGTCGCTGATCTGTTCTTCCCTTGGTCAACTCACATCGCTGCCAAATTCAATATTCCAAGGCTTGTCTTTCATGGAACGGGCAGCTTCTCCTTCTCTGTTTCTGAAAATCTAATGCTATATGAACCTTATAAGAATGCCTCTTCAGATGACGAAGAATTCATGGTTCCCAACCTACCCGATGAGATAAAATTGACGAGATATCAGATCCCTGAACTTGTTCTGCTCGGTGCCGATACTGAGCTGATGAGGTTTGCCAAACTCGCGATTGAATCCGAGAGGAGGAGCTACGGGATCATCCTGAACAGCTTCTATGAGCTCGAACCAGCTTATGTCGATTACTACAGGAAGATCTCGGGCAGGAGGACATGGCAAATAGGCCCCGTTTCACTATGCAACAGGAGCATTGAAGATAAGGTTCAAAGAGGGAAGAAAGCTTCCATTGATGAGTATGATTGCATGAAATGGCTCGATTCTAAGGAACCCAATTCGGTCATTTACATTTGTTTCGGAAGCATAGCCATGTATTCTGCAGCTCAGTTGCATGAGATTGCGCATGCCCTAGAAGCTTCTGGGCAACAATTTATCTGGGTCGTCAGAGGTTGCACGGATCAAGAATCAAATTATCAGGAATGGTTCCCTAAAGATTTCGAGACGAGGATAGAAGGAAAGGGTCTGATCATAAGAGGATGGGCACCCCAAGTTCTTATTTTAGACCATAAATCAACGGGAGGATTTGTGACCCATTGTGGCTGGAACTCAATTATGGAAGGGATATCTGCCGGTTTGCCGATGGTGACATGGCCATTCTTCGCCGACCAATCCTACAACGAGATATTTGTGACGCAAATTTTGAAAACCGGTGTCGCTGTCGGAGCTAAGCAATGGAGGGAGGCGGCTTCGGAGTCTCCCGTCGTGAAGCGGGAAGCTATTGAGAAGGCTGTGAGGCAGATAATGGTCGCCGAGGAAGCGGAGGAGATGAGGAATAGAGCAAGGAAACTGAAAGAGATGGCGCGGAGGGCTGTCGAGGAAGCAGGTTCATCGTATTCTGACCTGAGTGCCCTGATTCAGGAATTGAGTTGTTATCCTGCTTGAGGAGTTGTCGTGACACGAAGATGTTGCTTTGAAACAGTGTTGCTAGGTCATTTGTTTTTGGATAAAATGTCAAAGTTTGTGCGCCTGGTTTTATTTCTCTTACCTACGTGCTATGTAACACAATGGAGGACAACCCATTCAAATAAGATCACAGATTTGTCAGCATCATATAATCCTCGAATCAAATGGTTCTTTTGTTTTCTCCCCCACAAGAAACTTCAAATCAATTCAATGTGCAGTTGGAAAAGGAAAATCCAATGCAACATAAACATAATTTCCTTTGTCTATTGAGAATAAAATGATCCCGTGAGCATAAAAGGCATGACAAAACCTATACACAAAGTTGTAAGAGAAGAACACCTTTCAACTATTTCATGATCGTTTATAAAAAATTGATAAAAATAATTAACTAATAATTATAATTGTCTATTTTTAAGAGAAATTTTTAAATCTTAATATATTTTTTTAAGGTTTTTGAAACATATATAATATCAATATAGTGGAAACGAATCTAAATTTCTTTATCAATTGTTGGCTACTAATACCGTAAAAATATAAGAATCAATAATTATACAATAAATATACAAAATTATATAATAATTTGTAAGGTAAAAAATACTTTTCAAATAAAGAAAAAATTTTGGATAAATTCTAAAAAAATTTACTATAAAATATCTTATTATAAATACATTTATTATAAAATTTCTTCACAACAATTTGTCCATTAGCGCATCCACATTTGTTGCGGCATAACTTTCTTTGACAAGCCATGCATGTACGCCATTCAAACATGTGTTTCAATAAAAGTTACTAAAAATAATACATGTATGTCTTTCAGGCATCAAAATCTTACTCATACTAATACATGCACCACTCAAATACTTCGTTCAAACATGTTCTCATTCTAAAATCGAGTGAAATAATTCATTCATTAAAAGTGAGATCTATATAAAAATAACCTAAAAATCTAATACATTTATTCATAGCTCACTGAGTCAATTGTATTTTATATCTAAATTCTCTACATAGTGCATTTGGAAATAAACTATACCTCTTATTAAAGTTGCCTTGTTATATGTAAGACTGTGAGGAGCCATGCCTTTTTTGATATATTATAGGCAGTTTTTATGATTTAAAATCATAACCAATAAATCACATAATGATAACTAATATTTTTCTCCCATATAAGAATAGAAAGGTCATATTTTTTTTTCATTGTTTGGATAATATGAGATAGATTGACTACTAGTTACCAAACTAGAGAGAGAGAGAGAGAGAGAGAGAGAGAGAGAGAGAATGCCAAAAAACTATGTTGTCCAATAAATAAAAAATTATTGGATACATAAAAACATATCCAATTCGTATTGGGTGGCCATATATATTTTAAAGGATATATATTTTGTATACGTTTAATGTTTATTATTAAATAAAAATTTAAAGATAAAAATTAAAAAATATAAAAAATAATATAGATTATTTTTTATAGATTTTTTATAATATTAATATTTATTAAATACTTAATCTAAAAGTAAAAAAATATAAAAATAATCGTTTAGCTGATTTTTTAAATTTTAAAATTTATATATTGAATATTTTTATCCAATAAATAAAAATGAGATTTTCATTTATTGAGTATATCATTTTATGAAGATATGCCCATCCCAAATTCTAATAGCCCAGCTAAACATGCACTAACGTTTCAAAAACTAAAAACTGAACGCTGATACAGGCAACGATTCACACGGACTGCCTACCCACACGTCAGAAGCAAATGGTAGGAACTCAACCCCTCTACTAGGGTACTGATGCAGGAGTATGAAGAACCACCATTCTCAGTAGCCCTCCATGACATCTCTCTCAGCTTCTTTGCTCTGCTCCTCATCTCTTCCGCCTCCTCGTCGGCCTTTTTCTGTCTTACCGCCTTCTCATTAGCTCCCTGGTTAACAATGGCTGACCATGATGTGATCTCACTCCCTTGCTTCGCTCCAAAGAGTAATCTACTCTTCAGTCTCTGCCACCAACTTATCATTATAGAACTGCTCAGTAAATGTCGGCAGGCTTACCATTGTCACGCCTATGGGTACGCCTCTGCATATGGAATTCCACCCACCAAAAAAGCTCCTATTGATTCACGTTCCAAAATCTAGCACTTGAGATGCCAATACTTTAGTAATTCAAACACTGCATGCTGTCCTTTTTATTAGATTTTGCATCTCTTTCTTATGAGCACCATCATAATGGATAGGACATTAGGAGGATGAGTGTTATACGTGCTGATACATTTGGGTAAATATGTCAAGTAATGATCACATAACGTCTATTTAAAGGTCAACTGAGAATTAGTTGAGGATCATTTAGGCGATAAAAAATATTGAAAGGTTGCATATATTTATATAATGATCGATTGAAAGTTAGTAGAGTGGTATATAATGAGCACCTAATGAAGCCATATGCGCCATTTGCACATAAAAGTTGTACCTGATGAGCACATGAGCAGCATGTGTGTATAGTTTGTCTCAAAAGATCGTGTCTGATACATGTTTAAAAGGCATTCGTATATTATTTGTCTAAAGAGGTTACACCTAATTGGCACTTATGGGCCTATACTAATATAAAGTTGTGCATGCCATGATTTTAAAATATTCGAAATCATTCTCATATTATGAGTGCTGCTTATAGAGAGAAGAGAAAAAAATAGAAGAGGATAACATTCAATATCTAGTTAAAATCTAATCTAAATTTCATCCTTCGTCAAAATCGAATATGTTGCTTTAATGTTATTTTGTTAGGGGTATAATCATTTGATTGCTCTTGTTTATCGATATATTTTCTTTTGTGGATTGTTAGGCATATTAAGGAGGTTAATATTCAACTATTCTTCATTTAAGTTATTATAAAGAGTGATTTGTACAATCACCTGACTAATCCAATATATGGGCACATTAATCAAAGCCTAATACGGACCACTGAAATCCATAAATAACCGCCCATGAGGCAAGTTAGAAAGGTTCCGGATAACTCCCACATTTTACTTTGAATAAAATCGACAATAACTGACCTGAAGTTAAACCAACTGACTATCCTTATCTAAAAGAGTTATGAAACCGAAAAAATGACCTCTTATAAGTACGTAGCAATCCTTCAGTAGAAGCGGAGGAGGGACTTTACTTCCAGAGAATAAAAAGAATGATTTAAAATATTCCCACTTAAAAATACATTCTTCCTTTTCGTTTCAATTAAAAAGAAGGATATTACTAACTTGAGTGTCGGAGAGCCTGTTGAAAAATTGCACCCTTTTGGCCTTTTGATTCTCTTATTTTCCTTGGTGCTGTGTAGGTCTTGGGTTAAAGTAACAGAGAATCGAACAGTTCCAGTTCAATCCGGATCCGTAACCGCAACATTGGCGCCTTCTGTGGGAAGTGACTAAAAAATTTTCTTTACCACAAAAAATGTTTAAAAATGGTTAACACTCGAACTCTTGTAAGCGCTCCCGCAATGGGGAACGCCATTCCTGAAAACAACTCTTCTTTGGATGGGCAAGAAGAGAAACAATAAACTCAACTCATACAAGTACTGAACACGTGGATAGATCATATGTCAAGCTTTACAAACTCTGTGCGAACAAGTAGGACGTCAAAAATCAGACGCCCATTTTTCAGTAACGCATATTCCCGTCTCTATGAAGAATAGGCGAAAGAAGAAGCCGGCTGGACGTGTTCAGCAGATATCTGATTAAAGAGGACGTTTTCAAGAGAAAGAAGTGGAGGTTTATCTCGATTAGAAGACCGATTGGGCCCAAGATCCATTGAAGACAGCCCAGAACGACGAAATCCACGAAGTAAAAGAAGACCTCTTGAACGAGAGGAAGCTTTTTCCAACTTGTCATCGGTTGGTGAAAACGTCCAACCACATCGATTTGAGGCTCCGAAAGAGCCGAGGACTTTCCTCAATACTAAAAAATCTACTGTAACTTCTCGAAAGGAGGAGAAGTTGGAAAAGTTGTGGAATCATTTTTTTGGGAAAAAATTTGAGGAACGCACTAACGATTTGAGGAGATTCCCGTTTATAACGGAGATACGAACCTGCACACTTTCTCAAAAATTCAAGATGCAAACCATGGTCACCTATGACGAAAATACTGATCCAATGGATCACTTGGATCACTTCCGAATACTACGGAGGACATGGCAATTAGGCCCCGTTTCACTATGCAACAGGAGCATTGAAGATAAGGTTCAAAGAGGGAAGAAATCTTCCATTGATGAGTATGATTGCATGAAATGGCTCGATTCTAAGGAACCAAATTCGGTCATTTACGTTTGTTTCGGAAGCATAGCCATATTTTCTGCAGCTCAGCTGCACGAGACTGCGCTTGCCCTTGAAGCTTCCGGGCAACAATTCATCTGGGTCGTCAGAGGTTGTACGGATCGCGAATCAAACGATCACGAATGGTTTCCTAAAGATTTCGAGACAAGGATAGAAGGAAAGGGTCTGATCATAAGAGGATGGGCACCCCAAGTCCTTATTTTAGACCGTAGATTAACGGGAGGATTTGTGACCCATTGTGGTTGGAATTCAACTATGGGAGGGATATCTGCCGGCTTGCCGATGGTGACATGGCCGTTCTTCGCCGAGCAATTCTTCAATGAGATATTTGCGACTCAAATCTTGAAAACCGGTGTCGCTGTCGGAGCTAAGCAACGGAGGGAGGCGGCTTCGGTGTCTCCCGTGGTGAAGCGGGAAGCTATTGAGAAGGCTGTGAGGCAGATAATGGTCGGCGAGAAGGCGAAGGAGATCAGGAACTGAGCAAAGAAACTAAAAGAGATGGCACAGAGGGCTGTCGAGGAAGGAGGTTCATCGTATTCTGACCTGTGTACCCTGATTCAGGACCTGAGTTGTTATACTACTTGAGTGGTCATTCTGACATGAGGATATGAGGATGTTGCTCTGAAACAGTGTTGCCAAAATTTTCTGTTTTTAAATAAAATATTGAAGCTTATGCGCTTAGATTTATTTCTTTTACTACGTGCTATGTAATGTGTTGGGCAACAACCCAATGAAATAACATCTCAGATTTGTCATCGTCATATAATCCTCGAATCAAATAGTTGTTTTGTTTTCTCCCTGAAACTTCAATTCGATGTGTTATTGGAAACGGAAAACTCATTGCATCATATACTCGTTTCCTTTGTCTATTGAGAATAAAATGATCCCTTGAGCCTAAAAAGCATGAGGAAGCCTAACCGTTCGAGGACAAAAAAAAGTCTGAAAATGATTAACTAACGATTATTATTATTATTTATTTTTAAGAGAAATTATGTAGACCTTCGTTCAATTTTTTTAAGATTTTTAAAATATATATAATATCAATGTAGTAAAAATAAATTTAAATCTCTTTATCAATCGTTAGTTATTAAATACTTGTAAGAATATAAGAATCAATAATTATATAAAAAGTATACATAATTACAGAATATTTATAGATAAATTTTAAAAAATCTATTATAAAATATCTGATTGTAAATATATTTCCTCAAAAATGTTTCACAATAATCTGTATTAATAACCGATTAAATACAACTCAAATACTACTAACAACCTATTAAAAAAGAATATGCCGAGAAAACGAGCCACTAAATAGTAATATATTTTAGAAATAAGAGTAGTTTACCCAAATTTGATAAAAAATAAAATTTAAATTAAATTTTAATTATATATCGAACCTCATTACATTATCTCCTTCTCTCCTTCCTATCTTCGTCTGATACACTTAATACTAAATATAATTTTAGATCTTGTCCTAAAATCACATTTTGATCTTTTATAGTAGTATTAGTACACGTGTGTGCATTATGTGTGACCTCCATTGACAGACTACATATGTGCACCTTTTAAAGATTTTTTAAGTATAAGTCTCAATAAAAGTTGTTAAAAACTGTGCATGTATGCCTTTCAAGCACCAAAATCTTGCTCATTTTGATACATGTGCCTCTCTAATATTTTGTTTTTATGAGATTTCATTCTAAAATCGAATGAATATTTAAATGATTTGTTTATTAAAAGTGAAACTTAAATAAGAGTAATCTAAAAAACTAATACATCTATTCCTAGCTCACCAAGTTAATTGTGTTTTATACCAAAATTCTTACATAGTGCATTTGGAAATGAACCATACCCCTACTTAAAGTCTTCTCACTATATGTTAAACTGTTAGGAGTCATACTTTTTTAATATATTATAGGCAGTTTTTATTATTTGAATTCGCGACCAATAAGTCATATGATGATAACTAATATTTTTATCTCGTATAAAAATAGAAAGCTCATAATTTTTTTTTTTTTGAAACCACTTTCAAACTAAACAAAAGAGAAATAAATGCCAAGAAACTATGTTGTCCAATAATTTGGATTTGGTGGCCATATATATTTTAAAGGATATGTATTTTATATATTTTAAATCTCTATTATTAAATAAAAAATTAATGATACAAAATTTAAAAATATATATATATAAAATTATATATATTATTTTTTATAAATTTTTTATAATATTAATATTAATTGAATATTTAACTTAAAAATAAAAATATAAAAAAATAATCATTTGGATGATTTTTTAAAATTTTCAATTTTATATATTGAATTTTTTTATCCAATAAATGAAAATGAGATTTTCATTTATTAACTATACCATTTTGTGAAGATATGCCCATCCCAAATTTTAATAGCTCTGCTATATATGCACCAATATTTCAAAAACTAAAAACAGAACACTCATCTAGGCAACGATTCACACAGACTACCCACCCACACTTCAGAAGTAAATGATAACAACTCAACCCCTCTACTAGGGTACTGATACAGGAGTATGAAGAACCACCATTCTCAGTAGCCCTCCATGACATCTCTCTCAGCGTCTTTGCTCTGCTCCTCATCTCTTCCCCCTCCTAGTCGGCCTTTTTCTGTCTTATCGCCTTCTCAATAGCTCCCTGGTTAGTAATGGCCGACCATGATGCGATCTCACTCCCTTGCTTAGCTCCAACGGCTACCCCAATCTTCAGTCCCAGCCACCGACTTATCATTACAGAACTTCTGCTCAGGAAAAGCTTGGTAGCGTGACCATTGTCACGCCAACGGTTACGCCTTCCCATAATGAATTCCACCCACACAAGAAAGCTCCTACTGCCTCACGTTCCAAAATCAACACTTGAGATGCCAATACTTTCATAATTAGAACTTTCTATACTGTTCTCTTTATTTGATTTTGGGTCACTTTCTAGTGAGTGCCATAATAATAATAGATAGGGCATTGGGAAAATGCATGATATTCGTGCTAGCATGCTTGGGTGGAAATGCCAAGCAATGGTCATGTGATATTTGCTTGAGGGTCAATCGAGGGTCAATCAAGGATTGTCCAAACGATAAAAGATGCAGAAAGATTGCACGATATTCACACAATAGTCGACTAAAAGTCAGTAAAGTAGTACATAATGGGCACCAAAGGAGACCTCCTGCACCATTTGCCCAAAGAAATTACCTTTGATAAGCATATAAGAGGCGCATGTGCATGGTTTGTCTAGAAAGGCCTACCTGATGTGCTTTTAAGAGACGCTCGTGCACTATTTGTCTAAGAAGTCACGCTTTATCAGTGCTTATATGCCAATATTAATATAAAGTCGCGTATAATATACTTTTAGGGTATTTAAAATTATTTTCTCATACAATAATCACCGCACATAAAGAGAAAAGTAAAGAAAAAAGAGAAAGAAATTCGGTATTCAATTGAAATCTAATCTAAATTTTATTTTTTGCCAATGTCAAGTATATAATTATAATGTTATTTTTTATGATATATAATCGTTTGGTTCCTCTTATTTCTCAATATAATTTCTTTTGTTGATTGTTAAGTGTATTGAGGGTTAGTATTCAGTCATTATTTACTAAAATTATTATAAAAAAATTTTAAATAGAGTTATTTTGTAATTGACACTATGGTTAAAATATATTTATTTGAAGTTTATTTCATATTTTTTTCTTAATTTGAAAAAAAATATTATATTAAAAATCGTTATATATTATTATATTTTTTATACTCATGAATTTAATAATTGATATTTAATGAGATGTTACGCCAGCTGAATATATTTTAGCCGAATCCTAATACTGTTTTCAAAACATTGGGGCAGCCATTAATGCTGAAGCTATTAAGAATATAATTTTATTTTTATTTGTAATATTATTTTTTATTAATTAATAGATTGTGATCTTCTTTCATCTATTAGGATATATATATATATATAGGATATAGAAATACAGTTTATGATGTTGTATCATTGGCTCCATCGTCACAACACTATCGGCACCGGCGTCCACCACCATCAGCATCTGTACACCAACATCGAGGTACACCATCATCTGTACCCCACCATCGGCACCGGCGCCCACCACCATCGGCATCGGTACACCACATCGGGGTACACCATCATCGGTACCCCACCATCGGCGTGCATCACTGAAGGGATCAGATCTAAATCTGAAACACCGTTGGCTCTACACTTCATCGCTGCAAGCCCGTTGTTCCATGATCGAAACCATCTGAATCGTTGTCATTTACGCAGTGCTCTTCGTGGTTGCAGAAGCCGTCTAAATTAGACGAAAACTCAAAACACGCAGTGCTCTTCGTGGTTGCAGAAGCCGTCTAAATTAGACGAAAACTCAAAGCGTACCGTTTTGAGTCTGTTATCTTTCAAGCGCAGTATTACACGGATTGGCTGAGTATCCCCGTCTACTGAAACGCAGCGCTTTACACTACCATGCATCAAAACACATAGTCACAAGTGTTTCTTATACGCTGCATTTTACCTCACTTTTCAATCAACATGCGTCGGTCTGTTATTGGGTTCACTGTTAGCCCATCTCCATGTGCCCACCTCCCAGTCACTGCTCCTCTGGTGGCCCAACCACATTTGCCGTGACTCCCGCCGTGACTGTCCGCTGCCGCCTCCATCAGCATCTTTCCGGCTTCTTTCAACGAATTTCTGAAGACTTTCCAGCTTGTTTTCGGCAACTTTTTCAGAGATTTTTGGGCAACTCTACTACCAACTTTTTTTGTATTAATTATTATTGTTTGATCCGTATTATTATTTTCTAATCATGTCATTCTCAAATGGTATTAACCATCCTATTAAAATTATTTTGGACAATACTAACTATAATGTATGGGCACAGTAAATATCTATTTTTCTTGCTGATCACAAACTTTAATACTTTATTACGAAGATAAAATCCATATTCATAAAACAAGTAATAAAATATCAAAAAAATTTGACAAGAGTATTAAGAAATAAGAATAAAGTCGCTATAAGATTTTTTTTTTTATTTATCAACACATTTTTTTCTTATATTCAAAGCCTCATGTCTAAATTTTGGAATAACTAAGTGGCTCAAGATTTTTTCACCAATGGTTATAACAATTCTAATAATACTTCTCTTTAATTATAATTAAAATCTAAATTTTATCAAATACATTAAGAAATTAGCCAATTAATAACTTATTTTAACTCACAAGTCAAGAACTTTTTGGATCAATTTTCTCACAATGATTTGACATTTTTAAATATTTAGTCTATTAAACTTTTTATAGAGTATAAAAATTGTTGTTAATTTATTTATTTTATAATAAATCTCCGAGATAATTTTAAGCACACCGGAGGTGTTCCAATTGTGATTTTTAATTTCTCTACTTCTCGCCATTTCAATGGCAAATGTAATTATTATAAAAATAAATAAATATCATACCTCTAACTTTATTAAAAGAAATTCTAAAGATGTTAAAGATATTAATTATAAGACATTTATTAATTTTTTTAAATATAGCTTCAAACTTTGTACTACTGATAGTAAAATTCTCTTTGATACTATCATTTTATCATCAATTAGTTAAAACCTCATATATGTTACTATTATCAAACCTAATATTGTTTATATTGTGTATTTTATCAGTCAATTTATATCAACTATATACTCTATTCACTACATAACTGTTCTATACTATATTCTCAACTATATGAAAGATATTCTATTTTATGGATTATACTTCTTCTCTCATTTTTCTTAGAGCTTGGAGTATATTTAAATACTGATTGAGCTATCGATCTTACTTATTGACAGTCCACTACTAATTTTTTCTATCTATTATGAGATTTTTTTTTCATTTCATAGTGCAATATAACGCATGTCATTATTATTCATTTTAATATTAAGACTGAATGTTATATTTTTATTAATATTATATCTAAATTTCTTTTACTAGTTGACTTTTAAAGGATATTAGTGTTCCTTATCCCCACCTTCTATTACAACAATTATAGCGCTATCTAAATTATTCACAATGATATATTTCACTAGTCCAGAAAATATATCAAAATTGGTAGTCACTTTGTAGGTTATTGCTTCAAGGAAGGCATCCATTATTTTGTAATTTCTTCGACTGATCAGCTAACTAACTAATAGTTTTACGAAAGCTCACCCGTGTGGTCGCTACACGGATCTAGTTTCTAAACTCTTATTGGTCTCTTCCAAACCATTTGGAGGTTGTGAGGGGATTTATATTCCGAAATTAGAATATTATTATCTTCTAACTTAAACTATTTTTATATATTGGGATACATTATTATATTTTAAAAAATTAAATAATTTATATCTTTTAATTTATACGGTTTATATAATTATTATCATTATAGCTTTTTTTAAAACTTAGGCTACCTCCCTTTTTAATGAAATTATGGCTAGTTATACAACTTGATACACACAAATATACAAATATCATCAAATGTTTTTCATATTTCTACGGAAACCTTTGACAACCCAGATAGATTGTTGCCTAAAAGCATCAAGACCCGAGGTCATCTCGTGCAGCTGTGCAGCAGAAATCCTGACTGTGCTCCCAAAAGAGAGGCAAATGACCGAATTGGTTTTCTTTGAATTGGGCCACTTCATGCCTTTCTCATCGATGGCAGCTTCCCCCTGTCTCGAGTTTTCTCTTCCATGTTCCTATTGCATGATGAAACAGGGCCACTGTGCCATGCCCTTCTGCCCGAACCCTTCCTATAGTAATCAACACAAGCTGATTCGGCCACATCGAACGTATTAAAAATGACCCCAAAAATCTTGGCCTCCGATTCCTTCACACAATTGAACAATTTGGTGGAATCGGTCTCCCCCAATTGTTCATATTGGAATAATTGAGTGATGGGAAATTTTTAATGAGATTATAAAATAGGATAAATTAACATGATATGACTGAAAAAAGTATAAAGACAATATCAAATTTTTTTATGAAAACATTTTAAAATTAATGGGAAACACCACCAAGACATAGAATTAAAAAAACTTCCTCTATAACGATAATTGAAATACTATACAGTATTTTTTACTCAAATTAGTAAAATAAACAATTCACACAAGTAAAAAAAAAATTATTTTCTCTCACTCAAGTGTTTACTGGTGTTGCGTTCTGGTTCCACGGGACTCGCTATGGCCGCGAGTTGGAGATGGTGAGGGTCACCCAACCGGATGACTTTCTATGGCCGAGAGATGCAGGATGTTGACCACCCAACCGGATCTCTCGGGGACTCTGAGGTGGGGACGTCCAGTCCGATCCGTGGTTAACCGGCAACACAAGTGGGTGACGTGTTGGACACGAGATGATGATTGAGACCGGATGTTTTAAGTAGAAAACCTCCTCTTGAATGGGGAGGAAAAACCACTAGACTCGGGGCCTCTAAAAAGCTTCACTATATGGGTTGGAGATTTTACAGAGTACAGTTGTGAGAGTTATTCCCTTCCATATCTCTCGTTTTGTGTCTATCTCCTAAGAAAGCTATGCTCACTGGGAGTCTTTCTACACGTCTTTGAGGGGCTGGGCGTGGAGAAGGAGAATGCTTGATGGAAGCTTTTTGAGTCTAAAAGGCTCTCTCTTGCCTGTCTCCCCAAGGACCTCTCTTTTAGAAAGGAGGTCTTGCTGTATATTTATAGTGGAAGTCGGACCGTTGGGGAGTGGACACGTGTCGTCGATCCGGCGGTTGAGGAGCTGGTCCACTAGCCTCCTTTAATGCAGCTGAGATGTGAAAAGGGACATGCATACGGCGCCGCTGCAGCCTTTTAGTGTGTCAGGTGTACAGGAATCGGATATCTGCCCTGATTTGACTAGGCGTGCTCTGTTGATACGGCGACTGACAGTAGTTGCAGGCTTTCTTGGAAACCGTCGAAATAGGCCAGCTGGCATTCCCGGCTATGGACGGGCGGTTCTCGGACGGCTGTGAGTCCTCTTGTAAGCTCGCGGTCTTGGGAGGAGAGGACAGTCCCCGTGGGGTCCTCTAGAAAGTCTGAGAGATTCTTCCTGGCCGCTCGGGTGGTAAGAAACCTCTTGGGCTCTCGGCCCTTGGGCTTCTTACCTGGGCCATCTGATCTGTTCGTGAGGATGTCTCTGAGCCTCTTTACTTGGGCCGTGCTTTTATGAGCCTTCATATTGGGGCCCAACATAGCCCCCCATGCCAAAGGATCCGAGGTTCTCGGTCGTTTGGCATGAAGTCGTCGTCCTGTTGGAGATGTCAGTTGTCCGAGAGCGTGTGTCTTGGTGGCGAGCTCTGTGCTGACTTTGACAGGTGGTTGTCCTCGGACCTTTTTCGGGCCGTCGTTTCACTTTCCTGCTGGAGCATTAAATGCCGTATCCTGCTGATGTGACGTGCGATCAGGCGTCTTGGGAAGGAACGACTACCAGACTTCTGAGGCGAATGTCCTGTCGACGCGTGGCGAGGGTAATGAGTACATTTTTCCGTACTCTA
The DNA here is from genome assembly GCA_033239525.1 of Nepenthes gracilis. Lineage (NCBI taxonomy): Eukaryota > Viridiplantae > Streptophyta > Magnoliopsida > Caryophyllales > Nepenthaceae > Nepenthes > Nepenthes gracilis. The sequence continues at coordinate 2,827,643 of BSYO01000004.1, forward strand.
GGGTTTATTTAAACCCTCCGTTGCCCTTGGTCCTTTCATCTTCGCGCCTGTTTTCCGTTTCCTTCTTCGTTCAAGCTTTGTTTACTCCTCCTTTCTTTGGCTTTCATGGCACTTGGAGTTAGAAACATTGCATCCACGGTGACGCTTGACAAGCTCAAGGAGATCCGAACCCGGTACCAGATTCCTGAGTCTATGGCTATGGTGATCCCGGAGCCGCGTGATAGAGCGTTGTATCCTCCGGATGGCTTCATTACTGTTTATGAGGCTCACCTTAAAGGTGGGTTACGGTTTTCCATTCCGTTGGACCTCTATGACATCATGAGGGCGCTTGGCGTACCTTTCGCCAGGCTTCAGCCAAATGTGATGAGGTATCTGGTGTCCTTATGTGTCTTCTTCCGATGTCATGAGAGGACCTTGACTCCTCTTACGGTCAATGTCTTTGTTTCACTTCTGTGAGAACCCGACTGGATCGTGATGACTCCCCGCCCGGAATTCTCTTCGCTATGCGGTGGCAATCCTGATTCCACGAGGGGGTGGAAGGACAAGTTCTTCTTCCTTGGCGTTTACGAGCACTGGGCCATTCCCAATACGTGGGAGAACGTGGCCAGCCAGTACTGTTCTGACCCCTCCAGGGAGGAGCGGAAGGAAGTGAAGGCGCGCGGACTTGTGCTTTGGCAATCATGGTCTTTCCACTTGAACAAGCGCAATATCCGGGTGGCGCCGACAAGCTCGGGGGAAGCCAAGTGGGAACCATGGGACGAGGCTCCGGCCCCGTTCCTTTCCGAACCGGGGACCCAGCTGGCGAGCGTTCCTCGAGCGATGACGAGGATTTTGATATCGAGGACATGAGCGATGATGACGTGGCTGCTTCTCTGCCTACGAGGTCGGGAGCTGGCTCTTTTTCTGAGTCTTCGAGACCTGGGGGTCTCGCTTTCACTTCCACTGCTAATATCTCGTCCGGGCCTCCTAGAGCTGCTGAGCGGAACAGAGAGCTTCCTGAGTCCCAGACCTCTTGTGATGATGATGATGATGACGTTCCTCTGATTAAGAGGATGAGGACTGGAGCCTCTCTTCCGGAGCCCTCGGGATCTAGTGGATTCGCCTTCACTGCCACTGCTAATCTGCCTGTTACACCCGCAGAGGTTCTCCCTCAGAGTGCGCGGTCCTTGGACATTCAGCCCCCCGGTGATGACTTCGTTCCCGGCGCTCCCGTTACTTTGCCTGGTGACGTCTCGGGCAGGATTGATCATCCTCACGAGGACATAGGAGGCGGGAGTGCCGCAAGGGATTCTGAGAGGGGAGTGTCGGCTGAAGTGATCCGGGAGATGGTGGAGGTCGTGGATTTGAGTGTTGACGAGCCCGCGCCTCCTGGCCCTTCTGAGCGGCCTGTTACTGCGGAGGCCGAGCGGTTGCCTGAGGCTTTTAGGGGCGCTGTCATTGAGGCGGACCTTCAGGTGGCTTTGTTGGCTGATGAGTCTGTGACTGAGGCGGCGCCCGCGGGGTTTAGGAGCGGCCCGCAGGAGTCCGAGTCCCAAGTGGAGTACGGCCTAGGGGATGACCCTCTGGTTTTTGAGGTAGCCGATTGCTTCCTTCCTTTCCTTGCCTTCCTTTATTCATGCCTTGATGAATTTTCCTGTGGCAGCTCCAGAGTTTGATAGCCGGCCTCAACGGGCTAGTGGGAGTGATCGCTCAGTCCTGCTTGGAAGTGAGGTCTTCGAATGCTGCTCGTGAAGCTGCACAGCGGGCGGAGGCGGAGCTAGCTGGAGCAAAGGAGAAGATTGCTTCTCTCGAGGCTAACAACAAGGACCTGCGGCTTAGACAGAGCCTCCTTCAGGAACAGATTCTCTCCCTGGAGGAGAGGTTGAAGACGTCCGTGCAGATTGCTGAGATGGCTCCTGTGCTGGACAGCAAGTTCTGGGACGGTGTTCGCATGTGCCGTCGAATGGCGCGATTGATCCGTCCGCGGTTCCCTGTGGCCGTCCTCGATCCCAGGAATGCCGGTGCCTTGAGCATGGAAGACTTGTACGGCGTTGAGGGTAGGCCTTTCCCTGGCCCTCCTCAGGCTGGGCCTAATGGTGAGCCTCTTACGCCTGAGGAAGTAGTTCCAGTGGAGCAGACGGGATCTTTGGGAGCTCATGAGGCTCAGAGAGGAGGCCGAGCGGCACTCCCTTGACATGCTGCTTCCTTGTTCTTTACTTTGGTTTTTGTTTTTGTCATATTTGTACAGAGAATCTCTTTTTGTGAATAAGACTTAGTCCTTTTTGCTTCAAAGCTTTGGACGTTCCTTTTGTGTCTTATCTGTACGCACGTTTTTTTTTTTTTTTGCGGCGCGCTGCCCCGCGCCTAACTTTTCATTCCAAGCCGGGCGACTCCTTTCAGATGCTCGACCTTTTACCCTTTTTGGACTTAGCCTTCTCAGGGACTTTTAGCCCTTGGCCTCCCGGGTGTATTCTTGTCGTCTGGTTTCGAGGGTCGCTTAGTCGCGGTTGGACTTCTGAGTTATGGCCTCAAGGGCCCGGCCTTTGGGACCGCTGGTCACAGTCAAGTTTTTAATGACCTCGAGGCCCGGCCTGCAGGACCGCTCAGTCACATGTTATTATGACCTTTGATGACCTCGAGGGGCCCTCCTGCCACCGCAGGTCACGGCTTTTTTAATGACCTCGGGCCCGGCCTGCAGGGACCGCTTAGTCGCGTAGCAAGTTTTTAATGACCTCGGGCCCGGCCTGGGACCGCTAGGTCATGACCAAGTTTTTATGACCTCGGGGCCGGCCTGCAGGGCCCGCTTGATCACACCTGCAGTTTTTAATGACCTCAAGGGCCCGGCCTATGGGACCGCTCGGTCATGTGGAGTTTTGACCTCGAGGGCCCTGCAGGACCGCTCGGCCACCCCGAGTTTTGATGACCGCTCTGGGACGCTTCGGTCGAAGTTTTTGATGACCTCGAGGGCGGCCTGCAGGGACCTGACCGCTTTAGTGCAATAGGGTTTTTGTTTGTTGAGTGCCGTGAGTTCTTTGCTGCTTCCGTACTCTCGGGCCGAGCCGGGTCTTCGCAGGAAGCGGTCGAGGAGAGAGTATGGAAACGCTTCGTTGTAAGGGCAAAAATGCATGTTTTATTAATGCATGTTTTTCTTACACTGAGTGGCCTCAAGGCTTTTTGTCTTTTTTTTCTCTCTCTTTTTTTTTTAGTCCGCGCCCATGATGGCCTTGCCCTTCGAGCGGCGTGACCGGCTGCTTCTCGCAACTCCGGGCCGCGCCAGTCTTCGCAGAAGCGGTCGAGATATCCTTCTGTTGCCAGCCGCTCGAGTTCCGCCTGGAGCTTCTTGCAGTCCTCGGTGTCGTGGCCGTGGCTGCCATGGTAATGGCAGTATTCCCCTTGGTCGCCTCCCTCCGGGTTTTTCAACGCCTTGGGCCATCTTAGGAACCTTTCGTCCCTGATCTGCCTCAGGATGTTGGTGACGGAGTCAGCGAAGGCCAATGGGCCTGAGTGCTTTTCTTCCCCAAGGACCATCCGTTCGGGGATATCGTGCCCGGACGGCCGTTGGGTCTTCTGGTGGGCGCTCGCCCTTCTGCTTCCTTCCCCTGTCCTCGGGGGCAGGGGGTCTTCTAGTGCGGCCGGCTGAGTTGCTTCGCCGGCCTTGGGTCCAAAGACAGTCTTCCAAAGCCTTTTAAGCCCCCTTCTTGATGGGGCCGGACTCATGGACTTCTTTTTGTTGAGGTAGTCCCTCAACTCGCCTGGAGCCCGCGCCAACTGCTGTCGTCTGAGCGCCATGGGGCGCGGGCTTTCGGAGCGTGGGCTCCTAGAGTGTTCGCCGCCTGCTGGAGGGCTGCGGGACGGCCTCGTGAGGCTGTCCACCTTACGCGCCCGCTTGCGCACGCCGGCCCCGGTTCGCCGGGCCTCGCGCCTTAGGAGACACTCGCCGTGGCGGCCTTCTCCTCGGGCGGACGTGCTGCCTTGTCTGCTGAACATCCTTGGGGCGTTTGCTTGTTGTTGGGGGGATGGGAAGCCGCTTAGTTTTTTGTTCTTCCTTTTATTCCCACAGACGGCGCCAATGTTGCGTTCTGGTTCCACGGGACTCGCTATGGCCGCGAGTTGGAGATGGTGAGGGTCACCCAGCCGGATGACTTGCTATGGCCGAGAGATGCAGGATGTTGACCACCCAGCCGGATCTCTCGGGGACTCTGAGGGGGGACGTCCAGTCCAATCCGTTGTTAACCGACAACACAAGTGGGTGACGTGTTGGACACGAGATGAGGATTGAGACCGGATGTTTTAAGTAGAAAACCTCCTCTTGAATGGGGAGGAAAAACCACTAGGCTCGGGGCCTCTAAAAAGCTTCACTATATGGGTTGGAGATTTTACAGAGTACAGTTGTGAGGGTTATTCCCTTCCATATCTCTCGTTTTGTGTCTATCTCCTAAGGAAGCTATGCTCACTGGGAGTCTTTCTACACGTCTTTGAGGGGCTGGGCGTGGAGAAGGAGAATGCTTGATGGAAGCTTTTTGAGTCTAAAAGGCTCTCTCTTGCCTGTCTCCCCAAAGACCTCTCTTTTGGAAAGTAGGTCTTGCTGTATATTTATAGTGGAAGTCGGACCGTTGGGGAGTGGACACGTGTCGTCGATCCGGCGGTTGAGGAGCTGGTCCACTAGCCTCCTTTAATGCAGCTGAGATGTGGAAAGGGACATGCATACGGCGCCGCTGCAGCCTTTTAGTGTGTCAGGTGTACAGGAATCGGATATCTGTCACGATTTGAGTAGGCGTCTTTCTGGTAATCTGATACGGGACAATAGTTCTGCAGCTTTTCTTGAAACCGTCGAAATAGGCCACTGGCATTTCAGCTATGGGCGGGCGGTTCTCGGACCAGGGCCGTGAGTCCTCTTGTAAGCTCGCGGTCTTGGGAGGAGAGGGCCGATCCAGTGGAGTCTCTAAAAGTCCGAGAGATTCTTCCCCGCTCGGGTGGTAAGAAACCTCTTGGGCTTTTCGGCCCTTGGGCTTACCAGTAGCCTGATGTAACCGTGAGGATGATGTCTGCCTTTACTTGGCCCGTCTTTTATGGCGCCCATCTCTGGGGGAGGCCCAACTTAGGTTATTTCTATATATTTTTTGCTACAGTATAAGTCCATATATTCTCTCCATATTTTCTAAATTTTAACACTTTGAATCCCAAACTATTGAACATGCGTATAACTTGCAATCCTTGACGTTTTTGTAAAAGGTAAATATGCATGGTGATTAGGTGGTGAAAATTAATATATTATGACGTATACTTGTCAAAATCCTACGCCAATAACAGCTTTTTTCAAGAAAAAATGGGCTTATATAGAAGATTATATTTTTCTTAAAACATTTTTCAATCATATTTATCTATATTTATAAAAAAAATTAAATTTAAGATATTCTATTACTGCGTCACACCCCATTTGGCTCTACCTTGCACCTTTACCCACCCCACTCTAAATAGAACCCCATGGACAATTGACACTCCGGTCACTCGACATCCCAAAAAGTCAAACTCCCGGACTTCGTTAGCCCGGCCCCGATCGCATAGGCTCAGACCTAGTCGAATACTTTTTTTCTTTCAAAATGAGGGGGCCTCCCTCTCTCGTCCTTTTTTTTTTTTAATATTTTAATTATCTATTTTAAAATAAATAATTATAATAATATTAATTAATTTTTTATTTTTAAAAAATAATTAAATTATAATTATTTATTTAAAAATAAATTATTTAAATTTATAAAAAAATAGGCTCCATCTTTTTAAAAAATAAATTTTTTCTTAGTCTTTTAATTTTTCAAGCGTCAAACATGACAAAATATAACCTTTAAATTAATAAAAAGCCAAATAGATTAGTTAGACCGAAGGCAATATTAATAAAAGATGAATGGTCGAATCAGACAACTAGTTACATGGACAGGTGACCTCAACTATTTTGTTAACTTCTTCTCAAACAATTGAAAAAATTGAAAAAAGGAGGTTAATCTTTGGAATTCAGATATTTAGATGTTGTGTTTGATTACAATAAGTTTAAACAAAAGAAAATAATAAAAAAAAAATTAAAGAATATAAAATAAAATAATACTTATCAAAAATAGACATTTTATCGTAATTTTTTACATAATTCAAAAAAAAAATAACAATCTTAAATCATTATCATTAGAAAAAAAAATGATGATATCATTAGGAGAAAAACACTAAAAATATTTTATTTTTAGTTTATTTTTAAAATTGTGTTCGTAGTGTTCTTTTCTTCTTTAATTTTATTCTTAATTTTTTTATTAATTGAATCTGTAAAAAATAATTCAAAAGTTATCATATTTTTGATCATGTGTTAATAAACATGTGATAATAAGAAATTTAATGTTAGAATAAAGATAGCTTGTTTGGATAAAAAAAAAAGAATAAAAGAGAAATAGTAAGAAAAAAATAAGACAAAAGATATATTTTTTTGTTTAAATGTTAGAAAAATTTATACTTGAAAAAAAAAATTTAATATTTTTTATTTGACTATTTAAAAACTAAAACAAAAACGTTAATATAGAAATTCAAGAAATTTTCTTCGATTTGCTTTTTATTTCCCACTTAATTTTACATAAAAGGTAATTTTTAATAAAATATCATTATTTTCACACTTATTTTTTAAATTATTATTTTTTAAAAAAGTTATCCAATCCAAATAATAAAATATTTTGTTTTTTATATATTGTTTGATCCAAACATAATTTTAAAATTTTATATAATGATTCAAATGAAAAAAAACCATAAAACAGAGTATGAGTAAAATTAGAGAGAAATTAATAATAAAAATAAAAAAAGTTGACAATATATTTTTTTAATAAGAATTTTCTCCTAAATAATATGTTGAGATCAACATTTTCTTTAAACGAAAACGTAACCCATATAGGTCGTGCAATTAAAATGGATGAATCCATGGATCCGTGATTACAAACTCAATAGTTAATTACATATGTTTAAATTTATTTAGTGTATGATATTTAAATAAGAGGTTAGGCATCCGAATTTTAATCCAAACTTACGGAGTAGTGACACAAAATTTTGCCGCATTAAAAATCAATGGTTATAACTAAAATTTATATATAAGATTTTCTCTACCTACAGCTAAAAATATAATTGTAAAAGTTATATACGTGAATTGTATAAGTATTATTAAGTTTTAGGTCACTTTCTTATAAGTATCATAATAAACGAACTAATCATCGAAAAGATGTGGGATATTCATACATAATATGCTCGGGTAAAAATGTTAAACAAGCGTCACACGATATTTTTGCGAGATTGGCCGATGGTCAGTTGAGAATTGCTCGAATAACAAATGATATTAAAGGGTTGTGTGATATTTATATGAATTGAAGTATTATTTAGTTTTAGATAACTTTCTTATAAATATCACAATAAATAAACTAATCATCAAAAAGACACGCGATATTCATGCATAACATACTCAGGTGAATATGTTAAACAAATATCGCACAATATTCTTGGAAGGTTGGCTAATGATTAGTCGAGGATTGTCTGAGTAACAAATAAGATTAAAGGGTTGTGTAATATTCATATGAGGGTCAACCGATAATCGATAATATTGAAGTATTATTAGTTTTAGGTAACTTCCTCATAAGTATCATAATAAATGGACTAATCATCGAAAAGATGTGCGATATTCATGCGTAATATGATTGGACGAAGATGTTAAACAAGTATCACATGATATTCTTGTGAGCTTAGCCGATTGTCAGTTAAGGATTGTTCGGAAAAATAAATAATATCAAAAGGTTGGATGATATTTGTATGAAAGTCAACTGATAATCGATTGAATATTAGCAAAGTGGCGCATGATGAGTACTTGAGAAGTGCATATGCACTATTTATCTAAAAGAGTGGCACCAGATGTGCACCTAATGAAAGCACGTACGTGATTTATCCAAAAAAATTGCGCTTGATGGGAGCCTAAAAGTTGCTCGGAGGTCATTTGTTTAGGGAGGTCGTGTTTGATGCGCACCTAATCAATGCTTGTGCATCACTTTTGATATAAAGTTACACTTAATGCGATTTCAATTCATTTAAAATAATTTTTTCATATAAGAAGCGTCGCAAAAAGAAAAACGAAAAAATGAAAGAAGATGAATATGTTTGACATCCATTGACATCTGATTTAAATTTTATTTTTTGACAAAGTCTGATACATTGTTTTACTGTTATTTTTTGAACATATTTTTGTTTAATTACTCATATTTTTTTCATATATTTTCTCTTCTAGGTTGCTTGTGTATTGAAAAAATTGATATTCAACTATTTTTTACTTAAGTTTAATTATTAACGTTTGAGAAATGTTTGAATTTATTCCTATGCATCAAATTATGCCTATTTTGGTCGGATCTCATCAAATATTGCCAAAGCAAAAGTTTAAATAAATCCTCTACAAAATGTTTAGTATTCTTTACTATATTTGTATTTGTATGACATTTAACTATTAAATGGTACATTTTTGGTAATATAGCATCCGATTTATCTATTTATCGTAATTAAATTTTATATCTTAAATAACTAATTATATTTGAACCTAAGTTATCTGAGGACGATTAATTTAAGATGAATTAATCGAATACGACATGCTAGTTACGTTAATAGATTATATCAACTAATTTGTTGACCTCTTTAATTAAAAAAAAAAAAATTTTAAAAAGTTAACGGGAATTTAGTTATTCTGAATAATCATTATCATCATAAATAGATGAAATTGTTCTATCGTTATCATTATCACCGTCTTTTATTTTCTAAAATTATGCTGTTTTTGAATGATAAAAAAACAATAATAGATGTCTGTGTAAATGGTTGGAGAAAAATACTAAAATAATTTAAATTTTATACAATTTCTTCTTCACAATATATTTTTTTAAATTTATTCTTAACTTTTATTTTTATAGTAATTTTATATGTAAAAAATAAGCCAAAAATATTTAGAGTTATCCACCAAAAAAGTATATGATAATAAAAAATTTCAAAAAGGCCATACTAACATTAAAAATACACAGCCCACATGATTTTACCGGTAAGATTATAGGCATAAAATTTGACACAAAACCCATATAATAATATAATATTTTATTTATTTATATTATTTAACATTCTTTATGATAAAATGGCCAAATAAATTTTAACATAAGTTGCACATGAGCAGAGGAATGCTCCAACACGGCTACCGTATGATGCACATATGACACGATATGGCAGCCATTGGATATAAATTTAATGGTATCCCTTATTTATTATTAAAAAATATTTTTTTTAAATAAAATGATTAAAGGGTACGGTTCGATTTGCATTTGATGGTTGCAAGCGATTAATTGAAAATAAAATTATTGAATTCAAAAGGTCAGTTACCTGAATAGATGGCATCAAATAATTTGCTTATCTCTTCGCAAATAAAGAGAAAACTGGAAAATAGGTTAACGAAAATCATATATTTTGAATAATCAATCTTCTTTAGGGGAAAAAAAAAAAGATATTGTCCTATCATAATATCACTATCCTTTTTTTAAATAAAAAAAAATTGGAGCTGTTTTGTATTGATGAAAATTTAAAATAAATGCATGCCTAAATTTTAGAAAAAAAAACTAATTTTTTATTTTATGAAAATTCTATTCATTATGTTGTATTTTGTAAAAATATTTTATTATATAGTTCTTATTTTCATATCAATTTTGTTTGTAAAAATAAGTCAAAGTGATCATTTTTCATAATAAAAACTTTAAATTTTTAAAATAAAGATTAATATTAAAGTTTTCATATTATAAATTTTATAAAATAAAGTAACCATATAATTTTAAAAAAAAAATCATGAGAAAAAAGTTTTAAAAAGTAAAAGTTGAAAGTAAATATAAATATATCTAATAAATTTCTCGCAGATGATAAAGCACCAGATCTCAAACTCTGTACTATTTTTAGAATGCCCAGATAGTTAAATTGACACTTTTTTGAAAAAAAATTTAATAACTGTTGGGGATTTTTTAAAAATAAAAGCCCATAATACTGATATTGTAAAAATAAATTTCTAATTTTTTTTGTCATTTATTGGTGATCAAATATTATAAAAGTATAAAAAATAAAATTATAATCAAACATACAAATTATATGACAATTCTAACATAAAAAACATTTCTCAATAAAAGTACTATGAAATAAGATCTGAATAAATTTACCATAAAAATATTTAATTACGAATGTATCTCTATCTGAAATCTCGCCACTACAATTCAAAAGAATGACAAATTGAATATAATTCTAACACACCGAGCAATTCACTAGAGAAAAATATACTGATAAATTTAGTAATTAAATGATAACACATTATAAAAATAAAATTGAAGTAACGTATCAAAACTTAATGAATAATAAAATTTAAGTCAGACCTTAATTAGATATCGAGTATTTTTCTTTTTTCTATATTTTCTCTTTTCTCTATTTATACGACGTCATTTATATTAAAAATAATCTCTTTCCATCCTAAAATTCGTGCGATTTCTCTGAAGTTATAATTCATATACAAATTAATTAGTTTTATTAAGTTATTTATATGCTATGCACAAGATTTTTATACTTTGTGTCGGCATACGTACGCCTATTGAGTACACATCAAGCGAGAATAGCAACACATGCCACGTACTAGTATCCTTTGAGCAGGCACAAGCCACGCCCGTTCTGTGAATTGGCTATGAGTGGCACCCGTTCTACTATCGATGCATATATGTCTTTTCATGCACCCACTAGACACTAATGTTCTTTTTCCTGTATATGAGATGTTGTATCCCGCAATTTTAATTCGTCATTTGTGTGAATTCTTATATTAGAACCTAGTAAATTTTCAAATCACTTATTTATTAGGAATATGACATATAAGAAAGTGACTCAAAATTCAATAGTAATGTTATAAAAAAAAAATAGATTTGAAGCATTGTGGTTGGATTCGAAATTGAAAGCTTGATTCCTAATATTACATGCTTGAAATTTTCTAATATATGATATTTTTATGGAAGATTGTACAACAGAATTTTAACCCAAACTCACATAGGAAGGGCATGGGATTATTTCATACAAAAATCAATTTAAAAGCAAGGTCTATGTATAATTTTGTATATAATTATTTATATTAGGAATTGACAATTGCTTAAACTTTTTAAATAGGTCGAAACTGAAATAGGTGGACCCTATCCTCCGCAACCTAAAATGGACCTTACTAAAGGCAAGAATTTGAAAGGGATCCTTAACAAAATTTTCATTATTATTTACTCTATTTATACCAATCTAAATGAAACTATTAACCTCATTTTTCAAGTATTCTGGAGATATTATTTAATTAACTTTAAAATAGTTTAAATAATTGATAAAACTATTAATCGCATGCATGCAGCGTAATTCAATAGGTAAGGGGCTTAATTTTTTAAAAAAAGTTTTTCTTTTTTTTTTTTTTGCTTTAGAATTTTTTTTATAAAATAAATATATGAAGTCTTCAGAGGCTATTTTAATTTTTTAAAAAAATTTAAAAAATATCAAAAAGATATTTTTATAGCTTTTAAATCTTAGTTATATAATAATATTTTAAGAATACATAATTATAAAATAATTATTTTATAAGTTTATAAATTATAATATTTTAATAATATATGATTATAAAATTATTATTTTATTAATTTATAAAATCTAATTCTACTTATACAATAACAATTTAAATTATATAATTATAAAATTATTATTTTATAAATTTATAAAATATAAATATAAATATTTATATTTAATAAATAAGATCTAGTTTTATAATCAAATTGATTTATATTTTTAATTTTTTATGAGATACTATCTTGATATTTTTTATTAGACTTGAATTATTATATAAATTAAAAGTCAGATAAAACTTTCAATTGATTTTAAAGATAGTAGGTTTGATATTCGTAACTAGAAATTTCGATCCTATATAACAAAATAATTTAACAATAGGATAAAGGTATTAGGATTCGATATATTCTAACAAAATAATTTAATTCTCAAAATAATATAGGATAAAATGGATAAATGTATTTTATGAGTTTAAAAGATTATACTCCATTTAGATTATATTCCCTATATGCGCTTATATAATAGATATATTTTAATATTCATCAAAGCCAAAGCGAAGATGATGAGAATCGAGGCAAAGATGGAAGACAGCGTTGCCATTAATTCTTTGGTAAGTTACAATGCAAATAAAATGATGTAGAAGAAAGGAAAATCAGGAAGAAAAGATAAGTGTAAAATTTTAAAAATAATCTTACCCTTTAAATAAATTTTACTATCAAAATAGATCGTATTACCTATATACAATGCAAAAATATATGATAGAGTATATCATGTCCCCATTGCTAGTTAGGGACTTATATTTATAGCCTAAATTCTAAACGAAGTGTTTGCCCTGTACTTGTAGTGGAAGACATTATGTTGTATTGAATGTTAGACATTCATATAATTGTGTAACCGCTATTTGTATTAGTTTAATAATTATTTATTTATTAATATCTGATATTTATTAGGTCATTACAACTTATTTATTTGTGGCTTGTTATCTATTAGTTAAAATTTAATATACTATTAATTATTTTATTTGGCCATTAAATATCTTAATCTTGCATGTCTCTCGCCATTTGATCTGTCAATTTAGTCCTTGGTCCCCATATTCAAGTTGTTGACCTTCAAATTCTTTATTCCCTTCAATGCCAAGGTTAGGTAGAGAAGGTTTTATCTAACTTTATTGAATCCAACACTTGTCATTATAAAATATTTAAAGATTGATTATTTTGTTTAAATCAATCCAACGGCCAGGGTGCGGCACAGCGTCCCCCCGACCCCATAATAAATGCGTCATCCCCTCTGTCCTTGCTGCATAAATTTCTTCAGGACCTTCATTGTTCATCCTGGTATAAGTGTCCTTTCTTCTGCAAGAGTTTGGCAGGACTTCATGGTAGAACTCCTTCTGGATATCCTTTGAAACTAATAACTTGTATCTTTCATGTTTCCATCACTTTTGAGTTTTTTGGCTTCCCATTAATGCTTTCTTTCCTAGAGGAAGGTTGGTGATAATCCATGTGTTATCTCCCATTTAGTTACTCGACATCGCTTGAGCATATGTGTTTGCTTCTCATGAGACGGTTTGAAAAAAACATATCCATCGATAATTTGTGATAAGATATGTAATTTTCAAGAGGATAAGGCTTCGGGATCTTTGTTCGGACACGAGTTTGGAGTGCATGATTAATCCTTTGAGATAATTTTCTAGTTCTAGTGGTTCTAAAATTTTATCAGTATTCAATTGTGTTTAGTTTCGGGTAGTGTTGTGTTGCCTTCAAAGTGGTTTCTAATGGTGGCCTCCTTCAGAAGGAATTCCTCAATTGGTGGTTGATTGTTAATGAGAGTGCAAATGGCGTTGAAAAAAATGACACACAACTTATCATGATCTATTTTGAAATGCTTCTATCATTACTTTGTTTAAATGGAAAAATATTTTCATGAAATGTGACATCCTAGAGTAAAAAATGTTGTGGTTATGTAAGTCCCAACTGCCTCGTCGCTGATCTGTTCTTCCCTTGGGCAACTGAAATCATAATTTGCTTGGACTCAAATCTCAATATTTATTTTCAAGTAAGTGCTATTTATAATATAGTCTTTATTTTATGGAAGATTTGAGAAATCTTCTCTGCCTCTATTAATCAAAATTTTGTCATGGTGTTTCTAATGCTATAACATGAAAATCTCCCCATAAAAATGCCTATTTTAATGACATCAATTCTTGGTTATAAAAACCTCTACCGTTTTTGTGTCGATTTTGAAATAAAATTGAAAAGTCATCAGAAAGTCAAGATCCCTGAGTATGATTCTTCTGAAAAGGGTCCCCATAAGACACTGAGATGAAAGTGAGATTTGTCAAACGTGCGATTGAATAGCCATGTGACAAAAGGAACACGGAGTGTTATGGCATCATCTTTACAACAGGATCATGTATCAATTTAATTCTAGAATAAGATATTGACCTACTAGAATGCCATAAATTAATTGGAAGGTTTCGGGCTTCACAATTTGGATGACATGGCTAAATAGGCACCTGTGTTGAGCATATAATATAGACCATTTTTTTCTTTACCCATCAACAGGTCCGGAGCATCCTGAAGATAATGGTTAGAAAAAAACACTTTGGAAGTAGTAAGCTTCCATTGATTGAGTATGATTGAACATGAAAATGGCTCAATTTAACTTCAAGGAACCCAATTCCCATTGGCGTGATTTACATTTGTTTCGGAAGCATGTGATAGCCATGTATTCTGCAGCTTTCAGTTAAGCATGAGATTGCGCATGCCCTAGAAAAGAGGATCAAAATTCTGGACAACAATTTATCTGGGTCGTCAGAGGTTGAGTTGCTTGTATTGACTTTTGATCAAGAATCATTTTCATTGCCCTCGTGGGTCAAGAATGGTAGTAGGAATGGTTCCCTAAAGATTTCGAGACAAGGATAGAAGTTGATAACATTTATCAACGGTATCTGATCAAAAGAGGATTGGCACCCAATGGACAAGTTCTTATTTTAGACCATAAACCTTTTAACGGGAGGATTTGTGACCCATTGTGATGTTTTTCTTGGAATTCAACTATGGAAGGGATATCTGCCGGCTTGCTCGATGGTTAGTATAAGCATCATTTAAACCCATTCTTCGCCGAATCACGCAATTCTACAACGAGATAATTTTGACGCAAATTTTGAAAACATCCCAGGTGTTTTCGCTATCGGATCTTGCAATTGAGAGAGGCGGCTTCGAGTTGAAAATCTCCATTTTTCTTTGGATGAAGCGATCCTTGAAGCTTTCCGATGAAGGCTGTGAGACAACGCAGACTTAATGGAAGGCTAATGGAGTTTTGAGGAGATCAATCAATCAGAGCAAAGAAGCTGAAAGAGATGGCGCGGCAGGCTGTCGTTTGGCCCTCAAGGCGGTTCATCGTATTCTGACCTGAGTGCCCTGATTCAGGAACTGAGTTGTTTGTGGGATCCTGCTTCAAATTATGCCTAAGATCGACGTTGGGCTGGAAATGCCAAATTGCTTCTCTTCTTCAACAATATCTTACCATTAATTGTTATAATTACAAGTTGTTTATCCTGTGATTCCGAAAGAAAATTAAGCGGCAAAAGAAAATTCAATACAATTTTCAAAAAAGCATTAAATAAATATTTACTATCCTAAAATAAGACTACGAAAATATTACAATATATACAATACAAAAAATACAATTATACTAAATCACGTATATTTTCTAATAATATCCTGTTCCTATTTCTAGTTAGGAACTTGTATTTATAGCCTAAACTCTAATTAAAGTGTTTGCCCTGTGCTTGTAGTGGAAGATATTATGCTTATTGAATGTTAGTCATTCATATAATTGTGTAACCACTACTTGTGTTAGTTTAATAATTAATTATTTATTAGGTTATTACAACTTATTTATTTATAACTTGTTATCTATTAATTAAAATTAAATCACTATTAATTATTTTATTGGATCATTAAATATCTTAATCTTGCATGTCTCTCGCCATTTGACTAAAGGTGAAAAAAGTTATTGACCTTCAAATTCTTTATTCCCCCTAGGTTAGGTAAGTTTTCATATAAAAAATATTTAAAAATATAAAAATCAATCCAACGGCCAGGGTGCGGCAGCCCCCCGACACCATAATAAATGCGTCATCCCCTCTGTCCTTGCTGCATGACTCAGGAGCTTCATATTCATCCTATTGTCCCTTCTGCAAGAGAGGACTTTGGCTGAATGGATTCTGAAGCTCATAAACTTCATGTGTTTTTCTTCCCATTAATGTCTCACGGCCGCATGATCCCCACACTCGACATCGCGAGGCTGTTTGCTTCTCACGGTGCAAAAACAACCATCGCTACCACCCCTCTCAGCGCTTCGATCTTTACGAGGGCAATCCAGAAATGTGGGGCTAAAATCAGTATTCTAGTCTTCCCGTTTCCTTCAAAAGAGGCTGGCCTCCCAGAAGGAATGGAGATTATTGAGAGTGCAAATGGCGTTGAAATGACACACAAATTCTTGAAAGCCATCGAAATGCTTCGAGAAACACTACAGCGGTTTCTTGAGGAACTCAGGCCCAACTGCCTCGTCGCTGATCTGTTCTTCCCTTGGGCAACTGACATCGCTGCCAAATTCAATATTCCAAGGCTAGTCTTTGATGGGTCGAGCAGCTTCTCTGCCTCTATTAATCAAAATCTAATGCTACATGAACCTCATAAAAATGCCTATTCTGATGACGAAGAATTCTTGGTTCCTAACCTACCCGATGAAATAAAATTGACCAGAAATCTGATCCCTGAATATGTTCTACTCGGCGCCGACACTGAGATGATGAGATTTGTCAAACGTGCGATTGAATCCGAGAGGAGGAGCTATGGCATCATCATTAACAGCTTCTATGAGCTCGAACCAGCTTATATTGATTACTACAGGAAGGTTTCGGGCAGGATGACATGGCAAATAGGCCCTGTCTCACTGTGCAACAGGAGCATTGAAGATAAGGTTCAAAGAGGGAAGAAAGCTTCCATTGATGAGTATGACTGCATGAAATGGCTCGATTCTAAGGAACCCAATTCAGTCATTTATATTTGTTTCTAGCTGCCTGTATTCTGCAACTCTTTGCATGAGATTGCTCTTTTAGAAGCCTCTGGGCAACAATTTATCTGGGTTGTCAGAGGTTGCACGGATCAAGAATCAAATTATCAGGAATGGTTCCCTAAAGATTTCGAGACAAGGATAGAAGGAAAGGGTCTGATCATAAGAGGATGGGCACCCCAAGTTCTTATTTTAGACCATAAATCAACGGGAGGATTTGTGACCCATTGTGGTTGGAATTCAACTATGGAAGGGATATCTGCCGGCTTGCCGATGGTGACATGGCCGTTCTTCTCCGAGCAATTCTACAACGAGGTATTTGTGACGCAAATTTTGAAAACCGGTGTCGCTGTCGGAGTATTCAAAACCGGCTTTGGTGTCTCCCGTCGTCAAGCTATTGAGAAGGCTGTGAATAATGGTCGGCGAGGAGGCGGAAATCAGAAACAGAGCAAAGAAGCTGAAAGAGATGGCGCGGAAGGCTGTCGTGGAAGGCGGTTCATCGTATTCTAACCTGAGTGCCCTGATTCAGGAACTGAGTTGTTATCCTGCTTGAAATTATGCCTAGCAAATGCCAAATTGATCTCTTCTTCAACATTATCTTACCATTAATTGTTATAATTACAAGTTGTTTATCCTGTGATTCCGACAGATTAAGCGGCACCCGTTTACATACATTTTTCAAAAGCATCAACAGGATGAAGTTCATTCCAATGACACCAATACATCAAAAAAATGAAAAGGAAAGTATGTGCTTAGCAATTGATGATATATTTTTTTAACGAGATCAAACAACAACACAGCTACAACACTGATATTATCCCATTAAATGGAGTCTAAATATGTCCGGACAAAAAGTAGATTTGAAAAAAGCGAGAGAAAATATGTGATAGATGATACGTGGAAACAATCCCTTTTTCAAAACGAAGGATAAAAACCAAATGAATTTTCACTATCATAAAGAATGGATTATTTCACAAATAACAATATTAACTAACATGGACAGCCCATAAAGACATAAGAATAAAAGTAGAGATGGAACCCGTGTTCTATCTCAGCAAGAGTCTCTATCTAAAAATATTTCTCTTCTTCTTCTTCTTCTCTATCTTTTCTCTCTTTTTCTTCTGGGATCAATATGGATTATAACCAAGACTGTTTTATATCATCGCGCTCTCGAAATGCGGGCTGGCCTGAGCTCACCTCCGCCCAAATCGAAAAATCTGCTCAAGCTCCTCTCGAAAGACTGTCTATCTGGAAAATCCTCTCGAGCGCAGCACTCTAAGACACAAGAGGATATGAACCTCCACCCGACCTCATCAAGTGGGTATGGCACGAGTGTCCTATAATACAACAAAAAGGACCTAAATAATGGTGACTTATTTTCATAACAAGCCAATTGTTGTTGTTTGGAGTTCGGCTGGATGAAGAGAACCGGCACGGTGGAATAAATCTAAATTCTCATGTTGGTCATCAGCTACTAAAATAATGAGCACAAGAAATACAGTAATACACAATGATTTTTAATATAAAAAAATCTTTTTAACCAAGAAAAAAATCATGAGACAAGTTTTAAAAAATTTTACAATATAAAATCTGTTATACAAACTATCGATATAGAGTACCAGCAACAGACCGACCAGAGACAAAGTAAAAAGGCTCGTCACTTTTCTTTCTTTTCTCTCACTGACGACGCTCTCTATTATCTGACTTTATAAGTATTTTTTGCCGTCTATCATTTGTCAAATCCTAAAGAGTTTTGTATGCTTTATAATGGCGTCTGATCTAAAACGTATTTCTCACGTTTTAACAATCCTAGAAACGCATTTTCCGCATTTTACAATATGAGCTACTAGGACTACCAACCGGCCATCCTTCAGCCTGTGTGTTTGGTTGTCTATGTAGTTCGATATCCAGCTGCCCTTCAGCCTCTTTGCTTGGTCTCTTTTCGGACTCGGCTCTGCCTAATCGCTTCTCAACCTTGATTCCGATCTGGTCACTCCTCGGCCTGGCAGTTGGCTGCTCTTTTGCCGCTTCACCGCTCACATGAACGCTCCGTTCTTCACACAAATCCCGCATGGTCTTCCAATGACGTTTTATTTGTTGGAATACTTACAATGGAATAATCAAAAAACCTAACGTGGTCTCATTCTGAAGGCAATTCAGCAAAAAGATATTACAGTGGCAGGTGAGAGCATGTCGGCAATGAGGCATTCTGGGAGGCGGCTCTCCAGCATTTGCTCCAGCATAAAAGGTGAGGAAAAATGACTGAACATGTTGCGGCCGATGGCCTACTCAAGATTCTCGCGGATGCCTCAGGGATGCCAGCCTCTCCGTGGCTGTGAAGGTGAAGGGGGAGAGGAAGATTTCGATGGCGACCACGGAGCCAAGTTTATGGAAATTTCAATGATTGATTTGAGGATAGCGAGGTGTTAGGTTTTGAGTTATTTAAGGAAGGTCACGCGAGATAAACTGTTTATTATTTTAAATTATTATTTTTATCTCATATTTATTGGATATCTTATTTTTGATTCCGATATTGACAAAGTTCTTTTAGGGGATTTTGTGAGATTGTCATAAGTATGTTTGAAAACAATTTCAGCAGTTAGCTACCTGTGACCCGTGTAATAGCCAATCAACTGGCCGTGCAGAATGCAAATAGTATGTTCTGATTTTGGAATTAACACGACCATCTATTAAACACAAGGGCATAGCGACTAAGAGAGAAAATTGAAGAGAAAAGGAAAATGAAACTTTGAGCACCTGTTTAAAATTTGATTCATGTTCTATCTTTCATCTATCTTAAATACGTTGTACTGACTTATATTGTAAAGTATATTATATTGAATATATTATTCAAATATAAGGTCTTATAAATTTTTTCATTTGTTAAAAAAGATTTTTATATAAAATTTTATACAATTTGTGTGATTTATTATTTGTATTTATTGTTCTTTTTGATTTAATTGGAAGAGAATGATTGCGGGCGGCGTGAGAGGTTCTGTTTTTTAGCAAGTAATAACAGAGAACTTTTTTCTGACTTTTTATGAGAAATGTGTTAGTGTATCGGATCCCAAACGGTGAGTTTAGACTTTGGTGGAAAGATGACGAGGGTGGCCTTAGTGCTGCCGGAGGGGGAGTCTGCGGCCGTGGAACCCAAATGGGAAGAATATGATATGGAGCCTTTTTAGGTCATGTGATAAAGAGTCGATAATTTTGCTCGATTTGAGTTATGAGAGCATAAATTATATTGGGTTTTTCTTATATTGTAATATCTAAGTTCTAAATTATAATATATGTTGTCAAGATTAATTTAATTACGTCAATTATTGAGATTAATTGTGTATTTAAATAAAAATTAAATAATTGGAAGAACAGAAGGCGGACGGGTATAGACATTAGTATCAAGTTGCCTGAGGGGTATAGCAAGAGAGCTCGTGTGTGCACGAGAGTAGAACTTGTACCTAATACATGCATGATTGGCACTTATTCATCAGTAGCATAGTAGACTCACTCTTTACTGGCATATGACTGGTGCTCATGCGCTAATTTATGTATTTAATGGATCTCGGCTGATTTTTGTTATTTTTGTAGAATATTTTAAGAGATAAGATAGAAAGATACGAGAAAAAATAAAAGAAAGAAAAAAAGAGCAAGTGATTTCAAGTCATATCTTAATAATTTTAACTTACAACAAGTACATTTTAGTCATTTTCTTTAATTATTACTAATTTTTTTAGATGCTTTTTTAATTTTTGTATTAAACTCATATGTATGTACCACACTTTTCTTTTCTTGTATTTGTCTTATATGCATGGCAATATTGCTTGAAAATCTTGGCTTGTACCTTAGTTCATTACATTGTGAATAAATCTTAAAATTATCTAGTATTTTGATCTTATATGTATTCTTTTATGTAAAAATTTATAAAAATACTCTACAATTAAGTTAACTTTAAAACATTTGGATTAAAATTTTGAAAATTTATTCATTTGAATAGAATCTTTATTTTATCCAAATAAAAAATTATTGTAGAGAATTAACAAAATATATTGAGATATGTCATAATATTTAATTTATAAGCAGATGTTGTTACTATATATCCATGAGTTAAAAAAGTTATATTTATCTCTATCTATATAATCTATAGTTAATCAATTAATGAGTTTTAAATTATAATATATGATCTAGATCATAGGATAAAAATTTATAATCTCAACTTTAATATTCAATCTTAGTCTGTAACATTAACACTGATTATTAATTTTTATTTTTTGGTATTTTGGATACGATTATTGTCATTGTCTTTCTCTCATTTTTGCATTATAAAAATATTTTGTTAAATTTTATACTCACTTTTACTATGTTTCATTTCCTCTCATATTAGCAACATCGAACTACTTGTGAGTTTTGGTTAGAGATAGTGTTCTGAATGATTAATTAGAAATTGTCTTTCTCATATCTTTTTATTTGTTATAGGTATATGAAAATAATTTAGTATATACATACTAGAGGAAAGTATATTGTTCCAATATTTTTAATTTATAGTCAATAGGCATCGAACTGTGGATTGTATAATGATGTTATTAGACTTTTAGTAGTAGATGATTTTCCTTCACGTGTTTATAAGACTGAGCAAGCATTCGTGTATTAGAACAAAATATGAGAGTTTTGGCCGCGTCCTAAAGCATCTTACATATTTTCTTAAATTAACAAATATTTGTATAGGCCCTCTACCCACTCTTAGTTAATTATTTTATAATGCCTTTATACATGTGATTAGTACAATAACATATATACCTTGAACCTTTTTTATACATTTAATTCCAATATTAAAAGGCATGATAGATCAATTGACGTAAAATGACCCACAGGACCTGCGTTGCATGGCATCGGCTATTCGGATAAAATCCAACGGTTGAGGACATTCAACTTTTTTTTTTTAATTTGTAAATTAAAAAAAAAAGTCAATCATTCAATTTTATCCGAACGGCCAAGATTTCTAGCACAAACCCTATATTGCGGTCTGTACGGTGCAGAACTCCTAAGCTCATAGCCATTTGTTCATCACATTTTCCGATTATTCCACCCTCACAAAAATACAATCCATGAAAAAAGGAAACCTTTATTTTTAAAAATATTTAAATAAATTTGATAGATAAACAGCCATATGTATGACTTTCTATTTATAATTACTATTTAAAAAGGATTCCTTTCTACGTGGAATGAACAATGTTAATTTTTAATCAAATTTTTAGGATTGTGAAAACTATTAGAAGCACTTGAATTCATGCCCTAGAGATACATATGTTGCATTGAAACAGTATTGCTATCTCATTTGTTTTTTGAAATAAAAATAATAACGTTATATACTTTGATTTATTTTTTAATTATGTGCTACGTATTATAATGGATGAAATCCCATTAAAATAAAACCTGAAATTTATCATCATATAATCTTCAAATCAAAGAATTCCCTTGTCCCCCCATTCCCAGCTTGGGTCATGGTAAACATAGGGCATATATCACATTACCTTAAAAAAACTTTAAGATCAACACAATATTCAATTAAAAATGGGAAGGCATTTTAACTGTTTTATAACCATTTATAGAATAACTGATTGACACTGCTATAAACGATTATAACTAGTTATTTCTAAGAAAAATCCCTTGGGCCTTAGCTCATTTGGCCATAGCTCATCGAGTTGATTGTGTTTCATAAAAAGATTTTTTATTTTGTACGATGAGATGAACTATATCCCTACTTGAAGCCGGCTAGCTATGCAATTGGCTAAGAAGAGTCAGACGATTTTTTTTTGTATATTTTATAAATAAGAATCAATTTTTATAACTTAAAACTCTCTTTCATTTGTATAGTATGTAAATATATAGAGAAGCGTTTTAAACTATAAAATAAGATATTACACGGTACTAATATAAAATACAACTATATGGAAAGCACATAAATCTGTTTTTCTTTTTCTTTTTTTTCAACAATAAGAACTAGATTGGCCATTGTTCTTTTACCAAACTAGGGAAAAAAAAAGAGATACATGAGAAGAAATTATTTTTTCCAATTACTCTGTTATATACATACCAATCCACACCCAACATTCAAGAACCAAAAACAGAGCACACCTATAAACAAAACGATTCACAGAGATTCAAGAACCAAAAACAGAGCACACCTATAAACAAAACGGTTCACAGAGAGTCAAGAGACTACTTATTTGCTCCTGAGCAAATGGTAAGAACTCAACTCTTCTATTAGAACACTAAGATCTGAGTATGAAGAACCCCCCTTCTCAACAGCCCTCCATGCCATCTCTTTGAGCTGCTTTACTCTGTTCCTCATCTCTTTGGCCTCCTCTCCCTCCAGTATTCGTTTCACTGCCTTCTCAATAGCTTCCCGGTTAACAATGGCTGACCCTGATGCGGTCTCAGTCCATTTTTTAGCTCCAACGGGTAACCCAATCGCCAAAACCTCAGTCACCAACTTCTCATTAAAGAATTGCTCAGCAAAAACCGGCCATGTTACCATTGGCACGCCGGCGGATACGCCTTCCAGTATTGAATTCCACCCACAATGAGTCACAAAAGCTCCTACTGCTTCATGACCCAAAATCAACACTTGAGGTGCCCATCCTTTTATAATTAGAACCTTCCCTGCCGTCCTCTTTCCGAAACCTTGAGGCATCCATTGATGGTGTTCTATTCCATTGTCGCTGCAACCTCCGACGACCCAGACAAATCGCTGCCCAGAAGCATCAAGGGCTGAGGCTATCTCGTGCAGCTGAGCAGCAGAGAACTTGACTGTGCTCCCAAAACAGATGTAAACGACCGAATTGGCTTTATTCGAATTGAGCCACTCCAAGCATGTGTGCTCATCGACAGCAGCTTCCTTTCCTCTCTGAGTTTTCTCTTCCATGTTCCCATTGCATAATGAAACAGGGCCTATGTGCCATGCCCTTCTGCCCAGAACCTTCTTATAGTAATCAGCATAAGCTGATTCAAGCTCATAGAAGCTATTAACGATGACCCCATAGCTCTTGTCCTCCGATTCCTTCACTCGATTAAACAATCTGGTGGAATCGGTCTCCCCACTTTCTCGATACTCAGGAGGGAGTTGCATTCTCGTCAATATGACTTCGTGGGGAAGGTAAGGGAGGGAGAAAGGCTCATCGTCAGAGAAAGGAGTTAAGTGTGGCTCATAAAGCCTGAGAACATCCGATACGCAGAGGGAGAAGAAGCCAGTGCCGTGAAATATTAGCCTTGGGATGTTGAACTTGGCAGCAGCATCGGTTGCCCAAGGTAGGAACATGTCGGCGACGAAGCAGTCCGGGTGGCAGCTCTCGAGCAGCAGTTCGAGCGGATGCCGGAGCCTCTCTGTGGCTTCGATAAACTGGCCGAACATGTCGAGGCTGACTGCCTGCTCGAGATTCTCGACGCCGTCAGGGAGGCCGGCATCCTTGGCGGGGAAGGGAAAGACTTCGAGGGTGATGGAGGGACGGAGTTTTGGCATGTTTAAGATGGATTTGAGAAAAGTTTGGGCGTTGACAGGGGTGGTGACGATGGTGGTTCTGACGCCGCGAGAGGCGAAGAGTCGAGCGATGTCAAGCGTTGGGATCATGTGGCCGTACGCAAGAAATGGGAAGAAGACGACGTGGAGTTGACGAAGTTCGGCGCCCATTTTTAAGCAAGTTTTGTAAGCAGAGGAAACTGGGAGATGCAGGGGAAGTCAGACAGTGTGTGAAACGATGGAGGAGAAGAGAGATTCTTTTTTCGACCGTCAGAGGTTACCTGAGTACGCTGGATTGCAGGGATAATTATAGGAAACCACATAGATATATACATACATATATATATAACAAAATTTTAATTTTTTGAAATATTAACAATGCATATATTACAAAAAAATTAAATATTTTTAATTTATAATTAAAAAATATATTAAAAGATTTTTATAGATAAAAATTTATAATAAATTTTTTTTATTATTGATAAAAAATATATAATATTTCAAATATATTTTAGGTAATATTATATATATATATATATATATATTTGATAAGTACAATCAGGTACGAACCGGCCCAATTTACAAGTGGATAAAATGTCTAAATACCAACGACCCAATAGAAGATATCGCAAAGCCCATCAAGCAGGTGGTGCATCAGTTCATGAATTAAGGGGCACGACATAAACAATTAGACATTAAAGAATCATAATTAATTACTTAATGATCGGATACAGAGCCTCAATCAAAAAGAAGAAAAAGTATTGAGCTCTTATCCTCATTACACTTGCAAATCCTAATAATTTTAGAGCCAAACCTTAACTCCTCTTTTTCTCCCTTTCTCTTTCACCCTTAATACCTCATTATATTTCATTTCTGTAGAAAGATTTTTGATTTGAATATTGGAGGATATATCAAAAAATAAATCTCGTATTCTTTAATCTCTTATTAACTATTGTGATATATAAAATTTAGATTAAAAAGTTTAAAAGTCTAACATGACAATATTTAAATGACTATCTAAATTTTAAATATATATCATTGGCGCCGTCTGTGAAAACTGTTACTAAGCTATTCTTCCTATTTGATCCAAATTATGCTCGACCGGAAGCAATCCTCATTTTCAACAAAGAAAACAATGAACACATGGACACAATGACAAATGAGCCATCAATCAAAGGACATCTCGTTCCATGGCTTCAACCCGGAGGAGAGTAGCTATGGAGATACCTCCTTACTGGAAAATCTTGATGTTAGAGTCCTAGTTGCTTAGATCAATGACATATCGAAGATGTTGAAGTCCTTATGGGACAAAATTAAGGGCCAAATACAGAAAACAAGTGCCCTCCATTCTCGGGCGTGGACCTCAAGGAGAAGATTGAGAGTAAAGAAAATTGTCTTGAACGGAGGCTATCCACAATTGAACATTCCAAAGATTTCAAAAGCACCCCCCTTAGTGTTACCCCTTCCCGGCTCAAAAGATACTTGAATTTTGAAGCAATAGGAAACAGTCTAGAGCGATGGAATCCATGGTATATTTGTGATTCCCGATAAACAATCGGAAGGGTCATACAGAAGCATGCCTAAAACCCTTCCGACCAAGCAGAAACCACGTTTATCTACTAATCACTCAAAATTGAGAATATTCCACAATACTAAAAGAATAAAATAAATCGAATAGCAATTCTTTTTTTTTTAATATTATTCAAACAACGACCGAATTGGGTCATATATATTTTACCTTGGAAACAAAGAGGCATTGACTCCCTAATAAATTTAAATGTTAATATTAGATTCTTATGATGCAAATACTGATCCAATGGATCATATAGATCACTTATAAATTTAACTCAATTTCCAAAACTTGAAGGATGCCACATTATACCTCTACTTTTCTTTAACTTTAAAAAGACACGAGAATTTGGTTCTATAGGTTAGGACTAAATTCCATCCGGTCCTTTTAAAATTTGAAAGATTAGTTCATCGTAATATCCCGATTGGATATTATATAATATATATATATATATAATTAAATTAAATTATTATTATTATAAAAAAAACAAAGGGAGGCTCGGGAACAAAAGAAAGAAAAAGAAAGAAAAGAAAGAGTGAAGGAGAAAGGAAAAGAGAAAAGAGAGGGAAGGCGGCACGAGGAGAGCAGTGACCACCATTGTTGGAGTAATCGACACAGAAAAAAAGAAGCTTGACAAAACCTTTTTTGTGATTCACCCTCCTTTTTGTGCGTTGATATGAGTAGAAGGAAAAGACGCAACCCGAGCACTGGAGCCGCCGTCGATACTGGAGAGAATGGTTTGATCGGGGTAAGTAAATCCTTCCCTTCTTGTGAATGCCGATTTTGTGGTTATATTGTCAATTTTAAAAAAAAATTAGTCGAATCGTAGAAAATAGGTAAATAAGGTCAGGTGGAGAGATAGAGTCGTTGATGGCTTGCATGCCACGTTTGCTAACATCACTGTCGTTGGGTTGCTGCCGCCATGGTCGCCCTTGTTGCCCGTACAAGAACAACCGCCGGCAAAGGAGAAATGTAAAGAGAGGTAGAGGAATAGCGCAACAAGAGAGAGAAAGGGAGGAGAGAGAAGGGGTACACACGAAGCAGAGAGAGAAGTGTGCGATTCGGATACCTTTGAGTATCTTTTGGCAAATTTTCTTAGAACGAAGTTGAAACAAGTATCTGTAACCCTCTCCTTTAGTCTAATTTAATATCTAATATTTTTATATGTGCATTTTGTATCTGTATATATTTTTAGAGTTTTTATAATTTTATAAAGACCGGTGTAAATATTTGAGATTATGTATATTTGTATTGGAAAATTTGATGGCCGAAAACTGTAGGCCTAAAATGTAGTTGGGCTAACAAAACCAAAATTAGAAATTCGATGGCCAAGTAGCTACAGATTTAAAATATAACTGATATGATAAATGATGGCTAAATAGTTGTAGGCCTAAAATATAGTCAGTACGATAATAAAAAATGGTCAAATAGTTACATACCTAAAATAAAGTCAATACGATAATAAAAGATAGCTGAATAGTTACAAGTTTAAAATGTAGTCGATACGATAATAAAAGATGATCGAATAATCGAAAGCCTAAAATATAACTGATACAATAAAAAAAAGATAGTCGAGTAATTGTGGGCCTAAAATATAGTTGATATGATAAATCATAGTCGAGTAATTGCAATCCTAAAATATTATCGATATTAAAATTTGGAATTGGACTTGGATTTGAATTTGGATTGGTCTCTACTATAGATGTGCAATGGTTTTAATATATGTGGTAGAGTTCAAAGTAGAATTGGTTGTCTACCTCAATAGTTGATTATCATAAGCCCTCTTTGTAATTTGCACGCATAGTTTTATTTATAAAGATACTTGTTAAACTTTTAACTCACATTTTCTATTTTTCTCCTCCACAAAGTAGAAGGCTTAGATCTATAATAGGAGTTGGATAGGATTTGACATAGTATCGCATTCTCTTGATAAACATTTTAGCCTCACGACTATTTGGGAAGAGGTCTTGATTATTTTATCCGGACGGTGGTTCAATAAAATCTTATGTGAGTTTGATTTGTCAGGTCCTTAATATTTGGTTTGTTACACCAAAATTTTTGAATTTCAATGTTATTTATTAAAACTATTTTGAGTTTTAAATGTATAAAAAATAATTACTTAGACCTATTAAATTATGAGTTTGTGACATTCCTATTGCAATTCGTTTCCAATTAGAGGGAAGAAAAGCAATATTATCATCTTATCAAGATCCAACAGACTTCAAACAAGAGTCTAAAGCATTTTCTGACTAAATTTAATTATTAAGGCTAGGGGCATCTTGAGAGTTACTGGAGAGGTGAAGTTGAACACCTTTATAGCCACGATTCAACCGAATGACTTTTTTAAATAATTAGTTTAATAGGAGTTCAAGACTTTCTTAGAGGTAGAAATAATAACCCATGCATAAATTGTGGCAAATGAGACCAACGAAGTAAAGATACCAGAACACTTAAATTATTGTCTCGAACTGGTGTCAAACATTAGGAAGAAGAGAAATGGTGATAACTTTTCCACTTGGGATCGCAGAAAGATCAAATAATCGAGTTAGATATTCACAAGGAGTACAAACTATTGAACTTCATCCTATTGAATGACACCCGAATAAACATTTTGATACATATATGGAACAAAAAATTTCTAAAGTAGCCCAAATCGGTCAAAAATTTAGAAAAAGGTGGCCATTCTAACTACTGTTTCAATCATTGATCTCTGGGGCATTATACTGAATACCATTGGATACTACAAAAGGAATAGAGGCCCTAATACAAAAAAGGATATCTTAATAAATATTTGTAAAACTCTAAATCTGTCCCAGATAATAATAAAGATGAGGAGAAACAAGCAGAGAACGATGAAACTAAGTGGTGATAAGAGTTATAAATATCATATCTATAAGTCCCATCGATAAAAATGATCTAGATCCTCCAAAGAAGGCTTCCACCAATAAGAGATAGAAATAAGGGGTAAAAAACAATGTTATTAGTTTCAATAATAACTATATGGTACATATAATCTCTCACCATTCTAATCCTCCTGTTGCATCTGTACTTGTTTCGAATGAAACCCATGACTATCAATTGAAATGAGACTTTATTAATAATAAAGGTTTAAGAATATTTTTTACGTTGATGCATTCATTAAGTTAGGGCTCAAAAGCAATCAGATAGAATTATCGGATGGGCTATTATATTAACTTAACAACGAACTAGTTCAATTGGAAGGAATAGTGCAACTAGAGGTTATGCGGGGGTGTATCCAAAAATGGCCGCCAATGTGCTAACATTCTTAGTTGTAGATCTTTCCTCTATTTATAATACCATATTGGGCCAGCCATGCTCAGTAACATTTAGAATGGTTATTTAAATTCTATATCTTAAAATAAAATTTCTAACTAGATACGAGATTAGAGAAGTCAGGGAAGACCTCGTCACTAGACAAAGTTGCTATTTGATGCAAATCAATGGCCTGTCTTCTCCTCAACCAGTCGACGAATTTAGTCTTCGGGATGAGACCTCACTTCAACATGCTCAATGCAGAGAGTTGCCTCTCAAATTTTCTCTGGATTCAGCAAATCCAAATAAATATATTCAGATTGGCAGTTTGCTAACTCTAGATATAAATGAGAGTTTAATCAAGTTTTTACAGAATAATATGGACAAATTTACTTGGATTCTGGCTGACATGCTAGGTATACCAACAATTTGCAATTTGTGCCACATATCAAGGTACAAATCTATCACACAAAAAAAGACCAAAACTTTTCATAGAAAAACTCATTGCCTTTCTTGAAAAAGTCAAGAAGCTAATCGATACTAGATTAATTAGAGAAGTGAATTATCCAGATGGGTTATCCAACATTATCCTTATTAAGAAGAGCAACAAAAAATGAAAAATATGGATCGACTTCTTAGATATGAATAAAGTATATCTGAAAAATAGTTTCTCACTTCCCACAATCGTCTAGTTTGTGGACTCAACATCCATGCACCAATTGCTAAACTTTATAAATGCTTACTTTAGATATAATCAGATCCGGATAAATTTAAAAGATGAGAAAATGATCCCAATTATGACAAACTAGAAAATTTATTGCTATGAAGTAATGCCATTCAGATTGAAGAATATTGGACCAACATATCAAAGGCTAATAAATGAAATATTCAAACGATAGATCGAAAGAATTATGGAGATTTTTGTTGATGATATACTTATCAAAAGTGTATTTACAAGCAATCATATTAACAATCTGACTAAAACATATAAAGTACTCAGTATATTCTGAATGAAGTTAAACATAACCAAATACGTCTTTGGGGTTACTTCCAATAAATTTTTGGGGTTCATTATTTCACAACAGGGAAGATAGGTGAACCTAGAGAAAATCAAAGTCATAATGGATATAAAGCCATCCTAGACTATCAAAGAAATCTAGAGACTAACTGAAGGACTGACCCTCCTATCTCAATTCTCAGCAAAGTCAGCCGAAAAATATCCCTCATTCATCAAGATACTAAGAGGAGCAAAGCCAAACAGTTTCTAATAGACGGACGTGTGCCAACAAGTTCTTCGAGAGCTGAAAGTATATTTAGTAGATCCTTCTTTACTAACTTATCTCAAAGAGGGTGAGGAATTATACCTTTACTTGATCATCTCAAAAACATGCTTGAGTGCCACTCTGGTCAGAAAAGGGGCAGAGCTTCAGTGGCCGATATATTACGTCCATAAGATCCTATCAGACATAGATACTCAATATGTGTGAATGAAAAATGTTGCTTTAGTATTAGTCTTTATCACTAGAAAGCTTCAACTATATTTTCAAACCCATCAGATTGTGGCCTTAATGGATCAACCACTAAAGAGGATCTGATAGAAGCAAGACATATCTGAACGCCTGATCAAATGGTTGGTCAAGTTTGGCAAATTTGATATAGAATTTAGAACATAATCCTTCATAAAGGGTCAAACTTTTACAGATTTTATTATCAAAACAACGACTCTATTCTTAGGGAACATTGATAAATGTATAGGAGCAACTCCAGAAGGATTGTCACCCCTATGTACGTTGTATGTTGATGGAATATCTTCAAGTTAGAAAGAGGGGCTTGAATAATGCTAACAACACCCTTCGATAAGATTTGGGTTCCCAATTATGTACAATGTGGTGAAATACAAGACTCTATTGACTGGTTTGAAACTAACTAAAATATATTTCGTCAATAATTTAGTCATCTATAATGATTCCGAGTGGATAATTAATTAAATGTTGACTAACTTTATGGTGTCTAACCTATACTTGAGTAAATATCTTTACAAGATACAAGATATCTTGTCATTTCTCAATCAAGTTGAAACTATCTGCATCTCAAAAGAAATAATTGAAAATTTGATTGATTTTTCAAGATAGCAAAGTCAATTTTTTAGAACAATACATCCAATATATGACAAAAAAGGTCAACAACCTATCATTGAGGACAAGATAAGATTCTCTAAGTATATAATGAGATAACTTGGATGACCTCATATCAAAAGTACCCTGAAAATGGAATGCTCCCTAACAATTCCGCAAAGCTGAAGCGCATTACAAAAACAACCGATTGGTACACCTTAGTGAATAGGTCACTATACAAAAGAGCTTCCTTAGTACATTACATGAATTGTTGGACTCCCGCAGAAGCTAATTACGCACACAAAGAGGTACATCTCGACATATATTTAGCATATATTTTAATTAAAATTTAGCCTTCAAGATTATACGTTGGGGCTATTATATGTAAGATCCGTTTTCAATAATAACTAGAAAAAGAAAATTCATTATTATTATTGTAACATCCCAAGTATTTTTATTATTTTAAGAAAATAAAATTGATAAATTAGTTTTAATAATTATTCTTAATTACTTTTGGGTTTAAAATCTTATAATTCGACTAACCTTTGGACCTAATAAGTTTAGAAGATTTTGATAGATAGATTGTGTTAAATACTTAGGCTATTAATTTGAATTTAAATTAATTAGTGAGTTAAGTTAGATTAATTATAAACCACTCTAATTGAATTAATATTAAAAGAAGTTTAAATATTATTATAAAGGTTATGAGATAACTAATATTTTTTTAAAATAGATAAATATGTAAACATATATAATAATATATATGATATAATAATATTAATAAATATGAATAATAATAAATGTTATCTTAATAATAATAAGTGAGTGATAATAATAAAATGATATAATAAATTATAAATAATTAATAAATAATAATAAATAATGATAATAAGTAACAATAAATAATAAAATATATAAATAAATAATAATAATAATAATAATAATCAGGCAAATGAATGAAAGAAAAAAAAAATAGAAGGAAAGAAAAAAAAAGAAAAGAGTGGAAAGGAAAGAAAGCGGGAAGAAAAAGAAGGAAAGGAAAAGAAGAAAAGAGATGAGGGAAAGGAAAGAAGAAAGGTGCGCATATGGGCAACGGTGAAGAGGGAAGGTTTCCGCTCACATGGAAACTAGGAGGAAACCTAACCGGCCCTTTTGAATTAATGATAGATTGGGGGTTCGTAAATTATTTAATGAAATCATGAAGTATCAGTTTGGG
Organism: Nepenthes gracilis; assembly: GCA_033239525.1. Lineage (NCBI taxonomy): Eukaryota > Viridiplantae > Streptophyta > Magnoliopsida > Caryophyllales > Nepenthaceae > Nepenthes > Nepenthes gracilis. The sequence continues at coordinate 2,860,033 of BSYO01000004.1, forward strand.
TTGTTGTGAACCCGATTTTGGGGATTTTGGCACCGTTGTGGAACCAGAGTATCGTGCTTTGTTTTTCGTTTTTCCAGCCGGGTCCAATGACCCGAAGTAGTGTTAGGGCTTTAATCCGCTATTTTGCAAGTAAAATTTTTACCATGCAAAATAAACTCTTCATTTGTTCTTGCTAATATCGAATCTTTGATTTCATGTTCTGATTTGGGAAAAAATCGGTGAAAATCAAGGGTTACCAATTGGAAACCCGAATGCAGGGCCACGGTCCTGTGGGGAAACAACCGGCCTCTTGGGTTTGAGGATGAATGGGGATTTAGTAATTTGCCTAATAGAGTTCTAAAGTATCGATTTTACACATTACGCCCTCTGATTTTCGAGTTGTCATCATAGTCGTGGAAACAGAGCACCATGCTCTATTTCCGTTTTCCAGTTGAGTCCAGTAACCTAAAAATGGCAAGAAGAGTTGAACCCCGTTCTTTTGCAAGTTAATATCCCATTGTTGCAAGAAAATCATTCCACGCCTTGTTTCGTGTGGGAATTGTGGCCTTGCCTTGGTAAATCAGAATTTGGGGAAAACAAAGGGGAGAAGGAAACAAAAGTAATTCGAGGGTACTGGGACAGGTTGGGCAATGTAACTAATAGGTTTGTGCTATCAATTTTTTATTGTCACCATGTAAAATCTAAAAGCCCAAAATTTTCCTTCGTTACAGTGGAAATTCGAACTCATCAGTAAAACAGGGCAACCGAGTCCTGTGTGTAATCAAGCGAATCATTCAGTAGAGTCTTGTATGTATGTGTTCGAGATTTATATGTGTATACATGTATAAATACGTGGGTTCGCTAATTGGCATGGTTATGAAGATGGCATGCTTGTGTGTGTCTGTTTTGTGTGTGTGTGGCAGCGTGAGTGTGAGGATGGTGTTACAGTGTGCGTGTAAGTGTGTGTGGATGCCGTTCAGGTGCTACAGCGTGTGTGCTACAAGGCTGTGTAGGCGTTGCCGGCAGAGTGCGCGTTATGTGCGTGTGTGAGGGTAAGCAGTGTAGGCTGCTGTGTGTGCGTCCAGGAGCGTGTACATGTTGGTGCGTGTGCGTGCGTGTGTGTGTGTATATATGGGATGGTATATGTATATTGATATATATTGATGGTAGAGCATGTTTACATAAATCTATACATGTGAGTTTGGTATGTTTGAAATAATAATAGCCGGTTAAGTAATTATTCCTATATCTTATTGATAAATTTTAGTAAATTATTCTTCGCGTTAACTTTGTTTGTGTGCGTACGTTTTATTGGCACTCTATGCATAAGTAAAAGAGAGTGTACGAAGACTTTACGGCATCCAAATGAATGGGAGTTTGTAGGACATTAGAGTAATCTATACTTTTTCAATACCGATTCTATTCTAGAGGTTGAGGTCGTTGATATTGAAGAGGGTTACTTATAACCTAGTGACTATCGTAGAGGATGATATCAGGGATATCATTGGCGAGAGGTATTGGAGATAGTATGAGTATGCTACGGGTACAATCTTTGAAAAAACTTTAAGGGTAGTGGGGATACCATAGATACCGGATAATCTCGTGGGACTTACCCAACTGTTGGGGGTGTCAATACGCGGCATTTGATTCATTATGGTGAAATAAGGTCCATGAAAATTTTTGATCATTCTTGTGGTTGTGACATCGCATTAAGCTGATGATAGGATTTAATAGAATCCATATTACTTTCTTGATATCCAGTTGCTCATATGGCTTCCGGGTCGTGGACACGAGATGTTATTGAGACTCGGACAGTGATTGATATTTCACCTGCTATTATTAATTTTATTCATTATTTTATTGTACGAGATACTTTATTGTACTCATTTATTGTTGTTTATTTTTACTTGTTGGACATTCGACTCACTTTTGTATTTTATTTGCTCTAAAATAGACAGGTTGACAGCAGAATAAAAGAAATTGAGTATTATTGGATAGACTTCGGGTAGAGATGATCTCAGAGATTGAGGTTTCCAAGATAGAGACTTAAAATTTTTGATCTAGTTAGTATTTGACTCTTATTAGATTTTCTTTATGAGAATTAATATTTTAAGACATTGAAGTTATCTATTATTATTTTGGATATTTATTTAATGATGCACTTATGATGATTATTGATGGTGTCTTAAATGATAGTATTGAGTTCATTTAAATTGCTTGATGACATGTAATTGATGATTTCAGATGATTTGAGATTTTTACCGTGACGTTTCGGGTCGAGTTCGGGGATATAAGCTTGGGTCATTACAATTATGGTAGATTACTTAACAAAAGTGGTGAAAACTTCTTCATTGGCTAAAATTACATAGTAGAATATAACAGAATTTATGTACTAGAATATTATTTATAAATTTGAAATACCGGATGTTATAGTAATTGACAATAATATCAAATTCTCCTACAAATGGTTCATAAAGTAATGCAGTGGCTTAAGAATTAGATTAGTCTACACATTAATCTCATACTCACAAATAAATGGACAAATAGAAGTAACAAATCATATGATAGTGAATGGACTAAAAGCAAAGTTGGATAAAGCTGAAGGTATCTAGGTAGACTAATTTTCATCTGTACTTTAGGCCTACCAAACCACTCTAATAGAACCGATTCAAGAAATACCCTTTAATCTATATTTTGAAAAACAGGTGGTAATCCTAGTGGAGATTGGACTGCGCAGCTACTGAGTGAAAATTTTCACTTCGGACCAAAATTCTCAACTTCTGAGATAAAAATTGAATCTTTTGAAGGAAGTTAGAGAAATGGCGCGCAATAGAGCAACAACCTATCAGTAAATAGTTGCTTAATACTATAATATAAAGTTAAAAGTATGGATTTTTGAGGTCAAAGACTTGGTAGTTAAAAAAATATCGAGGCAACCACGAAGCCAGCATAGGACCATTTCTCATGTTGACAATGCTCCATTTTGGAGCGTATAAATTATGCACTCTAAACAGAAAAGAAGTTCCTCAAATTTGAAATGTCCAACACCATAAGAATGCTAGTAATAGTGAGATCGACCTAAGAATGTAAAGGTTCACCATGCTCTCATTTTGAAGTGCTTATATATTGCAGTTTATTTTATTTATAAAATTGATTTTTTGATTCATTTATTATCAAATTTCATGCTTGTATGTAATCTATATAAGACCACAACTGACCGTAAATTATACCATTGGTTTAAACACCTTATATATAAATTCGCCGATTTTAGAAAATGGTCATGACGTAGGTTTAATAGAATTATATAACTTTAAGCATGGTCACATACCAACAATTTCAAAAGGCTCGGGAGTTTGAGATCTAAACATTCAATTCTCTTTTAAGAGGTCAAAAACACAGATCAAATACAGTCAATTGATGTTAGACTGGGAACAATCATCTAACATATTAAACCTCAAGAATGTTTTCAACACATGAGTGTTAATACACTCTTCCATGAGATTCACTTGATCAATCAAATGGTCAATGAGTAGGGTCCTACCTAATTAACAACAATAACCGAAAGGTTCAATTGAAAATTGGTTCAACCATCTTATGATTACCTAACCAATAATGATAGTTAAATGACTTGCTTGGCAATTTGGACATCAAATGGTCAAAAATATTGAGCATATAATCAGGGGCTATGTCTCCTAATTAGCATTAACAAAAGAATAATGGATATTTGAGGATGGAAGAGTCTGAATATTAAAAAATTGATTACATTGTCCCCATTTGCAAGTATAACATGAGGCTAGGAAATTCACGGATAGAAATAATTCCACAATCCTAATGTTGATGTTTAAGGCTTGACCTTGAGGTTGGGAAGCTCTTGTGTTCCTTAAAATTCCCAACATTAGAAGCTGAGGAAGCTTTGAAGTTCCTAGCATTCAGACATCTATTAGGAAAATTTGGGTCATTAAACGGTCTATCTTCTTACAAAGATCGATTCCCTCGTTGAATTAAGAATCAAATAATGAACTATTTTTCCGGGTTGAGTACTCCTTTTGGATAACTCCTCAAATCTTAAGTATTCAACTCTCAATCCCTCTATGGTTCCAATAGTTGTTGACAACTGATGTTCTACCTCTAGAACCCTGTCCTTGAGAGAGTTGGCTCAATCTTCTATGAGGGTTGCTTGACCGATATAATTATGAGACCTATACATCCACTTGACCAACTTATTCTTAAGCTGAATCGATTGATCTTGAAAAAATGACATGCTTGCCTTGGCAATCATAGCTCTAACTTTCAAACCCTGGACTTTGGAAGGATCAATTTAAGATTGAAATCGATAATCAATCTTAATATCTTGACTATAAAACTTATCTATGATCACGTAAATTAGGTTTAAGAACTGTAAAAGAAATAAGTCTTGAGTCAACAAAATAAAAGACAAATAAACAACTTGAAATAAAGGTCTCAAAGGATACTTCTTAAGTTGGATAATCCTCTCTGGGTGCAAAACCTAATTGTGGTATACTTAAGCTAAGGGTTGGTACAGTGATTTTCTCCAACAAAAAAGAGGTAGAGATCTACCACTAGTCAAAAAGCTATCAATTTTACACAACTCGGCCACATTCTCATTAATAATATTATTTTAAGATTTAGTTATGAAGCACTCCTTTTAAAGAACCGAACCAAAAAAGATAGCATTAACGTCACTCTTATTGTTAGACAAAATCTAGTCGCTAGAAACCTTAATGAAGAAAAACCTATGTTTCTAATTATTCACTTAGTTTGGACCCCATTGCTTATTTTGAACCCTTTCCTAGGCATTAGAGAGATCCAATCACTCTTCTGATTGAAACAGAAGATATCCTTGACTATCCAGATGTCTAACTTAAGACCTCGTTGACGAAAAAAAAGCACAATTCCATAGCATATCTAATGGCATTAGGGTGAAAACGGGCGATTGGGATTTCCAAAGCTTTCATTAGTTGTATAAATTCTCTATCAAAGGGGATTTTGAGGTCATCCTTCGTTTGGGCCTCATATACATCTATAAAGTCATCCCTTGGAGAGCAAGCTTTCTCTTCCGACAAAAGAACCTTAAAAGGAATAACATAACAGTATTATATCAGTTGTAAATGTTTAGCACATCGTCAACGGCAAGGTAAGAAGCAATGTCAGCAACACCCTTTAGAATGTTTCGATGAGCCATGTGAAATCAAAAGTGGGATAGACAGAGGAGTCAGAAAGTCGATGCTCAAATATAAAACGAACAAGATCGTGCAGTCAAGATTTAAAGAGAAGAGTAAGACGTTAGAATTTGAAAAGGCAACTAAGGTTAGAAACAAAGAGTTACGACTAACAATGTTGGCTCAAACGATGCATTGCTCAAATAATGTCTTTCTACTTTCTCTCAACTAAAAATGCCATGTATTAAAGTGGCTTAAAAATGGGGCAATTTTCAAGTTATCTGTCAGTATATTAATTGCACCACCAATGGGCCATTTCCATTGCAAAAGTAATTATTCCCTAATATCATTATATAAGTTAATAAAATCATATTTTAGATGCTCGGGTCATCTCAATAGACAAATCAGGTTAAGCTAGATAGCCTAAGGTTTTAATTATTCAATTAAGGCTCTAAATTTGTTAGAAATCAAAATTATCAGAATACCGAACTATCAAGAATTTGAACTATTAGAAGGCGAAACTGTCTGCATGTTGAACAACTGAATCTCTACCAAACAAAAATTCAGAAAATACTTAGGTATCAAGATTAATAAATGAAGAAAATTTTTTCATTCAAATAATCTTATTAATCTAAATTTTTAACGACTTATAATCCCATATGGATAAATATAAATCTAATGAAAGGCATAGATTAAGAATTACGACCAAAATATGAAAAATAAAATTCTTTTTTATGGATACACTTATGTACAAGGTCTATTCTTATTAGGTAGACTTAAAAGTCATTCCGTTTAAAGAAAAAAAGACAAGGAAGAGGGAAACCCAACAACTAGAAGAATAAGACGAAAAATGCCTAGACAATTCACCCCTTGCTCTCAAAATGCAATATCTAATCAATCGTCTCTGACCATGCAATATTTAGCCAACAAAAATATTACAAAACAAGAGCCAAGGATTAAACCAAATAATCTCCTCCGAGCAAGTTGTGGAGTCTAGATGCTCCACAAGAGATGGAAAGGAGTATCAAGAGTAGCCACCCAAAAGGAAGACCACTCTAGTTCAAGATGTTGTATAAAAGAAAAAAATTAATATTGTTTCCTATATAAAAGATAATAACTATGACAAATTTTATGAATATCTCCCGGAAGAGTGTGAAAGTATCTAGGCGAACTCTCTCATCAAATTCAATGAACAGAAATTACATCAGATATTGAGATGTGAGATTTGATTGAAGATTGAACAAGACTCTATCAATTGTTGAGACTTGTGATTTAGTTGAAATTGAATGAGAGCATTCCCCTTTCTATAGCTAAAAAATGGGGACAAAATGGGGCATTTTGCAAGCAAATAAAAGTAGACAAATGGTCAATGAATCTTGGTTAATAAAATAATAAATTAGACTCTAATTAATAAGATCAATTAGCAATCAAGATACATTAATTGGGATTCCATTAGGAATGAGCATTCAGGTGACATTCAAGCTCACCACCCGGATTTCCATTCTAGCATGCTCAAAACTTAGAATTCAACCTCCAAATATAGGATCGACCCAACACGGTGAAATATGAGGCCCTCGAATTGCAAGCTTATAGAAAATATAAAGCAATTGAGTTGTTAGACTCAAAAACGGAAGAAAATTTGATCAAATGAATAGACCATAGAATTACTAAATGACGAGATTACTAGAAATATAAAAGATCAAGACACTGAATAGCCCAGTGTTTAGTTAAATCAGAAACTAAATTCTGACAAATGGTTACATGAATTAAAGAATGAACAATCGAATTAAACAGACCATTATAATAATTGAAGGATAAGCCTTAAACATTGAACGATTACAAGTTTGTATAATAGTTGGGTCATTTAGTCTCCAATTGACGTAACGCCTCAATGCATAATCATGCCACTTCTAAAAGGATATGCTGATTAACATTAATATTATAAATATGAGTATTTTCATCAATCAAATAGGGCCCAAATCAAAGAGTGGAAAAGGTAAATAATAAGCTCTAATCCTCGTCACACTTACAAATTCCAATAATTTATGAGCAAAACCATCCAATCCTTACACTCTTCCTTTTTCTCTCATCCTTAATACCTCGTTATCTTTTATTTTTATGAAAAGATTTATAACGTGAGTATTAAAAAATATATTGATAAGCGAGTCTTATATTCTTTAACTTTTTATTATATATAATTCAGGTTAAAATGTTCAAAGGTCTAACCCGACTATATTCAAACATTTATCCAAATCTCAAATATGTGTCAGTTCTAATGAGAAAGGAATATAAATTTCTTAAAACAAATAAATATTTAAATTTTAGTAAAACAAAAGTCAAATTTTAATAATATATCGTCGGTAATGCAAAGCTAGCAACGAATGGTTTGTTTGCTCAGTGGCGGGGCAAAATGGTAACCATCGCTGCAGTTTTTCTTCGACAATCATAATTGCCAAAATACTATATATATATATATCAAATTTATTCTATCTTTTCAATAATTTTTTTTCGATTTTTTGCTGAATTTTATTTTATAATTTTTTTTATAAATTTATTCTACATAAAAAGTTGTTGAACAGTTGACTAATATACTATACGCTTTAAATTTAAAAAAAGAAATATATAAGATTATTAAACAAAATTATTGAAATAAGATTTATATGATGTCAAAGTACCCTAAATCACACTGAGATGAAAGCACTACTATAAATAAAAGCTGAAAATAAATAAAAAATAAATTATATATTGCTATATTATTTATTTATTTATTTATTTATTTTGAGATAAGGATCGTTCTAGCAGGCAGTGGAAGATGAAAATAAATAAATAATAAATTAATTAAAAAAATTTTGTAGTTGGGATTGTCTTCTTCCTCCTTTTTTATCGCGATTGATGGCAGATGCACCACCAACCTCAAAACTAACAAACGTAATTTTCAACTATTCTAATTTTTCATTTTATTTTTCTTTTTTTTGTGGGGGGTATAAATTTTAATATTATTTTTACACTTTATGAATATACATATATTTAAATTTTTCAACAATATAATTTTGGCTGAAATAAAAGATGGAGGAAATTTTAAAAGTTTGGAGGATAAAAAATTTTAAAAATAAAAAAAATAAAAAGATTGAGGAATGTTCTGGTGACGACAGGTGGCAGCAGGAGACTGGAAAGCCTTGCCATCTGTCGCCTTTCAGCCGAACGTAGAAATTTTAACACCCAATTAACTTTATCTTTTTTATTTCCAACTCCGAGCAAAAGAGAAAGTCTACCTGCCATTGCACTTTTGGCAACATACGAGCAATCAATCACAGCCGTCGGACTTTGGGGTCTTTTTTTTGTTTTTTTTTCCCCTAATAGGACTCTTTTGTTTTTTTTTGGTTTTGTCTTAATGTAAAATTTAAATATAAAATTTAATATATTTGATTTTACTATTTAAATATAAAATCCCCTAATGTCGATTGTAGAATTTAAAAACTTTAATATAAAATTTGAATATTAAAATAATTGTTTTTACTATTTTTAGCATTAAAGTCCTGATAATTAAATTTTAATCTGATTATCTATTTGAAAAAACAGAGTAAGATCCCATTTATCCCAAACATCCATAACACAAACGAGGGTATAATTAATGAACATGATAACATTAATAAACCATACTCAAAAAATAAGATTAAATACTGACCAGGTAAGTAGAATTTTGCGTATTATTTGTTTTTAAAATAGTTGGATAAAAATAAAAATAATAACAAGATTACTGACAAGATTAATTACTGACCAGGATTATATTCTCATTGCTAATCCTCCTTATTCCTCAGTAATTCTTCATTCTTCGGAAATATTTATTTCAGTTTTCACCATTTTCCACCTTGCAAAGTTAAATCGCCATTTTCCCGACGTTTCCGATTCAGCTCCACCTAAATCTACAAATCAGTCTCTCAACTCGGCAAGACTCATACACATTTCCATCTGCTGCCCCTACCTGGTACTGACCTGGAGCAAACCGAATAGTAAATAGATAGGAAAATATCAGCATTTCCTCTTCTTTTCACCATATTCTATGCGCAAACTAGAAAGACAGAACGTATTACAATTGGGCTAGAGGGCTCGAGAACCAACACCCCCGACGGAGGGCATTTGACAAGTTGAACGAAGGATGCTCCTAAGTTCGCATTATAAACCTAGGCATCAGGGCGGTTACCTCGCCTCAGTCTCAGTCCCACATCTCCGTCCTGGTCACGGCCAGTCAAATCATTCTGCCGCAAACTGGAAATTTGCGATTCTTCCACAGCATTCTGCTGCTGCTCTTCTGCGTCTTCACCGAAATCATGAAGCCTGCGGCCAATCAAATACCGGTCATCGCGGATAGAATTGTGAAGGTTGGTGAACCAGACGTGAAACCTCTTGGCACAGAAGCACAGGAAGCTTAGGCAGAGGCAGCCCAACCAAGCAAACCGGTAAACAGCTGAGTTGACGAGTAAAGGGTACCCCAGTACTGGAAATACTCCTCTAGCTAAGACGTAAGGAACACAGAGAGCTGTTAAGAGTTTCATTAAAATGGGCAGCACTATTTCCCGCAGCACCCAGAGACACTGCAGCCTGGAGAAACCATCTTCTCTCACCCTCTCAAATTTCACTCTCCAACTGCCATCCACCAGAGGCAACATGTGGTCCAACATAACCTGCTCAAAAGAAAGAAAAAAGCCTTCAAATTGAATTCGTTTCCGATGAAAATATTGGTATCACTGTATCGAGCAATGTATACTGTTATCAATTGCCTGGTAGCAAAATTTCTTCTTTGACACATCAATTGAGTTTTATGACGAAATTTGGCCATCGTTAATCATCTATTTACATATTTGAGAAGTTTTAGTCAATTTTATCAAAGAACTCTTGCTATTTTTCTAAGTTATTTTCCGAGAACTTTAAAAATCTATACAAATTTTATACCTTAATAAAACATGCAGATTTATATTTCTTAGAAGATTTAGGTATATTTAGAATGTAAAAATTTAAGCTTCCTATAGCAAAGCTTTAAAAAAAATTGGCCAATACAACGGCCGATATATCACGACATTTACTGATATAGCAACATCGGCAGATTTGTCCATTATCGAAAAATATAGGTATGGGAGCCTAATAATGCCGATACACATCGGCCGATATTTAATATCAGCAAATATTTTACTCTGTGTTCCCGATACTTAGTTGGCATAATTGATACAATCTTCAAGCACCTTATCAAAAGTCAAAAAGAATGATAGTATCAAAATAACATATTCCAGGCGAAAGAATTTGCATAATCAGTGAGCAACAGAGGGATGGGTCACTCACCAGCCTAGTCCATATCTTGAGAAAAATGAGTCCCAGTGCCCAGTCCTGATAGAGAAGGAAAACCGGGCTCTCGTCAATTGGAACCCGCATTGGCACAATTACTAAAAGCTCAAACAGCAGCCCTATCAAGACGGGGATGATGAAGATCTGCCACATCAAAGTAATTCAAACGTCAAAATTTTGTATTTCATTTTTTTTTCTAATTTCCCTTCTGGGTTTTTAATCACTGCTTTAATACCTAAAGAAAAACTAAGCCTGTAAATGTGGAATGATGACAAAACCCAGGAAATGGAGGCCAAGATGTTCTTACCCATATTGAGATTAATGCGGAACTCTTGAGAACAATGCCACACCACTTCCAAATTTGGCGTAACAGGAGTATCACTCTCCTGGATTTGATGTGCTCAAATGTATACCTGGCTCCTGCTATAGCAGTCCAAATGGCATAGCTTCCAATGATGAAAGCGTAAAAATCTGTTCATATATAGAGGAAAAACCTAAAATCATTCACCTGAAAACTTGCTTTTAATTGAAAAACAAAGAGAAAAAGAAAAAGACCAGATCAGTTAGGCATGCAATTACCATTGCACTTTATGCCATGTGTTATAGGGAGAAGAGGGATCGCATTGAAGATGACCCGTCCGAGTGCTACAGGTACAACTATTAAAACAGAATTGAAGACCAGTAGAGTCATCCAAGCCACCATAAGCAGCAACACAATACGTAGTACAAAGCTGTATCTTCTGCAAGCCAAGCATTGAAATCCAATGTTAGTGATAATGTCATCACACATCAGCATGAAAACATTCTAACCCATTAGAACTTCTTCACAGAGATAACAAGCAATAGTTCTTTAAGAGAGGGAAACACCACCGTCATTTTAGATAATACAAACATGGATGAACAAGAAAAATCATCTCAAATGAACAGAATTCAGAAGATTAATTCCAGGAAGAGAAACTTCTAGAGCTTTTAATTGACAAATAATACATCAAATCACCAGAGAATGGATTATTGGTGATAAGACAGGGTTGCATACACAACCTTCTACAGAACCTGCCATGCAAGATCCTTGTGATGTGGACCCATGCAAACACGTACTCATGCACAAAGATGGAGTACTTATGACAGCCATTTTTACAGCATCGAAAAATCATAAGGGGATTTGCACTGATCTTCTGATATTTTGAGCATAAAACATTAACTCTATCCAGTTTTATCTCTGTAACTCAGTCAAAAGACACAAGTAATAATTCTTAAGAATGGACATTAATACAACAGATTCCATTAATCACCCAGATAATTCTGCAGATAACAGTAACTTGTTGGGAAAACAGAAAGGGAAAAACACATTCCGATGTAATCCAGAGACATTATTAATATCATGCATGCATCCAGTTTTTTAATATAATCTTATATTTAAAAAAAATAAGAGTTTCTTCTTTTTTCCAAGTAAATTGAAAACAAATGAATGTAGAAAGTTAGAACTAGAAAATGTAAATATAGGTTGTGTAATGTTCACATGACAATTACTAGTAGTTCATAAATAGTACTTAGTTTAGAAATAGATCTTCATGTTGAAAATTGTTACACGAAATAAAAATTTAACTGTGAGAGACAATTGGAAAATAGAACCCACTCAGAAACAGAGTGCTCAGCCCCTCCATAATCTTCTGCTATATCAGAATCACCAGAAGCAAGAGCTTCTCTATTTGCATTATTGGCAGCTGCAAGTGCTATAGGAACCTGATCTTGTTGTACACCAACACCAAGCTGCACACCATGTAACCTGTCATGCCTTCCTGCCTCACCATTTGCAGCAACCTGGCCACCGCTATCCTCAGGTCTAGGAAGCAGGAATTCTGTTAAACCAAGCGCCCAGCCAACAGCTTTAAACCAACACCGGAGGAGAGACTTGATTACTGTTCTCAGTTTAAAATGCTCAATAGCAAATGGAATACAGATTTGAAAGAGAAGCATGTCCGCAGGAATCTCAGTAAATGGATCAGATACTCTGCAAGATGCAAAAGTGAAAAACAAATTAGGAACTAAGATAATAAATTTACTGGGCCTACCGCCAACAAATCATATACTTCGTTAGTTTACTGAATTTTAAACCCCATGGTTTTGTTTGTTGTACTTTTCACCTATAAAATTTTAAATATTGCAATGCAGGGCAAGAGAATCGCCACTGCAAAATTCTGTCACCATCTACAAAAATATATTATTGATAAGGGGTATAATAAGTTATAAATCCTCTAAAATACTACAAACAATTTTTTATTGATTTCACGTTGTCCGTGGACAACTTAATATTACTACATATTCAAGATATCAAGCACGGAACAAGAAAAAAGAAAAATGAAACAACAGATTAAGCATTATTGCAAACACTATAAATCACTATCCAGTTATAGCATTATATGGATAATTCTTAGGTGGACCCCTTTCTCACAAACCCATGGAACCCACACTGCCCATGCCCCCACACCTTTTTTATGAGGGAATATGATGATGATCCCAACAACCAATGGCTTTTCCAAAGTTGGTCTTGGTACAACAAGTACTTTATTCTATTCTAACCTAGCAGTCTGAATTCAGATCCTTGAACTAGCTTCCTAGCAATGCATGAGTAAATGTGTAGATCTACTTTCTAGACCCTACCATACGGGAGCCATATCCACTGGACCTCACTTTACTGTATCATTTGGAAGAAAAAGGAAACGCTTTGGATTTTATTTGAACTCTTTTAACATAGAAAATGTCTCTGGACAGTTATTCCACTGCTCTTCTCCATCTAGCTTTATCTTTTTGGAACATTTACCCATCCCAAGCACAAAGCTTGGTTGAAAGAATTTAAATTGCTCTCAATTCTTCAATGATTGCAATTTATTGTTCTATTATTGCTTTCCTCGGAGAAAATATTTTCTACAAAGAGATTAATCTTCTAGACATTCCAAGCAGCTTAGAGAAATGGATTGTCATTTGTCAGAGATCACACAAATATCCATCTGTGATATGTTTGCCACGTTTCAAGTTTTAAAGCTTATACTGGAAAACATAAAAAAATTATATTATATGTATACATTATAATTTGAACAGGCCATTAAAAAAATGGAATCTATCCAAGGCATGAGGGGCCATCTTACGTTATATCAAGTGGAAATAAGGAAGGTGCCATCCTCATGGCAAGTTTCACAGGCAAGAAAACCAGCATCACGATCAAGCTCCCATAAACAACAACAGACAATAAAACTCTGCGAGCATGCTTGTGCACAGGATCATCAATCAGATCACGAAATGGATTATAGTTTGGATCAGCAGGATCTCGGAGGAAGTACAAAACACCATTGCGTAAAACCTGTCAAAGCAAAATATGTAGTACACAAGGAAATACAAATTCAAACACAAAAGAGAATCTGAATGCTAGATACTTACCCCTCGAAGAAGGCTAACGAAGATGCTTATTTGTAGCATGTAGACTATTCCCACAACCCAATGAACCAAAGAACTTTGCAATGGAGAAACTGAAAAGAACTCAACCCTTTGAGCCATTGATTTTCCAAACATTCTAATGGTGCAGACATCCAGCCACCACCCACACATCAAAGGGAACACACCAAGTTCAATAACCAGAAGGAAAGCAACCTTAATCATGGTCATTAAATGCCTCATTGCTGCTAAGAACTGCCTCACAAGAGGCGGGACTGCCTCTGCTATTGAAGAAACACCTTGAAACCTACCCGTGGTCAGAGGCTCACCCTTGGTGTATCGAATGAATGCTACAAAGCCAAAGTAAAGGAAGACCAGGGAGAAAATAAACATGTATCCAACAGCAAGAGTAGTAACATCAGACAGTCTTGATGTTCCAATAGTAGCTCCTTTCAAGATATCTGAGGACATTGAAGTGCTGATGTTATTTGATGATCCATCTAATCCACTAGCATTTACTTTCAAGATTTCAGCTGCATGGTCGAGCAGGTTGTTCTCCTGACTTTCAGACGACAGATTTGTGACAGCAGTTAATGCATTCTTTAGGGTAATATTAGCCAGGTAGAGGGCAGCATCTGTAAGTGGCATGACAGTGGATAACACCGGACCAGAGGCTGAGGCAAATAGCCATGAGACATAATGAAGTATTACCCTGCCTAGTGAGAAAGGAACAAAAATAACAACACCAAGAAATATCGTATTGCTTGCCAAAACCTGCACATCAAGATTACAATCAGACAATTAATATCCGAAGTCCACAAATAAAGGATCAAAGACAGCACTCTGTAGTGAAAATAATAATAATGAAATGTCAATTTTTTTGGAATAAGCAATTCTTCCCTAATCAAAGGGATCTCATATCAAAAACCGCAAAAGGGAAATAATTTAACATAACATCGCAAACAGTTTGCTAGCCATGACGTAAAAACATGCAGCGTCCAAAATGGAAGAAAATTTGCTTTCCAATCAGGTCAAGGCTTATCTCACACTTCTCAATGGAACAAAAACTACATTGTAGATTCTCATCCACAGTCCACAAAAATGAGCCTGTTCACAGAGAAAACCAAAACTAAGTAATAACCTATATGGGCTTACTACATGAAATTTGTTCTATTATTAAGTAATAGGCAAATACAGAAGTTGCAGGGTCATTCCATGCCGTCTAATCATGGTCAACGCTCAAAGGTGTTTGCTGCAATCGTGTTGTAGTTATGATGTTATTGAACTATGATTGCACTGACAAGCTCAATATAGTGTTTAACAAACTATGTTGTAGTCTGAGCAATGACAGTGTTTGGTAAAGTATGTTGCAGCTGTGCTGTGGATTTAATTTACCAGTATAGACGAGGCTAGATACTTTATAAAAAGGTTGAAATTTCATTTCAACAAGTAACATGGGGGGACAATGATTTTTCACAGCCCACCCTATAATATCCCGAATTTTTATTTGATTTAATTGGACTTATTTATTATTTTAGGTAATTTGGGTATAATAAAAATTAATTAAATATTATGAAATTTTGGATGATATTTGGATTTGTTAATCCGGCACCCGAAGTGTGCCCGTTCGGTCGCCCGAGTACCGATTTGAATTTTGGGATTAAAAGAAAAAAAGAAAGTAATATATATAATAATAATAATAATAACATAAGAGAAGGGGGGAAAGGGATTTGGGGGGAACAGAAGCAGGGAGAAAGAAGAGAGGAAGAAGGGAGGAGAGCGAGAGGGACGCCGGGTAGAGAAAGGAGCGAAAACGAGGTCTTCGGGTCCGATTTCGAGCTCGAGCCAGTTAGAGAAGTAGTAGATCAGGTCGAGGCAAGTTCACTCATACATTCTTTGTTCTCTCTTTCTAATTTTGTTCGTATCTCACGAGTATTTTTGTTTCGGTACCCACCAAAACTTGTATTTTATGGAACCCATGACCATGGCATGAATTAATTGTCTTTTGATGTTCGATTTTCCCCTTGATTCGCGAGGTCCAGCTGCAATGAAACCCTACACTTGCGCCGGACTCTCGTTACCCATTTATTTTGAGTTCTAAATTTGGCCCTAGATAACGAAAACCCATATCTTGAATAGGGTTATTTACCAATTTGGTGTCCGATTTTGCATGTTTTGCTCCGTTTTGCATAATCAGACCTAAAACCCGTGAAATCACTGTTCACCCGAGGCATTTATGTAATTTTACATAATTTTCGCTTTGATTAATTATTAATTAAGTTGTATATATTACATGTGATTAGTTGTATGTTCCGAAAAATATAATTGTTAACCAATTGTGAAGGAAATGTCGTCCGAAATCCTCAAAAGTCATGTTTGAGCTCACGGTGGTAGGAGTCTTTACCGTTTCCATGCTTTACAACATACATGTATATAATTTAAGTCATGTGAAGACTTAATTCCAAAGAAAATATGAAAATTATACAAGTATACAAAGGGAATGCCACAATTTGTTATATATATGATTTGTTCTCCCAGATGGAGAAATTTGTGAAAAAAATTTGGTGGACATTCCTTCAAAGAATAAGAAACCATGAAACTAAGATCACGAATTTATGTTTCAGAGGGTAATATCCCTTGGCAGGCCATTGATATTACAGTAAAAACTTAAGAATTATCCTAGCCATGTATTGTAATTGGTGATATTCCTTGGCATGCCTTAGGATGTTACTGTGGAAACACGATGACTGCCTCTGGACCACGAGAGGTTATGGTAGCGTTTTATTAGCCCTATATACTGGGTGATAGGTATACCGCTCACCACGTGGTATTTAGCCTTGTATATCGACGAAAGGTATCCCATCCACTGCGGGACGTTAAGTACGTAGTTAGGCCTTAGATCATGTGGAACATCATGATTCTTTCCTCATTCTCCCACATCTTTATCTAGTAAGGCTTACTGGCCCTGATCCGTAAAGATAAACGAAATCCAAAAAGAGCATTTGATCATGTCTAAAATCATGCATCTTTACATATTGCTCCTATCATGTTCCCTATTTCATTTGATTATACTACTTATTATTTTGATTATGTTGTACTTGTTGAGTATTTGGCTCACCCTTACTACTTTTTTCCTTCCAGATGAGTACGCTTTTATACCTGACAAGACTGAGTAGGACGTAGGAGCAGGATAGGTAGCAGATCTCGGTTGAAGAGCTTTCAGGATTTAGTTTTATGATTTTGTATGAAATGGATACCTTGTATTATTTAAGATGTTTTTGTATATTGATATATACGTAGTTTAGATTCCGCTATACATGATAGATGTATATACTTCCGTAGGTTTTAATGGTTATATTTGGATACCTAATGGTATCTTATCTAAGCCAACATCATACCCGAAGTTATAACGTCAGTGTCACGTGTATCTAATTATGGCTTTTGGATCCTGTGTTTTGTGTTTGTGTAGATTATGCGGATGTTATACAGGGATTTATACAGGTTTTGTATCAGGCCGACGATCGTATTACAGCCGAAACTCTGCCAGATTTTCAGTTAAAAATACGGAACGTCACACACCCAACTTATTGCAAAGCTATTGCCAATAAGATCCTCCCCAGCTTCTTAACTTCAAGAACAGTGGTCGACTTATTGTAACCAAAGCAAAGGTGGGTAAAAGTTGGTTTCCAAATGCTAGGTTAACAGCTTTCAAAAGCAGCAAATTTAGTTCTGTGGAAAAGCTGCCCAATATTTGGGTTACCAAACACAGACTACTTTCATAATCAACTCAAGAAACAAGTAAATACAATTATAAACACCAGTATCCGCCTCCCGATATATCACCTACCTACAAGCATGGAATATGCAGTGAATTTTCATATGTCAAATGCTTAAAAGATCACCAAGTTGCAGCAATGAATACATGCCACAAAGAAATCAATTGACCATTTTGATGATGAAAAATATGGATGTCATGATAAACTAGTACCAAGGATTAGTAGTCATTCATGATAAGTCATCCCATAGATGCCTTGCCCCTACCCTTCAATAATCACAATCCTATTTGACGAAAGCTTATCGCTATAATTAGCCAAGGAAAAATACAATGCAACCCAAAAATGAGGACAATGTTTCTTTAAAAAAAATTCCAGGGAACTGGTAATGAATAAAGGCCAATTACATAACAGCTCTTAGAGTAAGAGCCTTTGCTGAAGTTTTAAACAGGAATCAGAGTTACACTTCTAGAAGTCTAACATCATTGAGATTGATAAAGTGGTCATGTAAAGGGAAAAGAACTGCAACTGCTTATATGCCTATCAGATACTGATGTCCAGACAGAGTCAACCAAAACATACTAGCAAAATTGTTAAAAATTTGTGATTTCAAATATAAACCTCAACCGAAGTTCTTTGAAAACTGCTCCTATGAAATCAAAATGAGGAAATTATATGAAGGCACTTAAACCACCTGACTCACCTGCCCCCTTCCTACCCCCCTCTCAAACCTCTTGTACAGGAAATTTTCAATGGTGAAAAATACAGATTTAATCTTCCGTTGTCCACTCCCCAACCCCCCCAAAAAATGGTGGGTTCAGATCAATTCCTTTACCAAATTCAAAGCAGCTACATGCTAAGGGATTTGTTGAACATTCCATGGACTTCCCTGCTTCCAGTTTTTCCTCCCCTTTTGCTCTGTCCAAGAAGCTATAGATAACTAAGCATCACAACATAAACCATTCTGACCAAGAATATCACAAATCCACATACAGCCACTAGCACAGCTAATATATAGTACCAAGCTACAAAAAAATCTTTTAGCGGGAGAGGGGATTCGACGCTAATAGAACTGCATAAATTTAACAACCATATTCATCAGAGTAATAAAACTACACAGACAATTCAAGGAGATGAGAAATAGAAGATCTCTACTTACTGTGAATGCATTCTCAACCAAATGGAAAACAGGGCCCTGCATACCAACAAGCTCATCAAAAGGAACATCCTCTGCACCATCAGCATCATCCAGCCCATCAAACATCTGCTCAACATGAGCCTCAAGTCGAGCTGCCTGCCTCTCCCAATGAGCAGCAACATTTTCTGCATTCCTTCTAATCATTTGACCAGCAACAGCAATTCCTTGAGCTCCACCAACATCGTCAACATTCCCATCGCCAGCCAAATTTCTATTTTGTCCAAGAGGCCTTCTTACCACACGAGCACCATTTCTCTCACCTTCTTCCTCTCTCTCAGCATCTGGCCCTCCAATATCTCGCAAGTGTCTAAAATAATCTCTCAAAGATGTGGCTCCAAGAAAAATAAATATGATACTAGCTGAGAGGAGAAACCCATGCAGACAATCAGTAAGAATAACTGTTGATGACATATGGCTGAGGAATAAACGATTGGCCTCAGCAAAGCTTCGAACAAAAGCCAGCCGCCAAATCCAGAATGTAATAAAGGGTATAATGAGAAGCCAGACAGATAGCACAAAACTAAGGCGGGAAAAGAATTTCAGGACATGACAAGCTTTCATTGCTATCCCAACTATAAACTCCCGAAAAGGAAGCCTTGCTGGTGCATTCTGGGCATAAACAGGAGAGAATGAAAAGGCATGCTTGCAAACCTGCAAATATTTTCCAGTTAGATGATAGTATAGTGAGTAATCAAAAGAAACAGACAATAAGTAGTCCAAATTAAAGGCGAGAGAGGACTCAAACAGTAACATTTAAGTACATGTAAAACAAAGTAACACACACAAGCTCAACCGCTACTGTCGTTCAAAATCATTGAAAGACGTTCCACCAAGTGTGATCTGTAATATGGATCATTTCCCAACATTTTGCTCACTAACATCTCAGTCCAGCTCTTCCAAAATGTATCCCTCCTCTATCAATTGATGTTTGCACACTAGTGAACAATCTAAGTTCTCTGGCAGACCTTTTTCTGCTGGTGTCTCATGGGATCACATAAAGACTAATTTACTTCATGCATGCTGCATGACTGAGTAGCAATACAACTTGATCATACTCTTCAGGTTAAAGGCATGCTTACAATGTCAGTAGGGGCATATGAATTTCATGTTGGAGCATGATGGCGCTTCTGCAAAGGCACAGTTCAACTTAAACACTACCCTTCTGAATTATATTGCTCACAAATATCAATTAACCAAACTGCATCTTTGTATCTTTTAGAACATCAAAAGCAGACTCTAGCAATCAAAGCGAGAAAGAATTGACCAGAATCTCCTCCCAAACTCCCAAGAGTAATGAAGGACTAGAAAAATTACAGCATTTCCTCTATACTATAGGTACTTTCAAAACGCAAGAATAAAAACAACTGAAACCATAGAAGGCTTCAAATACGGTTTCTAGTTCCTCTTTCAAAACACAGGAATCAACCAAAATCGAGTCTTGTCAGCTTGCTCACTTTCACGGGAGAACATAATCCACGAACAACCACATGAAGACTCCTTCAAAACATCAAGAACAATTCCTGCAGAACCACATATAAACCCTAGCCAAGTATCTTCCATAACAACGTTTAATAGCGACATTTCCCCACATACACACACTAAATAACACGCAAAATCCCCAAAGTTTACCCACTTAAAAGTCATCTCAATAAAGCACGACAAGCGATCAAACGAAAACAATAACTAAAACGAGGAAAAGGAATAAACCTCGCACTGACGAGCATTGCTATGACTGAGCCACTGAAGGAGACAATCTTGATGAACAAACTTGATGCTTCCGCTACAAGCGCAAGGATACCGGAGGGGATTGTCGGCATCACCGGTGTTCCGGCAAATCCGACACACGTCTTCTTCTTCGTCATCGTCGTCGTACTTCTTCACCTTCACGTCATGGCTAATCCTCTCGTCCTCTTCTTCCTCGATTGGCAATTCGTTCGATTCCTTTTCATTTAATGAGGATGAGATCGACGTCGATGCTTCTGATGTCTCGATGTGTGCGACTGTGGCAGCAAAAGAAGAGGTTGAGGAATCTTGATCGCCTAGCCCCGGCCACACCGGATCTATCTCCATCGGAAAATTCAAAGAAACTAGGTTCCGGCGACAATTTGGCCTCTCCGAAACGGCGGAGAGGGATGGCGGCTGGCGCACACGCAGCCGGAAGAAGAGAGACGCAGAGCGAGAACTTTTCGCGGATATGGATTAGAATCGATACTTCAAGAAATTTCACTGCTTTTTTTTTTTTTCTTTTTTGGTGATTTTTTTTCTTTTATTCTTTATTTTTACCGACCTTTGATCCGCGGAGAGATATTTTGCACAAAATAAATCATTTATTTTGCTTCAATTATTTTTTTTTCCGTTACTTATTATCTCTCTTCTATTAATTCCAACCAAAAAAAAACATAATTATTGGCGCACAATTCTAATACATAAATTAATTTAAAATATTTCTACTATTAAATATTTTAAAATTATAAATCAAAATATTAATTTATACTTTTTTTTTTAGTTATGTCTTTTATTTATAATAATATTTGATGCGTGTATTAAATTTCTATAGTCACTTAAATAAAGTCTAATAGAATCTTCGAACGTCTAAATTCAAATCTTGTATGTCATAATATTTAATAAGAGGTTAATAAATATTAGACTCATTATTTAAATTATTATTTAATATTAAAGTTAAAAAAAAAATTTTAAAATAAAAATATGATAAGAGGATAAAAATAAAAAAGTGAGAGTTAAAAATTAGAGGGCTTTCCTCTAAATTTTTAATATTTAAAAATTGTTAAAGGGTTAGAATTCTATAATTGCTATTTTGAAAATTATTTTCTCTATTGATTTAAGAAATATATATATTTATAAGATTATTATTAATCAGTGTACTCTCTCTAAAAAAAATATGATTGTGTATTAATTGAGACGTTATACTAGTTAGAAAGTGAATAGTTCAACTATTACACAAATGTTAAATTTAATACCTATCTTTTAGACGTATTAATAGTTTAATTAATTTCACCATTCGTCTCTCATTTCATATAATCGAATTAATTATTCCAATACTAGTTATCTAATCATTCAACTATTTGATAGTTATTTGTTTGATTAGTTTCTTTCCTAATATGAGTCCGATAACTCAACTAATATGTGACTTTTATCAATAAAAGTCATTAATTATAATTATAATTTTTATCTGTTAATTATTAATTTTATCAATAAATAAATCATTAATTGGTTAGACGTAAGCTTACATTATCTTACACCACAATCACCTATATATAAATAATACATGATAATACACATGATCCAAATATATTGTCACACCATCTGTGGCTCTAGCATCTACCCAATAATAGAATAACGTCAGCCTTTGTAAATAAAATATGCCTGCTAAATATTAAAAGTCAATCACTTATCCATCTGCAGAAGTAATAGACATTTATAACATTTGCCCATCTGATACAAAAATTATTATTGAGATATAACGTTCTTATATTCTTAACAGCTATACATATCTAGTATGACAATTGACACAAAATTATACAATCTAAAAACTTTATATCAATTTTAACACAATCTCCTATTGAACTCCAACTAAATATAGTAAATACTATCCAAAAATAGGTATACAAAATATCTTTAGACACATAAACAAAGTCCTTCCATCTTCAATCTTATTCATCAAACAAAAATTCGTGCAAATCATTTGAAAAGTTTGTAAAATAGTAAAAAAGTAAATCAAATACTCAGTAAAATATTATACTTAACAAAGAATATGTATATACATACTTAATCTTAAAATAATATCATAGAATGTAGGAATCGTATTGAATGATTTAATACAAATATGAATGCAACATTCGGGTTTCTTATCTTATTCTTTTTTTTGCCATTGGCCATCAAAATATGCATCTGGTTTTTTCTTATTTTTATTTGTTAAAACATACTAAAAATTAACTTATCTTGAGAGATCAGGATTAGTAGGTTTTATAACTAATAGAATGGACAGTCGAGAAAAGGATTATGTTCGCATCCATATAATCTAAGGCCTTACAATCTTATTCAACATCTAGAGGTAGACAATACATACCTATAACCCGATAGACAATGCCATAATCCACCCTTACTTTCCCACAAGTTAGGAATAATTTTTCAATTACAATTATAATATCTTAAACATGTCAAAAAATATTATCATATGAGTAATTTCTTGGTCAAATTTCCTACTTCTTGATGGGTACGCTGGAATATGGGCTGGCCCACGATCAACGGAGGCATAATAAGATCCAAACTAAATGGAAGGAGTTCAACTCAAACTGACAACTTGATCCGAATTTATCTGAAATTTGGATTCATAATGCATCAACTTTCAATAAAAATAGATAATTCACCAAGATGGCCGAAAAATAAGGACTTGCTTTGAACATCTTGTATAAACCTAATTTTTATTTTTTTAAAATATAAAAAATAAAAAGTAAATTTTTTTAAATTATTTTTTAAATTTAAATTTTTCTTCATAAATTTTTTAAATCAAATGGATAATGGTAGCGCCCTAAGATTCAAAGGGAAGCCACCACTATGCCCTCCTCGTCTTCGGCCATCCCATTCTTCCACCACCGCTGCCACCACCACTGCCTTCCCCTCTTCCATAGATGGACAAAGTAAGATTTTAGGCCTAACTGGTTTTTTAGCCTACTGTGGTTATTAATAAAGTTAGTTGAGATGCCACAAATTTTAATTTATTAAAATACAATTTCATTTTGTTTTATACAAATTGATCTTTCAAAAAATTTTATGTTTTATGTAAATAATAATTTTTATATAAATAATTAGCTTGTAGATACAATTTATTTACAGGCAGGTAGACCCATTTTTTTTACCGGTAATTATATAGTTTGCCAATTGTTATTCAATTTTTATATAATTTAATACTTAATTATTTATATTTATTAATATATAAATAAATAAAATATTATAATATTTAAGGGAGAAAAAATCAATGTAAACATCTGTTGGGTCCAATACAAAAACCCAAGAAGGTCCGGAGCCCAACCCACGAAACAAGTGCCTAATGGGCCGTCAAAGTCCAACGACACAGGACACCTACGTGGTAACTCACAATCAGTAACTAGCGAGTGCCTCCTGCAACTCATTAATGCAGCTGCTGTAAAACGGCAAAAGAGCAAAAGAAACCAGCTAATAGAAAAATAATCAACGCCGCTAGCCGCAATTTGGGCGGCCACTCACAGGCGACCCATGAATCCCAACTCAAGGGAGAGACCAAGCGTGGCGTGCAACACCCGGTAGACTGCCTGCAACCGCAAAACGACAGCCGACACACCGGCAATTGTCGAAAGTGATTAGCAGCCAATGAACCCTAGCAACAGGAGTTATTGCGCCAAAAGCCCTTCATCAGGGGACCTATAAAATCTCTCTTCTTCAACGAAGACAGGGACCGATCGAATCCAGGACAATTAACCCAGTGTCGTGAGCTTTAAACTTACAAGCTATCCTCCGGATCCAACTCTTGAGCCTACTTGGCGACGAGAAGTCAGCCACCCGCAACAGTGCACCTAAGGAGTCAGCCTTACCACCACCCGCTCATTACTCTCCCACATAAACATCCACGCACCACCCACGCGTTTGCAGCACACTTCTGCGCACCTTTAGCTTTTTAGCGTTTCATTCATTCATTTTAAAATTTATTGACTTGAGTATCGGTGTGGCGTTGATGGGAGAAATCATTTGGACCTCCTTGGCCTTTTGTTCATGATTGTGTTATGCGGGCGCAAATTAACATAGATGGAGATCGAATCTTCCGCGAACGCTTCAGAACGGCTAAAAATTCAAATGCTTCCTAACCCGTATGACAATCAAAAACTCGGGACGCAATCAACATCCATGCTACAGTGCACCTTTCTGAGGCAAGAGCACAAGTTCCTGCTTTTGCCATTTTTTTAATTATTATTTTTATATAAATTTTATAAAAATAAGTTAGAAAAAGTAAAAATTCTACTTCGCAACGTTGGATCCCACTTTTAAAGGGATTAGGACATAGTAACATAAATATCCTTTTTGGCTTTTTTTGAGAAATATTATAGAGATGCTAAATGTATATATTTTATTAATTATATATATATATATATTTATATTTATATTTATTAATATACATAAATATATAAAATATTATGTTATTTAATATTATATTGAAAATATCTAAAAGATAACTTCCTATTACCACCTTACTTATTTCATTAAGAATAAATAAATCGGTACCATCAAATCACTGGGTACACCAATAATTAAAATAAAAAAATATATTTTTACGTACACCAATAAATCACTGGGTACACCAATATAAAAAAATATTATATTGAAAAAAGTGTAAGTTAATTTTTAATTTTTTATATATATATATTAAAATTTTATTGATAAAAATTTCAATATATAAAGAATACATGCTATATTTTTAAAATTTTTTTATAATATTAATATTTGTTAAATATTTAATATAACAAAAATATTTATATTTGATGATTTTTTAATTTTAAACCTCGTTCATTAAATTTTTACGCGTCGCACCGTTGGTCGATGGCGAAATTTAAGAAAACTTAGCTTACGTGGACTACATTGTGCCACGTCGCCATTGACCGGAATTGTAACGGCTAATATGTTTTAGAATTTAACATCCGCATGATCCAAAATTTATTGACTGATAATTAAATTCTCAACTACCGATCCTTTCCCGTGCGCTGCGTTTTGATTACAATCATTAATGCATGAACTTGTAAATTATGACAAAAAAAGGGTATTTTTTTATAAATATAATTTTTAATTTATATAAAATTATAAACTCTATGATAATTTTAAATTCTACAACTATATACCATATAAATATGATAAAATGCATTTTATAATGTTTTTATAATGTTAGATTTTATGATTTTCTTTTTTGCAATTTTCTAGGTCTTGTCAGACTATAGTTCCACATTTTTCAATTTTAGATAAATAAAATCCCAAAATAGATTTAATAAATTTTAATATACTAATAAAACTTATAATTTCAATCCTTTAAATTAAGAACCACCGTTAAAAATTCAAAGAATGAGAAAAAAATATTGATCTGCTCAGATTGTAAAATTTAAATTTAAATTTAAAAATATATGTCTAATTTTAATTCTAATTAATAATAAATAAAATAAATTTTAAATTTTATTATTTAAATATGTACAAGTAATTATAATTTTGACAGAAGAAATAAATTTAATATATGATCAGTATTTCAATTCATATATAAAAAATAAATAAGTAGTCTAATATGTTCTAATATATATGAACCTTTTTTATTTATTAAACCTCAATATAATATAATTTTATCAAATATCATCATATATATTTTCTGTAATTCTAATTCTTCCGTTTATCATAAGATTTCTGACTTTAAGAATTCAGATTCACTGTCAAATCCAACAACAACCGGACCGGGGCCAACAAAAGGTGTGCATTTAATTTATTATATCTAATTAATAAATAATTTTTAATATTAAAATTATAATTTTTTTTACTATATTCTAAAAAATATAAAGAATCATCATATATATTTTTGTAATTCTAATAAATTAGATTATTTAATTAATTTTTTTCAGTTTTGCTTAACGCCAAATAAAACAATTGAAATTAATCTTGAAATTCAAATTTCAAATTCGGATCATTTGCATAGCCAAACTGGACCTAACAGAAATATGACATAACTTAATTTTGAGAGTCATTATGATAATCAAGCAAACTTTTATAGGAAATAATAGAAATTTTATTTTTGACATTACTTTATCACTAAGTTAAAAGGGGCTTTTTCAGTCATATTATTCATAGTTAAAATATTATTCCACTACTTAATTATTTAATGATAAAAATAATAATTTTAAAATAAATTATTATTATTTTAAAATAATGAATAAAAAAATATCACCACTCCTGTTTTATTTCTAATTATTTAAGAAAAACTATTTTAATATTTTTTTTTTACTTTTATCCAAAACTAAATTGATCAAAATTTGAATCAAAATGAATATTGATCAAATTTAAATAAAAATTTATAACAACTAAATTTGGTGGGGCTAAATACAACCTAATCACCCAAGCCAAAATTATACCCAATTATAACCCAAATTTGACTAATTCTAGTCGGGATATAGATAATTTTTATTCTTAAGTAATCTTTTAAAAAATTTATAACTACATAAAAAAAAATATAAAAATATAAATTATTTTTTAAAATTATAGTATGAATATAAAATACTAGCTAAGTGTATATTTAAATAAAAATTTTTAATATAAAAATTATTAATTATATAAAAATATAACCTATTAAAATGATTATTGAATTTTTTATTGAAATATAAAATATATTTACACAAAAATTTATAATTTGGGTCATGTCAACCCAAATCGATCATTTTCACTCGTGATCATGGCCAGTCCAATATATCTGATCGGGTATAATTTTTTTATTATATCTATCTATAATATTAAAATATCTTAACCAAACCCTATAAAATTCTAAAATGATAGGATCAGGTTGATTGAGTGACCTGATTTTAATCACCCCAAAACCATCTAGTATATGTCAAAATATTATTTCTAGTAAAGGTTAAAAATTATTTCATACAAATTTATTAATTGTTATTATTATTACTATTACTATATACTAAATATTAAAAAATTATTTCATAATTCAATTTTACTTGTTCAAAGTGACTAATTAAATAAGAAAATATTAATTCTTAACTTTATTCCCATATTATTTTATCAATTGAGAATAATTATTTTATTCTTATATTATTTTATTTTAATAAATAAATATAAAGTTGGCATTTACTAAAGTTAAAAATTAATATTAAAAATTAAATAATTATTTAAATTAAATTATATTTATTATTTAGTTTTTAACATCTAATCAGGATCATTTAGTCAATACAAATGCCTAGGTTGTGGGTGCTACATCTCCATCTTCCCATAGCACGCATATCTTTTCTATCTGTTAGCTGAAACAAAAAAAAAAAAAAAAATCAAATAAATAAGATTTATAATAAAAAAATTATTTTAAGTAGTTGTTTATCTTTTTTTTTTTTTTTTTTTTGACATAGAGATAAATATTCAATGGATATTTATTTTAAACAATCAAAAATTTAAATGTGAAGATAAAAGATGTGTTAAGTATATATGGGGTTCTACACCCCTGACTAATAGAAGCCAATTCATTAAGATAAGAGTTGATGTTATTGGCTGTTTGATTCATGGTTTTTATATGAATACTTGTAGTGATCATTTACTCCATGTGGCACGTGAAAAATTATTGGCTTATGAGTCACTTTTATATGAGTTTATACTCATTTAACATGCTATTTGGTAGTTCAAACGATATCACACATGCACTTTATGGACATCAAAAATATTCTAAATTAAAAAAAAATTATTTCATTTGATTTTATTGAAAAATTTTATTTTATGAGATTTTATTTGATAAAATTTTATTTTTATCTTAGAAAAATATGTTATATTATTTTTTAATTTTGAGATATCATTAGTAAAAAAATTATATTTATTTCGTAATTAATCTAAGATGATAGTTCTCCATATAATGGTCCTAATTTTAATATTGAATGTATAATTGATGAGTTAAATAAAATTATTAGACATTATTATATTTTTATACTCATGAGTTTGGTAATTAATATTTGGCAGATGATTTAAATTTTATTTCGCTACATCAAATTGTGTATATTTGTGTTGAATCTTAATAAGTGGTATAAAAGAGAGGTTGTAAACCTACGATTTGATAGCGTCAATGTTGAAGAGTTTACTATTTTGTATTGAACAATTTAATTGGTAAAATAATTTCATTCTTTGATAAGAAATAATTAAGAATATTTTAACCCGAAAATAAATGGTAAAAGCAATTCAAAATAAGGATGATAAGTTGAGGAACATGAAGGAACAGGGCTAGCAAGATATGATAGATTTTATTAATTGTATGATTAAATTGTATCTCGAAAATAACATAAGAAGAAATTCTATATCCTTTGTTTATCGAATGATAAAGTTTTAAGAAACACTTAGATGAATTTAACTGATTTTTAATGTAAATGCTTGCACTTGATTAGAAGATCAATGAGGAAGACAAAGCGTTGGTATTATTGGCTTATTTGTTTGTTTCATACGATCATATTACCATGACGCTACTATTTAGAAAAGGCATGCTCAACTTGGATGAGGCTTCCGCTTCCTTATTTATGAATGAGTCAATACAGAGGGAAAGTGTTGAGATTTCGGAGGAGTTAAGACTCTTAATATCCACTAATGATTGGGGATATGAGAGATCGAGGGTCTGAGGTAACAATTTAAAAAGAAGTAATGGTCAATCCAAGCTTTAAGATATGAAATGCTTCCATTGTGGTAAGAATGGTCGTATAAAGCGGGATTGCTCCAAGAGGACGGAGGAGAATCGAGGTAGAGGCGAGCGTCAAGAGAGGAAATATCATGATGAAAATGATCGGGCATTTATCGTTTTCTGTGGAGACCTTCTAGTTATTCACACATAAAAGATACGAAGCTTTTCGAGCTAGGAGATAAATTGGGTGATAGATAGCGGTTTTTCATGCCATGCGACATTAAAGAAGTCTCTCTTTACCAACTATATACTCAGGGACTATGTAATATTGAAGATAGGCAATGATGATTCGTTGAGGGTTGTCAACATCGAGAATATTAGCTTACAAATAGCAATGAGACGAAACTTGTGTTGAAGGACATGCAACATGTCTCGAATTTGTGGTTGACTGCGATTTTAATATAAAATTTTGATAAAGAAAACTTTTGTATGGCGTTCAAAAAAATGCTAGTGGAAACTAATCAAAGGTGCCTCGATTGTGGTAAATGAAAGTAAGCAATTAAGTTGGTACTTGATGAAAGTTTTGGTTACCAAAGACAATACCAAGGTGATTAACGAGAATATTAATCAAGGTAATAGGAAGAGGAGGTCGAGAAAGAGTGTAAAAAAAACTGATTCTATCACAAAGGAGAAGTCAAAGGGAGTGAAAATACTCCAAATTTGATGGAGAGGAAGAGGATATCATTCAAGTTTATGGAGTCCTACATCGAGATCCCATTGAAGGGGAAGTGGTCGAAACACAAGTGATAATGGTCACCGGTTAAGGCGAAGAGTCTCCCGTACGGTCGTGAGAAAAATTTATTTGGTTATGAGTTACTCTTATATGGGCGTATACCCATTTGATATACCATTTGATGATTCGGACATGGTCAAATAAGTGTTGTACGGACATTAAAAATATTTTAAATTAGAAAAAAAATTATTTTATTGGATTTTATTTGGTGAGATTGTATTTTTATCTTAGAAAAGTATGTCATATTATTTTTTAATTTTAAAGTATTATTAATTAAAAATTTATTTTTATTTTTTAATTAATTTATGATAGATGTTCTCCATATAAAAATTCTAACTTTAATATTAAATATATGGTTAATGGATTAAATAAAATTAAAGTGTAATATTATATTTTTTATACTTACAAGTTTGGTGGTTAACATTTGACGAGCAGTTTGAATTTTATTTCGCTATGTCAAGTTGCTTGTATCCAAGTCGAATCTCAACAGAAATAACATTACGTTTAATGGTGAGATAGTTTTAAATTCTATTCAAATTATTTAGTAGATCATTCAATATTCCCAAGTAAATTGTACATAACTCACTGTCCCGGGATAAAAGTTAGTTGTTTCATATTGAGACGATAGGAACTTTCCCTATATCTTATTCATGATCTTGATAATTCTTTCTATAGTTTTAGGCCTGATTTAGATTGCTTTTTTATTTTTAAAATATTAGATTAAATATTTAATAAAAATTAATTTTTTTAATAAAATTAAGAAAATATAAACAATTTTTTTATTTTAAAATTCACATTACTAAATTTAATTTAAATATAAAAAATGAGAGAGATATGAAATATATCTCCTTGCGGAGATGCAACCTCCCCAAACTGTTAAAAGCAATTAAAAGACTGCAACTAACCAAAAGACAGCAATAAAATCTCTCTGGTCTCCGCTGGGTGCCATCTTCGCCGGTAGAGAACTCTTCAGAATCTCTCTCACTCTCTCTACCTGTGTGTGTTTTCAGTCTCCCAGCTCTGTCATGGGTCGGCCAGGAATCACCGAGGACGAGCCAGTAACACCGGCAAGCCGCCTGTTCCTTAGCCAAGAAATGGGCCAAATAATAAACTGCGCCATTGGACTTCAAAATCCAATCGACATAAATGCCATTAAACTCGAAATGGCCAAGTCCCTCATGTTCAAACACCCCAGATTCTCAAGCCTTCTAGTACTAGACCCCAAAGGCAGGCAACGATGGAGGAAAACCCAAATCAATTTAGACGACCACATCTTCGTCCACCACCACTACACAACCGTCACCGCCCCCGACACCACAGCAACCGGAAACACTGAATCCGCGGAGGACACCATCAACGACTACTTATCCTACTTCATCTCGTCACCGCTCAGCACAGAGAAGCCCTTATGGGAAGTACACGTGATAAACGACTTGAACTGTTTGATTTGGCGAGTTCACCACGCCTTAGGAGATGGGATTTCGTTGATGTCGATGCTTTTGGAGTGTTGCAGGAAATACGACGACGCGAGTCAAGTCCCCGCGATGGGAGTTCGTAGGAAGGGTGACGATAGCGGGAAGAAGAGCAGGGGAAGAAATTGGAGAGAGAAAGGGTTGTGGGCGGTTTTGAAATCGATTTGGTTTACGCTGATCTATGTGTTGGAATTTGTGGGGAGGAGTTTGTGGGTGAAGGACAAGAAGACAGTGATCAGCGGTGGCGCTGGGGTGGAGCTCTGGCCCAGGAAGTTGGCCACCGCTAAATTTCGTCTTGCAGATATGAAGACCGTCAAAAGAGCCATTCCCGGAGTGGCAAGTTTCTCTCTCTCTCTCTCTCTCCCCCCATTCATAATAAAATGTTGGAAATTTGAACTTGAAATTTAATCCTAATCAAATGTTCATACTCTGTTTGTTGAAAATAAATAGGTGAAATTGCGGTGAAATAAAAAAAAAATTATATTGATTATTTGTTTAAAGTTATGATGTGGAAAAAATGAGTTTTCTTGGTGTTTGTGAAAGCAATTGTACTTTTAGGTTACAAATTTGTTTTGGACCATTGCGGAATTGTTAAGGAGAATGCAATTTATAAAGACAAATCAATAATTACTAATAATAAGTTTAATTAGCAAAAGGACAACCCTTTTGCTTAATAATAATTACTAATAAGTTTAAAAATTACTAATAATAATTAATAGATATATCCAATATATATCTATATTGGATATCTTTAAAATAAAAAGAGATATATTTGAATTAGTATAATTGCTTAAATAAATATAATTATTGATGTGTCTTTATATTCAAATTATTGAACGAATTAGGGAGCCAGTTAATCTCGCCTGAGAGGTTGAATTGAAATGGATCCAATTTTTGTTATTTTAAATCAAGATCTTACACATCTTAACTAGCAAATAAAAAGTTAAAGAATGGTAAAACTCGCTTTCCGATTTATCCTCTAATATTCAAATCAAAAATTTTTTTAAATAATAAAAAGATAGATGAAATGTGAAGTAATGCGTAGATACATATATAAGAGAATTGAGTGTTGAATAGAGAACTTTGCTCGAATAGTATGCTTGACTAGAGAGCAGCTTTGAGAATTGAAGGGTCCTGCTCCGTAGAGTGCACTTAATTAGAGAGCAGTTTAGAGAGAGAAGTGTGCTCGATTGGGAGCGACTTAGATAGTGAAACGTGCTTGACTACGGAGCAACTTTAAAAGATGAAAGGCTGTGCTCCATATGGTGCATTTGGTTAAAAGTGGTTTAGAAAGAGATGTGTGTTTGATTGAGAGCAGCTTAGAGAGTGAAGTGTGCTCGATTGGGGTATAGTTTTTGGAGATGAAGGGTTGTACTTCGTAGAGTACACTTAGTTATGGAGCAGCTTTATAGGTGCTCTCAGGCGAGTCGATGGCTTTAGAAAGAAGGTGCGCTCATCTGAGAACAACTCAGAGAGGGTCATCGCCCAGACACCTGGTTTCCTAGAGTTGAGATTGATCGATTGAACTGTGAATGGATCACTGGATTTTTCTCAAGGGTTTCAGAAGATGACTCCCCCAAAATGCGCTCCGAAAGAGAGAGAGATCCCCCCTTTTCTCTGTGGTGGATTCTGGCCAAGGTTTCAAAAAGTATATCTTGAAAAAGATATTAGAAAAAAGAGCCCCTTCCATATACGAAGGACGGGATGTATATGTAAAATGAAGGCATTAGTGTGCCTATCTTGTGCTCCAAGGCTCTATAACCATGAGTGGCGGGCATTATGTGCCTGCCATTGATATTATTAACTGTAAAAATTTTCATAGTGATAGGTTGGCCATTGCCACCTACAAATCATGTTTCTATAGGCGTGGGAGACCACCTGACGGCAGTGGTCACTGAGATTTGTCGGTTGAGTTGGAGCTGACTATATTGTACTAGTAGGCCTACTCTGTGGTTGTCCTCTATGACCCATGATCTATTGAGCTGTCCTTTGTGGCCTATGATTTGCCAAGCTATCTTAAGCCGAGTCGATTTGGACTTGTTGCTGTAAACTCAGGGCCTTGGGCTTCATGAGTCTTTGTCGGGTTGCTGTTTCTAAGGCGCTCTCCCTTTATAGGCCAGATTTTGGGTGGGCCAATTAAATATCGAACCCATCAATTATAAACAATTATAGCTGTTCATAATAAACATGTGTTTTCATCTTTCATTTTATAAAAATAACATTTATGATTGATTTTCGAATGAGGGATAGATTTGCGCAACCCTTTAGACACTTTTTAAACAAGAGTGTTAAAGTTTTCCCACTAATTTGACGTTTTTGTTATCCAAAGAGCTCATATTAATAAAAAATTAGAAGATGGTAATTTAAACAAATTATTAAAACATAAAGTAAATTTTCATCTTTTATTTTTTGTCAATTATTCTCGGCCATTAGAACGACAAGAGAATCCAATTGTGGGAGGATATTTTTTATAATGACAAGTTTACTTCTTAACACCTTTAAATAATGGTGTGTTTAATCCATCAACTTATCCCAACCAGCCCATATAAGAATAAATAGGTATACATGATATTATATTACAATAAGTGGCTAAAAGTGGCTGCCATCCTTGGTCCCAAATCAATTAATAATGATGTAAGCAAAACTCAACTAAATATCAAAACACAATCTTATAACAAATATTATTAAGTACATTTTATTGAATAGACAAAGTTTCAAAAATAAATGGCCACAATCAGATTATAGTACTAAAAAGTAAACCACTTGGCCAATAATAATCTAGATAAGTAAAAAAAAAAAAATTATCTACGCAGAATACAAACCTTATCAATTTAGTAATATATAATTTGAAGGACTCTAGCAACAGGCACATACAATCCAAAAATCAATCAACCACTTAAATACAATCAATTCTACTACACATCCGATACTAATTAAAAGAAATATATTAAGACAACTAAATAAGATCATATGCCTAATAATGTTATAAAATTATTCAAATCTACTAATCTAAAATGTTATAAAATATGATAAGAGTAAATCTAATACGTAACAAATTCTGTATAATTTATATATATATGTGGATATACATGAATAAAGTATGTGGAAAGATAAGAATGACAATTAAATGCAAAAATGTTGAAATGTCAAAATATTGATAAAAGTATTTGAAAAATATAAAAATCGGGGATTAATAAAACCCCTCTAACAAATGTTAAATATTGAAGATCGAGCTATATTCTTTCTCTATAGTCGTAAGCTATGCGTTACTATTTAAGATTAATAAATTGGTTGACTACATATTATTTTTTATAAATAAAATCCAAATGATATTTTTCATACTTGTGGATATTAGGTTTGACATTTAATTTGTAAATAATATATTAAAATATGATTAAATATTTTCTATTAATTCTTTAAAATGGTTAATGAAAAACTGTATACTAAATAATAAATATGTAATTTTTTCTCAATCAAAGAAAAAAATAACTCTTATAATTTTTAAAGTAAAGTTCTTGTAAAATACTTACATAAAAATAACAGATAAGATCAAATATCTAAATATTTAAAAAGTTTTGTCAAATTATATAAAATTAGGCACAAGTTTTAAAAAAATTCAGATTTACAAGTAGGATGGACATGCATGTAATATATATTTAAGAGGAATAAATAAAAGTCACATGTATGTATATTTGAATAGAAATCAAAAAATAAAAAAAATAAAAAGATTCTAACAATAAATAAATAAATAGATTTAGTTGCAATTGCCTTGACCTAATTAATGCCATGACCTGATGCGAAATCTTCTCAAAATCACATCACTTCACATTCTATATCTTTTTTTTTTAATTATTTTTCTCTATTTCTTTTATTTCTCCAAGTTATAGCAAAAATAACTAAAAAGTTATAAAAAATTACTTATATATATACAGACTGACACATAAGTGCCAATTGATTGCATATTCTTACACTGTACATGAGTGTTACTCATTCTGTTAAATCACGCATGAGCTTGCCTATGCCACACACTCTGTTTTATTGTTATTCAACTAATATTGATTTCAATTGTCATTTTAAATTAATTATACCGTTTTTGTAGTTTTTATTTATAAATAGACAATTAGGAACATAGGAGAAGGACAAATAAAGCATTAAATTAGATATTTAAAAAATTATTTTACTTAAAAAATAATTTATTAATGTCAGATAAATTTGTTTTCGATAGAGTTTCAAAATTGATTTAATTAGTTGATATTAATTATAGTAATATATTAATATGCCAATATATTATTATGTACTAATCAGTTTCCAAATTTGTAATTATTTATTCTCATGTTTTATTAGCTTCCTAAGGTCTAATTAGTTCCTTTTAGAGTATAAGTTTGAGTATTTTATAAATATTCAAGTTTTTTTATAATTAATAATTGTATTAAAAGAAGAAAAATATGTACAAATACCCGAGGTCTAAATAGGCCACAAAGCAACAGACTTGTCCAAGGCCCAATAAATCCTAAAAATACAAAATAACCATTCTGTCAAAAGGTCTCAATACAAATACACCATCAGATCTAAAAAATATAGTCAAAAGATGTACAATTGGAAAGAGGAAGAGGTACCTCAATGGCTGTTTTTTTTTTTTTTTTTTGGTAAATAATCAATGGCTGTTTTAAAATGTTAGTTATGAATTACTCCTATATAAGCCCATATCTATTTAATGTGTCAATTAGTGGTACGGATAATGAGTGTTTTTGAGCGCGATAAAAACTTAAGGTGCTGATTTCAAAAGCATTACACTCGAAGCGCGCCATAGACTCCATTTCCAAAAGTTTCACGCCTTTCAGAAGCATCACACTGCCGAACGCTCAAGCTCCATTTTCAGAAGCTTTGCGCTTGGGTCATGCCTGTCGAGCGCTTGTGTCCCATTTTTAGAAGCTTTGTACTCAATCTATGTCTACCAAATGCTCGAGCGCCATTTTTAGAAGTTCCTGCGCTTGAGCTAAGCTTGCCGGGCACTTGAGTACGGCCTGGAGGATAGAAATGCGACTAATATGTGTTAGGATTTTATCATTATAATTTGAGTATCGTTTTAAGAGAAAAAAGAAGAAAAATAGAGAAAGATGGAGAAAATGAATATTTGTGCATTCGTTTGTGTTCTGAATAATTCTAATCTCCATCGATTGTGGGTACACTATTTTTATTTGAAAAAATATTTATTGAGTTTTATTTCTTCTCTTTCATTTTATATTTTCTATTATACGGACTTGTTTTTAGACAAGACAGTTTGACATTATATTTAGGGGTTTATATAACCGAGATATTACATAAAGAAATATTTTTAAATTTCAAATCCCGTAATTTTTCTTCCTCGTTTAAAGTGGTATTTTTTACGTAAAAATTGTGTCTTTATTGATTATGTACAATTGTTATATGCTTATTGTATGTTATTGTTTATTTTTTCATTGTTCAAGTAGTAGGTCGGATCTCAACATAAACATGAAAGAAATAATCTTGATGGTATAAATCCTACAACGGACACAAATAACAATATTGTCGGCCACTTCCTTATAAAGAGGAGTTTGTGACCGCCTTAAAAATAATATTGTTCTTAGTGCTCCAAATGAAGTAAACAATGGCAGACGGGATAAGTCTGAAGACCACCATATTAGGGTATTTACCTCTCCATTTCAATCTAACCCACCTGATGCCTAAATACCACTTATCCAATGGCTAAGGGCATTTGCTCTTCCTCTTGAAAATGCTCCAAACCTCAAACGAGAAGGGGACATCAGAAAAAAGGAGATGTATGCAGGATCGTATTTTAAAATCGTACGTATAAACATATAACACATAAACCACCTAGACATATAACGAGAAGAGAATTTACCAATATTACTGAAACACCTGAAGGTAATATTATTCTAAATTTTAGTCAACCACAAAATTATTTACCTAGATCATTAAGTTATAATTATACAAGACCTCCATAAAAAATAATGACAAGACACAAAACGACATTAATTCCCAAACGAATACCTAATTTTAATCCCCAACGGCTCATCAAAAACTTCTATTTAAAGCCTGTAAATTTTGTTTAAGTAAATACATGGTTTGTTTTCACATATTTCTATATTCTTCAGTTTATTCTTTAGGTGATTTTCAACGCACCTACTGTAAAAGAATACCAAATTTTTGAATTAATTGACCCAAAAATCCTATCCTTAATACCTAATCTTCCCCTAATCGCAAGCCACAGTATGAAAGAGTGAAATAGGACCCTACTCCAAGCCCAAGTGAGGTAGAACCATAAAACCTTGTCTTCCTCAGTTGAAATAATCTCTATGCAAACCTGGAGTTAAAAGCACTACCATCTCTCAAATCTCACAATAACGTTCTAGGTTTGATAGAATTTGGGTTATAGATGGACATGTTTTGGCAGAGAATCTCCATAAAGGATTCATTTATGTTTCACCAATACTACGAGTTTTCATGGATAATACAAGTCAGTTTAAACCAAAGGGGAAGCACATTGGACAGCGAAAGGAAGGAGCTATAACAACTCTTTGCGAGGACACCGAGAGGGTTCCATTGGTCATACCAAAAAGAAGAGGTTAAACCATTCCTAGTGATGCATGATATCATTGGATGAAATTTATTCCCAATGCTCATAATCTTCTTGAAGCTTCGAGACACACTCTATGGGACCTTCAAAGTCCAAAGACAACAATCACAGATACGATAGGAGTGGGTCCACTCCATCTAAATGAACTCACTAGGGCAAAAACCAACTTCCACAACTGGCGAGAGATAATGCTTTTGTTCCAGGCAATGTAGCTCTCTAGTATTCACTCCCCCCTTTGCCTTCTTTCCCACTGTGCCACAAGAAATCGAAAAGGAGGGCATCCATCCGCTGAATAACTCTCTTAAGGATAATAAAAAAGATGCCCAATAAATATGGTAGTGGAGAGAATCGATCTGATGAGGAGAAGCCTACCTGCATAGGTGAGATTCTCAATTCTCAAAGCTGTAATCCACCAAGCAATCTTCTCGAGATTCGGTTTACAGTTGGAAGCCTTCGGCCTCAAAGAATGGCGAGGGATGCTAAGAAATTTCGTGGGTACGGTACCACTTTCAAAATACAGTTAAACAAAGACGTCATTATATCACATGGACATTTTTCTTAAAGTTAACTCATTTGCATTGTTAATATAAAAAAGAAACATAGCTGTAACTACACATCTTGATGTGTTAATTAAATTTTTACCTACACATTGTTGGGATTTTGATTACTCCCGTGTGAAAAGTATTATTCACTGCGATGTGACCGAAGATGAATAAAGATCAGAGTAGTTACACTTGGCCAAATGAAAGAAATGTCAGAGTGGTTACACTTTACCTGAGTAGAATTGAGAAAATCGAAGATTCTAACTGAAAGTCGATGACTCCAATTGACGGCTGAAGACGCTAAGTAATGGCCAAAGACTTTTGACTAACAGCCGAGGACATTACTTGAAGGCCGAGGTCATTGGCCCGGTGCCTACATATATATATATATATATATATGCTGAGTGTGAGGTAGAGAGAGAACGCAAAAAAGAATAACGGAGAGAAAAACAATGAGTCGTCATTTTTTCTCTTATACTCTGTTCTTTACTCTTTTAGGGTTTGTGTAACCAGGGTTTTTATAACCAAAATTTATTTAGTGAAATCTTTGTGAATTAAGTGTTCCGTAATTTTTTCTATTATTTAGAAGAGGGTTTTCCACATAAAATTGTATGTTTTCAGTTCTCTTATATCTCTCTGTTATATACGTGAGCATTCATCATTTTTATCCTTTCGGTTTCACTGACCAACCGGCACCCTTTCCTTACACGCATTTCCAAATTCTATAACATTCTATAATAATTTCTCAAAAGTCCATTCTTTTGAATTCTCTTGAGCTCACACATTGTTCCAACACATTTGCAGACCATCAATGACGTTCTTTTTGGGGTGATATCTTCTGGGTTATCAAGATACTTGGAAAATCGATCAACAGAAGGTATCTCTCGAAAACTTTTAATCTAATTTATAACACCTTTTAATCACTCTTGAGATAGCCTCAGTAATGTGACATTCATCCATCTATTTATTTTTATATATCTCTATTAGTATATATATAAGTAAATGAAACGCTACGTTATTGAGGTTGCTTAAATGGTGGCAAAAGTGTATTATCATAACAAGAACTCTTTATAATTAGCCATTAACTTTTTCCAAGTCTTCTAAGTATGATGGATGTTATCATCTCTGCTAGCGCCGCAGGAGGGGCTTCGCCTTACTGGTCTAGCCATGGTTAACCTAAGAAAACAACCTGGATTACAGGTCTCGCTTCTCATCCGCCCTCCTCCGTCTTCTTCTATAATATATGTATTTATATTCTCGAAAATTTCTTGCCATAATTATTCTTGCCGCTCGTTGATCTGCATGCAGGAGATGTCGAATTTGATGAACGGCGATCCTAAAGTACGATGGGGCAACAAGTTTGGGTTCGTTCTGTTGCCTGTTTATTATCATAAGGCCACCGTTGAAGATCCTCTCAGTTTCGTGAAGAGAGCTAAGGCAATGATCGACCGGAAGAAGCAATCCTGGGAGGCCTATTTCTCCTATGCCATTGGCGACTTTGTGATGAAATGCTTCGGGCCAAAGGTAAGTGAGAACATAATTACTGTTAGTAGAATATAAATTATAAGAAATGCCTCACATGATATGTTATATATTTTATTTATTTATTGAATTGATACTGGTTACAATCATGTATTACTAATGTAGATATTTAATTACTTATTAATTAATAGGGTAGTTATATTTTTCCATACACAAATATATTCAAGATAAATCTTTAGTGGAAAGGAAAAGTATTCTAGTAATT
Source organism: Nepenthes gracilis (assembly GCA_033239525.1). NCBI lineage: Eukaryota > Viridiplantae > Streptophyta > Magnoliopsida > Caryophyllales > Nepenthaceae > Nepenthes > Nepenthes gracilis. The sequence continues at coordinate 2,900,489 of BSYO01000004.1, forward strand.
TGATATTAGTTATTTCTTTATATAAAAAGTAGTGCATTCCCATTATTATGATATGATATCAAAACACATTTTGAGGAAAAAAAGAAGAAGAAGAGAGATCATTTTCCTTTTATTCAAAACAAGAATAAAATCAATAAGTTGATTCTACAAGTTATTTTTACAAACTAAGGTTTTATATTCATGGATCCAGAATGTTATCATCTCTGCTAGCGCTCGGCAGGAGGGGCTTCGCCTTACTGGTCTAGCCATGGTTAACCTAAGAAAACAACCTGATTACAGGTCTCTTTCTCATCTGCCCTCCTCCGTCTTCTTCTATAATATATGTATTTATATTCTCCAAAATTTCTTGCCATAATTATTCTTGCCGCTCGTTGATCTGCATGCAGGAGATGTCGAATTTGATGAACGGCGATCCTAAAGTACGATGGGGCAACAAGTTTGGGTTCTGTTCTGTTGCCTGTTTATTATCATAAGGCCACCGTTGAAGATCCTCTCAGTTTCGTGAAGAGAGCTAAGCAATGATCGACCGGAAGAAGCAATCCTGGAGGCCTATTTCTCCTATGCCATTGGCGACTTTGTGATGAAATGCTTCTGGCCAAAGGTAAGTGAGAACATAATTACTGTTAGTAGAATATAAATTATAAGAAATACCTCACATGATATGATATATATTTTATTTATTTATTGAATTGATAATGGTTACAAACATGTATTACTAATACAGATATTTAATTACTTATTAATTAATAGGGTAGTTATATTTTTCATTCACAAATATATTCAAGATAAATCTTTAATGGAAAGAAAAATATTCTAGTAATTTGATATTAGTTATTTCTTTATATAAAAAGTAGTGCATTCCCATTATTATGATATGATATCAAAACACATTTTGAGGAAAAAAAGAAGAAGAAGAGAGATCATTTTCCTTTATTCAAAACAAGAATAAAATCAATAAGTTGATTCCCAAGTTATTTTTACAAACAAGGTTTTATATTCATGGATCCAGATATATTAATTTATATATATATATATATATATATATATATATGCTGAGTGTGAGGTAGAGAGAGACCGCAAAGAATAACGGAGAGAAAAAATAAAGAGTCGTCATTTTTGCTCTTACTCTATTTTCTACTATTTTAGGGTTTGTGTAACCAGGGTTTTTATAATCAAAATTTATATAGTGAAATCTTTGTGAATTAAGTGTCCCGTGATTTTTTTTATTATTTAGAAGAATATTTTTTACATAAAATTGTATGTTTTCAGTTCTCTCCTATCTCTCTGTTACATGCGTGAGCGTTTATTATTTTTATCCTCTCGGTTTTACTGACCAACTGACACCCTTTCCTTACACACATTTCCAAATTTCTATAACAATCTATAATAATTTCTCAAAAGTCCATTCTTTTGAATTCTCTCGAGCTCACACATTGTTCCAACACATTTGCAGACCATCAATGACGTTCTTTTCGGGGTGATATCTTCTGGGTTATCAAGATACTTGGAAAATCGATCAGCAGAAGGTATCTCTCGAAAACTTTCAATCTAATTTATAACACCTTTTAATCACTCTTGAGATAGCCTCGGTAACGTGACATTTATCCATCTATTTATTTTTATATATTTTTATTAGTATATATATAAATAAATAAGACGCTACGTTATTGAGGTTGCTTAAATGGAAAGTGTATCATCATAACAAGAACTCTTTATAATTTGCCATTAACTTTTTATAAGTCTTCTAAGTATGATGGATGTTATCATCTCTGCTAGCGCCGCAGGAGGGGCTTCGCCTTACTGGTCTAGCCATGGTTAACCTAAGAAAACAACCTGGATTACAGGTCTCTTTTCTCATCTGCCCTCCTCCGTCTTCTTCTATAATATATGTATTTATATTCTCCAAAATTTCTTGCCATAATTATTCTTGCCGCTCGTTGATCTGCATGCAGGAGATGTCGAATTTGATGAACGGCGATCCTAAAGTACGATGGGGCAACAAGTTTGGGTTCGTTCTGTTGCCTGTTTATTATCATAAGGCCACCGTTGAAGATCCTCTCAGTTTCGTGAAGAGAGCTAAGGCAATGATCGACCGGAAGAAGCAATCCTGGGAGGCCTATTTCTCCTATGCCATTGGCGACTTTGTGATGAAATGCTTCGGGCCAAAGGTAAGTGAGAACATAATTACTGTTAGTAGAATATAAATTATAAGAAATACCTCACATGATATGATATATATTTTATTTATTTATTGAATTGATAATGGTTACAATCATGTATTACTAATACAGATATTTAATTACTTATTAATTAATAGGGTAGTTATATTTTTTCATTCACAAATATATTCAAGATAAATCTTTAATGGAAAGGAAAAATATTCTAGTAATTTGATATTAGTTATTTCTTTATATAAAAAGTAGTGCATTCCCATTATTATGATATGATATCAAAACACATTTTGAGGAAAAAAAAAGAAGAAGAAGAGAGATCATTTTCCTTTTATTCAAAACAAGAATAAAATCAATAAGTTGATTCTACAAGTTATTTTTACAAACTAAGGTTTTATATTCATGGATCCAGATGTATTAATTTATATATATATATATATATATATATATTAGGAAAAAATATAATAAGTATCAAAAAAATTAAAGTATAAATCTGGTTAAAGAATTTTAAATCAATATAACTATCAATAAAAGAAAATAAATATTACATTATTTGATTTGTTTGAAATAATATCATTTATATGTGAATAAGATACGAATATTATTATGCAGAATGCCCTTTTTTCTATTATGCTATTGGATGTTGAAAAAGAATTATCATTGAAAGAGTTGGCATAGCCTACGTGGATATAAAGCACGGCCTGTGGAGTAGCAGGGATGGAGATAGAAGACCAATGGGGGGCGGGATTCCTGCTCCACAGAATAGGGATTTTGTCCCCTTTTGAATTTTTTTAAATACAAATTTTTTAAAAGTAACAAAAATGTTTTTAATTTGGAACAAAAATCTTATTCCACACAACAGGATCCCCCAAAGCAAGGGGGGCTAGTTGACTGCAACCGACCGCCGTTGGATGTGGGTAGCCAGTGGGTGGAGTCAGTGAGGATTGTGATTCAACAATATGGAGGTAGACTGGATTTACAAAGAAAATGAAACTGGACTTGTTAAGGAAAGAAACCAAAATTAGAAATAAAAAGAGCAGTAATTTACACGTTTAAATCGGTTAATTGTTAAACTCAATTCATAGGTAATGTTCTTCATGCATTTTTTGGTTTGATATGTTGTAGGTATGCACCATGGCTAATTACAGGATTGTCTGCAATACGACCTTCGTCATCTCCAACGTTATAGGTCCGCAAGAGGAGATTACGATGGCTGGCAATCCCGTGACCTACATGAGAGCAGCCGTCTCAGGATTGCCTCATGTACGTAAATTTATTATATCAGATGGATGTTAGTTAATTAAAAAAATAAAATTAAATGAAGGTGGGATAATTAGATGGGATATATAGCATTGTTGTTCACTGAAGAAACTACTTCTAATACTGCCCAATTCCACAACCTTTCCCCAGCTCGGGAAAGCAGCTAAGATATATGACCTAAAGCTTACCTCTTTTTCCCAACTCGGGTCTGTCAAGAGCTCAGGTGGGTATCTGATACCCATGATGGTGCCCGATCTATGCCGAACCCGCCTCAGGCTTCAAGGGGCCGGGCTACTGGAGACTTTTAGGAGATGAAATTCTCTAGTTTTTTGTCTGTATTCAGCCAAATATGACAAAATCATGCTGAATTTTTTAAGTTTGTTTTTTATTTTTATGCTTGTTTGCTGGTTGATGTTGCGCCCAGGCAATTCTAATGCATATGGTAAGCTACAAAGGGAAGGCTGACATGCAAATTCAAGTGGCTAAAGATATTATCCCTGACCCAGAGTTTCTAGCTGAGTGCTTTGAAGATGCCTTGCTTCAGATGAAAGTTGCTGCAGAGGGCAATGCCACCAAACTGCAGGAGGAACCCTAACCCTAGCTAGTAGATTCTCTCTTGAATCAGAGAACTGAAATTTGGTCATTTATACAGAGGCATCGGATGATTTCATTCTAGAATCACGGAGCTCCATTTCCTATGGCGATAAAGTCGTTAATCTTTGAATATGAACTATCTATTTTTAAATAAATGATTATGATTTAATTTTTATTTTTTTAAAAATATAATTAAATTATAATCATTTATTTAAAAATAAATAGTCCAAATTTAGTAAAAAAACAGCATTCATTTCTTTTAGATATGGAGCTTCCTAGGGAAAGAATGAATTGCTCTGTTCTGATTAAATACGATGCCAGGGGGCTTTGCTGTTTCATAGCTACATTAATACTGAGTTATGGCTCTTCATTGAGTTTTGGTATCTCCGAGTTGAATCTGTACCTTGTGGACTCGAATAGGAGGAGCTCCAGCAGGCAGATCATCCCTCTGATCTGATTATTTTACCAATTTCGTAACATTTTTATCATGTAGCCGTATGGTTAAGAAAAGCTTTTAAATTGTTAAACTTTTCATTTTTTAATCGTAAATTTTGCCCTTGATCTTCGTACAGAAGTTCAAATTAATACTGTCAAAATCAATTTACTTTGTATATTATTTTTATATTGTTATTATATAAGTCAATAAAATTAAAACTAATTAAAATTAAATTATTCAATTAGTTTAATCTAATCGACTCACAATTTTATATAATATGGTTAAAAAATATGCCTATTATGGATGAGAAATATAGCTGCAAAAATAATTAATTTGGGTCAGCCCGACACTAATTATGATCTTTTATAAATATAATATTTTATTTTAGAAAAATATAAAATTGAAAAAATTTATTTTAATTATTTATTTTTATGTAATTAATAAATCTTTATATAAAAATATTTTATATAATATTTAGATATTATTTTTTAACAATATTTTATATTTTTAGATAATTTTATAAAAATATAAATCTTTTTAAAAATAATTTAAAATAAAAATATTAACAAATTGATCCAAATTAATCAATTTTCATTATAAAAAAATATAGTTATATTTTTAGCCTAAATAATTGGATCAAATCTAAACGTATCCAACTTAGGGATGGCCTAAAATTATTTCATTAATAGAATATCAGCTATGTATAAGAATACTTTTGAATCATTAGTAGCAATTCTACTCCAAGACATTTTTTTTTTTTGTGAAAATATTACGTTTTTTCATGATATAATTATGTGGTTAAAAATATCCTAAATTGGTAAATAATTTCAAATTTTATATTATTTTAATAATAATTTCTTAAAAATATTATTTTTTTAAAAGACCCGTATAATTAAAAGGCAAAGTTGGAAAATAGGAAATTGTAATTGTTGGGGAGTAGAAAATAGTGCCCTGTCCTCCCTCACCCCACTCTTTCTTGCTTTCCTTTTCCCCTTTTTTGTGGAGGAATATAATTTTTAAAGCAATTTTTTAAAACATAAAAAACAATTTTTTTTTCTACTTCTTATGAAAGTGATTACAATTTTTATATATTACTCTAGATTTTAATCAATCTTAATTTATATTTTATTTCAAAGTATTTGTAAAATAACTTTAAAATATTCTTAAAATCATTTTCCAAAAATACTAATAAACAACCCTTACAAGTTTCTTATTTTTGCCTGCAAGATTTAGGCAACTATGACCACTGTGATCGCAAAGCTTCAGCCAACTTTGAGCAAATACTACTTTCCCAAAAAAAAAAAAACAAGAGAGAGAGAGAGAGAGAGAGAGAAAACACTAATCCTATGTTAATTGGTGCAACAAATATCAGAGTTAATTGTTATAGCATATGTTACATTTAATTGCAATAGTAAATGTTTCATTAATTATCATAGTAAATGTGGTTTTAATTGCTACGACTAATGCGACATTAGTTAAAAAGGTTAGCTCAGTGTATTTCAATGAGAATCAGCTGAGATAATATTAGCCCAAATTACAAATAGATATTTTTTATGACTTGATCCATGATTTTTTGTTACAATAGAGCAATCTTTTAATCTGGTGGAGATGCATTGCTCTTTGTGCCCTCCCTTATACAACAACCCATTAACTGTTGCTTATTAAATAAAGGTGTATTTTGTTGTTAATTAAAAATACAAAATTGATTTGGGCTATGAAAAAAAAAAAATTAATAAGTGCCTTGGCTCAATAATAAACTTATCTATATGTGTCATACTAATTATGGACTTTTTATTTAATATTATTTTGTATCAGTGTCTTATGAATCCTACATAATTTGATATATCATCTAGTAGTATACCCAATATCACAAGAATCTTATCTTGATTGGAGAAAATTATTGACTGGCACATAATAGGTATCTAAACCAAATATATGTGCTACTTGTCCAAAATAAAGGGCCTAATGAACGCATGAAAGATGCATATACTTACTTTGTCTAAAGTGTTCAGCATCTAATGTGTGTCTAAGGAGCACTCGTACTCTATTTGTATAGTAGGCTCATGTTTAATAGGTGCTCATACGCCATTCATGATATAATATCATCCTTATGAGATTTTAGGATATTCATTGTGATTCATTTGAGTTGTTGAATGTCGATATAGCTAGAAAAAGAAGAAAACGGGTGAGAAAAGAAAAAAGATGAACATTTGTTCATCTATTTGAGTCTCTAATCGTATTTCATTATCTACCGATTTGGGTATATTATTTTTATAATTATAAAGGATATTTTAATAGTGATTTCTCTTTCGTCTCAAATTCTTTATTACTTAGGTTCACAATTATAAGATGTTGTATCTTTATTTTTATTTGAGATTTTTGTAATCAAAACTCACCATTAAGTGAATATTCTAAATACTTATAATCACATAATTTTTTCTTTGAGTTCTAAAAAGATTTTCAATGTAAAATTTTACATCTCTCGCTATTTGTTATTATTATTTGTTATACATTATCAATTTATAATCACATGGATTCCACTAATAGAGTTCAAAACCCAACAAGTAATATTAGAGAAGTTATTATCTTGTTAAGACTCATTTGAATGGAGGGAGGGTGAAAATAAGATGATTTACTTGAATAGCTCAGGTTAGATATTTAAAGGAGTAAGATGAAAGATTTATTATTTGTTAGAATAATACATCTTTCAATGTTTACTACTTAAAAACTTGAATCAAAATCTAATAAAGAATGAACATTTTAATATAAATAAATTTATAATTATATTTGATAATTTATTAATAATAATGTCTACAATCACATTTGAAATTAAACACGTATAAAAATATTATGAGAGAAGCTTAAAATGTGTTAAGCTACGAAGATCATTAATAATAAATTGTGTCATTTGATAAAATTGATAGAAATGAGGTATAATGAAGGCAACTCTATAGTTGACTATCTGAATGAGTTTCAAGGGTATGTTGACTAGTTAAGTGGCATGTGTATCAAATTAAATAATAAATTGTTAGGCTTATGATTATTGATCAAATTACCTAATTTATAGAAAATTGTACGGATCACCATCACAAACATTGTGTTAAATGAGGAGATGATCACAAGCCTTCATTTTCCTGCACTCTAATGTGTTGATCTCAAATTACGAGAAAGAAACAAACGGCAATGCCCAAAATATAATGAGAAGAGTTTAATGGTGTCAATCATACGAAATTCGACAATGAAGGACTCTACTAAAGACACCACAACTTAATGGTGTAGCCGAGAAGATAATAAAACACTGACCAAGAAAATTCGTTGTGTGCCTTGCGAAACAAAACTCCCTGGTTCATTTTCGAGGGAAGCCTTGAATGTTGTCAACCATGTAATCAACCTCTCACCAAATAGCCCATTAAATGTGATTTATCAGATAAAGTAGGGTTTATGAAGGTCTCCTACGACCACTTGCGCGTATTTAGATACAAGTCCTTTATCCATATTACAAAAGATGAGAGGTCTATACTTGAATTGAAGATAAAATAATATATCTTTCTCGGTTATAGAGAAGATGAGTTTGGCTATAAATTCTATAATCCAATAGAGACACTTATAAGATCAAGAAATGTGGTGTTTATTAAAGATGAAATTATCGAGGATATCGATTAAGCGGAGAAAATGATCTTCAATAATAACAACAACCAATTTTACAATATGAATTCTAAATCTTTGATACCGATATTGATTTAAGATGAAGACGTTTATCAAAGTAATCTTGAAGGTGAAGAAGACCGTGAGATTATGATATTTGATAGGGTGGATGATACTAACGTAAATGATGATACTAATCATGATATTCCTAGACTTGCATCGACCATTCCACTACGATGATCATGAGAAATTGAAGATTCTTCTCTCGTTTATTGACAAATAAGTATGCGTTACTTATCGATAGTAGATAACTTGAATGTTTTGATAAAACAATAGAGGATGAGCAAAAGTCAGAGTAGATAAAAGTTATATAATATGAGATGAAATTCTTACAAGAAAATCCCAATTTTGAGCTAACTAAGTTGCATAAGGGCAAATAAGTTTTGAAGAATAATTGAATTTTTTATTTAAAATATGATGAGAACAACCTACAACCAAGGTATAAAATGAGATTTGTTATAAAAATATTCAACCAACAAAAAAATGTCGATTTTGAACATATTTTTGTTCCAATTTTGAAGATATTTTCCATCAGAGTGGCTCTCGGGTTGATCGCGACTCTTGATCTAAAAATTGAGCAACTAAATATGCTAATAGCCTTCCTTGATAGTGATCTTGATGAGAAAATCTATATAGAATAACCAGAGAGATTCCGAGTTGAAGGGAATAAGTACCTAATATGCAATTTAAAGAAAAGATTTTATGGGCTAAAACATGCCTAAATAGTGATATAAGAAGTTTGAATTTGTGATGGTAAGTCAAGGCTATTGAAATATTACTTTAGACTATTGTATCATTATCCAAAGGTTCTCGAAAGACGATTTCATCTTCCTTCCACTCTATGAATGATATGTTCATTGTAGGGTATAATGCCTCCCGATTACAGAGTTGAAGGTGTCACATTCCAAATTTCAATCCCAAGATTAACATTTAAACTATTATTAATTATCTGATTAACAACTTAATTAACAATTTAATTAAACGTGGACATAAATTGTATGCTGATACTTCACCGATCAATTATAGTAACATAAACCATACACAGAAATCTAATTCATGCCACGTCTCATGTGGCTCTAATACTGATCCAAACGTGACGTCGGATTTTATATAATGAATGATACATGTCATCAAAATCAGGATACACATTTGCGGAAGAATAAATCATAAAACTACGCATCTGATTTCTACCGACAAACCAAATGATCATCCATCTAACATATACATATATTATCATAATAGCTTAGAACATCGATGAAGCTGTCCGGAATACTAAAATAACATATTCAGCTATCTAAACTTGAAGCGATACACCGGCTGATATCCAAAAGCCACAATACGACGGTTTAACATGTTAAATACAATTTGGATACCATAATACATCATTTTAAATTATATAAATATGTTTAGAAGCCATAAATAATAGTTAGCATAACATAAACTCTGATCGAAACTCTTTGAATTAGTTTAATCCATTATTTTCGTTCATATGGCAAGAACTCGTATATCTCATCCGAGAGGTTAATAAAAATAAAGAGTGAGTTAAAAATTTAGTAAGGCACTAAGTAACAAAGAACATATGCATATCTTTACATTAAAAATATAACAAAAGAATTAATGTATCAGATTTTAATGATATGCCATGAATTTTCATAACAAATACAAGAATAATTTATACAGAATTCAGATTATTCTTATAATGTTCTTATTCTATTTAAATTATCAAAACATAGTTAATTCTGATTTTTCTTAGAGATCGGGACCAATGAGCCTTAACGACTAAAGGAATAAATAATTAAAACTCAGGCTGTGTATACTCCTATATAATCAAAGGCCGTACACTTCTATTTAAAACTTGAAGGTGGGCCATCTACATATAACCATATAAACGAGATCATTCGCTACTTTTTAACTCACAATCAAATAGATTCAAATATTGATATACCACAATACTAAGGTCTACCGAAATATAACCATGGTCCAATACTTATTTTTTAAAAAACTCTATATTTTCTTCTTAATTTTTAATTTTCTCATCCTTAAAGAAAATATTCATATTTTGTTGTTATAATTATAGATATTTAATGCATAATTATCAAAAAAAACTCTGAATTTAACTTTCTTAATCATGTAGAATCATTTCTAAAGTTCAAGTACAGCAAAATCAGTATATACTAGTGTAGGAAACCAATTTTAATGCATAAAAATAGTGAAGAAAAATTAGCTGTAGTTCAAGAATTCAGTATGCATCAATTAGTGCAGAAATCAGCAAGCATACAAACTTTTCATTAAATTTTAAAACATATATTTAACAATTAGAACAACTAGTTACAAAAAAAAAATCAACATAGCTTTAGAAAATCAGTATAAATTTCAAAAAATACAATAATAATAGTTTATAACTCAGCTAGTATATATGCAAAGCCATTTAGATAGAATTTTAGCACATTTAATAGTCTATAATTAAGTTTTTTAGACATCCAAGAAGGTTATCTATAAAATTAAACATACAAAAGTAATAAACTAGAATTTCAGACCATACATGAAGCTTAAATGTAATATTTAGAATATATACACTATGCTTAAACTTAAGTATGAGTTCTTATAAAATTTTGCTATAAAATTATGAAAAATTAACATACATACTCAATATAAATATTAATACTTCAAAATTATATTATAGTGGAGTAATAGAATAAGAATTACTTCCAAAAATTTAAAAAGAATAACGACAATAGAAGGAGAAGTACAGAGTGCATTTGCCTTGAATCCTATTTACAAAAATTCTAACTTAGATCAACTGAATTTCGAGCTAATTAGCCTCCTCTCTCTTTTCTCCTTGGTTGCCTTTCTCTCTTCTCTCAAAATTCTCTAAAAAACAACAGATTTTCAGCCGGAGAGTCCTATATATACTAAGTGGCGCTCGAGCACCACTCGAATGCCGACAAATGCCACGCTACCGGACAATTGCACTCGATCATAGCTCGAGCATGCCTCAAACGCAAAGACCACGGGTTAAGCCTCTTCTCAAACACCCGTCGAGCATTAGCTCACAGCATTCGGCGCTCAAGCGCTGGTCAAGCATTGATCGGTTTCCTTTCTTTTGGTCCAAACCTGTCAAAACTTAACTTCTAATCCAATTTTTATAAATTTTTTTACCTCAATTTTAATTATATTAATTTAATTAATTATAATTATTATAATTAAAGACTTAGACTTTACAAAAAGAGTACCTTAAGAAATCTTTTGTCATAAAATATTTAGAGTCAGTAAAGTAATTCTTGACATAAAAATATTATGCGACTGAAAAACAAAGAAACTATGAAAGTCCCAAAAGAGCTACATTAAAAAAGTGCTTCTAACTCTTTAATATGAAGAATCCAAGTTGGTAAGTACTCTGTTGGCAAATCACTTCAAATTGAATCTTCGGCAGTGTCCTATAGATAATGAGAAAGCGAACATGAGACACGTCCCTTGCTCTTCAATCGTGGGCAGCTTGGTGTATATGATGGTGTGTACAAGATTGGATATAACTCATACTATTGGAACACTCAACTGATTTCTTTCCAACCTCAAAAAAGAATATTGGTCTGCAGTAAAATGAATATTGAGATATCTTCGAAAAATTTTTAAGATGCATTTATATTTTGGAAATGACAACCCGTTTCTGGTCAGATATACTAATACAAACATGGCGGGCGATATTAGCTCTTAGAAGTCTATTGCAGGTCATCTAGTTATATTTGAAGGATGAGCTATATCTTGACAATCTAAGCTACAAAAATGTATTACTCTCTTTACCACTGAAACAAAATATATTATGGCAATGGAGGCAAGCAAATAGATATTATGGATGAGAAAATTCATTTGGGAACTTGGCTTCAGGTAAGAGCAATATGTGTTACTTTGTGACAATTAAATCACAATTCACCTTTGTAGGAACTCATTATTTTATTCCAAATAGAAGTACATTAATGTTTGATATTACTCGGTGTGAAATGTTATAGATTCAAAATTTTTAACATTTGATAAGGTTAACACCAAAAAAATAAGTTTGACATAATGACCAAAGTAATATAAAGGGGCAAGCTTGAAATTTGCCAAACTATATTTGGAATGATGATGGCCCCCACAAGATCATTGGAGGATATTTATTAGGTTTTGGTCATTTCATTGTAAGTCCTAGACCCATTTAGTATATCATCCAGTGGCATGCCCAATATTGCACAAGTCTTGGCCTGATCGGAGAAAATTATTGAATGGCACATGATAAACATCTGAACCAAATATGTACACCATTTGTTCAGAATAAAGGCACCCGATTAGTGTTTAAGAGGAGTACATACGTATTTTGTTTAAACGGTTTAGCGCTTGAGGTGCGGTAATGTGTATCAAATGGGCGCTCGTATGCCTTTCTTGATATAAAAGTGTTCTTATATAATTTTAGGGTATTCATTACGTTTTCTTTGAGTTGCTAAGCACTGGTACAGTAAGAAAAAGAAGATAAATGTAGTAAAAAGAGAAAAGAAAAAGAAGAAGATTTACTCATTTATTTAAATCCCATATCATGTTTTATTCTTAACTAGCCTTGGGTATGTTGTCCTTATTATTGAGAAAGATATTTTATTGATCATTTTTTTTTTCTTTCATTTTGTATTTTTCATTGTTCGCAATCATTACTACAAGATATTGTATTCTTACATTTGTTAAAAATTTTTATAACCGAAACTCACCGTTTAGTAAATATTCTTCAGACTAAGTCACGTGTTTTTTTTCTCATTTCTAAAAGTATTTTTCATATAAATTTTTATATCTCATTATTTATAATTGTTATTATTTATTATACATTATCTATTTATCTCCTCACAAATTCAAATAAATGGGTTTAGAACACAACAAATGTAAGATAAAAATTGCACACGATAGACTCAAAGCAGTACAACCCTGCTATAAATTAGTGCATAGCAAAAAATCATGTATCAAATAGTCCCTTTTAAACATACAAGAAGCATCATACAGATGCCATAAAACATGTACAGTTAAAACAATGCACGCAATGTATCACCTTCACAGTCTTAAGAAGCAAAATGATAAGCATATCAATGAAGTAATATCTATGTAGAAAACTCTTATCTTGATCAGGGGCTTAAACAAGAACAAAATGGACTCACAGTTTTGAACTCTCAAGGAAATTGCACCTGCAAGCTCCACGCTATCCATTCATCAATGCCTTGAAGAACAGCAGGCTTTAAGTGGTCTGTCTTAAAAGAATTGCTGATGTTTGCTGGAGTTGTTCCAAGGGACATTGACTGACCACTAAAGAGAGTATAATCTTCTCCAAAAGCACTAAGAAATTCCCATTTTGTGTCAAACAACAAATTTGCTCCAGAAAAACACATCTAAGCGATGCTGATCATTCCTGTCCCAGGGAGAGAAACTAAAGAGAGGATTGCCGTGGAAAATTTGTTTCGGCATCCACTTATTTTGACCAAACTTAATGGAACTTGATTGAGTGTTGAATATGGCCAGATGTTGTAGAACTGCTATTTTTCAGATTATTTGCAGCCATTTGCATTTACTTAAAGATGCAATGCTCAATTGTGGAGTGCCGGAAACAGCTACTGTTAGTATCAAATAACAACTATTTCAACCATGGATGGCAAATGCAAGTATCTGATGACTAGGGGCATATAAAAACCATCATGTGAGGGGTCGTCAAGGAGCATAAAGATTATGCATAATGCAGATATGTCAAGTAGGCATAGGACGTTCGCATATACTATTTTGTAGTACAAAGATGTGTTTTTAGGAAGTGAAATTATTTAGATAGTTCGAGAATAATTTAGAGAATTACACAAATAGAGAAAAATTACTCTATTATTTCTTGAGTTGAGAGGATGGGAGTAGTTGTAGATATTCTTGAAGGAGAAAATTGTAAAAAAATATTCTAGAGTACAAATCTTAGCCATCTATAATGGATAATCCATTGCTTCTTATATAAGAGGGTGATCAAATCTCATTTAGGACAAGCTAAGCTAAGAGCCGTGAAGCCAAGAAGCAGTGTAACTAAGAGAATGGCTAGGTTTGAGAGTTTCATGGATGAGCTTCTTGGTGTCAGTCTTTGACAAATACTTCATATTCTTGAATTTTATACTATAGTATTTTTTCGACCAAAAATCCCATATTTTTACACAAATAAATAAATTAATTAAAAAAAAAAAAGACTGACTGGCCTAGAACAGAAGGACAAAAATTTGAATTTCTTCTCTTAGAAGCCCTTCCCAAACCCAACATCAACCCCTTAAAAATAAGGACAAATGAATGACAGAGTCATCATCCACCATTTCTGTAATACATGAGGAAGCTATCTGGAGCCAGTGAGTTAAAATCATCGAATACATCAAAATATTATTTTGATCTCATTGACAGAATCAACCATTCTCGGTATTTACAGCCTTAACAGTGAAACATTATTTCAAACCTTTTAGCATCGGAGACATCAAAAATTGAGGTTTGCATTCTAAAAAAATAATCAACAAACTAATGCAAAAAAATGTGGAAAATCTCACCAGGTAAAATGTATGAAGCATAAATCTATCAAAGTGATTATCAGTTACCTATCTCAAAATTGTTGGGTGGAGCTAATCTGTCATCTAGTTTAAAAATCCATCATAAATAATCTGTCGAATCAATCAGCTGCAAACTCACTGGACTTTCGACCTTTATCGGCTTTGATTGCCAATGCACTTCTAATGACACAAGCCCTCCTCTCGACGGAACTCTCCACCACGCCAGCGCCCCTACAATACTGCAAGCCTTGATCTGCAGCCACACTGTCCTCTACACGATCACACAATGCCGAGTAATCTTCCCTCATCAGCAAAGCATTGTGAAGTATTGCGCACGCCCCTATATATGCAACAGCGGTTCTCAATTCCCCTTCTATAGGCTTACACAAAATACCCCAACTCTTCAAGCTAGCAACGGTTTTCAGCATCGAAATTCGCATCAAACGGTGCCCTGCATTGAAGTTTTCGTCACATGACCCCATTGATGGATCAAGAAATGGTACCAACAACCATGGAAGTAGAGGGTACCCACTACAACCAATTAAGTACTGAGGTACACTTACCCCTTCCACACACACTGGGGGCGAATTCAACAATCGCATGCCTTCGATATCTTTGTACAAACTGGATGATTTTAGTATCCTTGAATTTCCTTTTTCTCCATGGAAACCGGCGATAATGCTCAGAATTCGAGACGAAGAATCGACGACAATTTGAGCCGCAATGGTTTTTTCTTTGCCATTGGATTTCGAAAGGGCATGCCCATCAAATCTTTTGATCGTAAACCTCGTACAATCAATCACACCACAGCAATTGGGAAGTCCTGTGAGGGTCTCAAAGGCATCCGAAACGGATTTGAGTTCATTCGGGCTTGGAAACCCGACCCAGAAACGAAAATTGGTACAGAGTACCCTGCACAACTGCTTGGCACAAAATTGAGCAACCGGTTGGGTCACCCGGAACCGGCGAGCGACTTCCGAATAATCCGATCCCGTAGACAATCTATACAGACCAATACCGAGTCTTAACTCGGCAGAGAGATTGAGTCTTGACCCGATCGGGTCACGACAATCAAGTAATGGATCAAGCAACCCGGCGAGCCATTCGAACGTTGAAGCGGTCATCCTGAAACAGTGCCTGAACGAGTCGGGATTCCGTACGAAGGGCAAGTCAACCCTTCCGAGTTCGGTTTTTCTGGCACCGACTTGGGCTTCGCCTTCCGGGGAATCATTGTCGGAATCGACATCGGAGAGGTGAGTTCTTTTCCGTTTCTTTGAAACCGCGAGGAGAGAGACAGTGGCGGCGATTTCAGAGATGGTGAGCAGGTGGTGGGTAAGAGAAAAGGCGATTTCGTGGGAATTCGAGATGGAATTGGGAAACGAGAAGAGGGAAAAGGCTGAGGAAGGGAAAAGGAGGATGACGAGGAGATGGAGTTGAGAGATGAGGGAGGACAGCAAAGCTGCCAAAGCTCGAGAATCCATATCGCTCTGTGTCAAGAATCCGAATTTTGATTTCGGGGCAATGATGGTTGTGTCAGACGAATCTTCAACCACCAGACACATAGACACACCTGGACTTTTGGCCTTTTCTTCTTCTTCTTCTTCTGTTCATCTACGAAAAATATTATATATATATATATATATAATATTTAGGCTAATATTTAGATAAATATTTTTTTAAACTCATATATTTTTAAAAATATTTTTAAATTGTTTTATTCTTGCAGTAAAATAAGCATCATATAGTGATATTTTTTGATATTTTATTTTAATATAATATAATATTTTATTTCTTTATTATTATATAAAATTTTAGTAAAATTGATTCAAATTGATTGATGACAATATCTTACCATTCCAGTATATATAAAAAATATTCTAAAAATATTTATTTCATATATTTACTTACCTATTTTGTCATTTATTTGGTAAAGATGGCTTAAAATTTTATGGCCGAATCTGTAATTATAAATTTAAATTTTTTATTATGTACTTGAGTTTGTATTATATATAATATTAGAATTATCTCAAACAAAGTGTAATATATATAATATTTTATTATAATAATTAAAATTTATAGAATTATATAATTTTATTATATTTTATTTAAATTTTTTTTTATTAATATACCTAATTTTTAATAAAAATTGATAGGACTTGAACGGTTTAAGATAAAGGCCCAATAATTAAAGCCGAATGGGGACTGATGAGGCTCAGAAGCTGTAGCTCAAAAAGCTAGCAGGAAGCATTCCGGATAACCATTCATTTTGAACGAAATCGGCAATAACTGCTTGAAATTGAGCCAACCAATCATCATTATCTAAGGTGGTTATGAAATTGAAGTAACGACCGAATAACCTTATAAGTACATGACTATCTTTTAGCCTAATGTAGGTTTTTGAGGACAGAAGAAAAAATCAAAATACTCGAAACTCAAAAAAAGATACGATCTCACTGAAATTAAAAAAATAATATGAGAAAAAGCAAGTTTTTCCTTCCAGATGAGAGGGTAAATGTTTTCAAATATTTCCACTTAAAAATTTTTACAACCTAGTTAAATGAAAAATATTTCCTTTCTATTTCTAAAAAGGATATTATTGACTTAAGTATTGAAAAGCTTACCGAAAAACTTTTCCCACTTGGCCCTTTGATCCTCTTGTTTTTATTGGTGTTATGTAGGTTCTGAATTAGAAGAATAAGGAACCGGTTTGCTCTAATTTTAATTCGGATTCGTAACCGTAATATTGGCACCGTCTATGGAAAGCAACAAAAAGGCCAGCTTTACTATCAAAAAAACACAAAAATAAAAGTGATACAAATACTCTTGCCAAAGAGGCCACCACATCTGACCATCTCGCAAATAGTTATGAATGAGACCGGCAGGCATTCTTCATGAAAGAGATCAACACTCGAATGTACAATACATCCACTTCAGGCTTTTGCGACCAATGTAGTCATCAAAGACTAGGTGCTGTTTTCTCAAACACCCACACTCCGACTTCAAGCAGGAGAGATAATAAAAGAAAGTATACCGGTCATTTTACTCCAACCGATCATTTTCACACCAAAATGCCAACCGGTCATTCCGCTCAAAATTACAAACTGTATCTCTCTCTTAAACCGCCGATTGCAAGTCAACCCATATTATCTCTCTCATAGAGAGAGAGGAGAGGAAAAGAAATGAAGAAGATAAACCCCGATATAAGTTCAAAGGGATGCATCCTTTTGAATTCAAAAATAATTAAGGGACGCGTGTCAATCAGACATTGGCTGCTCAAACTGCGGTGATAGAAAAGATACCGCTCGATGATTGGCACGTGGCAAACCAAATAAGATCCGTGTCAGAAAAAATGGTTTTCAGGACATGGCGATAAATTCACTCTGAAATTTGTCAAGTCTCAAGCTGATCAAAGAAATTCAGAGTGATTAAAATTCGGAGTGACAAAAATCAATAGTGATTAAAATCCAGAGTCATTAAAATTTTAAGTCACAAAAATTTAGAGTAACAAAAATTTGAAATGATTAAAATCTGAAGTCATTAAAATTCGGAGTCACAAAAATCTAGAGTGACAAAAATTCGGAGTAATTAAAATTCAGAGTGATTATAATCCGGAGTCATAAAAATTCAGAGTCATTAAAATTTGGAGTCACAAAAACCGAGTCATAACAATTTAAAGTCACAAAAAATCTGGAGTGATTAAAATCCGGAATGACAAGAAATTCGGAGTAATAAAAGTCGAAGCAATTTAATATTGGCAAAACTGAGATCAGATAACTTCAAACTATGTCTCATCAAAGAAATATATCAGAATTTAAAATTTTAATCTTCTAGTATGGGGGATAGTAATGGGTCTTGAACAGTCTAAGATAAATGCCCAATAATTAAAGCCCAATACGGACTAATGAGGCCCAGAAACTGTAGCCCAAAAAGCTAGCAGGAAGTATTCCTGATAACCATTCACTTTGAACAAAACCGGTAATAACCGCTTGAAGTTAAGCCAACCAACCATCGTTATCTAAAGTGATTATGAAACTGGAGTGACGGCCCTATAACCTTATAAGTACACAGCTATCTTTCAACCTAAGACCGATTTTTTAAGACAGAAGAAAAAATCAAAACACTTGAAACTCAAAAAAAGATCTGATCTCACTGAGATTAAAAGGACAATATGAGAAAATGTGAGTTTTCTTTCTAGAGGAAAGGGTAAATGATTTCAAACATTTTCACTTAAAAATTTCTATGATCTAGTCAAACGAAAAATATTTTCTTTCTATTTTTAAAAATAATATTATTGACTTTAGTATCGGAGAACCAGCAGAAAAATTTTTCCCACTTAGCCCTTGGATCCTCTTGTTTTTATTGATGTTGTGCAGGTTCTGGATTAGAAGAACAGGAAACCAGTTTGCTTCAATTCTGTTGGGCCCCAATATAAAGGCCCACGAAAGCACGGCCCAAATAAAAGAGGCCCAGAGGCATCCACATGAGCAGTTCAAAAGGCCCAAGGGACGAGAGCCCAGGAGGTCTCTTGTCACCCGAGCGGAAGTCAGAAGAATCTCTCAGACTTTTCAGAGGACCCCCGAGGACTCATCTCTCCCTCAAGACCGTGAGCCCGCAAGAAGACTCACAAAATGGGCAAGAACCGGCGTCGTGACTGGAATGCCAAGCCAACCAGCCTACCATCTATCGCCGCATCAAAAGCATGCTTAGTCAAATCAAGGAAGATATCCAAATCCCGCACACCGACACGCGCGAAACCTTATAAGCATGCCAATTCCACACGTCACCGCATTAAAGGAAGCCGGTGGTCCACCCCTCAACCGTCGGATGGGCGACACGTGTCCGCTCCCAACGGCCCAGCTTTCCACTATAAATATACAACAAGACCTCCTTTCCAAGGGGAGAGACCAAAAAAACACGCAAGGAAGCTTTCCACTGCCACTCTAACTCCCAAAGCTTCCGAGAAGCCTCCTCCTTCTCCACGCCCATTCCTCAAAGACGTGGAAGAAGGCTCCCAGAAAATGTAGTTTACTTAAGGAGATAAACACAAAACGAGAGATAGGAAAAAATAACCTAAATGATTTCAAAAATATCCAAACTTCTTATAGTGAAGCTCTTTACGGGCCAAGCGAGCCTAGTGGTTTTTCCTCCCCATTTAAGAGGAGGTTTTCCACTTAAAATATCCGGTCTCGGCTCATCTCGTATCCAACACCTCACTCACTCGTTGCCGGTTAACCACGGATCGGACTGAGCGTCGAGGGTCCAACGCCCCTTTCAACGAGCCATTCCGAGAGATCCGGCGGGGTCGTCAACCTCCTGCATCTCTCGGTAGCAGGTCATCCGGCTCGGCGACCTTCACCTCCTGCATCTCTCTGCCATAGCCGTCCCCGTAGAACCAGAACGCAACAAATTCAAATTTGGATCCGTAGTCGTAACAAAAATAATAACATTTTTTAATCATTGAGAATTAGTTCTCTTCCTGTGTCATAAATAACAAATTTATCACAGCAGTTATTTTAAAAAGTAACACGGCAATTTTTCTAATCTAATAAAAGTTGAGTTGGAATTAGATTCAATTTATAAACTACAATAATTTTTTCAACCTTTATTCCAAAAATATCTGTTACTCTGCTATTTTTCTTAAAAAAATTATAAATTCAGTTGGATCAACAATATTTGATTTTATTATAAAATAATCCAATAGTATAATAATATGTATAACAGTTTTAAATACTATAAACGTTTATGCGTGACATTTATAGGTAAATTTATGAGATCAAAATTCAAATATGACTAATATTCTTTGAATGCGTAGTTTCTGTCTAGAAATGTAGCTAATACTAATGGAATATTTTGTTATTAAAATAGAATAAAGTAAAAATATCATATTTATTCTCAGAAAATGAAATAAGAAGGTAATAAAGTTAAAAATTTTATTCTCATATTTGGTTATTGAAATAGAATAAATTGAGAATTATTATTATAATATTTGGTATGCATTAATAATACAAGAAATATGAAAAAAATTTATACTAATGATTTTTAATCCCTATTAAAAGAAAGGGATTCTGCAGTACTTTGGGCACTCGGATAGTACTCCAAGCACACAATGCCAGAATAGTGGTATTTTTGTAGGTCTAGCTGATGGTCTTCTCGCCAGAGTAGGTAAATAGGTAGTCGGTCCAGTCGTTGTTATGGTTATAGATTTAGTAACGGACCTTGAATTTATACATTCAGAACTAGTCAAAAGAATACCGGTCGTGAATTTGGACGAATTTAAATGACATCAAATTGAAAAAGAAAAGAGTGACAAATGACTGAAAGACGAAAGTCAAAGGAGACAGCAGTCAGGGTATCGAACGAAGGACAAAAGAACGAGGAGCAAAACGATAATAATTATGAGAAGAATTATTTCTTGGATATAAGAAATAAATAATACCAAAAAAATTTAATATTTTTTATTCATTGAGTTAGAAGAATATTTATTACTCAGAAAAAATTATTCCGTATAAAAAGAGAATCATATATAGAAATAAATATTATACTAATAATAAGGTAGGATTATAATTTTTATTTCCACCAATCAAACATACCATAAAAGAATAATTTATAACTTGGTCTAGCGAGATATTTCCCGTATCATTTGAGCAACTTAGAGTCTACTAAGGTCCAAATGTTAAATAAAATACGTGTGTGTAAAACATATTTGTTCCTTATGCCTTGCAGACTATGGGATTTTTAGATCAATTTGTTCTATGGGTTAGCCAATGTATCCCTATTAAGTTCATCTCTATTTTGTTGAATGGGAAACATGGAGGTTTTTTCCCGAGGTCATAGGCAATGTGATATCCTTTCCTCTTACCCTTTCATTATTTTTATGAAGGTTCATTAGGATATGTTTTATTTAAAATGAAATAGACAGAAGGTTTCGATTTCATTAAAAATACAAAACCACTGAAATCATGATACTTAGTTTTGCAGATAATTTCTCGCTTATCTTTTCGACTAACCTACACTCAGTGAGAGTTTGAAAATAGTATCATGTGTAGTTTATGGAGGCGTTGGGGGCTTCGACATAATATGGAGAAGTCTAGATTCTTCTACTACAATTGTATGGAGGGTGTTACAATCGGGATAGCTTTCTATCTCAACATTCACAAGGTTTTCTTCTATCTTAGTACTTGAGTATCCCTCTAATTTCAATTAGATTGAGAATCATGAATTGTAACCCTATTTCAGACAGAATTTTTTAACTTATTGCAACTCAGAGTGGTAGGCTCTAGCCTTTGCTAGGAGGTTTTAGATTATTAAATCTATCCTATCCTCTATCCACATTTTTTAGACGTCTATCTTTATTATTCTCGTGAGTATACTCAAGCAACTTGATGTCCTTCTTCACAAGTTTTTGTAGTTAGGTGACTAAGGCGATCAGTCAACGGCGAAGATAGCATGGGCATATATGTATAAGCTTAGGGAGGAAGAGGGCGTTGGCCCAAGGAACTTAAACGATCGCAACAAGGCTATCCTTACACATCAACTATGGAGGATTTTCTCAGCGTATGGCAAATAAGTTTGGGTGGATTGATTTTGTTCGTATAGGCTAAAAAATAGGTATTTTTAGTTCCTTAGCATTCCACACAATACTCTTTAAAGTCTTATGAGGGTTCTTAGCATTTCCAAATATATCAGATCGTTTATTTCATTCACCATCAGTAATGGTCTCAAGGCAAGACTATCACAACTCCAATATAAACAAATTGTAATAATCATATTAAAAAGAAAATTTATTCATAATAACCATGGTCTAATAACTAAAATCATGTCAAAAATTATATACTAATATTATAAATAATATAATTGAATATACCCATAATGGTCACAGAAATAATCAAATTATCTCTGACTAGCCTCAAAACTATATTGTGTTAACTAATTCTATAAATAGTTGTAAAAAAAATTCCAACCAATAATCTCAGTATACAAATAATAAAAAAAATTATACAATACTCCGTAATGGCACATCGATCCCAAGCTTATATTGTAGAATTTAAAATAAATTATGTTCGATATATTAAATTTAAAATAACTCACAATACCGTAAATACAAAACTAACAAATAGCTTTTAACAGTTTTAAGTCTGAATCTTGTGAAAATCCATTACCTACTAATTTGAAAATATTTTGAGAACATTTGGAAACGTGAGTTTCACAATAAACAAGGCATATTATTGATGTCGTTTATCCAAATATATAATTATTTGGTAAACTCATTCCAAACTATAATTTCATACAAACTATTAAATATATATAAATATTTCAGTCACGAATCCAAATTAAGTAGGTCAATTAAATAAATAATTTAAATTTTTAAAATTTTATATACCAATTAAATTCAATAAATAATATTAAGTTCTAAAAATTTGGATGTGATAATCCAAATAAATAGGACCCGATAAATTAAAATTCATACAAGACCTCATCGAATAATCGTCCAGATAAAATAAATACGATCTGCTCTACAAATATCGTAAGAAATGTAACAAATTAACCAAAATCATAATCGGACATAAAATGATATAACATCTGAAGCACTCCCAAAACATAACCATGGGTCTATACCCTACAAATTCCACAATTCAATCACATTAAATACCAATTTAAGCCATACTAAAATCCAAACTCACCAAATCGGACGAATGACTGACAGATCACGTCCATATTTCAACAACGTATCCGAATCTTCTACTTTGAAAGGGTAAAACAGAAAACATGAACCAAGCACTCAATAAGTATCATACTTAAATAAAAAGAGTCTAATAAATCAGAGAGAATGATCTAATGGATAAAAATTCAACCAAATAACAGAATAAATCCAAATCGCCGATAAAATAAACCCAACAGAAATCAAAAATCAAAAGTCTAAAACTCAATAATAGTCTCATACTCAAAGCAAATATCCAAATCCAAAATAAATTTCTAAATTTTAAAAATAGTTCTCGCCCAGACGTATATATATACATATATATATATAAACAAAATATGAATGATTTGGACCAATTTCAAAGTCGATATCCAATCTGAGTCGAAATTTAAGTCCAAATCTAAGACCTGATCAACTTATGATTTGGGATAGAATCCGATAGTCGGATGATCCAATAACATGCGCAAAAGGTAAAATAGTATCGCGATAGATATTTCAAATGTTCGGATCAAAATATATAATCAAAATTATTGTACAAGACATACCAAGGCCCAATTGAAGGCAAAATCGGTGAATTTTAAATCCATGTCTAAATTAAAATCCAATATAAATCAATATAGAAATATAAATTATACGCCAAATTTAGATTCGATTCTTTAAAAACTAGCCCAGAGGAAGGGTTACACATAATCCTGATAACCTTCGACTAAATCAAATATAAATTAGGCCAACATATATGACTATCCAAGTACTCTATACCAATGGATAAGGTTACTCACTATTATTTACCACCTGTAATTTTGGGTGCAATTTCTAAACTTATCAGATATATTCAGACGTCCAAATATATTCTAAGGTCAAGTTAAATTGTCCAAGTGAGAATGGTCACTACTCCAACCATTTTCTGCCAACTAAAATAAATTTTTTAATAACAATATCCCCCATCAGGTGCTACCCAAAGTGTCCAGTTTTTAAATTCAAATGTAATGATCACAACCCGATACATGCATATAACTGCATGACTTATACAAAGTTTCATATTCATTTTCTTACAAATATATTGATAGAAAAATATACAGTATTTTATTAATTATTCAGATTTTTAAAAAAATATTAAACCCTTTAAAAATTATAAAACCCAATCCAAAAAATCCAAAATCATCCAAGGAACTACACAAACATGTCTAGAACAAGTATATCAGGTATATAAAAATACATGCATGTTACTAAAAATTCTAAACAGTATCCAAAATAAATCAGATGCTAAATAAGACCAAAATAGACTTTTATAAATACTTACCTTGATCTCGTACTTTACAGATCTGAAGAAAGGATACCCAAAAGTGTTCGAATAGCACCCTTCTCTCTCTTACGGTACGCTCCGCCTCTCTCTCTCCTCCCATTCTCTCTGCTTAACGCGCCACTTCCCCTCTCTACGCTCCTCCTCAGCCGATGCGAGCCCCGACACCGGTGATGACGGCAACCATGACCACAGCGGCAGCAACCCGGCGACGACACGACAAGCAACACGGCGGCGCATCCAGCGGTGGTGGCCCTTTCTCTCTCCACCGCACCTCCTACCCAAATCCATCAATTTTAGCCAGTTTTCACAAAAGCATCACATACAACTCCAAAATCAACATCCACAAAGAGAATGAAATGATTTATTTGCCTTAATTTCACCAATTTCTTTTGAAAATGACAGCGAACGGACGATGACCATTTGGTTTCAACTCCCGATTCCGTCCACTACAAATACCGATAGACAAAATGGAGGGTAATATCACGGAGAGGACTTCATCGGCTTCTATTCCCGGCGTCAGGAGCTCCGATGACAACGACGACGACAGCGACAGTTTTTTAATCCTTAAAAAATTTCATCTTTAAAATTTACTTATCTTACTAAACAAATATATGCGAATACTTCTCCTGAATCTTGTCTTCATATTCCCTAGTCACTACTTTAAATGAATAATTTTTTCAAAGTTCCTTAATCAATGAAATAACCTTAGGACACAAATCTTGATATCACTTTCCCAAAATTTGATCCAAGGCTTCTACATACATCAAATTCTCATTAGTTTATAACGAACTATATTTTTTGATACGCAAATGATCAAAAAACATACTTTTAAAATATCAAAACATGAAATACCTTATGAAAATTCGCCAAACAATTAGGTAATGCTAATTTATAAGTTATATCTCCGACTCATTGTAAAATTTTAAATAGCCTGATAAACCTGGATTTCAACTTTTTTTAATCATAAATTTTAAAATACCTTTTCTAGAAAATATATTCAAAAATACGTGATCATCCATATCAAAACTTAAATCTGACATCCTCCAATCATCGTAACTTTTTTAGGTATTTCATCAATTTATTTACAATTACCTAAATAGAATAATGATTCATTGCTATTTTAGGCAATCCTAACATAAAACTCATCGTAATATGTTCTTATTTCCAACTGAGAGCAAGCAAATGTCACAAAAATTATAGCAGCTTCTAATCTTTAGTCTTGACCTGTTGATAAATAATATATCTTTCTATGAAATCTGAAGTTTTTTGCTTTTACATTCTTCCATCAAAAGAGTTTATTCAAATATTAATACATTGAATTAATTCACGAATAAATGGTATACTAATATGGATTTTGTTCAGAATCTCTTTTTTTAATTCTTTGATATTGGGCACACAAACAAAAAATATTTTTTTAAATAAAAAAATTAACGATGGGTATTGAATGGAGATCCGACAATTGTCATATGGTATCCTACACGTGCCGTATGGAGCCCACATTGCAACGCTTCTCAATCAGTTTTGGAGCTAGAGCACAAGGGCACCATAACGTAGGTTCCGTATGATGTGCGTACGATGTCATATAGAAGCCGTCAGATTTCCATTAAATACCCTGAGTTTAAAAAAATAAAAATATATTTTTTAAATAAAAGCGCTAATGAGGGAGGATCTAACGATTATTGTACGATGTCGTACATATATGGTACGAAGCTTGCATCGTAGTGCCTCTCGTTCAATTTGGGAGGGAATGGAGTGAGGAAGTGTTGGCTTGGGAGCTAAGAGTATGAAGTATCAAGAGAATTCTCTCTCTCTATAAATATATATATTAATTGATTAAATATTATTATTATTATTATTTTGCAAATATCATTTGTTAACTTTAATATTATTCATTACACCCATATAAATATACAAACACACTTTATTATCATAATAACTTCTTAATTATTTCTCTATGAGATAAAAAATAATTAGCAATTGATGATAGAATATTATCATAAAATCCTTCCCATACCCTTGTAAAACTAGCACATTCAATCTGAATGTAAAAATATTCTAAACTCAATAGTAATTAATCTAGTATTAATTAATCTTATTTATAATCATCTTTAATCAAGAGTTCAATAAATTTTTAGTCCGCGGGTGCATAAGCATTGTCGATTGCAAGGTTTGTAAAACAATGATACCAACTAAGTTGTATACAATTATGTGAAAGTCAGGAGTGCATAAAACAATAACAATACATGTTTAGTAAAATAAATAATCCATTCTTTCTCTTTTAGGAAGATTAGATGGATGGATGACGTTTAATTGGCGTTTTTACTGAAGTGTAAGATTCAATTATATAATGTTACTGTCTCTTCGATGGGAGTGTAATTTGGTGTATTTCTTAATTGTTCTGGGTAACACAGACTTTCACTTTGCTGGATCCTTCTGGTCTGATGCTCTCTAAAAGTGTATGGTTTCTTGGGAGTTCCATATTCCAATTGCTAAAACTGCAATTATAAGAATTGTATACTAATAATGAAATATAGTCCAAATTTTGAATATATTGATCAATATTTTAAATATCAATTAATATTTAAAATATCGACTGTCATATTCATCTTTATATCCCAACCAAGCAGTTTTTTTAGTAATGGGTGATGAATAACAGTGGCAATGAGAATCATGCTATCCAGCGACGTATCCTCTTTGTGGTGTAATGGCAATATTGTGTGCATCTTTGCAATCCATAACGTGTGTCTCCTGTACTGCACTATTATAATCCAGCAGAGAACTTATGTGGGATGTAGAATGTGATGTATTTGGCCTAGAAATTAAAGTTTATGACGAGTATAACTTCTACGTGAGACCATTACTTATCTTCAGAGCTTAAATGTTTTCATCAGGCAAACGTGACTTTTGGTGCATGCGACATGCCTAATGCTGGTGCTACTGCACCTGAAACAGTGAAGGTTTTCCGGCTTTGCTCATTCAAATGGGTTGTTTCACTTCTGGTGGATCTTTGAGGCAATTTTGGTGGCTACTAACTTTTAAGTTTAATTTATCCTGAACTTCAAAATGTTTTATAACGAAAAAGAGCAAATGCCGATATCATAGATAGCTTGCTATTATACTGAAAATATTAAGCTAATTGACTTGGAAAAAAAAGAAAAACATAAGAATGACAAATCTCATTAACAATTGCAAAAAAATCATCCTCTCTCACTTCAACGGTAGCTCATTCGAATGGAGAAAGAATAACAACAATACCCAGCCTAGTGACTCCCGCAAACTAATGATAGACAATGAAATGCTTATGGTAGATACATTTTAACACATATGCTAGTTTTATAAAGGACAAATGCATAAGTTGGGATACACTTAGGGGCATAAAGCTCTCTTACTAATGACCCAATAGAAAATTCATCCAACTGAAAATGATGTGTAAAATAGAGAAACTAAGACAACTCTACCTAAAAGACAAGAACTATGATGAGCTTTGTCAATGGCACTTGACAAAACACTATGACACCAAAATCACTTCTATTTTGTCTAAGATAAAAGATCTGCCAAGTCAAGAAAAACATGAATGATCTAGATGACTCCATTATCTGCAAATACGTAGAAATTAAATAAAGAATATACATTAAAAGATCAACTCCTTTTACAGTAAAAAATGAGCTAGGGACAAAATATTTTAAAGTAAAGATATAAAATTAACAGTCAAAGAATCCTTACTAAAATCACAGGATTAAAAGACGTGATTGATGCAACCAATTAGCTATAACTACTCATTGACTTTCCCTTGGGAAGAAGGGCTCAAACAGTACAAAGAATGGGTTAATTTGATCTGTCTTTTATGCATCCTCAAAGAAAGCATTAACAAGCTTATTAAACTTAAACACAAAGAATACAGAGTTTAATATTAACATATCTCTAATTAGAGTAAATAAAGATCAGATTAATAATCAAGTAGCTAAGCGGTTATTATGTGGACTCAGATATGTGCCCAAATAGCTGCATAATCGAATAACTAATCTAGCAGTTAATATAACTGAACGATTAATGTAACATAATGGTTTACATGCTCTACGATTAATCCAAACGAGGGTTTTAGAACCAACCAACATAAATTTATGCTTTAGGCGTTAACCTTTTTCTATCAATCTCCTAACCACTTAAATCGTAGCCAGTTATTCGTCTCTATGAAACTGTTATCAATTAGCAATATGGTTATACAAAAGTCTCATTTTCCGTGAAAAGGGTGACGACTTTCAAAAAAGAAAAAATAAGTTTAGCACTCTAATACACTTATTCTTCCATAAAAGTAGAGTCAAGTCCTCCATCTTTCATTCCTTTCTCTCTCTCTTAAATTTTAATCTTTCCCATATTCTAAAATTTTAAAAATTTTACAAATTTAAATATTAAAATATATATCAAAAAATGAGTCTCGATTTTTTCAAAGTTCATGTTTCATTGTTGAAGTGTGCAATATTTAAATATAAGATTTGATAATCCGATTCGAGTTTATTTGAACCATAATCAAAATTTTAATTACGCATTATAATTGATATGATGCCATTCGTTCTCTATAGTGGATGAGCAACTTAAATTTCAATTTGAGAGAAGCTTGCAAAAACAACTGGTTTTCTGTGGTCATAATTTTAACTCTGAGTAAGCTTGCAGTGATATTTTCGATCAACAATGAAATTAGTGTTAAGAAATTATTGCAGTGAAATGCTTTTAAAGCATAAAACATGCATTCATACAACACACAGATACGTACATACACATAAATACATACATGCATAAGTCCCCTGTAAAATGAGGCTTGACATTATGAGGTGAGCATCAATGATCCGTGACGCATTTTAATGTTAAAAAGACCTTAAAATAGTCTTTTTTTTTTATTTAGAAAAAAAAAAGATCAATAATTATTAGATTTATATTTAATTGTCTCAAAGCGAAGCGAGATAAAGAGACGACACATCAAAAGTAAAGTGTAGCTAGCCTGAACTCAAGACAGCCGAGGCTTCGCGCGTGATGCTTTCTCTTCCAATGATTATTGTCGGTGATATCTTATGGATAATATTACTAGAAAGTATTGTATTTAACTTTGTACATATTTAATAATTAATTAAAATAATTAAACATTATAATTTTATATGATTTTTTGATATTTTGTTATAAAATTTATTTTCTTAAATAAAAAGAGTGACATTTAAATTATTAATAAATTAATATTCTTCTAATTTTATAAATGATGCCCACAGTGTGTGCGGATAAGTGTAACTTTTTGAATAAATATAAAGACGATTTTTCAAATGTAAAAGAGGAGCTTTTTTTTTTTTTATCTTAACTCTATTAATTTCTAATAAAATTAGATGCCTAAAAGTTAATAATACATATTTATACAAAATTATATAACTTTTATTTATAAAAAAAATAAGAGTAATCGAATTTATAAGTCTTATCATATCTCCATAACAATAACTAAAATTTTTATTTTTTTAGTTTATAGAATTAAATTAGATCGAATATATTTTATATATTTATTTAATTATATTAATAGTTGGAATAAAAATGTATCCCACCTCAAAACTTAATAAAAATATTATTTTAATTTTTATATAACCATTTTTAAAATAAATATTAACGCTAAGAGGATAAGAAAGTTAAATATTAAAAAAAAAAATTCAATGGTTTCCAAACATGAAACTCAGAGTTCATTGATTAGCCAATCAGAGACCTCTTCGCACAAGTTACCTCTCAGTACATAATTTTTTAAAAAATTACGGGGGAGAAAAATAAAAACTTTCAAGTAGGACCCACGTTATTATAGCAGCTTTGCATGGCGGCCACATAGGCAGGGGGGCGACGGTGGCGCCACTTTCCATCGATGGAGCGGCGCCACGTTGCCACGTTGCTTGTGGGGAAGCGCGGAGGGGCTGTGAAACCAGAAACGACGACGACATCGACGCTAGAAAACCGCGTTGGGAGGGAGCGGCAAACCGGCAGCGGCAATGATTACAGAAACGCCATTCTCGGTCTCCTCCTGCGCCTCCGTTATTCCCACCGCAGCTCAACGCCAGAGAGAGAGAGAGAGAGAGAGACGTCATAGAGACGACGGAGAATCTTTTTTTGTGGCGGTTAATGATTTTCAATTACCGCATCTTTCAGAAACGGTTTGATTTGTGTAGCAATCATCAAGCGTTCAGGTGTTCTCTTGCAAATATGACAACCTGCGAAAAATCATAATATATTTACGTTATTATAATAAAAAAATCATCAAATTATAATACATACATACATATACATATATATAATTATTTATTTATTACGTTTTACGAATTTCAAATATCATACGAATTAGGATATTACGAATCGGATCTATATCGATTTAATGCGAATCCAATCTCCATAACCTCGAATTTAAACCCTACACAATATAATTGAAAATGAAAGGATAGAAGACGGCAGAAATTACTTTCACAGTATATCCTCCAACGTTCAAATTAAAAATCTTTTCAAGAGTATAAAAAATGCATGGAGGATGTACAGATGTGTGTATCGATTAATTGAGCGTTTGGGTGCACCCAATTGATGGACGATTTAGAGGTACGCCCGCAGATAGGCGGCTTAAAGTTACGCTCGGCAGAAGGACAGATTAAAATTGCGCCCGATTGAGGGATGGTTTAAATACGCTATTATTGATTGTACGACCATCTAATTATTATTGGGGTACTCTAGAGGAATGGGAGGTCACTTGAATAGAAGATTTTCTGGAGGAGAGCCTTTCATTAATAGATTCTTGAGGGATTAGATGAAAGATTTTCTGAAAGAATTAGTGATTAGGCCTTCCTTCTGTGTCTTTTCTTTTATGGATTCTCCTCCTCTTTCTGGTCTCTGCTCCTCTCCTCGTAGAAATGAAGGGGTATTTATAGATGTAAAGGACAATTCGATTATCCCTGTCCAATTATAATTGCCCATGAATAAGATAAAATGGTTATGTTGACCAGTTGGTTATGGTAAGTTGTTTCCATGTGCGAAAAGTAAATGGTTGTGCACGACGGTTATTTTATAGATATTTATCTAACCGGTTATGGTGAGTTATATGGTACATGAACTCATTTTCTGGACCGAAATTGTTAAGCCGTTGGATCGAATCAGTAAGGGCTGTTGAATGGGGCCTGTTTGAGCGTTTTCTAGACTTCTAATTACACTGAATTTTGTTGAACTTTTATTTTATTCGTAGACCTTCTTCGTGAGTCTGGTTTACCGAACCCATTAATATTCATTATACAAGAATCCTTAATTACAACACTCCTTAAAAGCTGTTGAAATTAAATTTATAGTGAGAATCTTTAAAATTATTCCATGTAAATTTAATAAATTATATATTTATATTTAAAAATAATAATAAAAAATTATAGTTATAATTTTTAATTAAAATATTTAAATTATTAAATTTACATCTAATTATTTTAAGACCATAGCGTGGAGGCTAATGCTTCCCTATACCAGGGCTGGTGGCCTAATATTATTTACCAACATTACTTACCCTGTTGGAAGGAAAAATAAAGGAAAAAAAGTTTGAAAAAATTTCATGTTTTACATTTTAAAAATATTTTACTTTATTTTTTATTTTTTAATATTATCTTTTATTTTTTAATTATAGTCTCTCTCTTTTTTTTTTTCCCCATTATATTCATAACTTTTACTTTTTCTAATTATATTACCAATTTTTATTTTGTAACTGAATTTGTTCTATGAAACAATTGGACTACATTGATCACAATTAGATACATAAAGTAATACACATGTAATTCTTAACAATTTAATAAAATCAAAGTTAAATATTGATGTTCGATGCTGAGAAGGCTTTCGGGATGGATGGCAGATAAAAATTCAATAGATAAAATTTAAAATTTTAAAAATATTTAAATAATTATATTTTATTTTTTGTTATTAAGTTAAACATTAATTTATTAAAAAATCTATAAAAATATTATATATAAGTTTTATATCTTTAATTTTCACTATTAAATTTTTATTTATATCACGAACTCGAAACAAATAGGTCGATTTAAAATAATTAATTATAATTCTTAAAATTTAAAATCTCAAATAAATTTAATCAATAATTCTAAATCCCAAAAATTTGGATGTGACAATCCAAATAAATAGAATCCGATAAACTAAAATCCATATAGGACCACATCGGACAACCGTCTGGATATAAATAAATGCGACCTACTCTACAAATTGTTGGGGTCACTCTCTTGTGTGTTTGTGTCCGCGGATCAGTGGAGACAAATGCACGAGGACTCCTCAGATGTTCATGTCCGAGAGGTTGACATGGACGAGGACGTTTGAAGAAATCCAGAAACGCCTGTCCTCGGCTGGAGGCCCACCGGATGAATTGGACGAGGACTACTCAAAGGTAACATGTCCGAGAGGTGGACATGGACGAGGAAGCCTAGGTGTTGACTTTCTCTCTCTCGTAGACTGCTGCTGCAATTCTGGTGGACGAGGACAAATGACCCACTCCCGATGGACATTCGGGCGCTTTCAATAAGGTGGTAGGTCTCCATTCGACACGCGGGAGGCGTGCGACGGCCATGGCAGGCCTAAGGGGACGTAGCCCTGCCACCCTACTGGCAGTAGGGTGGCTGGGTGGTCGGCCACGTGGCCCTCCCTTGGTATTATAAATAGGCTGCGTGAGATTGAGAAGGGTTGAGTGAGAGCTTGAGAAAGCTGGTGAGTGCAAGTGAAAGCAAAAGGACTATTGTGAAGGAGAAGAGGAGTGTACCACCGGTAAGAGAAGGGAGAAAGAAAAAAATAGAGTGAAAAGAAAAGAGAGGGTTTTTCTCAGTTTGCTCAGGAGTGTTTTCCTCTTTAACTTCTTGGGTGTGTAACGGATACTCCCTCTTAGAGGTTTGTAACCTATTTTACATAGTGGATTTGCTGTTGCCTCTGCTTCCGTGGTTTTTTCCTTCGGTTCCAGAAGGGTTTTCACGTTAAATCTGGTGTATTTCTCTTTCCTTGTTGGCTGTCCGTCTGAGCGCTATCTCTCTATCCGAGTGATTTGTCCTCTCGGTCATTGCGCTCAGGAATATTCTGTCCGAGCGCCCATTTTGCCCCAACAAGTGGTATCAGAGACTGGTTCGTGAACCGTCGGTTGGATGGCATCGTCGGTGAAGAATGGGACGTTCAGTGTAGAGCAGTTCAATGGGCAAAATAATTTTATCCTCTGGCAGGAAAGGGTGATGAATATTTTGACCCGGAAATGAACGGTAATTGTTAGAGACATTTGTCTTATTGGCATATTCCGTGACCATATGTATTATTTTATTGATGTCGGGTTGTGGGTGGTCGGTTTAAAATTCATTAAAATTCATTGGTCCGCCCTCCACGCGCTCGAGCACCGCCCAAGGACCGCCCGGCTCGCTGGTGCCCGCTTGCCGCTCGAGCACATAATCGAAATGGGGCCGCTTGATGCGTGCTTCGCCGGCGGCTCGAGCCTAAAAAGAATGGGGGCCGCTTGATGCATGCTCGCTGGCCGCTCGAGCCGAAAATGGGGGCCGCCGGCGCGTGCTCGATCTCGGCTTCGGGGTTTCCCACGAAACCCTTAACCGGGCAGCATTTTTGAACGCGTTTTTGGCTCCTCTATAAATATTGGCTTATGTTTTTCAAACCCTAAGGATTCAAAATCAATATTTTCGTGCCTCCTTTGAGGAGAAAGGCTCTTGTGCTCCATTGTGATTGTTTCCTTTGAGAAACCAAAAGCTACAACTTTGAGCTCCATGTTCTAAAGGTTTTTCTCTTTACTTTTTCTATTTCTTTCACCATTAAAGCTTTCATCCTTCTACCTTCGTTGGAGACGTTGGTGCGTTGAAGAAGGAGATCCGTTCGTGATTGGCAATTCAAGTGGCACGAGAGGAAGATTGGCTTGAAAGACCGGAAGGTGTCCGGTTCTACATTGGCAAATCCAAGGAGTTCCTTGGTAGGGATCACGTGTCGGGAGTAAGTCGGCTAGGTTAGCTCCCACAAGTTGATTTTCATAGTGCATTGCTTCCCTGCCGTTGAAGCCCGGAGTTTTTTCGAATGGGTATCGAAATTTTTCACCAAAAAAAATCGGATCTTTATTATTATTGCTTATTGTTGTTTATGTTGTGCATGCTTATTAATTCCGTATACATCTAGAGTTAAATATCCCTTACGTGTATCGGATATTTAATTTAATTAATTTATTTTATTGCTTCCGCTATATATTTAACGGTCGAAATACGGTAACCGAAACGTGCTTTTTCAATTGGTATCGAGACTTACCCCGATCCGCGACCCCGATCTAGATGTATACTAGTGGATCTCTCTCCGTTCCTCCATTCTTTGATGGGAGTAACTATGCTTATTGGAAGGTCCTAGATGAGCCTTCCTTAAATCAATGGATGAGCGTGTATGGCGAACCCAAATTGGGTGGACTCCACCTAAAAGTGGTGATGAGCTAAAAGCTCTTTCTTTGTGGTCAAAAGAAGAACTTGATGCTTGCAACTTTGGAATAGTAAGGGGTTACATGCTATTTTTATGGCTGTATCTCCCATGAGTTTAAACGAATCTCAATGTGTGAGATTTCTAAAGATGCGTGGGATATTTTAGAAACCACTCATGAAGGAACGAAACTAGTGAAAAATTCAAAACTACAAATGCTCACCACTAGATTCAAGAACTAAAAATGCAAGATGATGAAACCTTTGATGAGTTCTATGCAAAATTAAATGATATTGTGAACTCACATTTAATTTAGGGGAACGAATTCCGAAATAAAATTGTTAGAAAAGTTCTTAGGTCTCTTCTGAACGATTTAGGCCTAAGGTCACGGCTATCGAAGAAAGCAAAGACCTTGATAAAATGAAGATTGAAGAACTTGTAGGATCACTACAAACTTATGAGCTCACATTGCCTCAATCAAAGAAACAAAAATCAATTGCCTTAAAATCAAGTAGGAAGAGCGAAATCGGGATTCCAATGAAATCATGTAGTGATGATGATTTTGCACTATTTGTTAAGAATTTTAAAAATTCTTAAAGAAAAATAACTTCGTCATCGGAAAAATTGGATGTGGACTTAAAACGATCACATCAATTTGAGAAGAAGGACCGCCGTGAGAGTAAGGACTCCAAATCGAAATCTACCCAAGGCGTCCAATGTCATGAGTGTAAAGGCTTTGGCCACTATCGGGCTGAATGCCCAAACTATAAACGCCAACAAGGCCAATCCTTCAAAGCTAATGTGACCCTTAGCGATGAAAGAAGATGGTGAAAATTGTTCGAAAATGGGCGGTCAAGTACATGGCATTTATGACCTCCATGTGTGGAAATTCGAATGATAATATTGATCAATCTGAACTGCGAGGCCGAGTCGGAAGCTGAATTTGATGGCCTTCAAGAAGCTTACGATAAATCTGTTTAGGGAATGCTTGAAAGCAAAGAAACAAAATAAAACCCTAAACAAGAGGGTCATTGAGCTGGAACAAGAAAGATTAGCTCTTCAATCCGAATTAGATTCTAAAACTCAAGAAATTGAGAATCAAAGTCTCATGTACTAAACAAATAACAACTTTAGAATCTGATCTTGAGGCCTCTCGAAAAGATTTGAAACAATTCATAAATTGGTCCACAAAATTAGATCACATGCTCGGATTGGGAAAAAGTGGTGGAAATAAACAAGGTTTAGGGTATGCCTCTAATATTGTCCAAAATAACGTGAAACCTAAAAATCGTGTTTATTCCCGCCAAGAAAATTTCACATAATCATGCCCACTCACCCAAAGTCATCAAGGCCATACCTCAACGTATGAATAACCATTTTAGCTCTACTAATCTAGGTAATCACAAGGTTATGAACAATTCATCTATCCCTAAGTTTGTGCCTACTTGTCATGCATGTGGGCAAGTTGGTCACATTCGTCACGGTGTTACACCTTGAAATTTTTGCACAACCAAAGACCGGGCTAAAATTGAATAAATTTATTGATTACCTTCAGCATTTGGATGCACAAGTAAATAGGTTGAACGCAAAAAATACACTCCGTGAGACAAGTCTGGATTAAGAAAAGTGAGCTAAATTACCCCTTGGCTATTCGTGACAAAAGGGGGAGACTTGTTCTCTTTGATAGGGGAGTTTGATAGGGGGAGATTAGTTTGATAGGGGAGATTATGGGTGCCTTCTATTTTTTTGGGGAGTTTGTTATTTGCATATTGGTTCAAGTTATTATTACTTGAGGGGAGTCTTGTTTATTTTATTTAGGGGAGTCTTGTTGTATGTTACATTATTGTATGTTCTCATGCCTATGTACCATGTATGCCATTAAATTGTTATTATCTTTTGTCCCGTTGGTACTAACCTTGCTTGATCGGGACACTAAAGTATACGGATGTCCCCGCAAGACTTCATCGCATCGCCTCAGGACTCTCGCATAACTAGTTACATTGTTTTATAATTTTTGTGTATTACTAGGCGTAGGTTTTCATGTACACGGGTTTTATCTCGGTGGTGTCTGAACCCGTGATTTACTTGTTTTTATTTATTTTCTGAGTTTTGTCACGGAATTGCCAAATGGGGAGATTGTTAGAGACATTTGTCTTATTGGCATATTCCGTGACCATATGTATTATTTTATTGATGTCGGGTTGTGGGTGGTCGGTTTAAAATTCATTAAAATTCATTGGTCCGCCCTCCACGCGCTCAAGCACCGTCCAAGGACCGCCCGCTCGCCTGGTGCCCGCTTGCCGCTCGAGCACATAATCCCGAATGGGGCTATGCGTGCTGCTCAAACTCGAGCCTAAAACCGAGAATGGGGGCCGCTTGATGCATGCTCGCTGGCCGCTCGAGCGAAATCCCGAATGGGGGCCGCTCGCTGCGTGCTCGATCCGGCTCGAAGCGGCCTCGGGGTTTCCCACGAAACCCTACGGCCTTATGCGCCGAGCCCGCTCGGCGGCGGCCCAACGGCAATTTTTGAACGCGTTTTTGGCTCCTCTATAAATATTGGCTTATGTTTTTCAAACCCTAAGGATTCAAAATCAATATTTTCGTTCCTTTGAGGAGAAAGGCTCTTGTGCTCCATTGTGATTGTTCCTTTTGAGAAAACCAAAAGCTACAACTTTGAGCTCCATGTTCTAAAGGTTTTTCTCTTTACTTTTTCTATTTCTTTCACCATTAAAGCTTTCATCCTTCTACCTTCGTTGGAGACGTTGGTGCGTTGAAGAAGGAGATCCGTTCGTGATTGGCAATTCAAGTGGCACGAGAGGAAGATTGGCTTGAAGGCCGAAGGTGTCCGGTTGGTGCCGCATGGCAAATCCAAGGAGTTCCTTGGTAGGGATCACGTGTCGGGAGTAAGTCGGCTAGGTTAGCGCGTCGTTACCACCCGGCTGTAAGTTGATTTTCATAGTGCATTGCTTCCCCTGGCCGTTGAAGCCCGGAGTGTTTTCTCGATACCGTGGGTATCGAAGTTTTCCTTCGTCACCAAAATCGGATCTTTATTATTATTGCTTATTCTTGTTTATGTTGTGCATGCTTATTAATTCCGTATACATCTAGAGTTAAATATCCCTTACGTGTATCGGATATTTAATTTAATTAATTTATTTTATTGCTTCCGCTATATATTTAACGGGGTCGAAACACGGTAGCACCGAAACGTGCTTTTTCAGTAATAACTCTTCGAAAAAAAGAGGAGAAGCCGGAGAAACTGTCCGAGGACCAGTGGCAGGAAAAGAGGGATCTTGCCAACTCCACCATTAAGTTGTGTTTGGCGGACAACACACTCCAAGAGGTCCTCGGACTGCCAGACCCGGCCGAGGTCTGGGACAAGCTTTAGAGCCGTTACTCAGAATGAACAGAATAGAAAACGCGAGCCAAATACTCAACAAGTATCTTATTTTAGATAAAATGAGTCCAATAAATCAGAGAGAATATCAAATTGGTGAAAATCTAATCAAATTACACAATAAATTCAATTCACCGATAAAACAAATCTAATAAAAATCGTAGATTCAAATTTTAAAATCTAATGGTAGTATCGTACTCAAATTAAATATTTAAATCCAAACAAATGTCTAAATTTTGAAAGTAGTCCTCGTCGGGACATACATATATATAAATATATATATAGCCAAAATAGGGGTGATCCGGGCCAATTCCAAAAATCGACGTTCAATCTGAGTCCGAGTCCAAGTCCAACTCTAAGGCTCAATCAACTTGTGATTTGGGGCAAAATCCAATTGTTTGATGGTCTAATAGCGTGCGCAGAAGTCGAAACAGTATCGTAACAGATATTCCAAAGATTTGGATCAAAACATATAATTAAAATCGTTTGTACGAGACATTCCAAACCCAATTATAGGCAAAATCAACGAATATCAAATCTAAATCCAAAAATTCACATCTAAATTAAAGTCCAATATCAATCAATGCAAAAATATAAATTATGAACCAAATCTAGGTTCTAATTATTTAAAGACTATTTTGAGGAAGGGTTACATATAATCCTGATAATCTTATGTCAAAATTTATATACTGTGTACCCATAGATAAGGTTTATCAAGCTTGTCAGATATATTAGTATGTTTGAATATATTTTAAGGTCAAGTTAAATTATCCAAATGAAAAGATCACTACTTCAAACATTTTCTATCGGCAAAGAGAAATTTTTAAATAATAAAATAATCTTCCCATCGGAAGTTGATTAGAATCCAATAATCCAAATACAAATGTAGTGACCATAACTCGACACGTGCATGTGAAAATACATGGCCAATACAAGTTTTGTGTATATTTTTATTACACATACTAATATAAATATATATCAAATCCGGTAAATTTTTTGTGCTTTCAAAAAAATAATAAATTTTTAAAAATCATAAAACCCATATTTATAGCTCCCAAAATAATCTAATGAACTACACATGTATATCCAGAATAAATAAAAGAGGTGTACAAAATACATGTATGTTATTAAAAATTTCAAACAGTGTCTAAAATAAATCAAAAATTAAATCAGATCAAAGAAGGAGTTTACAAATACTTGCCATGACCTCATACTTTGTAGATCTGAAGAAAAGATATCCCAAAATAACCTGAATCACGCATCCTCCTTCCTGTTGCGTGCACTACTGCGCCTCTTCCCGCGCTCCCTCTCTTTGCACACATTCTCACCTCGTCACCGCTCACCCACGAACAACGTGGTCACCGGCAAGTCACCTGGAACCACCCCCTCGCCGCACATCGCCATCGTGGCTTCACCTAGAATGAAACCCTCTAGCCGTTGCTGACGTGACCCGCCACCGTCATGTACGGCCGCCGTTGACGCCCAGCGTCGACTCCTCACTACATCTGTTGGCCTTCTCGGTGCTGAAACTCCGGCCAACAGCCACCGCTGCCTCGTCGTGTCGACTCTCTCTCTCTCTTCTCTTCCCTCCTCTCTTCTTCCCCTCTTCTCTCTCCCCGAACTCTCAATCCTTATCTTCTGCAATTTTTTTATTTTTATTTTCTTTTATTTTTATTTTTAATAATATATATATTATATATATTTTTATACTTTTATATTTTAATTTTTTTTAATTCTAAAATCCGAATCAATATTTGGGTGACAATATAGACGTACCTCAGGCGCTAGCTCAATCGATTCAAATATCATCCCAAAGTTTTTTAATATTTAATTAATTTTATCACGTCTAATTTGTTTAAAATTATAATTAATATTAAATTAATTTAAATAAAATTTGAGATATTATAATTTAATAATAAAAAATAAAATAAAATAAAATATACCAAGTATACCTATACCACAAATGGGAGACGTCGGTTACGAGCTTCTGGTCGGTGGTCTCCTTCAACGGTTAAAAATTCATTAAAGTTTTATAATATATTTTACTGTTATAATAATAATAATTATTATTATTGAAAAATCTGGTTTTTTTTTTTTTCAAGATTTTAACAGTTAGTATATTTATATAATACTATAAATATTCTCCCTTTTTTTTATTTTTTGTTTTTAACAAATTTCTTCTTATTTTCTACTTTCTTTTTTGGACAAGATGATATGTACCTCAAGTACATTATTTTTTCTTTCCCAGAAAAAAAAAAAGAGTAATTATTTGAAATTTTTATTTGTGCTATTTGCTATTTAGATATTATTTTAAACTGAGGTTACGTTTTCTACTATGTAAAAATAAATTATTATATTTATTAAATATTTTCTTATTTAAAAATAAATAAATAAACATGTCAAATAAGATAAAGATATATTTATTATTTTTTTAACATTAACAGTAACATTAAACATACTTAACTAAACATTATTTTTTTAGTTAACATTAACACCACTAATAAATAGGAATAATGATAACTAAATATTATTTTTATAGTTAACATCAATAATAATAACAAACAATGATTATAAAAACTATATATTAGATAACCAATAATATTAAATTTTTAATAGTTTAACCAAATAGGGCCTTCGTCATGTCCTGATATTATGAAGTCAGGCGATTATATGCTAAGTGGAAAGCTATATCTGACCACTCTTGTTTCTTGTATAATTCATAAGCCTAGATTAAAAGGAAAAAAAAAATTCAAAAATATATTTTTTACTTTCAAAATATATTTTACCTTAAATTTTCAGATTTATTTTAAAATTTTTTTTTATGGCTATTTTGAATATAAATACCCGTTCGTGTGAAATTAAATTATTCATTTGATTTTTTAATTTGAATTTTGTATCATAATAATTAATAAGATATTAAAAGATATAAAACTTATTTTTTAAAATATATTTTGATACTTAAGTTAGAAATATTTATAAGGAATCAAAGATGATGAGAAACTAAAAATTAAAGAGAGAGAAAGAAATGAATGATTTGACTTTGTGATGTCCAAGATTCACAAATGTATAGAGAATTATAATCTTATATTGTTAATTTTAATTAGTGATTTGGATTTGATCTTATTGTTTAAATAAATATATTTATAACTTTATTATCAATTAATATATTATTTCTATAGATGTATGATTGCACATCAACTAAGACAATATATTAGTTAAAAATTAAATAGTTAAACCATTATATAAGTTCTAATCTAATGCATGCTTGTTAACCGTATTTACTATTCCCTTGATCTAATTATCTATCCATTAATTCATGTAATTATTTGTCAAATTTAACCATTCAAAATTATTAATCATATGGCCGTTTTTTATTTCTATTTTTGTGTTATTAACAGTTTGACCATTTAAATATACGGTAATTTGATCAAATGTTTTTCATTTCAGGCCTAATAACAATAGGGTTGAGCCATACCCAACAATTTTGAAATTAAATTTACATGGAGTTGGCACTATTTATTGTAGATAGTATACAAGTGATGCATAAAAGCTAAAAATTATATAAATTAAATAAGTTAAATATTTATTTTGGATTTTTTGACATTTATACGAAATATTTGACATTGAAAATGATAAATTTTGGTGGCATTATTAAATAGCATAACATTACTAGAAAATAAAATTTGAAAATATAATTATAAAGAATAAAAATTTAAGAATAATATTAAAATAATATTTTTTTCAACTATATGACCATCAAATTTATATCAAATGAAAACACTATCTTTCCAATGATATCTTGGAGGTCACCATTTGCATGACGATCTCATCATTGACATGCAACTTAAACTTACGTAATTATATATATATATATATAATACTCGAGGATGATATCAGAATGCAAATAACAACACTTTCGTATATTAATAATTATATTTCCATGTAACGCTGTCGCTTCCATTTTGATTTAGGTAACTACCACAAGCCACAAGCTAAGAATTTATTCACTAGATATTCATAGACTAATATTAAAGAAATATTGTTTGAATATTTTTGGGACATATTATATGTATAGTTTATTTGTCTATTCTAAATAAATTTATACAAAAATAAATTGATAGATAAACTGATATATCATTTAAACGTATTTTAAATATGACAATCAGATATTTTTAAAAGAGGTTTCTCAATTACTTATGGGCCATCCTAATTAACGTATAATAGTCAGATAAATAAATATAAATGCATTATAAACATACATTAATTTACTTTGAGAAAGAGATGACCATTTATTCATATTTTGCTATCAAACTTCGATTTCAATGAAAACATATAAATTAGATACGAACATGCGCGGTTTAGGTTGTAAACTTCACTTATTTAATCTAAGCGGAGGTTGTTGTAAAGCATCATTTAAATTAAATTTGTCTAAAATCACATTAAAAACCAATAATACATCATAAATATAAGCATTGATTAATTTGTGGGATCCGAGGGGTCCAATAAAACTACTATAAATCTGCTCTCATCTTTAAGTCAAAAAATTCGTCAAATTTTAGTTGTAGTTTTATATATCAGATTACAAATTAAAATTATGGTTAAATTATTTCGGCATTGTAGTATATTCTCATGACATAGTTTTGTACGATTTGATGATTATTTTAAGTGTGATCAAAAGAAGGGGATATTAAGGGAGATTTAAGGAGCTATATTTTTCACGATGATGGAATTTCTTATATCTTAATTTTTTATTATCTATTTAAATTTAGTTATTATAATTTAATTATATTTTAAAAAATTTAAAATTATTTATTTTAAAATAATTAAATTATGATCGATCATTGAAAAATAAGAAGGGAAAGCAATTTAAGGAAAAAAAGAAAGGGAAGAAAAAAGAAAAGGGAAAAAGAAGCGTAGAAGAAGAACAGAAGGAGAAAAGGACAGAGAGGGAGGTTATCCCAAGTGGGAGCCAAAGGAAGAAATCTTTTGAAACACGCGCTTAGCTGTATACGTTTTTGTTTTTCGAAGCCGGCAGTAA
Source organism: Nepenthes gracilis (assembly GCA_033239525.1). Lineage (NCBI taxonomy): Eukaryota > Viridiplantae > Streptophyta > Magnoliopsida > Caryophyllales > Nepenthaceae > Nepenthes > Nepenthes gracilis. Next base: position 2,944,136 of record BSYO01000004.1, read on the forward strand.
CGGCATTGTCTTATGATTGTACTTTGTGCTCTTCCTCCGCCACCGCCGTTAATCCTCTCTTCTTCTTCTGCTTCTTCGCCACCTTCATCAACTCCATCCCCTTTATATATAAACACAGACGGACCTCTTTCTTCCTCACAGCCACCATGACTACTGGTAAGGAACGAGGAGTCGTCCTCGGAGGCCAAGAAACCTTTCTGTGGGAAAGCCAATCATGGGCTTTCTCTAATTCTGATAATTCCTACGGCGGCGATGAGAAGTCCGATACGAAAATTCCGGATAGGGATTCGGACAACCCGATAGGCAAGGATACGGATACGGGTAACAAGCGGGGGCGAAGCGGGGGATCGAAGAATGTCAAAGAAGATGGAGAAGGGAATGATGGGAAAGCCACGGGAGAATCAGATCATGAGATACATATATGGACAGAGAGGGAAAGGAGGAAGAAGATGAGGAACATGTTTTCTAATCTTCATGCTTTGCTTCCTCAACTTCCTCCTAAGGTAAAAAATTTAAAAATTAAAAAAAAGAGCATTAAATACAGGTAGTATTTATTCTCATTCTTTCTTTTTATTTGTTCCTCAGTAAATAAAGGAATGGAAAATTATTACTTTTTTTCAGTTTTTCATCATGGGGTGGTTCTATAAGTGACAAGAGGTTCTTTCTCCTCTCCTAGTATTTCCCTCTTAAATGCAATCTTATCTCTAATCTAGATTTGGTAACATGCACAGCCATTTCTTCTTCAAATATATATGGAACGCATTTAAATTTTAGTCATGGATAGTTAGAACAGTTTGTTCATAGTTTTCTTTTTAATTCCAACTTTCTTCCTGTTTTTTCCCTCTTTCTTATCGGATGCAATCTCATCATGTCTGAGTATAGGTCAATGAAATGCAAGTATGCTCTTAAGGGTTTTGTTTATTTCTTCAGATTAAAGATTTCTTCCCATTTATAATGGCGTATTATTTTATATTTTTGTCATATCAATAAGGTTAGGTACCTTGTGATACTCATTGTCACATCAGATGTTTAGGCATTTAATTTTCCTTCATGCATGTCGGATTTCAATTTCACATTCTTCTTGATTTAGGTTCCTTCTATTCCTCATGTGGGTTTTGTTTCTTTTATTTTTTTTTTTAATTTTTTATGGGTGGAAGATGTCAAAGGGGAAATGGACGGTATTATCTTAGAAAACTCTTTATCGTTATTAATTTGAGCAAGTTAGCTTTCGGCTGAACATCTTTTTAATATTAAAAAGAGATATCATACGCTTTTTAAATATAATCTAAATTTAATTTAAATAGTTGATCCGTTTAAGAATCTGACCTAAAAAATTTGGGAGGAGGTGATATAAATTTTGAATAGAGATTAATAGTTATAATAGATGAATCAATCCAAAGTTGTTCCCATTAGGTTTTTTTTTTTTTTTAGTTTTTTTATATTAATTTGGTGTTGCACTCCATGATTTTGCTAATGCTTTCAAAATAAAATTGTGGTTGCATATTGCAATCCTATTTTTTAATATAGTAATTTTTTTTTTATTTTCCCATGATTTTTCTTTCTTTTAATTTTTTCATATAAATCTAATATTTCTCTGTATAATTATTTATTGTTTCATTGTTTTTATTGATTTTTACAATCTCCAATACACCTTGTAAGGTAAGAGGCAAAAGGCTATGTCAAGAAGAGAAAAGAAAGAGCCAGGATTTGTTTTTTGTTTTTTTTACTTGCTAAAAATGATTATTTGGTACTCTTATATTGATTATTAATACTAAGTATTACCAATTGACATTCCTATAGACTTAGTAACTATTTCTGAAGATGATCCTCTCAATTCTCTAATGAACAGGCTGACAAGTCCACCATTGTAGATGAAGCAGTGAACTACATCAAAACCCTACAGCACACATTACAAAGGCTTCAAAAGCAAAAGCTAGAGAGGCTCCAAGTAGCTAGGACAGTAGCCACTGTCAACTGTGAGCCATCATCCATGACGATGATGCCTTCAAGGCTAGCAGCGGCGGCCAGAGCCCCCGACACTACTAGGGAGGCGTTCTTAGCTGACCAGGGTTCATCTTCTTCTACCTGCAACTTCGCTCTGCCAACGGCAAGCTCTTCCCCCGGCTTCTCATTGCCTCAACTCCCCGTCGTCTTCCAGACATGGACGTCTTCGAATGTTGTCCTGAATGTTTGTGGCCACGACGCACAGATCACTGTTTGTTCAGCTAAAAAGACTGGCCTCTTCACCACAATTTGCCTTGTGTTGGACAAGTATAAGATAGAGGTGGTTTCAATTCACATTTCCTCGGACGGCAGCCGGAGCATCTACATGATCCAAGCTCACGTAAGTTCTTCCCTTGAATTTCATTGCTTCCCTGAAAATTAACTATGGATAACCTGATGATTATTAAGTACTGCAGCTGATACTCATTTCGCTTAAAATTGTTGCAATACTGGGTTTTTTTTTTTAATGTTTGGGGCTGATTATTTCGAAAGAAACATAAGCTAGTCATTAGAAGGAACGAAAAGGCCTGTAGAATACGACTCCATAGAAGAGCTTGGATGTTGACGAGTACTATAATTAACACTTGATAAAATCAAATAATTCCAAGAAAAAAAAAAAGAAAAAGAGAAGTTCTAACTAGATCAATTGAATTTTAATTCAATGGTAGGTAGAGGAGAAATAGCCCTCGTTTTATTTTTTTGTCCAAAAAATAAAACGCAAAATAGCAATATGAAAAACATCTAAGAACATTTTTTATATAAATTTATCTACTAATTTCCACTTTCATTCTTCGATTAATCCATTTAAATCAGCCCAAAATTAGAGTTTTCTCGAGAAATCCATAAGAATTTTAGTCAACCCTTCAACTTCAATATGTAGTCGAGAAGTTGTACCGAAAATTAGGGCACACCAAGGTGACATTGTCCATCAATTTATAGATTTAATTCTTATGCTACGTTTGAATGCTGAAATAAAATAATATAAAAATTAAATAATTATTAATAAAAAATAAAATAATATAAAATTTTAGTTAAAATTAATATCGTATTAATCGATTAGTTATTTAAAATAATTAAAATTAAATTATAAAATAATTTTTATGTATAATGTATAAGTAATAAAAAGATAAATAACTAAGAAATTTGTATAACATAATAATAATTATTATTATCTAAAGAAACAATAGATTTAACATACATTAAAAGATTTGGATTGTGAAAATCAAAATCAAATTACACAATCAGTCTGGTTTTATCAATCTAAACTTTTATATAATTTAATAAATATCTATTAATATTATAAACAAACAAAGTAAAAAATTAGGTTTGATTAATTTTTTTAGATTGGACACGATTACGAGGAAAAGTAATTGGTTCATGCTGACTTGGTCAGGATTGTAGATTTTTTTTGTAATTATTTTTAAATAAATAACAAATTTAAAAAATTATTTTAATAGAATAATATAATTTTATATAGTTAATATTTTTTATGTAAATAATTTTATTTAAAAATATATATTTAGGCAATATTTTAATTTATAAATTTTAAAATATTTTATATTTTTAAATATTTTTATGCAATAATAAACTTTTTAAAAAATACTAAAAAATTAACAAAAAATTCATTTTTGACCCAAATCATCTGGGATTAGATTATAAATGGGTATGATTATGATTTTTGACCTAGGTAATTAGGCTATATATAGCCCAACCCAACTTCATGACCACAAATTTTTATCTAGTTCAAATTTGAGTAGGTCTAGTTCGGGCTCAGGGAAAATAACCTAGAATAAAAAATTAGAAAAAAATTAATTTTTTATTTTTAAAAAATAATAATTTTTTAAAAATTATTATTTTTATTACTTGAACAATCAAGCAGTAAAATAATAATTTTATTAGAAAAACAAGCTAACAATAAAATTTTTATTCAATCCTATTAAACATGGTATTAAATTATATATTAAAACAAGATCAAAGGGCCCTTAAGGGTGGATTTTTGCACGTACGATTTCACAATTCTGTGGGAGTTCAAGCTTTCCTTTAGACATATGTACTTGTTGCTGAAACAGATGATTACAACAATTAGGCATCTTAATCCCAGCAGGAACATCCAACTTTAGGGCCAACCGCATCGAACGGCTTGAATTCCTTATATTGGTAAGAGTAATGCAACAAAAATCAATACTCTAATAATTTCGCTAACTTTTTACCGTATAAATTTAAAACAATTATTCTATTATTTTTTATACGAAAGTAAAAACAAAAATGACTAATCTAATAGATGTAAGTGGATTATAGTTGTCGGTAGATAAATTTAGCATAGTCAATAAAATTTTTAGTGTGATCAATAAAAATTTTGATTCAATTGTTAATATATTGTGTTTAATTTTTATTTATTTATAAATTTGTTTTTCTAGTAGAGTCGATTGACCTATCTCGTACACTCGATTTGAAAGTAGAGACACTGCATCACGAGCGTGTGTTGCAACCTCTGCGTCGCATGGAACATTCTTAGGATTTTAAATCCAAGAACTATGGTTGAAAATTTTTTAAAAAATAATTTTATTAAGTATTAGTAGATGTTAAATTTTAATCCAACGGAGGGTCGGCAATATAGGTTTTTGATGCGATGCAGCTCCACTTGCTCCAACCAGATTTACCCCCGATGGAAGGACATGACAGGGTTAAAAACATTTTTTGACATGTGGGAAAGGCTCCTTCATCTACCCAAATCCAAGGTGGCGCCGCCCAGATGGATGCTTTCACGTACACATACCCACTATCCAGATATAGCTCGCGACACCCTAGCCATGTTTAGCCCAACCCGCCCAATGATGCTGCATGGTATCCATATGGCTCGGCCTCATCCCGAACCAAGGCCTGATCATTTGATTGACAATGCAATCCGACCCACCCAAGTAGGGGATGGAGGCAAAATGGCTAACCCCTCAGCAGATTAATTAAGTACACGTTATTTGATTTCTATGGATAATAAGTTACCCTATCTGATGCTGACCCAAGTTATGCCTACATATGTGACAGCTGCAGGCAAGTGGAACTAATTCTGATCAGTTCTCCGAGAGAATTTCAGTAGAAGAAGTGTACAAGCAAGCAGCTGGAGAGATAATGTTATGGGTCTCCTCTTAATTAATTTACTTGGAGAATCGGAGTGGATTAATTGTTAGGGGAATGGATTCACCATTAAAAGGGTTGATTTCCTGGCAGAAAATCATTGGATCATCATAACCTAAAATTAAAATCGAGATGTAAATGCATGCTTTTTACTATTAGGTGATGATCTAACAATAATACAGTAATATTTCTCTCTCGGTATGTGCTTTTTTATCCATGTTAGGCATGAAAATAAAGCTTGGAGATGGAACTGAAGAGTTAGTCATCACTAAAGATGAATTTTCTTAATAAAAACATGCAGAAAAAGGTATGATATGTAGGTCAAATTTATTATTGTTTCTTATGGATATATTTACACATAGACAATATACACCATGCAATCAAATTAAAATTAATGATGATTATGGAATTCGTAACATATATATAGAAAAAGGGATTTTGTTGGTGAGGATTTTAAAATTAGAGAAGAATTTTTAATTTTTTTAAATAAAATTAAAATATAAATAAAATATAAACTCATTAATTATAGTCTAAAATATAAATTCATTAACCAGCTGATTCATTACTAAGTATTAATCTAATTTAATATATTATCCAAGACGGATAGGTACATTAGTTTTGATAATACAAATAAAGATACTCCAATCACTTACCCAAAAATTATTCAAGCCTATTAAATTATGACATTGATGTCAAGCTCATTCAATTAATTAAACTAGCCTTTGACATATTTTGTCAAGCTGTATCCATGATGAGTATTGTACTTTGTGCTATACCTGTACAGATATTCATCTTCAGAGGCTGACTGACTATTGCAATTGTATCATATAGCTAGCATAATTAATTGTTCAACAAATATAGATAGATATAAACTTTAATCATCCCCAACAAACCTGTATTAATAATATATTGTTACATTATATTATTACTTTATATACTTACTAAAAACAAGTTATAATGACCTCAATTTAGTATATAAGACTCTCATATTATAGGATTTGAAATAAGTTATACATAAGTAACGACATGTTGGCGCAAAACGCGGAAAGCACTCGGACAGGAGTACGGTGACCGAGCGGACAAGAGTTCTCGGATAGCACACAGAGAATGGCTATCGGACAGCAAGGAAAGAAAGAATAGATTCAAAAATAACACACGCTTTTAGTATCGTAACTTCTAAACAAGCAAGGAAAAACTCAAGGAATGTACTATAAGAGATTTGTTTACAAGTGTTGGCTACTCAAGCTCTAATTCAAAACAATCTCAAGTGTACAACTTTTCTTCTCTAAAGTGTATCTCACTCTATCTTTACAACAAAGCTTTGCCCAAAACTTTCTAAGGCTCAAAGAACTCAACAAAGTCCTTCTAGCACACTCAACACTCTCCAAAAAGTATTTCAACAAGGGCAACAAGCTTCTTTACATACACAAGAGGGTGGCGTGACCGCCCACCCTGGGCGTAGGTCTCCAGGACCTACGCCCTAGGCCTCGCATGACAATCATGCTTGCCGTGTCGGATGGCAAGCCTTTTTCAATATTAAAATCCAATCGAGTGGGTGACCAACCCTGCACAATAACAATAATAATAAGTCCGCGCCTCGACTCTAGGCTTATTCTCGTCCTTAGCAAAGGACATGACGCTGAAGAAGTCCTCATCTACAAGTCCTCTCGGACATGACGCTTCAACACAAGTCCTCGTCCATTCTTCTAATGGAGTCAACATCAACTCGGGAGTGACCCCAACAAACTTCCCCTCATGACCGAATGAAGTTAGTTAGACCTCAATGTCACAACAAGCTTCAAGCTTCCCTTTGATAAAATCTTGGTCAACATATCGACCCATTTTCCTCAAAACGGACCTTCTCAATTGATAGTCTTCATCAAAAACCTCTCTCACCCAATAGTATCGCACATCAATATGTTTTGACCGATGGAATGAGGAGTTTTTACACAAGTGAATGGCACTTTGACTATCACAAAGGACCGCGTCGTCTCATGCCTTAGACCCATTCTTGGACAAACCTCTTCATCCAAAGCATCTCTTTTCTGTGGCCTCGGTCACTGCAATGAACTCTGCTTCCGTCGTGGAGAGCGACGCACTAATAACGCTAATGCCGAGAGACCGCCTCCACGGAAATTTCACCCAGTATCCTGGACGTTGATTTAGAGAATCAACGTCCCCGCCATATTTTGCGTCTCTGTCTGTGATCAGGCTTTTCATTTCAAATTGTAAGCCCGTCATGGAGGTCCCGCGTAGATATCTAAAGATCCACTTCACCGCTGACCAATGCTCCATACATGGGTTTGAGAGGAATCTGCTCACAAGGCCAACCGCATGAGCAATGTTCGACGGCGTACAAACGGCCGCGTACATTAAGCTGCCAACGGCCGAGGAGTAAGGAATCTTACTCATGCGCGCCTTCTCGGTGTCAGGGACGGACATTTCCTGCTTCGACTTAAAATGGTTGGCCAAATGAGTCTTGACGTGCTTGGACCCTTCCATCTTTGATCTCTAAAGCACCTTTTCAATATAACATTCCTGGGACAGCCAAAGCTTCTTGCCCTCTCGGTCGCGAAAATTTTGATCCCAGTCTGTTTCGCTGTCGAGGTCTTTCATGGCGAAAGACTTCCGAGTTGCTTCTTGGCTCAATCCGAGATTATTCTCAACTGAGCATGTCGTCCACATAAAGGAGAAGGATGACGAAATCGTTTTTAGAACTTCTACAAAAGACACGGTGGTCAGAAGAAGTCTTATGGTATCCTTGTCTCACCATAACACTCAAACTTCCGATACCACTATCTGGAGCTTGTTTCGACCCATACAAGCTCTTTTTCAAACGACAAACCAGTCCCTCCTTTCCCTTTGACTTCAAAACCATCTGGTTGCTCCATGTAGATCTCTTCCTCTAGATCTCCATGGAGAAAAGGCTATCCGGACATCCAATTGCTCAATCTCGAGGTCAAATCTTGCCCGTTAAGCACCATACGGACCGAGGACATCTTCACAACGCGCAAAAATTTCATCAAAGTCAACACCCTTTCGTTGACCAAATCCCTTGACCACAAGTCGTGCCTTGTGTCTTGGGGCCGGGTCTTGCCGCCTTGTTAGGAAGACCCACTTGTTCTTCAGGGCTTTCTTCCCCTTAGGCAGTTTGGCTAGCTCAAAAGTATGGTTCTCATGAAGTGATGCCATCTCTTCTTCCATGGCCTCAAACCATTTATCCTTCTGAGAGCTCCTCATAGCCTCGCCAAAATCCTCTGGTTCTCTAGCATCAGTGAGGAGGACGTACTCACTTGCTGGAAGGCGGACGGACGGACGTCTCGGCCTGGATGACCGTCTCACAAGTGCCTCCTCATCCACTTGAGGCACCAAATCCTCGGCTTCCGAGGCGCTGAATCGCCCGATCTGGTTGGCAACAACTCTTATTCCGCCTCTCGGACAAGACTCCTTGTCACTTTTGTCCGTCTGGGAAGTATTGGGTAGAGACTTCAACTCTTTCCCAAAGTCCTCTATGGTCTCGTCCTCAACGAAAACCACGTCTCGGGACCGTACCGACTTCTTCTCCCTTGGGTCATACAATCAACCCAAACTCATCCTCACCATAGCCCCGAAAAGACACATTGCATGGTCTTTAGCTCAAAGATCTCTCATCTCTTAGAACATGAACAAAGGCTTTACAAAAAAGTCCCGAGATGGTTGTAAATTTTTCCCTTCCGGTCCAAATCCAAGAACTTCCCCATCCGTAGCTTACAAGCGATCGGTTGATCACGTGGGGCGGCCGTCTTCAAGGCCTCGGCCCAAAAGGATCCCGTAAGCTTCGGCCTCGACAACATGTACCTTTGATTCCATCGGCGTAATTCATCATCTCGGCCACGCCGTTATTGTCTTTGGTGGGGTCTTCTGATGTTTGATGCCCCGAGTCTTGTAATAGGCATCAAAGCGTTCCTTTGAACTCACCGCCCGTTTTCGCCGCGGCCTTTAACCTCTTCCCGGTCTCTCGCTCAACGATATGGAATCAAAGGTTCCCATGACCTAATCCTTGGTTTTCAACGGGAACACCTAATTCCTTGAACAATCATGAAGGTCACAAATTGTTCCAAATGACTTCTCCTAGAGGCCCACACACGTCACAAGTGTGATAGTTCCAAGATCTCGGACTTCACGGAAGATGTCTCTTGAGAGACCCTCCGTTTTCCCCGTCATGCAATGAGGGCAAGTCCTCGGCATTTCTCCATCCATCTCTGAATGAGACCCTTTTTGCCAGGATGACTCATGCCCACGCACACTCATGTGTCCGAGTCTCTTATGCCACGGGCCCGGGGACTCCACACTCCCGTAGCATTCACCTCTCGCTACCTCGGCACATTCATTGTAAATATTCTCCTTTACTCATTAACCACCATCGAGCCCTTCTTGACTTAAACTATTGTCACAAAAGACACTGCGGTAGCCTTCATCGTGGGCATATCCCATAAAGGATATTCATGAATATTAAAAACGTCGGACGTCCCTCAAAACAAGCCGGCACCGGTGTTGGTTATTAAGGAGATGTCTCCTCGTCCAGCAATTTTGGACATCTCAAGTTCCATCTTGGTACTCTATTGTATAAGTGGAGAACACTCTCTCTGACGTGGATAGATGCGCCAAATCCACCACCCGCTCATTGCTCAGTCGCTCACCGAGTCTTGAGACTCGCAAAAGAGGAGGTCACCACCGGTGACGATCCGAGGACTCTTCCTACGTCTCTTTATGCCCCTATCTCCTCCAGCGTTCTCACGCTTCCATTTATAACAAAATTTCTTGATGTGGCCCTTCTTGCCATAATGATGGCATTCCATATCCTGATACTGAGAACGTGACTTGCTCCGCCCTTTGTCTTCAGACTTAGAGCCACGTCCTCGTCCTCTTCCCCTTGACTCAGTGACAAGGACCTCGGATTGCTGAGAGGTCGTCGTTCCCTGAGAACGCCGCCGCACCTCCTCGTTCAACACAGCTCCTTTGACCATCTCTAAACTCACCACGCTGTTTGGAGTCAGATTGGCGATGGTGACCCTCATGGTCTCCCAAGAGTCCGGGAGGGTTGCTAGGAGCGTCCGAGCACCTCATCCTCGAACTTAATACCCATTGCCCGGTCGGTTCCACAAAATTCATTCGGGTGGTTGCGCACCGATGATCCGTCCCTTGTAACGGATATGCCCAGCCTCAACCCATAAATTTTATTATTCCCGGACTTAGAGGCGAAAAGCAGCTTTTCCAAAAGCGTCTTGGCATTCGTTTCTCTGCGAACGTGGTTGTGCGTTGTCATCAACGATCGCCGTATAAGGCGGCACACTCGCTTGTGTTCAGCGCCCATGCCTCGTCCACTTTTCCGCCTCGTGGCAAAATGCATGGACTTCACATATAGCAAGTCCATCTTGCTTTGTCAACTCATCATAGTTGGATCCGTTCAAGCAAGACATTTTGCTCCCGTACTCCATTGCGGCTCAAATACAAGACAAAAAACCTTGTCTACCACTTGTTGGCGCAAAACTCCTGCACCATCGGTGACCCAGATGACAAGAGTTCTCGGACAGACACAGAGAAGAGCTCTCGGACGGCAAGGAAAGAAAGAATAGAGAACAAAAAGAGAACACACAAATTTTAACGTGGAAAACCCTTCTAACCAAGGAAAAAACCACGAAGGAATGTACTATAAGAGATTTGTTTACAAGTGTTGGCTACTCAAGCTCTAACGAAGAAAAACAATATCAAGTGTACAACTTTCCTCTCTCAAGTGTATCTCATCTATCTTTCAACAAAGCTTGCCCACTCTCTCGAGGCTCAAAGAACTCAACATCATTTCTAGCATACTCAAGCACTCTCCATCAAGTACTTGTGAGATTGAAGCTTTATATACACAAGAGAGTGGCGTGACCGCCCACCTCGGCGTAGGTCTCGGACCTACGCCCTAGGCTCGTATGTGGCGCATGCTTGCCGTGTTAGATGGCAAGCATGTCCTTGGGAAGTTCCCATCAATCGAATGGGTGACCAACCCACTAAAACGCCCAAAGCGGCCTTGTTGATAAGTCGGCGCCTTCGACTCTTTCGTCCTCGTCCTTCCTTAGCAAATCTGCTGCTGGACATGACGCTGAAGAAGTCCTCGTCTACAAGTCCTCTTTGACGCCTCAACACATGTCATCGTCCATTCTTCTAATGGAGTCCCTTGAGACATCATTTCGGGAGTGACCCCAACACGACACTCTATAATACTCAGGTTCAAAATCTTAAGAAATATTTATTATTTGCTTACTGGTATTATATAATTCATAAATATTAGCTTTTAGTATCGTAACTGCTTATCATGCAAGGATCTCAGAGAGCTTGCTCACTAAAAATGAAACCTAGGGCTGTTGAATACGGAGTGAAAGTTCAAAATTCTGGCCAAGGTATATTATTAGTATTTCTATTTAAACAACCTTTGGTAAAAATTTATAAACTGAATATTGCATAAAAATCCTTCTTCAACATGATGAAAATTTTCTATAAATTGCTCTACTTTTTAATGAGTTTTATTTTAGTATATTTTAGTAACATTTTGATCATAATTTTTCACGAAATTATTTTTTGATATTAAAAACATAATAATAATAACAATAATAATAATAACATTAAACTTATTATTCAAGCCTGAAAGTTCTAGGCCGAATGGTATGACTTAGCCAATATCCAACTACATGATCTCAATCAATCGAAAAATAGAGATGCAATAGATGATCGAGCTCACCCTGCAATTTCACCGGCCACAAACCATGGTTGCCAATTGCTGTCAATGGCCAGATTAAGGTCTTTAATCTATTCCTCAGTTTTCATATATGGTGGTATAATCTGTTAGAAATTTGACACCTTGATATACCTAACCCAGCACAGCAGAACAAACATGAACACTCTGTCAATCGTCAGTTACTAAATTTGTGAGTACAAGAAATAAATAATATATAACGATTTTTAACGTGAAAAATTCTTCTCAATTAAGAAAAAAATCACGGAACAAATTCTGAATAAATCCACTATAAATAGTGTCGATTTCAAGAACCTCATTCGAAATCCATTCACTTCAAATTCAAGTAAAGAATTGTTGAATACAACTTTCTCTCAATACACCTAACAACCTATAAGAAAAATGCAACGACAAAAGACTAACCAAACAAAAAATACGTTTTTAGAATCACTTCCAGAATGGCGTACCATACTTTGGCTAAAAACGTAACTCAAATCGAATATCGATCGAATACCGAACATCTTCCTCTTCTCTTTTCTTCTCTTTTCTCTCTATGCAAAGTATCCATTGTGGAGAAATATTTTAGAATCATAACCCTAAAATGCGTGAACCGCGTTTTATACTGCATACCTACACTTGAGCTCCCGGCAAGTGCGAATTGAGCACACTTGGTTCTGGATTCTATGCTCAAGCGCTTATCGAGCGCACCAATTTTGAAATCTGCGCCTCTACATTGCTCAAGTGTGAAGCGAATACCAACAATTCTCCATCATTTTGAAATCAATACTCGAGCACCCCTCAAGCTCTCGATTTGATCTTACCTCCTGACCCTTCGCTGCATACGCAAATACTCATGCGAACCTCCGATAATTTTTTATTTATTGAACTACCCACAATAAAGTAACCAAAAATACAACATAATAAGTTCATGATCTTTACTAATTAATCAATCAAGAAATGATTGCAATGAAACAAACATGCACACACATATAATACGAATCTAATACTAAAAATAATATCATAATCATAATGCTGTTGGAATTTTACCCGAAAACAAGAACATGTAATGCAGTTTTCATGAGATTTTGATGGTAATCAAAAGCAGTACGAATATCAAATCTGTAGGATTCATAGACTAAACTGTTATTGCATCGAAACCTCATTTATTTTTCTAATATAACATGTAAGTACAAAAACTTGTCAACATACTTCTACATATAATTTTGTGATTCTCATTAAGCCTGGTATCCCAAATTTTTGGGTACTTGGAAATGTCATATGTGGATAATAATTTTGGTACATTAATTTCTATTACTTAATTGTTAAATTTTGGGTATATTTCAGGATATGCTTTGGGTAGAATTATTTTTGCTAATATATATTATAATATTCTCTAATATTATATTTTAAAATATATAATAATATAGAATCATAATATTATATAAATATTCTCTATATTTTTATAATTATTATTTTTAATATATGTTTTATATTAGTCACAAGCATATAATGAATATAAGAGTGAAATTCACAGGTCCTCTCATTCAGATTACGTGTTCTTCTATATTTATCAAATTCTATCATGGTATTATAGATTGGTTTGTCCCTCTCCGATGTCAGCCAACCACTGCTCATCCTCAGTCTCACCGTCGTCGCAAAGTCTGATTTTGTTAATCGGTCTTCTACTTCTCTTGTATTTCCGGTATTCCGACGGTTCTCTCGTATTCCGACGGCCTTCTTCTTCTACTTCTCGTTTTTCGACGGGTCTAGGTTTTTCTTCTCGTATTTCGTTGGCTACGGTCCAGTTCTCCTTCTCTACTGGTGATTGAACGTCGTCACTCCAGATGGCTGCCCAGTTCCATCCCGGCGTTAGCTCCATACTCGGTGACTTCAGACCCATCCTACACACCATCATCCTCACCGGTGTTAAAAATTAATTGTCGCCATTCATCGTCTGTCGTCTCCGCATTAACCCCAAATTTTGATTCGAAGAAGACGACGCATCAAATCTCGCGTTTGGCGGTCATCGCATATAAATCTCATCGCTTTGATTGAGCACCAAGCAGGACTTTTGCCACGTACAAAATGCTACATTCCCTCTCTTCACTCATCAAAACGCCGTGTTGTGGTTCTAAATGCGGCTCAAATAGCACCAAACCGTACTACTGTTCACTCCTGCCCATCGTACCCATTTTTGTTCCGAGGACGGGGGCACTCGACGTGGTACGGAAACCACAGCGTCTACGGTGTCACGTGGACCGTTAAATTTTAAAATCAACGGTCCACATTTTTTATATTTAAAAATATAAAAAAATAAAAAATAAAAAATATATATATATTTTTTATAAAAAAAACGTGGGCCGTTAATTTTGAAATCTAACGGCTCATATGACACCGTAGGCGTTGCAATACGGTACTGATGTCGCAGCACCCTCGTTCTTTTTTGTTCCCATCACACCAATTACCCATTTTGTTCTAATTTAGCAGAATTTTTTTTACATAGATTTGCTTATTTATTTATTTATTTAGATAAACTGTATGCCTTTTTCATTTTCATTTTTTTCATAACTTCAAAACTTGGGAAATGGGTGAAATATGGTATCAAAGTTTAATATCATATTTATCTATTTATTTTTATATAACTGAAAAGAGTAGACGGATAGAACCTAGGGCTGTACTTAACCTCTAACCCGGGCCTACTAGATTCATTTTCAATTGATATCTGTTATATTTGAAAATTAAAAAATATTTTTTTAGAATAAAAAATAAAAAATAAAATTCTAAATGGTTCAATTTATATCAACAAACCTCGAAATAGGACGAACTGCATTGGTTAGCAGCAGCCACTGGGGTTGAGCGCGACTAAATGGAAATATGGGCTGGATTGCATGCCCATGTGGCCCGATCTTATCCTGAACTGTAAAGTACTTGGACGTCACAGGGTGGGCTTTTAGCTTGGGCCCAATCCAGAACCTTATGCCATGATGCCCTTTTTTTCTTTTTTTATTTGTATGTGCGCAATAATCAGATTGTTTCTCTGTATTAAATTTTTTTTAAAAAAATATTATTTATCTCATCCATATATAAAAATTATTCATAATTTTTTATGTGCGTGAGGAATTAAAATTTAAATAAATAAAAAATTTTGGCATAAATATAAAAAGGGTTTGTATAGAAAAATTAATGGGCACCAACAAAAGCATAACACAATAAATACTCAAAGAGGTACTAGATTATCCTTAAAATATATTGCAAGTTTCATATTGTATATTTATTGTTAAATGATTTATTAATATAACTAGATGGATAAAATTTTATATTATTTAAAGATATCTAGAAAATATGTAAATAATTTCTCCAAATCATATCCCTGTTATAAATAGCAAATTTTAATATTGAGGTGAAATAACTTCCAAATACCGAGAAAATAAAGATAATATTCCAAATTTATAGAATATTTAAATATATTTTTAGACAGGCAATATAGATAGCACAATGAAATGTTTAGGCAAAATGATAATATTTGAAAGTTTGTCATGAATTTGAGATTATGTATTTCAATATGTTTTCAGATTGGCTAAATTGATTTTTAATTAATGATATAGTTCTATGATATATTAATCTACTATTTTATGTTGTAATTACGAGGACTATATGATATATATATATATATTTATTTATTTATTTATATGAAGCATGGAAATATTGTTAAAGTAACGCTAGTAAATAAGCATATATTTATTTAATATTATAATAGATTTAAATAAAATAGTAGATTTAATATTATATTTTGATAAAATAAGCATATACATATATATTTGTTTAATTAAATTTACATGAGGAAGATGGGTTCTGGTTTGCATGAAATTGTCCCTCCTTGTTGCTATCAAGGGACAGCAAACTATCAATCCATGGTTGGATAAAAATCAACTAAATTATTAAATCTGAAATGAAAAAGATTTTAATTGAACTAACGGATATTTGAATGATCGACCTGATAATAATACAAAATATTAAGCTACTAAACAACCGTAGTTAAAAAATCTAAATGGTTGATCCTACAAATGGTTTTATAAATCGAGGGATAAATAATTAGAACAATTAATCACTTAACAGGCCTAACGAACAAACATCAGATGATAATTTATAAAACAGTTAAACCATTTAATTTTTAATCAATATAACTTTTTAATTAATGTGCAATTATGCCTCACCAGAAATAGTATGCTAACTGATAGTAAAATTATAAATATACCTATCTTTTTCAAACAAATAGGCAAAATTTGAATTACTCATAAATATCGTAGATATAGAATTTTGCCATCTATATACTTGTGTATCCCAAAAATCTCAGTGCCAAGCCATCTATTTCGCACTGTCTTTCTAAGTAGAGTGTTTCATTTGACCTCTCATTAATTACTGTGATGCGTAGGATATGAATTAAAAATTTTAAAAAACTAACTCGATTGAACTCGAACAGCCAATAAAATTTGATGTATCATTAATATTATTTGTGAGACTGTAATTATGCCATTACTTCAAACCAACCAAAATTATACCTGCATGCAAAAATATCAAAAGTGCCCAATCAAATATGCAAATTCCAAACTTTACTTTTTATACTTGGTGCCAAGTCATTACATTATAGCTGAAAATGGTAGCATGCTTATCTCATATCCCCAAGATGGTGGTCTCACATTTTTGTTATGTTTTGATTGGTTTATTTAATTACTAAAAAGATAAAAAACTAGACAAATATTTTTTTTATTTGATATTTAAATTTGTTAGGTTTGAGCAAGCCCAATGAATCAAAATCTAAGAAGGATCTTGCTTTACTTTCGAAGTCCATATCAAATCTGAATAATGCAAACTAATTGGTTAAATTATTAGACGATTGAGATTTCAAGTTCAAATTATGTCCCAAAAGATATTTAACGTTAAGCTATAGAGACGATTTTAAAAGATGATGGGTTGATTTGCTTATGATCAATCATCTCTATACATTTAATTGATATTTTACAGCCCGGCCAATTAACCTCAACTAACCATGACGGCATGATTTACCACGAACAATATCCCTCAGCAACTATGTAACCCATAACCAAGAACTTGTGAGGTTATTTTTAACCTAAATAACGGTTAGAAACTAGTTTAACTATTGGAATGTAACCTATAACACCACTATAGGGAATCATCATTGGTCTTCAAACCGCTACAAATACCAACTTTCTCATAACAGAGAGAGATTGAATATTTGTTATACAAAAGGAACTATTAATAGGCCTGGCCTTAAAACATTTTGATATCTAGCGAATCAATTTAATATTGATGGTTTAATTCCACAACAATTAGCTTACATACAAAGAAGTTTGGAATGTATTATTTAAACACCTTAACTTCCTTATAAAATTTGGATGTTAGTCTTCTATACTTTGACTTTTTTTCTCTCACCCTTTTTGTCCTTCTAACTAAATTATTGAGTTTAGAAAGATAAATTTGAGTGTTTAGATAATAACCAGATAACTAGTTTTAATTTATACTTAACTTTTTTCTCTTTTTTCTGTCATTCTAACTAAATTATTAAATTCAGAAAGATAAATTTGCCAAAACTAATTCTAGGTTCTAGAATGGTTCAAAAGCTCAATCTAAAATCTATCAGAATGAATTTAAATTTAAGGTATGTATTGAAATTTATATAACAATATATGTTATTATAGCACTAGTAATGTATCAATATATATATTCACTTTGTTATGGTAATCAAAATTGGGCAAATGTATATAGTAAAATAATATTCATAAATTTATTTATATTAAAATTAGTAAATATAGGTATAAATTTTATCATGTTTTAATTTTACTTTTTATCGTCATTCTCCATATCAAAATTAATAATTTTAATATAAATAAATATAAAAAATACAAAAATATTATTTCTCTCAATATTAACCATAAGGCTCACACAGGTTGTACGATTAGCAGAGTTTCTTTTCATGGGGAAAATTAGCTCCTAATTTTTACAATTTATCACCCATCTAAAAGTAAATGAGTAGAATTTATTTTAAAAAAATTAAAAATCAAATACATTATTGGAAAAAAAAAAAGGAAAAACAATTAGACTTTGGCCATTCACCTAAAATGAAATATCAAAGTTAAAAGATTATGAGATTGCTTATTATATCATTAGATTATATATTTGAATAAGCTTGTTATTCTAAAGATTTTTTAACCTACAAGATTAACTCAATAACCAAATAATTTTAACCGTAAAATCATATCCAAAAAAACTAATGGGTTCGATAATCCATAAGTTGGTTCGGCACCCAACCTATAGATAAAAGAATGGCCCAAAAAATAGCAACCCAGTAAGAGCTACTCCAAACCCAAAATCCAAAAAGTACGACAAAAGGTACAAATAGCTTAATCAGAATTGACCCAATAATATATGAGCAATAAGAGTTAATTAACGTTCCAACTCAATCTGTTCTAATTCAACAAACAAATCCAAGTAGTTACTATCACCATGTAGTCCCTCACAACTGTAGGAGTAAGATTTACAAGCGGTAGCTATCAGTCTGTTGTCCTGATGATTGCAATAGTGCAGAGTACCAAAGGTAGAAGTATGTTGATAGCTCCCTTAGAAATGCAGAGTTGTAACCCTTGTAGCCCGCCGTTGTAGACCCATGATGTTGGCCACTCTTTGTTACAAAGTCATGAGGCCCAAGGATGATTAACTAACTCTCATTCTATAAATACACCCCTTTTTTCATATGAAATGGGATTGATTTATCAATCCAAAATTTGAATATTCAGACATCTTGAGTGTGACTCTTTTTCTCACGCTCTCTCTCTCAAAACGCTACTCTTCTATGGGTGTAATCATCTTTAGAGGCCACTGCTCTACGAGTGTAGGTCTTACTTTTAGGAAACCACTCTCCTATGAGTGCTATTCCCATGTAGAAAGATGTTATCTATCTTTGTCTCATGAAACCTAATCCTTCATAAAAAAATACGCTTAGTAATTTTCTTCTCTCATCCTACTATCTTTTTCGACCAAGTAAAAAGGTTATTAATTTGATCGTCGGATGATATATCTAGTAGCGAGTCCGTTATCCTATGAAATTTTATTTTTTAATTGTGATGTGTAATATTTTAATTTAAAATAATAAAGATCGAACATGTTCTCAGTCGAATACCCAAATGAAGTGATTTTTTAATTTATTCAATAATTTAAATTTAATGATGTATAAAAAACTAACTAAAACAATCATGTTTTTCCATATTTTCTGGTCCTAATTGCTATTAAATTCAAAAAAAAATCATAAAAATAATTAAAATTGTGCTCATCAAAATAAAGTCAGCTTAAACAACCATAGATACACAATTAAAAAAAAGAAATATCATAGATAAAGTACAATTTTATCAATCAGTTGCACTTGCTGACCGGGATTTTAATCCATAAAAACCAAAATCAGAATCATCACCGCCAAAAATAAGACTAAAACAAAATAAATAAATAAATAGAAATCAGTACGGGACGACGTCGCTGCAGTTGAAATCATCCGAATTGGCGATGGAATCTTCAGGCCACGAATCCCGAAGCAGCTTTAACAACATCTGCGCTTTCCTCTTCGCTCGCTCCGTGCAGTCGCTCTGGACCAAAAGCAGCAGCTGAGTCAAAACGCCGGCCGCCACTGCGTCCCTCTGCAGCTGCTCCGACGCCGAGCAGAGAGAAAGTAGCGCGCCCGCCGCGTATTCGGTCGCTCTGTCCGATATCTTCAGTATAATCTTCACCAGTAGCGGCACCGTCAGGGCGTGCGCCCCAAAGGCAGCGCACCCCGTCGGAATCCGGCACAGGAGCTCGATGGTGGCCAACGCCCTCTCCGCGTCGCACTTCTCGAATTCCGCTAACCGATCGATTAGCGCGTTCACCGCTCCGGCGGAGACGGCCTTGTGGCGGTGTTGCTTGACGAGGCATAGGGCGAAGAGAGCTTTGATTCCTACTTTGAGCGCTCGCGGATAAGCAATCGGATATCTGAGAATCCCGACGATTCCTTCGAACATCTCGTCGGCATTGCTGATCTGAGCGCGAAGCTCCGGCGATCTGGTCCCTGCGACAACAATCTCAATCATCGCCGCCGAGTTAACTCGGACCTCAATCGAAGAGTGGAACAACAGACTCGTAAGGTACGCAATCCGATCCGGATCTGCCGATACCGACGCGCACTCGGAGTCCCCGAGCGGAAACATCGCCATAACCGCAAGCGACTCGTGCTTCAGCTCGGCTGAATCAGGGTCCGCATTCGCAAACAGAATCGAGAGGACGACCTCAGAAACATTGAGACGGCCAATAATAGATCGATTCGTATCCGAGTCCCGGGCGAGACCTCTGAGTCGACGCAGGGCAGAGATTCGATTCTGGATCGGATTGGACTCGGATGAAGCTTGGCTCAATAGAGATCGAACCACGGAGGGGTCAGCCGGCTGTTTGGGGGTAGGAATACGCTCCACCCCGAAAGACCGATTTGTGACGCACCAATCCTGAATAAGGCGGCGAAGGGTGTGGTTGGGGATCAGAGTGAAATCGGTGAGAGCGGCTCGAGTAACGGGGCATGTGGTGTTGCCGGTGGCGACCCAAGACTCGATGCTGGCCCTGTCGTATGTCTGGCCGGTGCAAACGGTGACGGGGTCGCGCATGAGCTCGAGCGAGATTGGACACCGGAAATGGTAAGGAATCTGAACCCCCACATCTAGCGGTTCTAGATTATTCCCTGCTCCTGCTAGCATGTTCTTCCTCTCTTTCATAAACCCCAAAATATGCCACTGCTATGAAAACACACACACACGGGTATATATATATATATAGAGAGAGAGAGAGAGAGAGAGAGAGAGAGAACACAAGATCGAGGAAGCAATGGACGAGAAGAATACTAAGAAAGGCCGAAGGAATAGACCAAAATTCCCTTCACTGAGCTGGAGTTTGCCGGTTTGCTTTCTCTTTTTATACGATTTTCATTTGAACATGGAGGTGGGTGGGGTGAGGGACACAGAGACCTTAATGACTCTCCCTGCCCTTCGCTCTGCAGAGATGTTAGGGTAGTTTTATGTCACCAAAAATTTCATACTTATATAACGATTAAATTAAAAATTAGATAAATAAATATTAAATATTTTAATTATTTTTTAATTTATTCAATATAATTTTAATTTTTTTTATTTAATTTAATTATCAATTAAACAAAAAAGCATTTGTAGCGAGACAACATTCTACTCTGACTCTGGTTCGCCCACACACGTGTGTCATTTACTGAGGAGTGAAGGACACTAACCTAACCTGACCTAACCCTAGTTTGATCTGGTGGAATGATTTTTTGGTCAAGGCAATGCATGACTGTGGGTCCCCCCACCCCCCCTCATCCTTACTCCTTAACAGCTCCCGTTGTTGACTAGTGGAAAATATTGTCAATTTTAAATAAAAGTTTCCTATGAATAACCTTACTGAAATATTTTTTTAATTATTTTTAGTTAGGAAACTCTTTATTATTGATACGTCATGAATCTGAGTTTTAAATTAAATCGGATTCAACTGTTTTTTTTTGGTCCTATTACTGTCCTATACACTTGGGATCCTATATATTACAACAGACGACGATAAATTACAGAAAAATAACGAAACTAGCTCGTCAATTTGTCCTCCAATACTCAAATCAGTAAATTATCTTTCAAAAAAAGAATGTAAAGAATAGAATATGTTTGAATGAATACAAGAAGAAGGATTTAAGAGTGAGAATCAGAGGTGTATTCGTCGAGAGTGGCTTTAATCGTGTAATGCTCGTTGAGAGCTGCCTCTCTATTTACTGAGTTTGTCGGGAACTAGTAGCTGAAGAGAGAGCAGAGTGATTGGACACTTTAGAGTTAGAAAGCTTATACGGGTTTGAGTATATTAGATAGCGTGCCTATGAAATGAATCTCGAAAACCTTTTATAGTCGTGGATCTTAGCTACATTCCTTGTATAGATGTGGACGTCATTTTGAGCTGCAACGGTTAGAAATGAGAATTTCTCTCTCCTCAAAAATATCGTGCGTGGAAATACTGAGGGTACCATTGTGAGCCGTGCGCAAATCTAAGGGCTTTTTTTCCAGGATGTGCTCTAATTTTGAAAAATTTTCGTTATAGAGGGGGTTGTCATCTTGGCGTCGCAACCAATTAGGGTTGATGACCGTTGCACATAGAAAATGGTGCGTGGGCCGATTTTGATCTAAACCGTGTCTATTTTAGATTGTGCCCGATATACTTAGAAGCCTTCTCCGATTAACTGAAGTATTGACCGTCTTTTAGACAAGTAGACTGCGATACATTATGGCCTGTTCACCCCTTTGGCCCGGTCTGCTATAACGGTCCCATCACTTATCTATTATATAAATAAATTTATATTAAAATTGATAAATTAATAATATCTTTTAAATATATGTATTTTTTTAAAATTCTGGCTATATGGTAGGAAGCTTTATAATAAAAAAATCTCTTTGTCATACTTTATAGATTTGGAAAATTTAAAGGCAAGTACTAGATAAGTCGGTGACAAAACCTAACACAGTATCTTTTTTTGGTGAGAAAATGGGCCAAGTAACCTCTCTTCTATTGTTCAATTTGGATTTTATAAAAAATTATATAGCCTTCAACTTATATACGAATATTTATTGATATGTTTGAATTATACAGTCGCTCAGCCAAGGCAATCTCTCTATAAGATATCAAACTGTTACAAATTAAGGTACTTTAGTACCTTGAGAAGAGAAGATTTTATGTCAAATGCTATGCAGTATCAATTATTTTAGCACTGCAGTGGATGGTGCTGGAATAATTGAAAAAAAAAGGGGGAAATATTTATGTCAAATAAATATTTTTTTTCTAATTTTTTAATATAAATATAAATGTAATAATTAAAGATATTTTATAAGGATTTATTGGAGGTCTTTATTGTCAAAAGAAATTTAATTGTCGCTTTGAATCACCGCGATTGGGCAGCGGTCAAAGTTCAAAGATGACCAGAGGAATGAGAACTAACTGTGAAGGGGGCCAGGTTGCCTCGCACACCTCTCCCTTACTCTCTCTCTCTCGCAATTATTGCTGCTGCCGCTGCTTTGGTCAAACAGAAAATGTTTTTTTTTTTTTTTTTTTTTCTCTCCTTTTTTAATATCGAAAAGTTTTGTGGGGCAGATCTAGGGACTCCTGACATAATATTTTTAAAGAATTAATAATTATTATATTTTTTTAATGTAATGCCTAGGGACTCCTGACATAAATTTGGAAAGATCCAGGGACTCCTGGCATAATGAATTTAACAATTAGGATTTTATATCTTTTAGAAAATTAAAAATTAATAATTATTATCATATTTAAATTACTTTGCATAATAAAAAAATTTAAAAAACATATTTTATGTTATTTTTGATAGTATAAAAATTAAAATTGTTAAATTAAATTTGCTGGCTCTTAACAATATAAGAGAGAGAGAGAGAGAGAGAGAGAGAGAGAGGCTCCTCCCTCAATCTATTGCAGGGCACTAGTACTTTGACTTGTGGGTCCCCCTCCCCCAAATCTGATGGTCAGAGCTCGGTTGATGGGGTTCAGCCTCCATGGATGTTGCGAAGACCACACATGACATATCAGCATAGAATCTCTCACATGGCGCGCATTATTTTTTTAAAGAATATTTATTAAGCAGAAAAGATTTTAAAATATTGATTAACATTAACTCATATGGTGATATTTTACTCTATAAAGAGAGAGAGAAAAGCAGAGGGTGTTATTTTATGAAGTTGATATATCCTAAATTTAAATTTTGAATAAATTTGGGTTAAATTATTTGTCGGATTCTGATTTTGTTGACCAAGCCTCGAATCCTGCATACCACAATTTCAAATAATAGGTCAAATGACGGAGAAATTTGATCTTATCAAAAATATTTTAACACTCAAATCAATAATTGGCATTCTTAAAAGAAAATATGAATGTAGAGAATACAAAAATAAATGTAGAGAATGCATAAATAGATGTAGGTGGGAGTGCACTCGTTAGGTGAGTGGCTTTATTATTATTACTCGTGATGAGCAATTTCTTTAAGTATTGAGTTTGTAGAGAACTAATAGTAAAGAGATAGATAGCGTTAGGATACTCGAGAGAGTTAGAGAGTTTCTAAGAGCTTGAATATGTTTGAGGGCGTTTAGTAGTTAATTGAGAGCGTGTCCTGATAAGCGAGTCTCCATGACATTTTATAGCCATGGCCTTAGGCTACCTTCTTTTGGCAACGAGATTGGATGCTTGCCTTTTGAATAGATTGCTACCTTTCTGGCGTAGGCATGATCATCGTCTCTGACTGTAACGGTCAAGGAAGTTAATCTTATTCCTCCTGCGTATGGTAATCGTTAGAGTTTCCTATAAATTGCGCATTGATTCTACCGCCTTCCTCCTAGGATGTACATTTATTTTGGATGTGACCATTATAGTAAATATTACCTTCTTAGAGATGTAAAAATTATGGCAGATGACCGTTGTGACTCGAAGACGGACGTATGGGCCAATCTCGATATGGGCTGCATTCATTCTGGGTCATAGTCGGCCCATTTTTTACTTCCCCGGTCAACAGCATCATTGACCGTCCTGAATTTAGATAGATTTTCGTTGATCTTGGGTCTCTATTGGCCCACTTGCTCATTGTCCGGTTAACGGTAGCGTTGACTGTCTAGGCAGAAATGGGCCACTAAAGATTTAGGCCATTTTCTCCTTTTGGCCAGCCTACTATTGGGGTCCCCATCAAAAGTACTATTGTTATCCCATTTTAGATTTTTTTAAAAAATAGAATATTTACTTTTGATATGTTGATAAATTTAAATTATCGAACGAATTAGAAAGTCGTTTGATTTTTTCAATAGGTCGAGTTAAAATAGGTTTAATTTTTATTATTTTGAACCTAAATTATGCACACCATAATTGACAAATAAAATGACAAAGAATTATGGGATTTACTCCCTAATATATCATTCGAAACTCAAATTAAAAATTTTTCTCAAGCAGATAGAATGATAAGATGATGAATGAATAACATACGGATGTATATTTTGGGAGATTAAGTGTTTACAAATGATTAAACTCCGATAAGTACGTTTGATTAGGGAGCAACTTAGAAATGGATGATTGAATTTTGAATGGTGCATTCCATTGGGGAACGACCTAAAGATAGTGGCCTGAGTTTCGAGGAATACACTCAGTCTAAGAGCAGCTTAGAGATGAAGGTCTAAGTTCTGACGAGTGCGTTCGATTGGAGAGTAGTTTAGAAATGCACCCTTGGCAAGATGGTGGTTCAAAAGAAAGAATGCCTTTTTAGGAGAGTGGCTCTAGGATCAAGAGTTGCATTCATTGATCACCTCGTCTTCTCTTAATTTTTTTGATCTTTTTCATCCCCAACCCTTCTTTTCCGTGGAGGAAAGAAAGTATTTGAAGAGGGAGAACAAGATTATGGTTGCCTAGAGTGTTGTTGAAATCGCAATGAGTAGCGGACAGCTCGACTTGCGATCCGAGCTTGTTGAAGGCACCAAGGCTTGTGGTCCTCCAATAGGTTATACTAAGCCAAACGATTGGGGTGAAGCCATATAAAATTGTCTGTTGAGTTGAAATTGTTAAGGCACGTGCTAAGTCGAGTTACATTCAACAGATGGCTCTAAAACCCACATCTTATTGGGTGAATTTGGATCCTGCAGTCTGGGCTTTGGGCCTTGATTAACTTCTCCTGAATTGTGACTTTTGAGATGCTCATCCACTGTATGCTTGATTTCGAGTCAGCTCATGAATTATCGAACTAATTAGTCTTATTTTAACTTTTGTTTAATTATTTTTTAATAAAAAATCAAAATAGGGTAAAAATGATGCTTTGTGAAATAATATCTTTACCCCATATTAGTTTTTCCTTAAGCATTATCTTATCCCATTTTAAAATTTTTTAATTATTTTTTAAAATTTAAAAGACGATAAAGATACTGTTTCATAAAGCAGCATTCCGTGTGTGGTGAGAGAGAGGAGGTATTGGATGTTGAGACGGGGGAATACGGTGTCGTTTAGCGACCCAGTGGATAAAGACAGAGGGTGGGGAGGAGGAACAGTGCGTTGGACCGATGGTGTCGCTGGTCAACTGGACAAGGTTGACCGGGACAGCTTATTGTTGCTCCCTCCTGAGCACGTGGTGGAACACATTCACACGTGTGCCAGCTCATCACGGTCTTTTCTTTGACCTTTTCTTTTTCGCCGTGTTAGATTTTTTTCTCGGTATTTTAAAGGCTCAGAATTATAACTGGCTAAGCAACTGACAAATTCAATTTATATTAACAATTTTTTTTAAAAAAAATTATTAATCTGTATTTTTAATTTTTAAAATTATACAGTGTGGAAGATGTCAGGTAGGGTTTTTTTCCCCATTATGTAACTCTTTAGAAAATATAGTAATACTATTGTGGTTTATTATTTAATCTTTTTATAAACTATTAATAGTATAATATTTAATTTATATATATATATATAGTTAGATCTAAATAAAAATAAATAATTAATAAATAATATATCATTATAATATATTTAAAGGGTAATAAAAATATTTTGAAAATATTTATTATGTATATATATGTATATGAATTATAGTGGAATATGCATTAAGGAAGTAGCAGGGGCAGTGATATATCATTTTGTTTATTGTTTGTCAATAGTGTCTGGTTTTGTACGGAGTAAGAGTTAATTTGCAGTTGTGCTCTCTCTTTTTGTTGCTTGATACCTATATTTTGATGTGTCTTCTTATTAATTGGTCATCTGGTTTACCTTTTCTTGATGCAAAATTTTTCTTTTTTCTTCAAAAGATCATGCAAAAATGCAAATAAGAATTGACTCCATATACATGAAAATAATACTATGCTGTTTATTAAATTCTCTATTTTATTTATAAATGATGCATTCAAATTTTGAATAGGTTCCGGTCAACTTAATCATTTGAATTTGACTCCGTTTACTTAATTTGGATCCTATATACCATTACTGCAAATAAGAGATCAGGTGATAGCGGGAGGTTATCCTACCGAAAATATTCCGACGTTCAAGTCAGTAAACAGTTTTCAAATCAAAAAAGTAATTGCGAAATGAAAGGAATGAGAATGTAAAGAGTATTTGTGATGGGGACTTGCTCTTGTGTGAGAGGTTTTCTATGGCTCATGAGGAGCATTGGTTCTCAACCCTGTGATCACAGGGGAGGCAATTATAGGGAGAGTTGGTATTTTGTAAGCATGGGAGCTTTCAAAGTTACGAGAACGTTGCGTGAGCTTATGAGAATATTTTTTAGCAGAAAAGTGAACTTGTCCTAAAGTGAAGACTCTATGGACTTTTATAGTTGAGATGTTGGGCGACCTTCCTAAGATAGGAAGGATTGATTCTCGCGCTCTATTGGGATTGTTTCTTTTCTGGCGTAGAGTTTTAATGGCGATAACAACTTCTTAAATTAATTGCCTTCCTTCTATATTTTGTAACCATTAGAGTTTACTATAAACAGGAAGAGAATCTGACACTTTTCTCCCGGGACGTGCGTTGAATCTGTTGATGACCGTTATAATGGAGATTGCCTTCTGAGAGAGCGCAAAATCAAGGAAGAAGACCGTTACTAGTCGTGGACGAAAGTGTGGGCTAAATTGGGCTTGGCCCATGTGAGGCTTACTCTTAGGCCGACCTACTGTGGCGTTTTTAGTCAATAAAAATATTAACCGTCTTTTAGAGCCAATTGTCCACCCTAATGTCAAGCTTGGTCGATCTCCTTGACCTTTCGTCTGGTCAACGGCTGGTGTTGACCATTCAGGCGTGCATATGGGCCCTTGTAAATCTGGGTCGTTCATTCTTCTTATACGAACCCACTATGAGCATTCCCATCACTAACCCTCATATTGGTGGTCTGAATTCTGACATTCAACATACTCATGATGGGACGAGACTGGTCATATTGTCCGTTCAAGTCTGACTTGGATTCATTGACAAGACAGTTTGACTCTGGAAAGTGGATGGAACCAGATTAATGGTTAACCAGTTTGGTTGACCGCATCACTTGATCGGAAGAGCGAAATAGAGTCGAAAATATGGTTATCTGGTTTTATTGACCAGCGAAGTGCTTGAATTCGGAGAGCAGTGCGAAGCCAAAAAATTTTTTATTGATCGGATCAATTGACCAGCGAAGTGCTCGAATTCGGAGAGCAGCGTGGTGCCGAAAATCTTTGTTGACCAAAGCTGTTGACCGGCGAAGCGCTCGAATCCAGAGAGCAGTTCAGAGCAGAAAATCTTTGTTGACTGGATTCGTTAACCAACGAAGTGCTTGAATCTGAGAGCAGTTCAGAACCAAAAATCTTTGTTGACTGGATCCATTGACTGGCAAAGTGTTCAAATTCGAAGAGCAATTCAGAGTCAAAAATTTTTGTTAACCAGAACCGTTGACCAGCGAAGTGTTCGAATCCAAAGAGCAATTCAGAGCCAAAAATCTTTATTAATCGAATCCGTTGACCGACGAAGTACTCAAATTCGGAGAGTAGTTCGGAGCCAAAAATCTTTGTTGACCAGATCCATTAACCGGCAAAGTGCTCGAATTCGAAGAACAGTGCGCAGACGAAAATGTTGGTTGACTAGATCCAACCGTGAGCCATCCGAGTCTCAGGCAAGATTTAGGAGCCTGCAGAGGGAAGATCTCAAGTTCGAGATCAGATCTCCTAGTTGTAAGGATGCACTTTGAGAGGTCTGGAGGTGACTTTTCTTAAGATAGCTGATTGTTTGAGCTGCGGCAATAGGATGCATCTTGCATTTCTTGGAAGGGTTCTTCTCATCGTGCATTACTATTGGTGAGTCGGCCAATGGGATTGGGAGTAAGGAGCTCCAAGAAAGCTCGACTATTGAAATTGGGGATCCTTTGACTCTTGGGTCAAGCAAATAGGTCAACACCTTGACCACGGCCAAGCCTGGGATCCCGATCCCTTTGACTCCCTCTTTGAGGTTGCCTCTTTGCTTTCTAGTAGACTATCAAGGCTGTTGGGGTTGACTTGAGTCGGATTTCGATCATTCCCATGAAGGAAAGTTGTGGCTCTGAGGAGACTCGGTTGTCGTCTAAACCTTCTACCTTAACGAACACGTCTGGTTGGTCTCGCTTGCGCCGGCTAAGAGGAGGTCGTGGCTCTAAGAAGATGAGATTGCCGGCTAAACTTTGAAGCTATCGTTACCAGGCTTTTGGTAGCCTAAGCCGTCACCCGCATGTATCGTCAATGCTCGATCCTACTTGATGACATCGTAGCTTTTATACATCTGATCCAAATCCGCTGACCGTCATTGACTAATGATGCTCTCTCCTTCGGGAGGAGGTCGCTACACGTATACTGAAAAGCCCCCTAAGGTTTAGAGTTCAACAACACATGAGCCAATAGGTAACGAAATTGAGGTTTAATTCGACTACTTACAGACCGCTTGAATTACCAAGGTTTAATTCGATCGCTCATGAGTTGTTTGGATGACTTGGGTTTAATCCAACCGCTCATGGGCCACCTGGATGACCAGAGTTAAATCTGACCGCTCATGAGCCGCTTGGATGATCAAGATTTAATTACGAGCAGGTAAAAATCCGTCCACTTAGGGGTAATCTAGGTCGCATGATTTTATGCAATCACTTATATGAGCAGGTAATATTTCTATCCTATTAACAGAAATATGATTCAAGCAAGCAGTATGGTGTATGCAAAACTTATCTAGATTCAGTGTGGAATCGTCATCGGTGCATGAATGGTGTTTTTGTAATCAGCTCACTGTATTGAGTGTACGACTAGTGTGCACTACTTCGGAGGATCGTCGGGCGCTTTGGTAGGTGCCTTAGCCTATGACCCCTATACTCAGTAGGATTTGGTCCTTTGCCATGAATTGGTTGGGTGGTATGCTGTTGCCGCGCTAGGTAGCCCGTTGGCCAGTG
Organism: Nepenthes gracilis; assembly: GCA_033239525.1. NCBI lineage: Eukaryota > Viridiplantae > Streptophyta > Magnoliopsida > Caryophyllales > Nepenthaceae > Nepenthes > Nepenthes gracilis. The sequence continues at coordinate 2,974,051 of BSYO01000004.1, forward strand.
GTTCGGGTCCCGTTGTCAATTGATACCGCCTCAGGTGACCCGAACCAGTGAAGCACTTGGCTGGATGATGTTTTGTGTGGTGCAATTGGTGGTGGGTTGAGCACATCGAGCCACATTACAAGTGTTGCCATAACTTTTCCAGGGTCTGCTACCATGCAACGGGTTATAGCGGGATCAACCTGCTGACTGGAGTGATGCTGCATGGTGAAGGTCAAGCCGGAGAAGATTCGACGATGAGGAGCTTCGTCAGGCCAGAGAGATCCGGTGGCGAGGAGCTCGAATGGCCAAAGAAAATCTGACGGCAGGAGCTCCGGTAGGCCAAAGAATATCTGGCGACGAGAGCTATGGCAGACCAGAGAGATCTGGCGGCGAGGAGCTCGGGCAGGGTAGAAAAATCTAGCAACGAAGGTGACTGGCTGGAGAGCCTGAACGCTCTTTAATCCGATTGGAACGTCGGAATGTTCTTCAATTTGGCTGAAATATTGGAGAGCTCCTTAGTCCGAAAAACTACTACAGGTTGGCCGAATGAGAGATGGAGTGCCGAAGAGCTTTTGCGTTCTTTAGGGCTCCAAGACGCTCTATTTAGTTGAAAAGCGAAGGATGGAAGCGAAGCTTAAGTTTTGAGGAAGCTTTGCTACCCTGCCTGGCCGCTTTAGCCTGGTTCTTGAGCCGGATCGATCACTTCTCTGAGAGTGGGCCCTGTCACTCGGATACTCTTAAATACCAAGGTCATCGGGGTTGATGAGATAGGTACTGGGGGCTGCCTGGGTTGTCCTGAGGTTGTCAGGCTGATTGATCATTTGAGGATGCTGATTTTCTCAAATCGCTTGAAAGCCGATCGACGAAGCCCCTAGTGTAACATCTTCTGATGGGTACAAATGGTCGGGAAGAGGATGCTCTACTGAGTGCTAGGCACTCGTACATTTGGTGTCAATCACCTATTGGCATGGCTACCCGATGAGGGGTCATCGCCATAGGAGGTGATATCTTCAGTCGACGTGCTGGCTAGAGCACTGGTGTTGACCGTGTTTATTATGTTGTTGCGTGGTGGAAAGACTTTATAGTCGTTCCCACTAACAGTGCCGATGATGTGTCATTAATTCAAGTTTCGAATAGGTTCGGGTCAATTTGATCATTTGAATCCGACTTCGTTCACTGAATTTAAATCTTACACACCACTATAGCAAACAAGAGATCGGGTGACGGTGGGAGGTTGTCCCATCGAAAATACTTCGACGCTCAAATCAGTAAGCAACCTTCGAATCAAGAAGGTAGAGGAGAAATGAAAGGAACGAGAATGTAAAGAGTGTTTGTGACGAGGATTTGCTCTTATGTGAGAAGCTTGTTGTGGCTCGTGATGAGAATTGGTTCTCAGTAATGTGGTTACGGGGGACGCAATGATAGAGAGAGTTGGCATTCTGTAAGCGTGGGAGCTTTCAGAGTTACGAGAACGCTGCGTAAACTTGTAAGAATATTTTTTAACAGAAAAGAGAACCTATTATGGAGTGAAGACTCCATGAGCTTTTATAGCTGAAATGTTGGGCGGCCTTCTTAGGATAGGAAGACTTGATTCCTGCGCTTTGTTGGGATTGTTTCATTTCTTGGCGTAGAGCTTTAATGGCGGTAACGACTCATTGGATTGATTGCATTCCTTATATATTTTATAACCGTTAGAGTTTATTATAAATAGGAAGAGAATCTGGCGCCTTCCTCCTATGACGTGCGCTGAATTTGCTGGTAATTGTTATAATAGAGATTGCCTTTTGGGAGAGTGCGAAATCAGGGAAGAAGACCGTTACTGGTCGTGGACGAAAGTGTGGGCCAAATTGAGCTTGGCCCACGCGAGGTTTGCTCTTAGGTCTGCCTACTGTGACGCTTCCAATCAACAGATATGTTAACCTTCTTTGGGAGCCAGTTGTCCGCCCTAATGTCAAGCTTAGCCGATCTCCTTGGCCTTTCATCCGGTCAACAACTGGTGTTGACTATTCAGACGCACAAATGGGCCCTTATGGATTTGAACTGTTTCTCCTTCTTGGGCTAGCCCACTATGGGCGTGTCCATTAATAAATTTTTCTTTTTTCTTCAAAAGATCATGCGAAAATGCAAATAAAAATTGACTCGATATACATAAAATATTATTATGCTGTTTATTAAATTCTCTATTTTATTTATAAAATTTGAATGATAACTACACTTATTATCGGAAACTATTGGGTTTAGCATCCGAATCGGATTCACTTGGGTTAAAACCACTTATGAAACTTATCAACCGATTTTTCAGCAAGTCTCGAGGCTTCTCTCCTGGTTTTTTTTTCCCTTCTACTGTTTTACATTACCCGGATCGAATAATTAAGATGATATACAACAAATATTATGTTCAATCAACTTTTTAACCCTGCTAGTTAATGGCCCTTACTCCAAAAAGGGATTCATTTGTTTACAAAAACCAATGAAAAGGGATAATAAATGGGGGCACGATGGGGCCACCCGTGAAGTCTAGCACCTCATGAGCTGACCATAGTTGTAAAGTGTTCTAGTCAGTGGTGATAGGGTTTGAGTCAAATAGACATTATTTACCACTAAGTCAATTTACTTTATTGATAATTAGATGTATTATGAAATTTATAATATCATAGATATCTTAATAATTTGTTCATCTATTTACTATATTTGATGTGATTTTATAAAAGTAAATAAATATTATATTAATTAAAAATGTTTTAATAATAATTAAAGGGTTTCCAAAGATATGAGTGTTGGGTGGGGGATTTATTAAAGCGGGAATGGAATGATGCGTTTTGGGAGGGCGTCATTGACGAACGACATGACAGCGAGCACGTCCTGTTGACATCATTTGCCCCTCTTTCGGCCACCTACAAGAGACGAGGACCACCGCATTTTTATAACTTGGCCACCACCATTGCCAATGCTGTGGTCTTGGCTTATGACTTTTTATTTATTTTCATTTTCGTAGATATAAACAACAATAATATTATTATTATAACTGAACATTATGGTTTTATTTATTTCTTAAATTTAATAATTTTGATCTCTAAGCAAAATATATAAATACAAACGTATATACATACGTAAATTAATATACATATATACATTAGGATTTCATTTAATTAACGAGTGAGAGTACCTGCTAATTAAATAAATAAGTGTTAATTCATTAGTCTATTTTTTTTATAAATTTATTAATACAGATAAATAATTAGACAAGGTATCTTAATAACATTGCACAATAAAAAATATAATTTGTTTATATTTTTATTTTATTTTTAATGATAAGTCTATTTTTAATTTCATAAATTTTTTAAAAATATTTATATAAAAAAAAAGTTATATATTAAAACTTATAGCGTAAAAAATCAATTTATAGATTTTTTATAATAATAAGCAGTGCAAAATAGACATTAATTGATCATCCGTCCGACATTATCTCTGTGGTCCTATTTTTCTAATGGACTATTCATCCAAATTATTTTAGCGACTTTCCACGAGGGCATCCCAAGATGCCAGGAAATTAAATAAAATATAAGGAATAACATATTATTATAATTATTTTAAAAATATGTTTAAAATTAACATATTATGTTTATATATATTTTTACTTACCAAAAAAAATATTTATATATTTTTTAATAACTTATTTATATTATATGAGGACATAAATATTTTTAATATACTATGCCCAATATAATGACAAGATATATAATGGGATGTGTCTACCCCAATTTCCATCCTGAGCTGGTCCATTTGAAAATGCTCAATTTTTGGGGGACAAATGCCTTTCATATTATCGAGTGGAATTTATTTGTTAAAAGTGATTTATTTATTTTTATTTTAGATATTTATTTTTAAACGATTGAATATTATATAATTATATTAAAATAATTAATTTTAATTAATTTTTTTAATATAGTTAGGTGATAATTATTTATTTTAAAATATATAATTAAAATTAAAGAATAAATTATTTCAGAGATATATCTCTTGTGAATCTGCCTTCCAGGTGTGGCATATGACTTGCCACGTAGGCTCTCCTGTTTTAATCCAACGGGACACAGTCATCCAAGTGTCCCCCGTTGATTTATGTCGTGATAGCAAATCACGTTCCTCTCTCTGTCTTTCATTTTCTGTTTGTCTTTAATTATTATTATTTTTTACATTTTTAAATTTTCGCTAATTAGGAGCCATTTATTCAAATCCACTTGTCCACTAATGAAAACGACTTATTTTGAAAAAACAAAAAATACTGAACCAAGCAGCCTTAGATGTGTTTGTCTACGATTTTTTTAAAATAAATTTTAACGAATATAAATATTTTGTAGCATCCACTGAAAATACCTTTTAGTATTTTATAAAAAAAATCTGAATGAAAACTCGTTTAAAAATTAAGAATAACTTATTAAAATCGTAATTACCATTTTGATTAAAATCATAAATGGCATCCTTTAAGCAAGGCTGTACCAACAGTAACAATGAATCACTGGTGCCACTCCTCCCCGCCCCCAAAAAAGGACCTAAGTTTGGTACTTATTTAATAGTCAACATCTTATAACTAATTTTTAGGGATCAAACACTTTTTAATAATATGATATCTCATCATCAATTCTTTCAAAATAATAAGCCCACATAAAAATAAATAATTAATGATGGATCCTATACCACTATGAGCTAGCTGAACACCAAGCTGACCTGTCAACGTGCTAAAGAGACTAAGGTCCAACGTGGCCAAACTCGTAATGAGTAGATATGACAAACATCCAGCACGCCCAATAGATAGTCTAAGTGGACCGACCAATCGCAGCATAGAAAACCAAGCCTTCCAACACCACTCAAAAGTCGTTCATCGTTGAACGCACCCATCGGAGCCAAGCCATCCGTACCACTTATAAGCCGCTTTGTGTCGAGCGCAAGCAACGGAGCCAAGACCTTTGTCATCATCCTCGTTCCCTTCACTTGTGCATCATTATACATTGTATCATTATTCTTTTTTTTTTTTAGAAAGATTTTTTATTTGAATATCGAATAATAAATTGTAGAGTATATCCCGTTAATCTTTTGATCTTTTATTTATTCATTGTGTTGTGTAAAACTCACATTATTAGAAACAGAGACTAAACCCACCTAAACTCAACCGGTCATAGAAGATTAAAAGGTTTTCTAATCCGTACAATAATTTAAATCTAAAAACGTATTAAATAGATTAGACATTATATCAATATTTTGACGTTATCTACTAAATGTCACCAAAAATATATATATATATTTTATACTTGCTAGGAATTAGGGGGTGCCCCCTTAGCCGGATTCCTTCTGCCAGCGCCGGCTTAGAAGGGTTGGTTTGTTTCTTATTTCAGATGCAATTAACTAGAGATGAAAAGTCAAAATATTCTAAGTCTCGAAGCACCGATATTCGTGCTCTATCTTAGCCATCTAAGCCTACCACCTCAGTGCATGTTCATGCATGATTTGCCTCGCCAAGCTTAATTTAAAGGGGTTAGGGTATCTTGAGCCACGCGAAATTAGAATTTTCAATTCTTTGATGCGATTATAATTAAGAGTAATCCTCTAAGGCTCATCCCTTTATGTCCTCTCATAGACTTACAATTGAGACATAGAGGACGTGGTCCATTCATATATCGAGTGGTATTATAATTTTATTTCTATCTTACTTTAGATATGATTTAGTTAGCCTTAAAAATTAAAATTAGAATTGAAATTAAAAACAAAATTCTAAATTTATTTTCTAGTAGCATATAAAATTGAAATTCCAATTTGTTGGAATTAAAAGATAGGGTAAAATAACTCTTCACTAAAAATTTACTATTTTTAGAAGCCGAATAAATAATTATAATTTAAAAATTATAATTATTTATCAGTTAGATATATTAAAATTAAATAAAATAAGATATATTATATAAAATATTATTATTTGAGACAAATAAATATGGATATAACATTATTTTATTTTAATTTTTTAAAATTATATTAAAGTTGATGGGAACGATAAAAATGGACCAACCCAAAAAGCGGCTAACCCAAAAGGAAAATAGCCCACTGGCTCAGAGGACGATTAACACCTTTGTTAACCAAAAGCAATCCTCCAACCAGCTGGATACAGCCCAAACCGGCTATGACCCAAGCCGGATGTATCCAGCCGGATGGCCCACGACGCCATTCCTGCATATAAAAAATTACATACCTTAACCAATCAAGATCCCAAATATTTTTTCAGTTCATAATCTTTTCAAAAAAGAAAGCTCCCAACTAAGCGTATCTCCTACTGATGAAAACCTCAACATTTACCATGTGCGATATCTCCTCAAAGAAGGAAGGAATCCTTTCAACCAATCATGGTTGTCTTAGATAGCACCCAAAACCTTTACGCTGACTGACCAAATCTATTCCGGTAGCTAGCAATAAGTTTGGCCACCCTAACAAAGTTGAGATAGCCCAAGGCTATAAAGTGCCCTCGAGAGAAACTTCGAAGGCAGACTCTCTTCGATACACAAACCGACATTAGCGTTCCCACTCAAACAAGCCCTTGAGCACTGTTTTCCAAATCCATCTCTCTTTGTCAATCAAGCATCCCAAAAACCCTTGACAAGTCTCTACGACACTGCTCTCTACGAGCACACCTCTGCAAACAGCGGAGTCTACGCTGAGTACAACCTCCGAGTCAAACTCACAAATCATCTTTTCCTATATTGTTTTACATATATTTTGTCTTTACATTTTTTATCTCATAAAAAAAATTACTAATTTAAGTATTGGAAGATATACCAAAAGCGAGTCCCGTCAATATTCTGACATCTCATTTTTTCAGTTGTGGTATATAGGATCTAAATCAATAAGTACAAAAATTATGACCCGTTTTAACTCGACTCAAAGATTTAGTGACACCCAAATTTGTCAACAATTCAAATCCCAAATGCATCAAAAGTATCATCTAAAAACCAAGGGTTGGTTTGTTTTAAAAAAAATGAACATTGTGTAAAATTATTTTAAAATAATATAACTTAAAAAATTTATATATAAATTAATATTTAAAACAATGACTAAAATTGGAAAAGTAAATACATATGAAAAAAAATTGATCCTAAAAAGCATACAAAAAGATATTATTTGTACAAAATTATATTTTTGAAAATGATATGTTTAAGATTTTATATTTATATAAAAGTTCATACTTTTTAAAAACTTAAAATTTATATTGGGTTAATTTTGTCCTTTATTTTTATACATGAATAAAAAATTAATTATAACTTTAAGTTATTTTTTATTCCAAAATTATAATTTCTTACTTAATCCAAACAATAAAATTAAATTCTACTCAATTTTAATTTCAACAAAATTAAAATTAAACATATAATTTTAAATTTCAATTCCATGACTCAAACCAAACCTCAAGAAAATTATAATTCTTTTATTTGGTTAAAATTTTGGAGAATGAAATAGATATCATCATGAAATTGTAATTACTGGAGAAATATAAATAACAAATAGAAGATTAATTTTAGCAATTTTATTTCTGGACTTGAACGGAATTACGGTTCCCAGCTGGCTGCCAATGGCCACCAGCTTCCAATGGCTTCAGCCATTGACACCTCCTCCGGACGCCTGCCACCCAGCCTCCCCAGACTAGTTCACCCCAGCCCCAGCAATCACAACATATCATCATGTTGAATATCTGAATTGTAACTAGCACCATATCAAAATATTTTTTGGATGCTTTATAATTTTAAATTTTAGTTCTTATATGTTTATAGTTTAAATAAAAATATCATAATATTTAAATTTGGTTAGCTGGTATAGCTAAACTAGTTAACCAGTTAATTGTTTGACCGGTTAATCATTTGATCGGCTAACCCGTCAAATTAGTTCGGATTTGATTTCTGATTTTAATAACCCAATTTGGATAAAAAAAATAGTCATTCTACATATAAACCATGCCATATAACTATTTATCATTTATGGGTATGGTAGTACTTGGACTCGAATCCAATAAAATAAAAAGATGAAGCGATAGAAAATCTAATCTAAAAAGCGCGATGATTAATCTAAGAGGTGCAATCCAAATTGCTCAGCAATGAATGGACAATAATAGGTAATCAATGGACAATTTTAGGCGATTAAGTACGATTCAACGATTAAAAATCGTACGGTTCTACCATTAATTGAAGACAGTAATTACATATACAATTAATGCCGCTTATGACTTTAAAGGTATAATGGTCACACATTAACTCAAAAGACCGTCAACCAAATGACACCATTCACTATAAATACAGCCTCTCCTCCATAGCAAAAGAAGACCAAGAAAAAAACAAACAAGGTCTAGAAAATCTACAAAATCAGCCAATTATCCAAATAAGTATATCTCTTCTAAAGCCATTCTCCAACAAATACTTAATTCCCATCCACTTACATCATCGCAATTATTTTCTCATATTTTTCTTATCTAAGTAGAGAGATTATTGATTTAAACGTTAAAAGATATATCGTGAAACGAGTATCATATTCATTTTACCTATTGTTCATTTTATTTTAATATGTGGGATTAGATTCCAAATAATGAAGACCAGACTCATTAATCGAACTCCCAAATAGGCAACTCCCTAATTCGTTCAGCAATCCAAATCTTAGAAACACATCATCAATTATATTATTATCATCACTAATCTCATTTATAGGACATATTATTCAATTTATTTTATTACAATAACTAAACATACAATTAATTTATTTGTGGCCACCCCCATTACCTAGTTCTAGTCCCATTTTATAATTGGACTTTTTCACCTCTCTGTAAGTAATTTGTCATTGCATTTTCTGATTTATCAGAGGGAAGCATTTTCTGCTGATCCATTTCCAAGAAGTTGAGGATGAGTTGAACTTACAAGTTAGAAGCCACCAAAATTGCCACAAAGGTCCAGCAGAAAGGAAACAACCCATCTGAATGGGCAAAGCTGGAGAACCTTCACTGCTTCAGGTCCGGCGGCACCAGCATCAGGTATGTCGGATGCACCAAAGTCATGTTTGCCTGATGAAAATATTTAAGCTCTTAAGTTAAATAATGGTCTCGCATTGATGTCATACTCGCCGTAAACTATAAATTCTAGACCAAATACATCACATTCTACTTCCCACATAAGTTCTCTGCCAGATTATAGAAGTGCAGTGCATGAGACACACACGTTATGGATTGCAAATATGCACGCAATAGGACCATTACACTACAAAGAGGCTACATTTCTGGATAGCAAATCGTATTGTTCTCTCTGCCACTGGTATTCATCGCCCATCGCTAAGAAATTGCTCGTTATCAACTGATATTTTATACATAGGCCAATATATCGATTAATATTTAAAATATTAGCCAATATATCTAATATTTGGACAATAATTCGCAGTTAGCATATGATTTTTATTTTTATTTAAAATATAAGGCTTTATGTTTTGATCATTAAAAAAGACAATTATTTACATTAAGATATTAAAATGGACGATTTTCTATTTAATTGTTGAAAAAAACCACCTTTGCCTTATTTGATAGTGTCATCTCTACTTGACTTTTTGTTATCTCACCTACATAATGGTGATGATTTCTAACACACAAGTGTTATCATTTCATTGATGCTTATGTGATTTCCCATCCTTTTTATACTTTTCAAGTACTCGCTAGTTAATTTTATTTCCATTATATTTTTAGTCAATATTCCATCTCAACGTTTATGACTTGGTTTTAACTTCAAATTGGCATCAACTTCACCTCATTAAATTTGAGGGAGATGTTAGTTATTGGTGGGTCCAGTATTTGTGAGGCCCAAGAATTGCGAGGCCCAACTGAGATAGCAGCGACCCAGACAACTAGCACGACTCAAAAGTCGAAATAGCCTACGTGGCAACCCAATGCCCGTAACCAATCAGTACTTCCTACAATTTATTAATGCGGTTGCAGGTGGTAGGCAGAGAACAGAAGAGGCGGGCCAACAAGAGGAAAGTCAAATTTGTCAGCCGCGACTCGTGCCACTCCCTGTAACTGTCCAGTCAATCCTCATGAGAGAAGCAGACCAAGCGTGACCAGCGATGCACAACGGTCTCCCCAACATCACAAGGCGACAACTAACATCACCGACTACCATCAGAGATCAACGGCCGGCGATTCCCTACAGGAAGGATTCTTGTGTCCAAAGCTCCACGCTACGGAGCCTATAAATTTTCTCTTTCCACAGGAAAGGGGGTCAGATTCCTGATCACTAATTGGATTCTAGACATTGAGATGTACGCTCCCCGTGCTCCTACTTTCATACTCGCGTCCTAACCAATCTTCCACAGCCCTTCTCAGGCTACAAAAGTGAGCCACCTTTTACGGTACATTCAGGGAGTCAAGCCTCCCATAAAACGCTCATCAAATCCTATACTATTGCATCCACACACTCCCACCGCATACTCAACATAATTCCGCACACCTCTAAGCGTATGTCCATTTCCGTTCATTGCGGGAAATCACTAATTTAAGTATCGGAATATTTTCGATAGGAGAAATCCTACCGACTTCTAACATATTGTTTATAGTTTGTATTGTGCAGGTTTTAGTTTAACAGCGACAAAAATCAAACCCGCTCGTGATCCTATCCGAACGATGAGGAATCTGAAGGCTCCCTAATCCGTATAACCAGAGACTCGGGACACAACAGTTATTATAATAATGTATTAATAAATTAATAGTATAATTATTTATTTTCCATTTTCTTAATTTCCTAACGTATAATTATTTCCTTTTATAGTTTAGTTAAAATATTCTATAAATTCTTCATTGTATATGTTAATTACACACATTCAATATGCTATATAATATGCTTATAAAAATAATTTTTGTATAATTATTTATTTTATATAAGAATATAAAACTTATTTATATTTATATTTTATACATATTTAAAATTATCACCGCCACCACTACCACCACAATTATAGTTGCCACCGCACACTGGTAATATCTATTAATACTTACCAAAGTAAAATAATTCTCTCTCTTTTGTTATCAGAGTTATTTTTTATTTTTATGAAGAAAAAGTATCCTCATCGGACGGATATCCATTCCTGCATAAAAATCCAACCAAATTCAAAATTTGTAATCCAACAAAACATACAGTAAACAAAATCGTAGGGTAAACCAGATAACTGTAATAGCCCTATTCAACAGGAGCATGCGAGACGGAGTGCCCCCAAGAGGCAATAAACAACGGACTTCGATTGACAAAGAAGAATGTTTAGGGTACCTTTTAACCAATATGATACTCATCCATTTATCTATTTTTTTGTGAACTTATTAGTTTTGATGAATAGGTGAAATGTCATGCCATTAATAGTGTCCCCTGAACAACGTCCACCAACAAATATCTACTCTGATAATTAAACAAGCATAGACCCAAAACAAGATCTAACCTGTTCAACATCATTGTCCGATCATACTAACTTCAATTTAAAGCGACAGGATCATGGAGGAGTGTTTTTACAACACCGTCCAGCCTCTGTGAAGTGAATCCATCATCTTCTTTGTAGAGTAGGTGCAGCACTTTGCTCATCTTCCAAAACAAGTCCTTACAGGCCCTTGGAACAACACTCTCCTCATCCTGCAAAACTAATCTTAGCAGTTCTCTCCGCTTTCCAACAACTACCCTTTCAATGTGTCGGATCGCCTCCTCTTCCGAGAGGGCCCCATTGCTATGATGTAAATGCAGAGACAGAGCATTCAATTTTCCCTCCTTTGCTTCCCTCTGCATAGCAGCCACAATTGGTTAGGTATCATTTTAACACACACAAGTGCTAATACGGAGAGCAGCTACTACCTCAAAGCCTCGGATATCATTAAGCAAACGACCACATGTGCTCACAAGCTCAAATAGGTTATGATATTCTATGCTTGTAATCATTTTCTCGGAAAGCTTTGGCCCAAGAAAGTACAGCGCTGGAAGAACAATTGGTCCCAATGCAAATGATATGTATGCGTTCTTCATGTACTCCTCCATTGTTGGCACTGACTTGTTTCTCGACATCTCTGCTTCTATCCACATAGATTTCATGAGGCTCAGCCACTGTCACATAAACACAGTCGTAATTATCTTTTGATAGGACATAACCTGAAAACTAAAATTGCGTAGAAAAAGTCTCCAACTAAACCAAATTGCAGAAAAATGGTTTCTCAAAGGAGTGATTAATGCCCGAAAAATATATTGCAGGAAAAGAGAAACCTCAATGAAAGTTTCCAAAGTTTGCAAAAGACTTTAAATGTGCAAACTCACAGTCTCAACAATGTGGCCCGTCACACTGAAGTCTTGGCATGCACATGCTTTATCTCCAATCTCACAAATGGTACGGCGAAGTGCTGAGAATATGATATGGACTTCCTCAGAAGAGCAATCGATGGCATTTTTTATATCCCACCTGCATTTCAACTCTTATCCCAATAATAACTTCATAAAAGAATAGTGAAAATCTAGAAGAGGGTTTTGCAAATGGCCAGCAAGAAGGGTAGGTTTTAAGGAAAATAAGGGATCAGATAACTCACTGTTCAACCAAACTAATCAGGTTCAGTTGTTCCTCTGAAGAACCTCCAATATCAAAGAAGTCATCAATGACAGTAGTGAGAACGCCATTCTTAGTCCATGACATGCGCACATCAGCTAGTTCGGGTGAGAAAATTGTTGCTGCAGCAGAGAAGTAGCAGTAACCAAGTCTCTGTCTACAAAAGGCTAACTGGTCTAATCTGTTCTCTATCAACCAGCTGCTTCCATATGATAGCAAACTATTTCTTGTTAGAAGGATTTAGCAATCACCATTTTTCACTGCCGTTCAAACACAAATCTACTTTGGCTTTTAGGAAATATTCAGAAACATAATACAAAGGCAAAATTTCAACAGAAGCTGTATGGTCATAGGCATCATGTTATCTCTCACCGATAAAATTCTATATTACCGGAACTTCTAAAATTACTGATAGCCAAGCAGATTCATAATTCTAAAATCTTAAGGATCTGTACCATTTAAGCTGTTTCAATTCCTGGAGATGCACTGACTGACAATAGTTGAAATCCTCCACTGCTAGCTTTAGAAAATGTTCCTTGCTAAAGTTTGTAAAACTGAAATAAGATCCAATTTATTAGTGCATGGGTAAAAAAATGATCAAGCATCTTTTAATAGAGGATTAGTCGTATTAAGTAATGGGTGGTAAAATTATAAGAATAAAACGAATCTGAGAAACAATTGTGGGAGAGCAGTACCAAAATGAAGTTTTAAGAATGCTAGAGTTATCCAAGTTGTAATGCTCCATATATCTCCTGTTTGCCAAATGATCCAAATTTGCATGATAGGGATTCTTCAGAGCATCATCCACCTAAAAAGGTGAATAGGAATATAATGTATACACTATTTCACACGGAATGAATATCAAATTCATTTTTCCCCCAAAATAGGTCTCTCATTTTGTCTCCTTTATTTCCTTAGTGATAAAATTATTTTGAAACAAGCAGAACACATATCAAGTAGGTACCTCTCGAATAACGTAAGTACTGAACCCATCTGCTCCCATGGAAAAGTTGGACAATTGCTGCTTCAGAAAATGTCTGGACCATAAATTCTGTTTCTCTAGGAAAGATTCATTGGAGTGTATGATGAGCTCTGATGCCCTAAATATTTCCAAAGCATCAACAATATCCTTTAGATGTCCTCCAAACCGATCAAAGCAGCAGTCTTGTTCACAATGTACGGCTAATGGCTCTAGACCACATGATTATAATGTGTCAACGAAAAGAAATCATGGAATTAACTGAACATTTAATAATCTATGCTGATCTTAGAAAACAGGTCGTGGCAATGCCCAATAGATAAGCTACCTGAAGAGACATTATATCCATGACCAAATAATAATCTAAATGCCATTGCACAGGTAGCAGTGTCAGAAAATATATCTTCATGGCCTTCTATCCAGAGTCTGCTCAAGCGTCATGATTACAACTGATTAGAGATAAACCTGAAAAGAATATCCATTCCTACAAGATAAACTGATTCAACTCAAAGAAGCCTAGCTAATGGGTTTATCTAGAAGAAAAGCATTACCGAAATGTTTCATCCAATACACTAGAAATATTTTCTGTAAAATGCCGATAAACTCCCAACCTTTGAAGTGTGTCAACTATGCTAAGCTTGGCATATATGTCTATAGGACACACTGTGGGGACTACAAGAAAATAATATATGGTGAGTTTGACTGGAACAAAGATACATCATGGACAACATGCAGCCATGGAAGGAGGTACCTGCATTTCCAAATTGCTGCAAAACTGAGCTGAGGTAATCATGGCACCCAGAGTTTTCAAGGTGAGAAAGTGCAGCTGCTGTGGTAGAGGGTGAATTCAATAACGATCCGTTCTTTCTCTGGTAAGCCATTACCATGTCCCAGTCCTGCAACTTCCCTAATCCTTCAGAAACATATGCCAAGTAGAAATTCCGAGCTACTGAACTTTTTCCATGGACTCTAGTTGAAAAAAAAATGGGGCGGATTCATAAGTAGGACTTTTGCCTTTGAGATAAGTCGTTCAATTCCATTGTTTTAAAAATTGTACTTCAAAATTGGTGCATTTATTTCTCAAAGGGCAGCATATTGAGTACATTTTGTGTATAATATGTGATTGCAGATTGTGATATTCCATTTCAAATACGGTACTTTGCACTTTCCTTTGCTTCCAGATACCAATTAACCGTCTTACCAAGCTTCATAACAGAAGTTCAGTTAGGATGGCTGAACTTGACCACCCGTTGCTCAGCTGCATCTAAACTTTAGATTAGATGAAGGTTTCTCTGTTATTCATAAACATTAAGTAGAAGCTAGTAAAGACCTACAGACACGGAAATATACCGCTTGAGCTCTAAATCTTTCTTATGAAGTATTGCTTCAATATCTTCTTGTGCTAAATGGAAATTTATATCCATTTTAATAGCATCGACTATCATAGCAGGAAATATTATATCAAAACCGATTGGAGACTGCTGCTTTTCATCCAATGCTGATGCAAAACTTGACCCAATAAAGTCAAGGCCTGTGACGAGACACAAACTATAATTCACTGGTCATGAATGAAGAGATGCAACCTGAAAGCATCAGAAAATACCTTTTGTCATTTGGCCTTCACCGACACACCATCTCCTGAGGGCAAGGACGCATGCCAATGTAGACATGAGAGAATCTTTAATCAGCAAAGGATGGCGATCAGGAAGACCCCAAGAACCATCACGTTGCTGATTTTCTAATATCCAGTTTATGCTCCCTGGGAAACAAGGTCTGCCTGGAGAGTTTGGAGAAGGCACCATTGCCACCCAAGCAGTGTCATATGCAGAAACAGAAAGCTCAACTTTATCGAACAATTTCTTGATTGTTTCTTTAGAATCCTCAAAGACCTGCATCCAGTTTAAGATATCTTCACTTCAGGAAAAACGAGAGAAAGGTAAAAAAGGATTCATTGCTTACCAGAATGGAACAGTTTGGCCCTGCAGCTATCCGCGATTCAGTTTGCCTAGAAGCTGCTTCAGACAAAAATCTCGAACTTAGTCATGAAGAATATGCATGTTGATTATTTCATCGCACATCTTCATCAGATAATTACTTGGAGAAGATATTTGGTGAAAATTTTGTTGGGACTTAGGTCACTCCCGTATGGGAAACATTGTTTGCCGCGCATGCTTGACTGAAGTAAAATAAGGGCCGAAGTCACTAAATAAGGCACGAGGACTTTACATAAAGGCTGAGGAATTTGAATAATGGATGAAGATTCTGAGTGATGCCTGAAGACATCAATCTTTGACCGAAGACATCAAGTAACGCCTGAGGACATGGGATGATATCCGAGAACTTTGGTCAACGCCTAGGAACTATAACATCTGTAATGTCTACGCAAGTAGCTTTTTCTAAATGGGAAGTTGACTTTCAGAGTTAGCAACTGATTAACGGAGCAAGTCAACTCCTCCCGACATAATAACACTTAGCAGAGTTGGTGGCAGATTATATAGTTGGTGGTAGGCTTTGCAATACACGCAACCTACCTACTCGGTCAAATTTGTATATATATGTATGCCGAGCATGCAAGCGAAATAAGAGTGAGAGTGTTATTGTGTGAAAATAACAAAGTGTAGAGAGAAGTGAGAAGGAGAAAAATGAAAGAGAGATAATAAGGAGTAGCCATTTTACTCTTGTATTATTACTCTTATTTCTATTCTTAGCTCTCCAAAGGGCTTGTGTAGCCAAAGGGTTTTTGTAACCATATTCACATAGTGAAATTATTTATGGATTAAGTGTCCCGTAATTTTTCTTCTTATTCAGATGAGGACTTTCACGTAAAACTTATATGTTCTTGCTCTCTCTCTCATCACTTTGTCGTGTGTGTTTGTGAGCTTATCATCCTTGTCCAACTCTGTTTCACTAATATTGTTCCACTGGCTATTATCTTCCCCAACAAAATCAAATACAGAAAGCAAAAATAAATAAATTTTAAGGCTTGCTACTATAATAACAGAAAAAACTCCCACTGATAATCAATACCAAGATCATCTTCTAACAATTTTTCTGCAGGCGGGAATTACAGAAAAGAGAAGATCTAGGGTCGACAGCCAAAATTCCCGCTATATTATCTTCTTATTTTCTTTAATTGGTAAGTATACTATATTACCACCATAATATACTAGTATATCAATTAATTGCATTTGTAGACGCGGCTTCTTCTTTCACTTATCGAGATAATAGATTTGAAGATATGATCCTTCGTGGCAAATGATCGCATGCAGGTTAATTCTTCAGTAAGTACTATGATCAAAGACAATAAGAAGCAAAAATCAACGAGTGTAGGGATGGGGAAGCTTCCTAAACAAACCTGAGAGAGAAGGGCACGAGCATCTAAGCTGCGAGGAGCGCAGGAGAAGAGTGCTGAGAGGTAGAGAGAGAGACATGTTAATGGAAATAGGGTGCGAGAGGAAAGGAAAGGAAAAGAAAGCAAAGGTGTGGAGATAAAGATGAACGCGGAATCCCGCTTATCTGCATCGCTTTCATTTGGACAATATTTTTAACGACAGGATCACTAATTTATTTATAATATTAATTTATATACAAATAAATTAATAAATAATTATTATAATATTTAATAATAATTTTAAAAATATCTTTTCTATATTATCGGTATAATTAGTTATTTTTTATATTAGATATTGTTTGTTTTATTTATTTATATTATAATTAGTTATAATCACTACACATTTGTTTCCATTTTTAGTTGACGTTCGCATATTTCAATATAATATTTATAGGATGTAGTTGGACTGCATAATTATAATTAAAATTTTAAAATTATAAGTAAAATATAATTTTGTTTGAATAAATTGGATAAAATTTAAATTTTATTATTTGAATTAGATAATAAATTATACTTTTTAAAAGAAAAAATTCAAAGCTTAATTAATTTTTATCCACACATAAAAATAATAAAAAAATTTATCCAATATAAAATTTATTTTTTAAATATAAAATTATATATATAAATAAACTAAAACATGTTTTTCAATTTCGATACGTTATCAAATCCGAATTGTAATATGAATTAGGAAGCCAATATTTATTTATCGAGTTTGAAACGAGTCCGATCTTTGTACATTCTTAATTTAAATCCTATGCAATACAAAATATAGTCAAAGGATTTGCGGAACTCACTTCCTGATAAATCCTCCGACAATCAAGTCAAAATCCGTCTTTGAAGAAAAGAAAAAGAGATGATATAAGTTTGAATGTTCGTAAGAATATTTCTTATTTGAGGTTTGCACTTTTCTAAAAGCGTCTTAGTGAGATAAAAAATACGTACTGAGCGTCTTTAATTTGCATTCGGTTTTGTTTAAACGTCAACCTTTTCCTATTAAAAATGAGAGATTTTTATAAAAGTTAGGGAGTGATTAATTTTTCCTGTCAACCATTCAAGAAATCGTCAGGTGAATAGAATTTTGCTCAGTTAGCGGTTCCAACCGGCACCCAAGGCCATTAATTCAAGATAAAAAGGGAAACCACTTTGACCGTTGGCATCGGTTCCATATTTATTTAAGGAGCTAATTATTTAAATAAAACTATCAAATATGTCTATCAATTTGGGCTAATTGGACCTCCATACTTTATAAGCAAAATTCATAAGCGAAATCTTCCTCTTGAACGATCGATAACAATACCTATCAAATTCCAATTAAGAATATTTATTTATTAAACAACCAAATAAAATTATAATATCTATATTTATTTTTATTTTTTTAACAAAATATATTATAGTTTTAACTTATTTTCTTTCTCATACCAAAAATAAACATGACTAAGATGAAGCGAAAGGAAACTCAACATCGCCTCTTGGAAGAAAGCCAATCAAAAATGAAATGAAAGAGGACGGAAATATTTTAAGATATTTTTATTTATAATGAAATATTTTAAAGTAATATAATATTTATATATTTAATTATTTTATATTAATATAAATAGATAGATAGATAAATAAAATTTTATATAAATAAACATGTTTTAAAATTTTATATTAATATATTTCACAAGACTTTTATCGTCCATGAAAAAATATTTTCTATAATATTTTTGAATTCTAAATTCTGTAAAGGATTTGAGAATTTATAATTACAAAAAAATTATTTATATGCTTACAAATATAAACATATGTCAAATTAAAAGCAATATCTAAATAACCAATTAAATTCTAATTTATTGTCACCATTGATTCTGTTGGTACCTTTTCATCTTTTTTTACTAGAATTATCTACTAAGTTTATTTAACTTATTAAACTTGTTAAGCAGCTGCCATATAAGTTTCAATAAATAATTTCAACCCGAATGATATGTCAAATGAGTGATTCTCTACTAACAACTATTAATAAACATATTAACTTATTAAAATACATTCATTTCTTAATATATATATATTGAAACAAATTTTTTAGAAAAAAAAATAGAGAAAATAAATAAGTTAAAAAAAAACAAAATTACCTAAAAACAAAAAATTATTGTTCTAACTATCTAAGGAGATAATCATTGTGCGAGTGATTGTAACTGCAGCTGTGACTGCAACAGCAACAATGCAGAGGTGATCATGTTACTTCGACAAAGGTGGGGATGACAGTCAAGCCAGCAATAGGTATCCCTGGATAAAGTAGCAAGAAATAAAGGCTATTTTTTATAATTTTAACTTAAAGTTTTCACATCAAAATGGTAACAGAAGAAAAAAGACATGGATAATTGAAGTATTTATCAAGGTGTTTGTTTAAGTTTAATTCATAGGAAAATTGAGAAACCAACAACGTACTTAATGGTGGATGATGTAGAACAAAAAGGAGCTTCAACCCTGTCTAGCACAGCAATACATTGATGCTGAAGCAGTGCAAAACTTCTCTAGGTGGCCAGAACACCGCTGCCAGCCTTCTGATTCTTGGACTGCTTCCATAGCCGCCACCGCCGCCAGCAACAGTCCCTTGAGGGTGTAAAAGAGATTCAAAATCCACAACTTGCACAAGCTATATCAACTGGATCGAGATACAGGAAATGTATGCAACTATAATTCCTGATTCCCCCTGTTCATATGATTTTTGAAATTGGGAAGTGGGGTTTTATCACCATGTTAAATCCCCACCGCTTGAACCCTTACAAAAAATGGCCAAAAAGACTTAAAATTCTAGAATAAGTACCGTCTGGTTTATGGCCTCAAAAGGGTTTCTTTTCGTAAGAAAGCAACCCATGGACTCCACCTTCGACTTGTGCAGCACCACTGCGAACCTGTGGGAAGACGCATTACATGTGAAATCTCTAGATCTCTTTATTGTACAAGCCCTCTAACAGAAAGACGCATTACATGTGAAATCTCTAGATCTCTTTATTGTACAAGCCCTCTAACAGAAACTATGGCACATTACAGAAGGAAGGAGACAAGTCCATTAAGAGTTGTTAGCTTCTTCTAAAGCACACTACACAAATGGTATAGCTAGGATAGTAGACCTAATGCTACATTAATATGAATAAAATCATCGGCATCAGATATAATGGGTGCCAAATGTCTCATGATCTCATCAAAAATAAAATATATACAAAAGTTGAATATATTGTTAATCATTTATTTGTCTATTTGAGAAATTTAGTTAATTACTTTTTCAAAATTGATCTCACTATCCTTCTGAGTCACTCAAAATCTTCAAAACTTTTAATTTATAAATATTTTATATACCTATAAAATATGGAGGTTTATATTTTTGAGAAGATTTAGATATATTTAAATTGAGTGAACATAAGTCTTAAAAGAGTAAAGAATATCAGACCATATATCATGACATTCACTAATATAATAACATATCAAGTTATTTACCAATATCAGAAAATATAGATATTGGGGATTTTCAATACCGGTATCTTCTTCTAGAAGTAGTCATCTCCAGTCCCGAGGATTATTCAAAGACATAGTCATTGCTACTACAAACTTTTCACGTGAGCTTGCAACAATTTTATCATCTATATACTTCAACAGATTGCATTTGGGCAAGTCAATAACCAAATCCAAGCAAGATTTTCAGCACATAGCATCCTTCCATCGAAGAGAAGAGGCAAAGAACATAGCAAGAACACCCTCCCCCCCACACACACACACACACACACACACAAAAAGTGCTGCTTCATGAGTGGAATGATTACCAAAATGCATCCCTCCCCAAATTTTCAGCTATCATTTGAAAACAAAAAACTCCATAAAGAGAAAAGGGAAAGTAATACCTCTAATCTTAATGTCCCTGACCTCAGCAAATCATGGGCAGACTGCAGAGAGGAAGCACCAAGATCTTGGAACCCCTGTTTAACTGCTTGCATTGTGTAAGGCAGAAATTTCAAGACAGAGCCTTTGTCTGCAACGACTCCCTCAACACCCTGAGCAATTTTCAGCTTAGCCGTATCACCCAAGTATCGTGCATCGCTGCCTTTTGTCATTGCTTCGAGGGAGCCCATACCTCGATACTTTTTAACCTGGCGTCCATCCTATCACAAAAGAGATGCTCTGTTGATTAATATAGAAGTTTCTTCAAGCTCAAATAAAGCCATGTATTGTATTTACAATGAAGACAATAAGCATAATAAATATAATACATTCTTGATTTTCAAAGTTTAAATAAAATTTTCCAAGATTCTAAAAATGGATAAAGTAATAATACAATGACACAGAGAATAATATAGGGTGGTTAAAATGAAGAACTGTATCAAATGTGTTTTCTGATCAAAATATATCTCTAAAATTGGAAGAACAATTTCATAAGGTAGCTATTAGACCCGCTATACTTTATGGATAAGAATTTTAGCAAATCTAATAAACATATACAAAAAGTAAGATTCGCAGAGAAAATAAATTGAAGAGGGATAAGTGAAGTCTTATGGAAAAATAAAATATGGTATAAGATCTGAAAATGATTAAAGGTTACATCATAGAATATAAGAGAACAGTGGGGCATTTCAAATTGTTCCATTACTTAAAATGCAAGCCAAAAGAAACATTAGTGAAAAAATGTGCGTTAGTTATGATTGGAGGAAAGACTAATATAGATACGTATAGAAAAACTTAAAGTGTCAAAAAAATGATTATATTCTCAAAGAATTTGGCACTAAATCAAGTGTAATGTTGAAAGCGGTTTAATATAATTGACCGTAATCATTGGATTTGACTTTATTGTTATTTTTTTCCCAGTAAGTGACTTTATTATTATTGTTGTTAGTGTAGTAAATTTGCTAACAATTTCCATGGTGTGACAAAAAAGGTATAGTGTAGCTGTAGATCTCATGGAAAAAGGAAAAATATCGAGTGAGAAATGATCCCACACAATCAGAAAACTCATAGCTCTGAGCGAAGAAGTGAAAAGCTTTGGCCTGATGTCCCAAAATCCTTGCTACAGAAGCTATATAGGAGCACAATAAGAAGCATACCCGATATTCATAAACACCCGGAGCTTCAGTGCTTCCAGCCAAAAAACTTCCCATCATCACAGTCGATGCTCCAAGCACTAAAGCCTTCACAATGTGTCCAGAATTTGATATGCCTCCATCAGCAATGACAGGCACACCGCTTTCTGAAGCAATTGATGCAACCTTGTAAACAGCAGTAGCCTAAAATTGAATGTCCACAAAACTCTGGGTTAGCAAGACAAAAGCTGATCATGCCCTCAGCCTCCCTGGTAAGAAAGAAGGCCCCGAATGCAGAACACAAAGTGTAGCCCCTATAAACAGCCATGAAAGCAGAAGCAAAACAACCACGAAAGCAGAAGCAAAGAAAACTAGTCAAGTCAACACCATAAAATTTGTCTTGTAGTTTGGTGACTAAATACACACACTCAGCACAATTTGAAATCTAAAAACATACTATTCTAAAAACGAGGACACAATTTGCTAAAGATACATTAAATAAAATTCATCATTTATTTATATATTAGAGAATATAATTAATTAACAATGTCATTTTATACTAAAATACCTATAAGACAATACATATTTCTTACTTAATCATCCACGTAAAATTCACAATAAGAAAACGTAAGCGATCGAGTCAACATAAAAGAGTGGTGCTATAAAATTCCTCACATGACAAAAAATAAAAAAATAAAAGACAGGGGACTTAGGTTCTCAATTAGTTCCACATTACAAAATAGGTCCGATTTTTATAGCTTATATTAAGAACCTAAATTTATAAATATTATAAAATAGCTCAATATTTTCAAAATGTATAGGGGTAAAAAATATAAAATATTAACCCAATGAAGCTGTTGGGTCCCATGTCGTGGCCCATGAAGAATTTCCAGGCCCATGAAAAGATTAGAGGCCCACGAGAAGGATAATAAAGCCCGCGCAGGACGACGAGCCCAGCCCAGTCGCCAGGAAACGTGCGCAGAGCCACGCTAGCAGAAGGCGACGAGAACTCTGTAGCGCATTAATGCGCTGCCGACAGAAAGACGGAAAAGCCAGCCAATGGATAAGCAACTGGCACAGCGCCAACGGCTCACGCAGCCGCCTACAGGCAGCCAGCCAATCCTCGTTCCGAGGAAAACCAGGCGTGGCCGGCAGCGCCAGGAGCCTGCCAGCCACGGCAAAACAACGGCCGACATAACCGGCAGTCCAAGACAGCGACCAGCGGCAAAAGAGCCCTCACAACGGGCACCTTGGCGCCCAGAGTCCAACGGGGAGGGGCCTATAAGAGCTCCCACACCCCGCAGAGAAAAGGATTCGATTCCAATCCCCCAATTCTCTAACTGAGATTCCTAGCTGTAATCCACTACGAACTCAGAATTTCCCTCTTCTCAACGAGGTCACAAGAAAGAAGTAAGAGCTGGAACTGAGGAGTGACTCACTTCCGTTTGGCATAAGCTAGCTCGCTACTGCTCCCCAACGTCTTCTGAGACTACGGGAAAGTTAGCCACCCGTTGCGGTGCATCAAGAGAGCCAGGTCTCCCATCACCTGCTCACTGCATTCTCCACACCATCATTCACGCATCTCTCACGCCATTACAGCATTCAACCGCGCACCGCTCTTAGCGTGCGCCATTTCCGTTCATTGTGGGAATTTGCTGACTTGAGCGTCGGAAGGGCCTCGGTGGGAGAAATCCTGCCGGACCCCTGACCTCTTGTTTGTTGTTTGTGTTGTGCAGGTCCAGGTTCATAGAGACGAAGACCGGACCCTTCTCCTGACGCCACCACGTGCTAGGGAATCCAAAGGCTCTCTAATCCGTACGGCAACCGCGGACCCGGAACGCAACATTTGCGCCGTCTGTGTGAAATTGACGAGAAGCCAAGTGTCTCTTTCCCACCTTGCTCCTGAATACCAGAAGATGGTGACCACTCGAGCGCAAGCTAGCGCTCCGGCAATGGAGGTCGTTGCCCAAAACGAAGATCCCCCCGTCAGGAACCAGGAGAACGACCGTCCAGCGCCTAATGTCAACTGCCCAGCTGCAGACATGGACGACGTCAAATTGATCCTTCGCGCCTTGTGCGAACACATGGGAGCCCCATTGCCGGGGGCTGCCCTTCCAGTGTCTCAAGCATCCACTTCAAAAAAGACAAGGCGTCGAGCCGCGGTCCGCAGGAGGCGAACCAACCAGCTCAACAACGCCGCGGCCCAGGCGGCCCCAAGTGGAGATAATCCTAACGAAGCGGAAAGTCATCCCGCCCGCGACGATCAGGAGGAGAGCCCTGAGGGGCGTAACCCCCGCAACTCGCGCGGCAATGGGAGGCCGACCGTGGCAGGCTCCAACGGCGAGCGAGCCACTCAGGCGAAGAGTCGCCATCCCCAACGAGCTCGACCACACCTCCAGGGCAACACGGAGCTCCGCGACGTCATCAATGCGCGGAGAGGCTCGACAGACCTGTCGATGGAGGAGAAAGTCAAAGTGCTGCAGGACACCCTGCATAAGGAGAAGCCCACGCCTTCCTCCGCCGACCTCCGGAGATCGCCCTTTGCCATGGACTTGCGGACCCAACCATTGCCAAACAAGTTCAAGATACCGGTCCTGGAGGGGTACAACGGAAGCAATGACTCGATGGACCACCTCAACTGCTTCCGTACTCACTTGTCTTTGCAGGGGGCAAGCGAGGCCCTGATGTGCCAGTGCTTTCCCGTCACCCTGAGGGGAGACGCGTTGCTCTGGTTCCACGGCCTCCCCCGAAACTCCATACGCTCGTTGGACGAGCTTGCTTACAACTTCCCGAGCCAGTTCGCCTCCAACCGTAGGGAGGAGAGACAACCATGGCACCTGGTCCGCCTCCGCCAAAAGTCAGATGAAAACCTAAAGCGGTTCCTACACCGTTTCAACACCGAGGCGCGGCGGATCCCCCAGCTCTCTGACGAGTGGCTTCAACGCCTTCGTCACCACTCTGGCGATGGGGGACTTCTTCAAGCACCTGTCGCACCAGCGCCCTCAGACTTTCCGAGAGGCTGAGGCCATCGCCCGGGCATACATTACGGTCGAAGAGGCTAATGAGACGAAGAGCCCCGAGAGAGCGGACCGGCCCCCGGAAGCCCCTAGAACATCTGGTGCGAGAAAGAGGGATAGCGGCGACCGGCGCTTCCCGAGGCGCCGAAAGCAACCACCCCGCCGGGGCCCGGGAAAGGACTACAAATAGACATCCCCGACTCCTCTAAACAGCGGCCGAACATCCATCGATGCGGGTCGGGATGAGAAGTTCTTCAAGTGGCCGAAGACGTCGAGGCCCCGGCCCGGCCAAACAAAATATTGCCCGATTACCACCGTTGCACGGGATACTCTATCGAGAAGCTCAGGACCGCAACAGGAGATCGAGGATCCGTCCGTAGCGGACATGCAACGGTTCGTGAAGAGTTCGGGCGGGGACCAAAGAATTCGATGGTGAAGCCGGCCCAGCCTCCGAGGGCCCGCACGGCCGCCGGCATGGTCAACATGATCTCCACCACGCCCGTCGCAGTTGCCAGGCGCGGGAAGCCGGAGCCAACTTCCAGCAACAAGCGAGTGAGGATAAGGGTTAGGGGTGATGTCATTAGCTTTAGCAGTGACGATATGGCTCATGTAACCTTTCCCCATACCGATCCCCTTGTTGTATCTGCCCTCGTTTCGAGCGGTGGGGATGACTACCAACTGAAACAAGTTTTCATCGATAATGAAAGTTCGCAAAATTTGCTATATCTCAGTGCCTTCTTTAAACTTGTACTAAAACGGGCCGGATGAAGGCGCTCGGCGGACCAGATGCAAAATGACTTGGACAACGAGCCGGTCCCCATACAATAGATAGTACGACTGGAAGTCACTATGGGAACTCACCCGCGCTCTATGACGCAAGAGCTGGCGTTCCTCGTCGTTGACCTTCCGGTCCGTCTACTGGCCCGTATTAGGCGCACCCTTTCGACCACTTTTGAGTCATCGTCCATCCCGCCACGAATGTGAAGTTTCCCACCCCGTGGGGGGAGGAGAAGTCCTCGGAGATCAGGAGATGGGACGGATGTGCTACCTGTCCCAGATCAACCCCGCGGTATCGCGCGGCCCAGACGAAGACCTTGACCTCCGCGATGAGACCTTGCTACAACAGGCCCAGTCCGGAGAAGAAACGGAGGCGGTCCCTTTAAACCCCTCTGAGCCGGAAAAATGCATCAATGTGGGCAAATCTCTCCAACCCACAAAACGCGACCGACTGGTCACCTTCCTCAGGGCCAACGCCGACGTGTTTCCTGGGTTCCCGCTGACATGCCCGGGATACCGGCCAAAATTATCGTCCACAAGCTGGGCCTTGACTCGAGTCGAAAGCCCGTTCGGCAGAAGCGAAGGAATCACTCCGTCGAGAAGTTGATCGCCATAAGGAAGTGAAGAGACTTTTGGACGCTGGATTCATCAGAGAAGTCCAATACCCGAAATGGCTGTCCAACGTTGTGTTAGTAAAGAAGAGCAGCGACAAGTGACGGATGTTCGTCGATTTCATTGACGTAAACAAGGCTTGCCCCAAAGACAGCTTTCCACTCCCCAAGATCGACCAGCTCGTGGACTCCACATCCGTACACAAGCTCCTGAGTTTCATGGACGCGTACTCTGGGTACAACCAAATCCGGATGGACCCAGAAGACGAGGAGCACACCTCGTTCATGACAGACCAGGGGACGTATTGCTACAAAATGATGCCCTTCGGGCTCAAGAGTGCTGGCGCGACCTACCAGCGCCTTGTGAACAAGATGTTCGAAGCCCAGATCGGACGGAACGTGAAGGTATACGTCGATGACATGCTCGTGAAGAGTAGGGTCGCCAACAATCACGTCAACGACCTGGACGAGACGTTTCAGTCCTCCGTGACAAGGGATGAAGCTCAACCCATGAAATGTGCCTTTGGAGTGACCTCGGGAAAATTTCTAGGCTTCATCGTGTCCCAACGCGGCGTGAGGCCAACCCGAGAGAAGATCAAGGCCATCCTCGACCCGAACCCTCCGCGGACGATAAAGGAAGTGCAGAGGCCGAGGCGAATAGCGGCCCTCTCGCGGTTCCTGCTAAGTCAAAAAAAAATACTTGCCCTTTTCAAGGCGCTAAGGGGCACCAAATCGCGAATTCGGGTGGAGTGAGGAATGCGGCGAAGCTTTCGGGGAATCAAGACTTACCTCTCCGGTCTGGCGCCGCTCCTAAGCTCGCCGAAGGAGAAGACCTCTACCTCTGCCCAGCTACGTCGCGGCGACCTCGGCTCGGTGTTAGTTGGGGAGCACGGGCGGCGACAACGGCCCGGTGTACTTACGTAAGTCGGGTCGACGGTGGATGTGGAGGCCCGCTATCCGCACGCTGAAAGGATGGCGCTCGAGCTTGTCTGTGCGGCGCGGAAGCTGCGGCCCTTCTTCCAGTCACACCGAATCGTCGTATAGACGGATCAGCCGCTGAAGTCGATCCTGCAGAAGCCGGAGACGTCCGGACGGTTGGTTAAGTGGGCTGTCGAGCTAGGAGAATTTGATCTGGAGTTTCGGCCCCGGCCAACCGTGAAAGGGCAAGCTCTGGCTGACTTTATCGTAGAAGCGGCAACACCGGCACAGGAAGAAGACGACAAACCAAGAAGCGTGGAAGACCGCGATCCTCCTGTATGGACCCTGAATGTAGACAGATCATCCACCCAAGCAGGTAGCAGAGCCGGCGTCGTGCTAAGGACACCGGAAGGCATGGAAATTGCGTACTCCGTCACATTGGCCTTCCCGACCACAAACAACGTGGCGGAATACGAGGCCCTCCTCGCGGGCCTGCGACTAGCTAAGGAATGTTCCGTGCGGTCGTTGGTTGTGCGCAGTGACTCCGAGCTTGTGGTCAATCAGGTGAAGGGAAACTTCGACGCCTCGAACCCACAACTTGTGAGGTACTTGGCGAAAGCAAGGGCCCTGATCCCTGAGTTCAACCGATTTGCGATCGAGCACATCCCAAGATCGGATAACGAGCGCGCCCGATCGATAGCCAGGCGCGGCGCGTCACGGATCCATGGAGCGTCTGCGAGAGAGCCCAGGAAGTCCCACCCGTGCCTAGCCTCGGCGCCGAAGACAAAGAAATGCTGCGTCAACGCAGAAACAATTGGATGACGCCGTGCCAAAGTACGACTAAAAGGACCCCGCCGATGGCGCGCCAACGAGGCGGCGGGCGAATCGAAGACGGCAGGATGGAACACGATCTTGAACGGACGACTGTACAGGCGAGGATACTCTACTCTCCTGAAATGCCTCACCCCCGCAGGGAAGCCGACTCGCGCTGGCCAAGTCTGGCCCAGACGGCCAGCTTTCGCCACGTTGGGCAAGAACCTTGCATTCGAAGTTATGCGGCAAAGGTTCTACTGGCCCACCATGAAGCGAGACGCTATGGAATTCATCCGGAAGTGTGAAAGCCGAGTCCATGGCAACGACATCGCCAAGGCCGCAGAGCCGCTGATCCTCGATCCCCATGGGCCGCCTGATAACGGGGCTCGACATACTTGGGCCCCTGCCTTTGGCCTCTGGGCAAAGAAAATTCTTGATCGTTGGAATCGACTACTTTACCAAGTGGGTGAAAGTTGTCCCTCTCGCCAAGATCACTGAGCAGAATGCAACGGAGTTCCTCCGTCAGGATATTGTTTGCCGCTTTGGGATTCCTAAGGTCGTAGTGACCGATAACGGAACCCAATTCACCGGCAAGCGCTTTACGAAGTACTGTCGCGACCTCCGCATCAAGCTTATCCATACGTCCCGTGGCGCACCCTCGGGTAAACGGGCGGTGTCGAGGTCACCAACCGCATTCTTTGCCGCCCGGATTGAAGACCCCGAGTTGGAAGACGCCGGGGGCTCCCTGGATTGAAGAGCTACCGTCCAGTGCTCGTCAGATCGAACAACCCAGGGAGCGGAGACAAAGGGAGACGCCCTTGAACTTTTGCTTTAGGGCCGAGGGCCGTGGTCCCGTGGAGGTGGGGATGCGAGCATGCGGATCGAAAGCTTCGACCCAGCCACAAATGAACAAAGGCTCCGGGAAAGTCTAGGCCTGCTCTCAGAGGTTCGAGACGCTGCACAACTACGGACCGCGGCCTATCAGCAGCACGTCGCACGGTACTACAACAAACGTGTAAAGGCACGCCCTCTGGAAGTTGGAGATCTGGTCTTCCGGAGCATAGAGGCGGCGGGAAAGACCGCGAACAGGAACAAACTCTCCCCCAAGTGGGAGGGACCATTCCTCGTCTCCGCAATCCTCCGAAGCGGAGCGTACAAGCTGCGCGCCCAGAACGGCAAACTACTCCCACGAACTTGGAACGCCACCAACTTAAGGAAGTATTACCAGTAATGCTACATCAGCTCAGGTAAGTCACACACACATGCATCATAATGAATGCTTGGTCATGTGTTTTATCTTTTATTAATAAAGTCACTCTTCCTGTTATCCTGCATCTTCATTCGTGTGAATTGTTGGCATGCATCGCACCCTCAAATCATACGACCTAGACTGCCCCTAAGTCCGGAGGACAAACGTCCGTCCGCAAAATCAGTCCTTGGCCCAGCGCCAGGCGGTCCGAAATCGACCGTCTCGGGATTTTGTCTCCGCGCCAGATGGCCCGGGGATGGCCCCATACAACTTGGCTCCGCCCCAATAGGCCCAGACGGCCCCCTGCGATTTGGCTCACGCGCGACGGCCCAGCGGCCACCGCGAGCTAAGACATCTCGTCGAAAGGACCCAGGCGGTCAGTCAACAAGCTTCGCACCAACGACCCCGGGCGGTCAAGCATCGAGCTCGAGGGCTTTTGAAGTCCCCAATCTACGGCCAACAAAACCTTAGAGGGCAAAAATTGCAGGCGTGCGGCGACCTTCTTGAACAGAAGAGAGCACCCTCGATCTGCCATGATCGTGGGCTAGGACCTCGACTTGGTGATTATAACGCCGAGCAAGGCCACACACTCCCGCAATCATCCCGCGACCAAGGCCTAGACCCAGAGTCCGGTTCCGTGGCCTAACAACCCGGCTGACCCTTGCTGTGGCTCCACGGGACTTGCGGCGACATCCGCCCCACCGGATCGAGCTTACCATTAAACGCGTGAGCTGCGACGACATCCTCGGCGAAGGGCGAGCACACGGAAAAAAGACGCCTGGATAGGGCCTTAGCGACAATGGCTCTGAAGAGCCAGCGTTCAAGCACGAGAAGTGATCTCACAAATCACATTAAACGAAGATTGCAAGCCACGCACTATAACAGAAGAAGAAGAAGAAGC
Source organism: Nepenthes gracilis (assembly GCA_033239525.1). Classification (NCBI taxonomy): domain Eukaryota; kingdom Viridiplantae; phylum Streptophyta; class Magnoliopsida; order Caryophyllales; family Nepenthaceae; genus Nepenthes; species Nepenthes gracilis. The sequence goes on from BSYO01000004.1 coordinate 3,004,358, forward strand.
CACTTTCTATTCATTTACAAGAAACAAGTATGACGCAGAAGCAAATAGCAACGACAAAGGACAATCTAATGATCTATACAGACGGAGATTATTCAGGCAGACAGGACGGAGCAGCCTCCTCGTGAAAGTTCCTCAGGCGAGACGCCTCCCAGATCCTGGCATTCCCCGGATGAAAGACTCCTTCCGGAACGTGGGGGGCTACCAAGGAGGCGATCTTGCGGCACAGGCAGATGCCGTACCAATACCGAGTCTCCAGCGCAAGCCGCGACTCTGACGGAGAGAGCCAACCGACCATGTCTCTGACCAACCGAGCATTATCATCCTCCGCAGTGACGAGCAGGGCATCCAGTTGCGCCACTCTCTACTGCAGGCGCCCATTCTCCTCTTCGAGAGTGGCGAACCGGGCCCTTCTGCGAGAGATGACCTGCTGCAAGTCCCCGTGAAAGAGGGCTGTCAGCTCAACGAAGGGGTTGGCGTCACTGGGAGTCTGCATAAGAAGCGACGTCAGAAGCACTCCCAAAGCATGTAACAGTAAAGGAAGGCCAGATTGAAGCAACCATACCTGAGTAGGGGCAGCGCTCGGAGAGTGCGCGAGATCACCCGGCAGAGCCTCTCCCTGAGGTTCCTCTCCTTCGCCTGCTGGAGGCGAGATGGCTGGAAGTGTGGCAGCCGTAGGAGCGCTCGGGGGCTTCTGCCACGAAGACGTCCCGGCTGCCCTCTCGCCAGCTTGAACCGGATCAGTGGCGAGCACGACGCCTTTCTCTGGAGATGGAGCCACGCCTTCGAGGAACCCGTACTCCGGAATGGGCTCCACAAAGACCACAGTCGGCTCTGCAGGCCCCCTGGCCTCCGATGTCAGCACAGGCACGGCCAGAAGTGGCCCCTCCGGATCATCAAGAACAACAACATCATCCCTCGCCTCTGGGACGGCATCCCCAAACGTCTCCGTAATGGAACGAGCGAGGGGACCCCCAGCGGGTTGAGACTCCACCTCACAGACCTCGGGAACGGCTAGCCCCACGACCGAAGTCGACGATGGCGAGGCAGTCTCCCCGTGGCGACCCACGCTCGTGGCAACCTTCGGAGCCGGACTTCTTACCACAACCGAAGAGTTGGCGACCTGTCTTTGGGACCTCCGTGTGGAAGTCTCTCCGGCCTCCCTCAACCTCTTTAAGGGAGCCTCCTCTTCATCATCTGTCGACGACTCCAACAACGAGCAGCTCTCCTCCTCGTCCCCCCCGGGCGAAAGAGGAGCGGCCGTATCTCCAGGTTCTCTTTTGCCAGGGCCAGCAATTTTCCATCCCGAGGGAGGCCCCCACTTGGAGGCCTCGAACGTGATGGAAGTCAAGAAGTAACCTTGGACAGAGAACTTCGCCTCCTCAGATTTGACGGCCGAAATCAACTCCACCGCCTCCACAGCGTCCTCAGCCGGCGGCTTTTCCTGAAAGAATCCCGAAATCGAGCCCCACACCCGTGAAAGCTCAGAGTCGAAGGGCTCTTGCAGAAAGAAGAAGTGGTCTTTCCAACCCTTCACCGAATCGGGGTTGGTTCCACGAAAGCGGAAGCCCGCTTTCAGCGACATCGACACCCAATCCTCTGACTCCGTGAACCGAAAGATCAACCTCGCTGCCTTGGCGTTAAAAGAACCACCGTGGAGGTGGGCAAAGATACACAGAAACACCAAATAATGCAAGGCGTTTGGGTGAAGCCTCGCCACCGAACTCTCAACGCGTCCACCCGGCCGTAAGGCGTGGGGGCATAGGATAACGAAGCCCCCTCTCGGTGGTGCTCGTTACCGTGATGTAGCCGGCCGGGGGAGGCAGCTCTATCCGGTGCGCACAGGCGCGATAACTCCAATCGTTGGGAAGACCGTAATCGACCACAAGGGCAGCAATGGCGCCCGCTGTCAGGACAGACTCGGTGTTTGAACACCGTGACGAGTCACTCTGGGAGCCTAGGAAGAAGAAGAGCTTTCTCTCTTTTTCGCCATGTCTCTCTCTCTGTTGACACAAGTATGCTACGGGAAAAATCTCGTTGGGAGGGGTAAAGTCTGTCCGACTGATTTAAATAAGCAACGGAAGGCCAATAGGCGAAAGCCAAAAGCGACACCCACGAGATGATTGGGACACGTGCCGGCAACGCCGCAGATCCGAAATCATCATCGCAATCATGGCCTAACGCCCATCGATAAGCGCATTGCCTCGGCCCGTCGCGAGGATCCACACCAGCGTCTCCGCATTAAATGAGGGCTCATGATAGAGAAGCCCACGAAGGGGCGCATGGTAGCACAGAATGGAAAAAGCCAATCCAAAAGCGAGAGATACGGAAGATGAAACGGCGTGGCGAAATAAAAAACTTTATTATAGTAACGGGCCTCATTCTAACGGCTACACGTGTAAAAAAAAGGGGGAAAGAAGAAGAGGGTACAGCAAACAACAAGAGTAACTATCGGCTAATGATCCCAATGGCCTCGTGGAAGAGCTTGGGGCGTGGTAATCCACTAACCTTTCGATTGCGAGGTCCAACGCCTTGTAACGCCGAAGTTTGAATCCTCTGCATGAGGCCGACCTCGTGGCCTAACGGCGTTAAGATAACTCCGCTCAAAGCGGGATTCACTCCCTCCGGCCGAAGCCTCGTCCTCGGCTCGACCCTGCGGCCAGCCCGAAGAACCTCAGCCTCGTGTTGTTGCCTAAGCTGCTTGATCTCCCCTTCAAGGGCCAATGTGTGGGCCTGCGCCCCCACATTGGCACCAACGAGACATGTGGCCCTGGCCTCCGACTCACCCCCAGCGCCCTCCAGGTGTGCAACGCAGGCCCTCGGCCACTCCACCTCACCGCCCGCCTACGCGTGGCTCGACCCTCTCGAACTCGGAAGCGCTCCGATGCGAGAAGGACCCGCGGCCGTGGCTTCAGAGCGAGCCCCTCTGGAAGTGCCATTCCCCGAAATCCCGGAGCGTGAGAGCCAAACTCAGACTCGTCAGAAGAGCGTTCCGAGTCGTAAGAGGAGTCTTCCATAAACTTTGCAGCAAGAGAGCACGCACGAGGAGAGCAAGCTACTAATAAACACACAAGCGCAAGGAAATGCAAGCTTCTAGGAGAAAATGGCGCATTTAAATAGACGAGTTTTCTCCTGAAAAGACGACAGCCCTGAAAGGGCAGAAGGCGCCAGAACACGGCCAATAGGAATCTTACACGTGGAAGGCCCATAAAGCCTCGCGCGTATCCCAGGCAAGACTCCGCGACGCGACGTCTTTTGACCACGGAGACACTAAATGCACCGGTCACGCCAAGAGACGCGACCGCCAACGGTGACTCTTCTGCTCCCACAAAGTCAAATACAGACCACCAGGAGAAAGCGCCCAGCAAAAAGAGAAGTACGCACAAGGGAAGGAGGAAAATGAAGGCGAAAAGGGCTACTTCTTTCATTAATCAATACTTTCTTACAAAGCACAAAGTTTGCAGCAATAATGCTACGAGAAAGACGAAGGAAGACGACGGTACGAGGCCCCGTATGCTCCATCGCCATGCCCCAGATGAGCTTGGCAAACGTGATCTACATGAGATCCCCACGGCTGGAGCCGTTGGTGGTTCGCTGAGCGGACTGGGGCGGGCACGGAAGCATACCCCCCGATGGAAGCCGCCGAAGCGCTATCCACCGGGGTGGGATCAGCACCGAGGCCAGGAAAGCCCTCAGAGGTAGTAGGGAGAGGACCACCCACTCCCTCGCTGGGTTTTTGGCCTCGCGATCTCTCCACGGCCAACGCTCGGGCCTAGCGAGTTGGAAGAGCATGTGCGGCAACCTCCGCCGCGGCGAGACATACCCGCAGAGGTTCGCGGGACTCTACCCCGTTCGCTCGGCGAGCCACGGTAGGGAGGGTGCGCGACGGCAGCCAGAATGACCAAGCCACTCTCGTTAGCATGAGGAGCAAACTGCAACACCGAAGTTAAAACGGTCTTCATCAAGAACTTCAAGCATTCGGCCGACCCATCCAACTCCTTCTCGGATGCCCGCCAGGGGCGTGGAGAGCTAGAATCTTCTCATTGCCTCTCCGATGGTTGCCAAGGGATGAACTCCACTGGCTCAAGTGCCCACCCTATTTATGGGCGAGATGCGAGCCATTCTCTTGCTCAACGCAGCACGGCAACCAGCAGACGTCTTTCACAGAACAGGAAAGACCCTTGGACATGCGCAACCCAAGGCGTGCGAATCTCGCCCAGCAGAGTGACGAATCATCGCAGCGCCTAAAAAGTCTGTCCAACCTCCTGGGGAAGGCGCGAGTCCAGAAAATGACAAACGATAGCGCGGCACGAGGAGGGCTGTGGAGTCACGGAATGGGCCAGGGACATGCCGGGCCCGACCACCGGCCGCCCCGGGCATGAGGGCTAGTGTTGGGTCCTATGTCCTGGCCCATGAAAAAGATTAGAGGCCACGAAGGATAATAAAGCCGCCGCGGGGCACGAGCCCAGCCCGGTCGCCAGAAACGTGCGCAGACGCCACGCCAGCGGCAGGCTAACTCCGTAGCGCGTTAATGTGCCAAGCGAAAAAACGGAAAAGCGGCCCAATGGATAACGGCCCTTCGCACAGCGCCAGCGCTCACGCAGGCCGCCTACAAGCGGCCGGCCAATCCTCGTTAGAGGAAAAACCGCGCGTGGCGCCGCGCGCCGAGCCACCCGCCACGCAAAAAAAACGGCCGACATAACCGTGATCCAAGACAATGACCAAATGCAAAAAAGAGCCCTCCTGGCGGGCACCTTGGCGCCCAGAGTCCAACGGGGAGGGGCCTATAAGAGCTCCCACACCCCGCAGAGAAAAGGATTCGATTCCAATCCCCCAATTCTCTAACTGAGATTCCTAGCTGTAATCCACTACGAACTCAGAATTTCCCTCTTCTCAACGAGGTCACAAGAAAGAAGTAAGAGCTGGAACTGAGGAGTGACTCACTTCCGTTTGGCATAAGCTAGCTCGCCACTCAAGCTCCCAACGTCTTCTCGGACTACGAAAGTTAGCCACCTGTCATGGCATGCAGGGAGTCAGCCTCCCATCACTGCTCACCGCATTCTCCACACCATCATTCACGCATCTCTCGCCATTACAACATTCAACCGCGCACCGCTCTTAGCGTCGCCATTTCCGTTCATTCACGGGAATTTGGCGACTTAAGGTCGGGAGCGGCCCGGTGGGAGAAATCTTGCCAACCCCCGACCTCTTGTTTGTTGTTTTATGTTGTGCGGGTCTAGGTTCATAGAGACGGAGACTGACACTTTCTCCGACGCCACCGCGTGCTAAAGAATCCGGGGATTCTCTAATCCGTCTGCAACCGCGGACCGGAACGCAATGTGCGTAGGTGATTCTTAGATTTAGATGATGAGAAAGGTTTTGAAGTTATCCTTTAACCACTTTTAAGATACACTGAAGTAGCAAGCCGTCAATATATCCATTTATTTTTATATAGCCTATGAATGTAGATAGATGGATAAATGACACATACGTTATCAAAAGAAATCTAATAGTGGTCAAATGATGTCCTCTGGCACCACTCTCAGGTGATATCCAACAGATCTAAAAATAATTGCTGCAAACAATATCGAACGAGTTACCTGTCCTCGACCCACTGCACAAACCTCTTGCGTAGTACAAATGGAGCCAGAGCCCATGCCAACCCTCAAACCATCAACCCCAGCTCGGATCAAGTTCTGAGCTTGGTTCATTGTCACTACATTCCCACCAACCACATCTAATTCAGGGTATCTTCTCTTTATATACTTTATCATATCCAACTGATAAATAGAATTCCCCTGAGAACTATCCAGCACCACCACATCAGCTCCGCCCTTCACCAAATACTCGAGCCTCTCCTTATCCGATTCCCTCGTTCCTATCGAAGCTCCTACGATGAATTCCCCTTTAGGCCCCACAGAAGGCAGCCCCATCTTTGGGAACCCCCGAATTCTCTCCACGTCCTCGATTGTCACTAGATCAATCACCTCTCCATCGCTCTCGCTCACAGTCGGAACCAATTCATACCCTTTCCCTGACAAAAACCCCACAATTTGATCCAAATTGTGGCTGCTTGGCACCGAGAAATCCAATTTTGACATGAAATCACAAACCCTACAGTCCTTATTCTTCAAATTTGCCCAATCAGACTTCAAGACGTATCCTAAAACCCTAGATCTGCGATTTCCGGACTCCGTGACTAAAATAATCCTGGATGAACCGAAATCGGACTCTGAATCGATCGAATCGGAGGGCGATTTGACCTCGAAGTCGGAAATGAAAGGGATGCGGCGGGATTTAGCGGAACGGAGGAGAGCGAGCTGGTCAGAAGGGGAGTTATTGGAGTGAAGAATGGAGATGGCACCAATGGAGGCCATGGCGATGGCCATAGAGGACTCGGTGACGGTGTCCATAGGGGAGGACACGCATGGGAGGGATAGAGAAATGTTTCTGGTGAGTTTGGTGGAAAGGTTAACGGAGTCGGCGGGGAAGTCGATGTAGTGAGGGAGGAAGATGACATCGTCGTATGTGTAGGAGTAGCCTTGGTTAAACAGCTTCTCCGCCGGGAAGCCATCTTCCATTAAAGTCACTTCCGCCATGGATGAGTTTGCTTCGCCCTCCCTCAAGTTCGGGATGGCTCGTAGACCATGGGCTGAGCGGCGCTGTGCCGCGACGCAGCCCGTTTGGATTTACTCCAACGGGCACGGTTGTCCCCCTTTTTTCTTTTTTTTTCCTTTTTTTCCTATTTTAATTAATTTAATTTTATTTATTTATTTATTATTTATATATATCTTAATTATACTTAGAAAATATAGCTCAAATAAAAATTAAATATATAAATAAATTTATTCATAAATTAAATTAAATTTTTATTACTTATTAAATACTTATATTTATATTTTATAAATTTATTTAGTACTAATCTTATAATTATGTATTTTTAAATGTTATTCTATAAGTGTAATTATATTTTATAAATTTATAAAATAATAATTTATAGTCATTATTACGTCTCGGGTTACCGATTGTAAATTTGGACGGATTAAAAAACCTACATAACACAACTAACAAATAAAAGGCGCCAATCTTCCGCTAAAATGAAGAAAAGTATGCGGATTGGAATGAGGAAGGATCGGATCCGATCTCCGATGTTAGGGACCCTAACCTGGAGGGCGGTTTAAAGTGCACAATACAACTAACAAACAAAATTTAGAAGAAGTTCCGATGGCGGAGTTAATCGATGGATCCAACGGGTTCACTGAATTCTTTCGGAACTATTTCAAACGCCTTCTCCGCAATTAAAAGATAAGAAAAGAAGAAAGTATCTTAAGATGCGAAATGAGGAAAGTGTGTGAGAGGGAATGTTTGGAGGGCAGCCCAATGAATGCGTTCGTGGAAGGCAGCTTAGGGGATGACCCTGCTGTGTGTGTTGCTCGGGGGTCAATCTTTTCTTTGCCGTGTGAGGCCCAAATCGCCACATAGTGAAATATGTTCATGCGCTGGTGGTTTTTTTCCGGCGAGTTTTCCAGAGATGCGCCGCGGAATTTGAGGCGAGAAAGCAGTGATGTCCCAACAAATGCTTAGAGGTGCGCCCGCTAGAGGCGTCGTAGGTAGTTTGGTGATGTCCTCGCTCATGGAGGCGGCTTAGAGGTGCGCCCTTAGAAGTGTATCCGCGGAGGGTGGCTTAGCAAAGCGTACTAGAACGGATGCGGATCCTGTGCGGCACCAACCTCGATTGTATTGGCAGGCAGCTGATCGCGGAAAAGCCCACGAGTGCCTGGCGGGTTGAACGGAACGGCTTGACTGTAACGGTTCCGAATGGCTTCCTTTGGGGAAGCTCTGTACTGCTATCTGTCAAGTGCCCTAATGCTGGGCGACTGTCCAAAGAGCTCCATTTTCGTTCTGCTTTGGGGAATAGAACACTGTTTAAGGGGCTTCTTCTCGCATTATCGACGGCACAACTGGGCAACGCCCCTCTGATGACTCCACTGTGCGGGATCCGGTCGCGAGCTTTGGGAGGTCGCGGACGCCGTCAACAAGGAGCTGGGAGCTCCCTCCTAGTCTGAAGTGATGGCCGGGCTCCATTCCAGGAGCTGTGCACCTCCGTTTTGCTAGGAACAGGATGGAGAAGCCGAGCAACGGGTTCTGAGAGCCTTGTTCCCTGCCTGGCCTAATCATCCGAGCGCCATTGTTGTGGGTTCCACCTGCCAATTGGTTTCAATTCGGAAGGGAATTGTTGGACGCCACTGTCGGAAGAGCTTTAAGCCCAATTCCACGAAGTAGAGGATATGGGCATCATGCTCCGTTTCCCGTCGCCGGAAGCTCCTTTGTTTTGCCATAGACGAGAGCGGGAATTGCCAGATATGGTCGCCGAGAGTGCCGAGTGCTCTGTTGGGTCGAGAGCAGCAGAGATGTGCCAGTCGCCATTAACGGAGAGCATCGTGGTGTTCTATTTCGCCCGTGAACTAAAAGCCGGAGCAGAAGAGCTGAGTGCCGCCATCGGGGACTTTGGGCTCTGTTTCACGAGAAGAGAGGACTGGGTGTCGTCCCTGGAGGCTCTGTGCCCTGCCTAGCCCATGAACGGCAGAGAGGGAGAGAGGACGCCATGAGGGAGCTCTATTCTCCTGTTTCGACAGGGGCTGGAACAGACGATTCTGAGCTCTGTTATGGCGAAGGCAAGAATAGAGGGCTGGAGCTGTTTGCAAGGCGAGTTGAAACCAGTGAAAAAGGGGCCCGCTTTTGGGATTGTTATCTACCTTAGGCTTCCCCCCTTTTGTCGTTCCATTTTTTCCTATTTATTGAGAAAATTGATGGAAAATTTTTTCTCCAAGCCAATTTCAATTTTCCGCCAAAGGAAATTTTTCACCAAAATGAAAATATTTTCTGCCTTGGCGAGGCTTCTTCGTCACATTTCAGGTTTTGGTCAACCCATGATACCGGACCCAACAGTCATATATTATTAAAATATTATTATATAATAAGAATTGTATTTTATAAACTTATAAAATAATAATTTTATAATAATATATTCTTAAAAATTATTATATTAATATGATCTAAAAAATTATTAAAAATATTATTTTGATAATTTTATTTTATTAAAAAATTTAAAAATAAAAAATGTAATATAAAATAATATAAAAAATAAATTACAAAAAGGGGGAAAAGAATAAAAAGAAAAAAAAAAGGAGGCTGCGGCACATAACAACCCCCAAAGGCCATGTTTTGGATATAATAGTATTTAAATAAATTGTGTCAGGTTAGTACAATTTATTTATTTAGGTCATTCACTTATAAATGTGTTATACTGATATGATATATTTATATAACAAATTGTCCTTAACATGACATAAGATAAATATATTCTGGCCCAACAAGCCATGTGGCCTGCCTGTGTTTGGCTAGACATGCTTTCAATGTTAAACACAAATTTAATATGAAAATAAAAATATCAGAAAAATAAAATTATATCAAATATCATTAAAAATATATCATATTTTATTTATTTAGTTAAAATATTTAATTTTATAATTTTTAAAAATAGGATAAATTATATCCAATAATAATTCACTTATTTTTAGACTTTATTTGCATTTTTACTATCATAACTTTTAGAATTATTCTCTTTATCAAAACTTAATATAATTAAATTTTTAATACAATCTTTTATATTTAACCATTTTTAAAAAATAATATATATTTTTAGAGTCTACTGTATTATTATACTTTTTTTTTGTCAACTACTCAATACTAATACTAAAAGTTAATTCCAATAATATCATACTTTCTAGTAGAATTAAAAGATTTTATATCATTGATACATGCACAACATATATGTGCTCATTAGTATTTCACCAATCCAAATTTTAAAATTCTATTTTGCTACTTACGATATTGGAAACGTGGTCTAATTATAAATGAAAAAGTTTAATCAATATTATATTTTTATTAATTGACTATATCTTATGTCAAATCTCTATTAAAGGAAGTCAATCTCATTAATTACCTCTACTGCTACTTACTTCTTTTGCTGGGGATAACGATTCTAATATTTTATTATGATATATACAAGCTATACATTATATACAGTTATAGTGTACACAATACTTGATGTCATTTATTTTGTTAATCGCTCTCATATTGATGTAGAATTATTCAAGAAAGATGTACATCATATATATATTTACTCAGAATCTATAATTATTGTGAGGCTATAATAGACACAAGAATTTATTTCTTTTATTTTGTCAAGCGTTATTATGTTGATGTAGAATTTTTTAAGATATATATCTCATGTAAATTTATTCAGGAGACCATAATTATTATAAGGCAGGTTAATATTTAAAATTTTTTAATATTTTAAAATTTTTACCTAAAAATATGTTCAAATATACTATTACTACATATGATGTTTTTAATAGTTTTAATATTTGCTTAAAATTTTTTATTTAAATTTTATATAATATATTTATCTCCATCGCTATATCATTTGGCAAAAATTATAATCATCCTAAAAAAACATAATATTATCAGTAAATGACAATAATTAGCTTAATAGTAAATTTTAAATAGTATAATAAGTACTTATAAGTTTATTAATAATAAAATAAAATATTTTTAAAAAATATTTAATTATTTTAACTATCTTCTGATTAGCATCCAAAATCGACTCAACCGTTAGAATTTTCCTTTTTGTGAAAGACAGTTTAAATAGAACAAAAAAATACACAGTATCCAACAATGGTATGTCGAGTTTCATCGTATTGTACAATTAATCTTCATTTTCATATAACTCAACTTATTTGATCAATATAACGTTTTAAATTACTACATTTAAAAAGAAAATATTCTAATAAATAAAATAATATTACTTATTTTCTTAATATAATAAGAAATAAAATACAAAATATCTTTAACACAAATATTAGTTGATACGCATATCTTCTATAAAATATTCACAAATCAAAATTTAAAAAAAAATAATTTAAATAAAAAAATAATATAATTATTATTTGAAACATTATAAAAAACAATAGAAAAATTTTATTAAATATTATAAATTTATTTATAATAATATTAATTATTTTAAAAATTACAAAATCAGTATGTTTTAAGAAATTTTAAAACTAATAATTTTTCTATTACTCATAATTTACTGGGATTCAATTTGCCTTAATATAAATATAATATCAATTATTACATAATGACCACAATCACTAATCAAAGAAATATTAGACTATACATGTATTGATCCTAAAATTATTTTTATATTTAAATTATAAAAAATATTAATAATCTCTATTTAATAATATGTTTGGATATTTTTATAAACTTGGATTATAATTATTTTTACTTGTACCTTTTAAACTTGTAATTTTTTGCCAAGAGAAAGGGGCCATCTGATTGAACTATATATTTTGCTAGTCTCAATTGATTCAACATCTAGTCATATTAAAAAAGTTTTATCTTTACTACTTGAAAATATTTGTTTAATTTAAATTAAAAATAATTATTATTTTTAATATTTTTTATATGTCTCTTTATATACCCTTAAAAACTTTTACAAAAATAATATATATATATTACAAATGATCTATTCCTAACCGCCAACTAATTTAATTTTAAAAAATTATCATATATTATTAAAATATTTTTTAAGGGAGATGCCATATTTAAAAAAAAAAGAGGAGTAGTTGTGTTTAAAATACATTGTGATTCTAGCATTTTAAAATTGCTATCAGTGTATATATATGATATAATGGTATAAAAATATGTGTCATAATTAATAATTAATTTATAAAATAATAATAGTAATATATAAATTATAAATAAAAATTAAAAAAATAATATAAATATATCAATAAATATTATATGAATATTTCTTGTTATATTATAAGAGAAAAGAGAGTAGATAGAGAAATTAGAGTGAGTGTGTTGGAGGAGGGGTATATTTATATAATTTTTAATTTATTTTTTTTAAATAAAGGGGCATGGCCTGATTGTACAGTAAGATAGCATGGCACATAGGCCAACTAATTCGCAGCCTAACTGGAATCCTCGATTTCCATCCGATTTAATTTGATATTATCAATTTATTTTGGGTATATTAGAATCTATTGTACAATGTGAATTTAAAAGTTATTCAATGTAAGGAAACAATTTCGGCACCTGAGGCACGCCCAATGCGTGGTTGTGCACGGATTCTACAGTGGACCCGCCCGAGGAGCACCTGAGGCTACACTTGTGCATGCATGGGGTTTGGCGCATTGCTTGACGTGCACTTGAGTAGCTCTGGTTCTCTAATTCGCCTATATAAGGGCGGTGCGTATTATTTCAAGTCATTTTGCTTTGGAAAGAAGAAGGAGAGAGAAAGATGAAGGGAAGAGAGAGGAAGAAGGAGAATTTAGAAACATCTTTTTGTTAGATTTGTTAGATTAAAAATTGATGTAATTATTCTTATACCCTTTTTTTGGTTTGGTTTCGTTTCTGTTTAGTTTACCCATATTTGGTAGATTAAATATACATGCATGTCTTTTACTTACCTTATTTTGTTTCCTTGTCTATGCATATCCTTTTTATCGATTATTTTGGGCTTTTCCTTCTATTTTGTTATCCTTAGAAAATTTTGTTCATTTTATAAAAAATGAGTAAATATTTTGAGGCATTTTATTTATATAAAAGTATGTTTATAAAGAAAAAGCTATGAAAACTTACATATGAGCCGTGTATATAGTATCAATACATTATGCTTCAGGTTGGGTTCTATCTTCGTTATTCAATTCGATATGTGACCTTTTCCGAATTAAAAGCTTTGTATTTGACCTTTTTAAGTGGAAACTTTAACCTTTTCTACTAGATAGAAAAAAATTTAGATTTGTTATATCCTACCTGGCCTATATTTTTATGAGAACTATCATAAAAAAATTAAACAAAATTAATATATTTGGACGTCCTAATATATTTAGATAGATTTGATAATCACATTTATCATCTATGAGTTGTAAAAGAAAATAACATTTGTCACCGTTTATAGGAGAAAATATATAGACAGTCTACTTATGAGTCTAAATAATAACTTATGATTTAAGGTTATTGCGAGTATATATAATATTTTTCAAAATCAATCTCTTGGTCTTTGATTCTTCAATTTGTGTATATTTTTAATTTTTGATATATTTTATTTGTATCTAATTTTGGATATTCGAGACTTAATTTGATATTTGTTGACTTCGGTCAACATTGGACTTGAATTCCAGATTTGTTGGTCTATACATCTGGATTGTTTGGTTTTATTTTGGATTATGGACTTTACATACGAAAGCAAATTTAGACACTTTGTGGGTTTACCACACTCGATACCTAGATTTTGACTTTTACAGATTTTATATCGGTTTATTGATTTATTCATTTGTTTTAATTATGGATACATTGTTTGCTATATATATATATATTGATACTTGTTGAGTATTTTGTTCGTATTTTTATGTTTTTTATTCCTTCAAATTATAGGGTATAGGTGTCTTGTAGGGAGCTCGAACGTTGTTTTTATTGAAACCTCATTCATATTTGATATATATCTACCTTGTATTTGGATTGGATTCACCTTAATTGTATTTTTAGTATCGTTTGGGCGGCAAATGGGATGATAATTTGTATATTGTATTATTGAGTAGTCAATGTTCATATTATTCTATTTATTGGATAATTGTGTCGTTTAGTTTATTGTGGATATGTCAGTTGTTTGAATTGTCATTTGTCACATTTTTCCCTACGAATTTTTGAGAAGGTTATGCATATTATTGACTGGATGAGTGATCCGGAAAATCTTGTGATGATTAATTATTTTTATTATTGTTGGTTTGGTTGAATGTGTTGTTGGATCACGCCTGAATTTAGGAATTCAATTTGAGTTGAATGTGTTGTTGGATCACGCTTGAATTTAGGAATTCAATTTGGGTTGTTATTAACTTGGAAATTATATTTTGTGGATTATATTTATTATTAATTATTTATATTGTTTGCTTTTGGGTTTGGGTTCGTGACACTAGCATGGTCTGCAGTACACTATTTGTCAATAGCAATGAGTGACATGACCCAATTAACATCTCTAATTAAGAGTGATTTTCATTAAAATTTTGGTCGAATTTAATTTAATGTAAGAAGACAAATTGTTTAATTGGGTTTTCAAAATGACCCAAATAGTAAGTCCCAGCTGCAATATTATTGAAGCTTCAACTGCTATTAGTATAATCTTTTTATATAATTAATGTTTAATTTTAAGAGGATTTAACACCATGTTTCTTACTATGATATTTAATTTCTCTAGTAGTCGATGGCACGTATGATGTGCCACAGTCATGCAATATGAACCCATCTCCATGTTACATAGTTCTCACCTTGCCTTTGGTGACTATTCTTCCAGCATTTTGTGAGTTGCTTAAGCCTCGTTTGCCTCCATTTTTATGTTATGTTACTCTTTATGTCAAATTTTAGTATCTTTCAATAATGAATGAAATCTATAACATTAAAATAACACATTAAATATTATCTTAATTATATCATTATATCACTACTAAAATGATATTGCTTATTTGAATAATGAGTGCAAAATAATTGGGAGAAGTATTACAAAATCCATCCTTAAAATTGTTTAGAGGCCTCTATTACTTTGAATTTTTTTCTCAATTTTATGTTTATATGGCAGCTCCATCATAAATCTTTGTACAAATGATATGCGTAACACTGGAATTACTAATTTATATTTATAATATTAAAATTTATTATATTAAATGACATTTTTTAAGATGAGATTATATTTAGAGATAAAAACAAGAAATAAAAAGAAGATAAACTGTGCTTGTGTAGTGCTCGTACGTGATTTAGTAGAATAACTTGCAGTTCTGCATAATAAATATGCGTTTGTGTGTAGGCTCTCTACTTTTAAAATTGCATAATGGATAGGTGATGCATTTATCAAATTTAATATCACATGAGTTAATAGAATAAATCACACCCATGCACAAAATGTGAGACACTGATATATATGTAATAGTATTTTATATCTGATACGTATTTAACTAGCATTGTATACCAATTTGTTTATTTAATTGATTATTCACAATTTTCAAGCATTTTTGGATGATTTCTCAGGAGAATAGGGAGAAATATAAGAGAGTGGAGAGAAAAAGATAAGAAAGAATAGAAGAGATAAGCGAAGAAAGTTAGGTTTGAAGCTTATTTGGGTTAGATATTATTATTTTTTAATTTAAGGCAAGTGTATCAATATTTATTTATTTATTGTCAAAATATCTTGATTTTTTTTTAATTTCTACTCATATATATATATATATATATATATTTATGCATGACCATTCTACTTGTAAATATGGATATTTTTGAAGAATTGTGCCTAATTTGGAAACATTGTTCATACATATTGAAATATTCAACTATTGGACTTTACATATTATTTTTACACAAATATTTGTCTCAAACTCTACTTTTAAAATTGTAAAAATTATTTATTTTTGCTTGATTTTGGAAAGTTTATAAATTTAATATTATTATAAATTTTTTATTTTGATTAAATAATAACTATTATATAGAATTAACATAATATATTTAGATATATCTTAATATATTATTTACTAATTAAATATCAAATTTAATATCCACGGGAATAAAAGTAATGTTTGATCATATTTATAAAAATATAAATATTAAATAGTGACATATAACTCAGAGTTATAGGAAAACATATAACCCAATCTTTGATATTTGATATTTATTAGTAAGATTTTTATTAATAATTATCTCTTGTATTTTGAATAAAATTATCGATATTTTGGCATTTCAATTATTTTTGTATTTGATTATCATTATTACTCTTCCCACATTTTATTTATTTATTTTCATATATATAAATTATATATACTTTGTTAAATATTAATCTTACTCTTATCATATTTTATTAATTTTTCAAATTAACATACTTGGATAACCTTGTAAGATTTGAGCGGAACACCTTTCTTTAGTAATTTTGGGATATTTCTTATTAGTATTGGATTGTAATATAATGGGTTATACTTTAATCAATAAAATTAATATTTGAATTATATGTACTATGGTTAAGAATATTTAGGTTCTATATTTTTGTAAATGTATTTCATTATTTCAGCTCTAAAGTCATGAATGTACGGTAACCATTTTTCTTACATGTTTGATGAGTATTTGCATGTACTTGAGCATAGGGGTTAAACTAAGAGAGTTTGGCCATGGTCCTATACTTTTGGTAGCAAATTGTGTGAAAGTTTTTTAACATTATTTATTATAGTGTCACGTATGATATATAAGTATACTTAACATCACTATTTCTATGATTTTGTACAGATGTCGTGATAATATGACTATTTGTTTATGACAAAATATTAAGAAAAATCTTACCAATGTATTGATAAAGACCCGTTTAAAAGCAAACTTATATCTAGTCTAGTCAGGCAAATATGAAAGGAACTAATGCTAAGATAAGTCGAAAATGATTTGTCCAATCACCCGGGCCAGATATCTTAGACCCGCCCTACATCATTATAAACGAGCTAATTTGTGGATATCTATTTTTAAGTATTTTTATTTACATTTTAAACTTTCATTAAAATATATAAAACCTGGTGCATTACTCAAAAAATATAATATAATATAATATATTTATATAACCTAGAAATATCTAAAAAGAAAAAATCAATATAAAGAGAAAATTACATAAAAGTATGTGGTAAATATAAATATAAAGAAATGATTTAAAATATATATATAATTTATCTAAAATATATGAGTTTATATCTATAAAAAAAATCCATTTTCGGGCAAGCATGGATGATTATTTTCGTTCATGATTGTATCTAATCTAAAAATTTAATTAGATGTAACATTATTTACAATATATGTGAATAATGCTTGTTAACCTTGGTCGTGAGTATAAGATTTCAAATTAGAAAAGTTGAGGAGTGCCATTTTAATCGGATCAATTGAGCCAATATATATATATTAACATCTTAATTTTCTAACCGCTTGTTATCCTTCTTAAAAGATCAAATGATTTCTAATTATGATTTGTTTTGACTCTTTGTATATATTAAAAGTAAATGATGTATGAATACACAATATATATAAAATATATTATCTTCTAGAAATAAGAAAAATGGTTTTAGGAAGACAATTTGCACAAAAAAAATAAAAATATCAAAAATTAATTAATTTTTAATTAAAACTCTCCGAGCTTTTCTAATCAATGTAAGTAATGTAATATGAAAGTCAACTTATAACTTAATAATAAAATCTCACTAAACCTTAGTCAATATATTCCCCACTCGTGACCATTACTAAAAAAAATACTTAGATTTGCTTAGAGTATCATAATCAAACATTTTTCAATCTTGTCATTGAATTTGATTCATTTATTAGTAGATTTTGATATATTATTGAAATTCAATATCCATGCCACCAATACTACACTGAAGGTTAGCACGCAAAAATAAGTTTATAAACAATGTAGAAAAACACAGGGCAAAAAATCTTGATAATTTTATCTCAAAATATTATTTGAATTTTGTTTAATAATGAATTTCATTTGCTTAGCCAACGAGAAGTACAAAGGTTTGTAACCAATTATTTGTATCCCTTTGATGAAAAGTAAAGAAATACTTACAGAATAGGTAAAAATAGGTCAAAAATATCGTGTCTGAAAAAAAGCAACACCCCAACGCTCATACGATATATAGACACACATCTTGTATAAAAGCAACTGCAAGGAAACGCAAGAGCACCACACAAACTCTTATCAAGTACGAATATTTTGGACCAATACAGGCGTTTAACAGGCGTGAGTATTGTAAACATAATCCGCTCATGTGGTGCATAACTGTGTATAAAGTATAAATTTTCTAGACAGAATGAGGTCATCCACAGATCAAGCATGCTTTAATTTTGAGAATACTGAATGATGGTCTTTATATGAATATTGTGAGTATTAATCTTTATTAATATTTTAAATTTTTTTAAATTATTTATTTTTTTAGTCATAAAATATATCAATATACCCTATCCCAACAGGGTTTGGTTTCGTTTTCAGATGAGGGGGGAGGAGCAATTGGGAGATAAGGTTTGGTTTCTTCATTAGAGGTTTTTTTGACTTAATAGTTTAAGTTCAATTATTAAAAAAAAACCTTTTAAATAATTTTTAAAGAATAATATCTCAAATAAATTATTATAAACATATCTAAAATTTTAAATAACTTTTTATTTAAGTTTGGGTGTGTTGCGTCTTTGGATCCTGATTGTTCAATGGATTAGGATCGGATAAATATCAGACGGGTTCGATCTCCAGATACCGCACTTTCCACTTTCGAATCCCGTATAATATAACGACACAAAGAGCGGGCCGAGAGCCGAGTCAACGATTGACGCTGACTTGCCAGCAGGAGATCCTCCGATATATTCTTTCTCCGACGCTCAAATTAGTATTTGTCTTTTGAAATAAAATCAGTAAAATAATTTCTTTCTTAGAGAGAAAGAGAGTTCTTTTTGGGTTGATAGAGAGGGTCCTCCTTTGCCCTGCTGGATAGATGGTCTTTTATAATTATCATGAAACAGTTGACTCTTTCCGTTAATCGTCTATGGGAGCGGGTAAAACCGGCCCAAGAATCTTAATTTAACGGATGAACTTTATCCACATTACTGGCAATGGCACTCAGGCATAGTGTTTAACCGCTTAAGGTCCCGTTGAGATGAGAGAATCTGCAAAAAACCGTTATTTTCTTTGGGCACTTATCCTCAGACGAATCTTTAAATTGGGTCAAAATAGCTTATTGGACTTCTAATATATGTGTTAAACTTTAAAAATTGAACTTCTCATTCGGTCATGGGCGTCAATACCCATCAAGGTGATTCGAAAATATTAAAAGAACTTTAAATAAATCATCTCGACGTTCTTTCATTTTATATCTAGGGCAACATATTTGCCTGAAGAATTTGTTAAGCATCAGCTTCCTGAATTAGTTTTAAAAATAACCAATAAATAATACTTTTTCTTTAAAAATTTTTTCTGAGAATTTTATTGAAGTTCTCTCTAATCTGTATTGAATTTTTGAACAAGTTTTAATCCTCGGAAGAAATTAAGATTAAATTATCACCTTTTAAAAATCAATTTCCGATAAAATTTAAGTTTTTATTTTTTATGAAAATTAAGTTTTTAAAAATAATAATACAAAAATAATTAAGGATGTTATTAAAGTGGAACAAGTATCCAAAAATTGTCTAACAAGCCCTTCCCTTTAGATGGTTGATGATTAATATTAATGTTGGTACGAACTCAGTAAAGGTGTCTTATATATGATGCATTGGTACAGACAACAGTGGCAAGTGGGTCTTGGAGATTTCAAGCTTATCTTGAGTGCTATGATGTTCTCAGAGCCGACACTTTTCGTGGCCTTCAAATTGCGTGGCCTTCAATTGAGATATCACAATTGAAAAAATTTTGGGTTTGATTGTGCAAAACGACCAAGATAGGAGCCTTCTTCTTAATTTCAGGAGTTTAAAAACGTCATAATTCTCTATCACCAAGATTTAATATCTAAGTTATGAAATAATGCCACGAGAATTTAATTTGTTAGGTTGTTACTAATATAATAATATTATAATATCGATAATATATATATATATATATATAAATTTGACGGACAAGGCATAGAAAGAGACAATTGTGGGACTACACCGGAATTATTTAACTCAAACAACTGGAAAGCCAATTGCGAAGTAATACTCAGACAAAGCAAGTACTATTATTAGTTTTTTTTTTAACTTTTTTTAAACTAGTATATCAAAATAAAAATTTATTTTTTTTATTTGTTTATCTGTCATTTTTTTAAAATTTTTGCACAGTTAATTTTATTATTTTTTAACGTAAATTATCTTTCCACACAAAATATCAATTATCAGTTCCATGCATGCAGTTTAAGTGATCATTGACTTATGCAATTAAAATTTATAATATAATTTAATGAAAAAATTATTGGTTTATTTATTTGATATTATTATAAATTTATTATATTTAAATATAAAATTATGCATTCTGCTCCTGTCAATTTCGATTATGCCTTAGGTAAAATCCATCTATTTACAAAAATGTAACCCGGATTTATTTTAGAGTTTTGCAAAAATTAAAATAAAATTAAAATTTAAAATTTTATTATCAGTTCTTTTGCTACCTATGCTTAAGTTCTGCTAGCTAATGAACACTATTTTTTATATCTGTTTACTTAGTTATTATTAAATTATATAATTAAATTATATATATTTGTTGTGAATATTTTAATCTTTAAGAAAAACTATGTGAATTTTAGCACTTTAACTTCTATAATTATCAGATGAAAAAGTTATCCTGAGCATTTTGATTTATAACAAATTAACATTTTTTATAATTCAACTTTTCATATTTGTAAGCAATCAAATGGCAATACTGCAATTGTTATGGCCACTTAATCATCTCCATTAATTTAATATTTTAATCTTTTTTATTATTTTAATATATAAAATAATATAAAATTAATTTTATATAAATATCAATTCTCCATTGATACGATACTCAACTTACTAAAAACTATATCAAATTTCCATGCATTTATGAAATTAAATATATTGTCGGTAGCTGTAGCACTCACGTAACTACATCAATTATATCGATAAGTAATAACATGAGCTTAAGCTATCCACGTTAATTTAGCATCAACCACTTGATCAGGGAGGTGGGGACCACAACCAATTAGTCACACTAAAAATGGAAAAATCCGGTGCCATCGATCCTCTTGTCCTCTATGTCTAGATTTTTCTTCAATAAGACATGGAAAATTGTTGAAAATATTCTATATTTTAATAAGAAGACAATTTTGCCTTTATTTTAAATATGAATTAATTATTAGAATGTGTTAAAAGTGTTGAATTAATATATTTAATAATAACAATAATAATATAAAATGTTATCGATTAAAAAATATTATTCTGTCCAATCAATCTTTAGCTAATTTTATTTATTTTTAAATATTAAATTTATATTTATCTAATTTAGTAATATGAAAACAATATTTGTAAAAGTAAAAAGTATAAAAATATAGTTTTTGCCTTAATTTGGAAGTATAAATTTTATATAAAATTAAAAATTTTAAAACTAATGACAAAAAATATATATTTGCTTTATGTTTATAAGTATTTATCTAAAATTATTAAATTAGATCGATATAAAATCATTTTTTTTGGAAAAATACAGCTAAATAAAAACTAGCTTAATTTAAAACCACTTGAGTAAAATCGATAATTGTGACAAAATAACACGTGCTAATCAAACAAAATAATAAAAAATAATTAATTAAAATGTTTTTTTCTTGAATCACAAAAACCAATAAAATATCCAGATGAAAGAACAGTGGCACGCGCTCTCCACTTGTATCCGTACTATCCACATGTGAAAATTGATGGCCACGATTCGTGCCACACTACAGAGCTGGGTTCCTATTTATTTTTCAAAGCCAACGTAAGATTATCATCTCCCGTTCTTTCTTTCTCTGCCTTCCCCATTTCTACAGACGTGCGAAGCTGCTGTGTAGACGACTCTGCCAGTGTTGCAGGGCGCGTACGGAGTTTAAACGGAGAGTTCAGAGTTTAAAAGAGCGAAGATCAGAAACGAAGCAGAAGCTTGATTGTCGGCCGATAGTCGCTGCTGAAAGATAAGAATTCCGATAAAGATTCTTATACTCTTCTCTCTCTGAAACCGTAAGATCTTTACCATTTTTTCCTCATCCTGCATTCATCGTGCCATGGATCTGTCTTTTATCTTTGATTATGAATCGTTTGATTAATCGAATTAGCTTTGATACGGTGGATGGAGTAAAATAATTGGGTGTTCGATTACTATATGCATACCATCCACCAATTTGAAGTACTTTTTTATTTTTTTCAGATTAAAATCGGAATTCGCATTGTATTTCAGAAAGCTACAACTGACCAAATTGTTTTTTTTTTTTTTTTCCTTTTTCTCCTTTGATGGTTATTATCATCAGACGATATTGTTTTCTCAGTCAATTACAATTTTAATCCTATGTACTTCCAATGAGTCTTTGTTTTATGTGGAAATTTTACTGTATAATTTCTAATAGGATTTAAGGTTTATTATTGTTGTCTCTAAGTAATTATTTAGAGATCAAAAATAATTTCTATTCGTTATGTTTATAAAAATAACAATTGATTTTCTCATACGTATACTAATATTTTAATTAAGAAAATTTTAAAAAATATAATCCATTAATCTTTATAGAGCCTATAAATAATAAATTTATCAATATCAATATTAAAATCATAAAGGAAAACCCTTAAGGGCACTATTGATACTAATGTTAAAACATTTTCTAGAAAAATATAGATTAAATATAGATGTGCATTCAAAATTTAAATTATGATTTAAATAAATTTGGATTGAATTATTGAACCTTTGGTTTGAATCCTATATACCATAATGGTAAATACGAGTTCAAAAGATATTAAATTTATTCTTTAATATATTATCTGATACTTAAATCAATAACTTTTTCATAAAAATTAAAAAAAAATTGCAAAGATTACAATGATGTGAGAGAGTAAAAAATAGAGGACTTGATTCGGTAATTTGTGGATGGTCGAGTGAAAAGAGAACCAAAACTCTATACTTATTATCTAGTTTCTTCCCGTTTTTATGAGAAGTTGACATATTTATAGCCATATTATCAATTAATGGCAATTTCCTAAAAAGAAATAATTAACCATAATGTGGGTGATTATACCAATTAAGAATTAAATAATTTAATTGTCTAACATGTTATGAGTAAATTTTTTTTTGAAAATAGTTAATTTAATGGTAATGTCGAATGATTGGCCTTCTTGTTTAAGTTGACTATGAGATTTATTAATCGTCTACTTGACTTAATTGTTCGGTTAAGTTAATCTGTTGGTTTAATTAACCGTTTAATATGATTAATTGTTATGTTAGATTAACCGTCTGATTTATAATTCAAATATCCAATCATTTTGTTCTAAAGTCTAATATTTTTCAAACCATTCAACCACTTGATAACTCGGTTGACCCTCTAATTTTGATTCCTTCTAGTTAAGGTGAGGTTTTGTCACTCGGACTTGGGTCCAACGAGCCAATTGGTTTTTTCTTCTTTCAAAGCTTACTATCCATAGGCTAATTATATTATTTAATTGGGTTAGTCTTATTCAAATCATACCCAACACTAATTGTCATGCTTAGAGGTTGAAGGCCAAGTGGTTGGAAAAACATGAAAAAGATTCAGCTATGGATCTGAATGGTTGGACATCAAAATTATTAACTCGATGTTTAATATGACCGGATGATTAATCACATTGAATGGTTAACTAAATCAAAAGGTCAATTTAACCAAGCAATTAAGTCAAACAAGCGATTAACAAACCCTACAGTTAACTCAAGTAATGATATCCTAATTAAGATCAATTATCTAACATCATTATTAAATTAACTACTTCTTGAAAATTTTTGACTTAAAATATGTTAGACGGTTGAATTATTTAATTTTTAATTGGTATAACTATTCATATCGTAGTCTATTATTCATCTTTAAAAAATCATTATTAACTGATAATATAATTATAAATATGCCTACCTCTCCCGAAAATGGTAAGAAGTTGGATAGCAAGTACAAAGCTTTAAGTATACTTTCATTTAATCATTCGTAAATTACATAACCAAAGCTTCCACACTTCACGCTCTTGTGTTCTTATAATTTTTATTATTTTTTAATTTTTAAAGATAAATTATTAACTTAAGCGTTAGAGAATATATTAGAGAATGAGTCTCGTATCGTTTAATTTTTATTTGATATTATGATGTGTAGGATCTAAATTAAAGATTTAATAGTTCAATTTTAATTTATTTAAATTATAATCTAAATTTTAGATACATATTAAATATATTAAAATAAACTTCACATGGAGTAAGCTTTTTTTCTTCTTCTGAATGAAATATTTTCAATAAATTATTTTAATTTTTCTGACCAATTTATTTCAAAATATTGATAAAACTATCTGAAAAATATTATAAAATGTTATCAAATATCTTTTGACAATCATTAGCCTTCTTCTTTTTTAGTGGGCCTTATTAGCTAAAGGACCAATGTACCGTTATAGATGGATATAAATTTGTTGAAAACTAACAGATCCATGCCTAAATTATCCAAATTTATTTAATAATATTTGTATGGTAATTGAACTGATTTGAACAATTTATGTAGTCAAACTAACAGTAAGACAATTGAATCAATTATTATTTCTATATTGAAATGTTGGATGATTAAATAACTCCTACAATAAGTAATTATTATAAAGATAAATTTATTCAATTATTCTATAGCAATAACTTTCAATAAAAAGTTATTACATAACAAAATTATCTGTTATTTATAAAAAAAAATACATGTATTATAAGTTTACAATAAAGCAGTTGTTATTTATTAGATATAATTATATAATATCAAAAATTATTAAATACGGTCATCCGATATAAACCAAAAAAGGTTTGATTCGATACAGATTAATGGGTTAAATCTTGTGGCAGCAATACTAATATTCTTATATGTAAAATGTTATATATATTTAACTATTAATAGAGTTTATAATATAAACAGTCTTGTATATTTACCTGCATTTATTGAATGCCATGTGGTAGAGATTTTGTAGCATATCATTAGTTTGAGCTATTTTTTGGCAGGTACCTCTTTAGACTGTCCCATTTTGATCATGGATGCATCCAGTGCTACTGGGACTCTTGGTTCCTCATCATCACTAACAAAGGGTCACTCCAGCCCTAGATATGATCAGCCAGCCCAAGGGCCAGAAGCATTGTTTAAACTTGGTCAAGAGCCCACGAGTAAGTGGATGGCATTTGAGGGTGAATCCCATGACATCAGTTTAGTAAGCGATGGCAATAAAACTTATAATACAGAGATATCAAGTGAGGCTAGTATGGCCGAGAAGGATTGCGAATGGGGCATATCAATAAAATCAGATGCTATAGAAGGCCAATTCAGCGTTGCTAGTGTGACTACGCCGACAGGAAATGAAGATCGGAGTGGTAGTTCATCAGAAAAATTTCAAGCGGAATGTAAAAGAATGTCAAATGAGTCAGATAATGGAGGTTCTAATCGCATTCTTAAAGTTTCTCAAGACCTAAAAGATGCTTTGGCTACTCTACGACAAACGTTTGTTGTATCGGATGCTACTAAGCCAGATTATCCTATAATGTATGCCAGCAGTGGATTTTTCACCATGACCGGTTACTCTTCAAAGGAGGTTATCGGCAGAAATTGGTAAGTGTTTGGCTTTTGCATATATATGCGTGGCATATTGGGGGAAGTTCTTGAGCTTGGTTAGTAAAATCTGACAGTTCTTTTTTTCTACGGAAAGGGAATTAATGCTTTATATATTTTCACTAAAAATGTATTAAAATGTATATAAAAATACTATTGTACTATTTAAGCTCTGTTGAGAATATTTGTAAAAAATAAAATTATCCTATACATCATCAAATTGTTTGAAATTTTCTAAGAAAATAATGATATATATATCATAGTTCATACGAATTCATGCCAGTAGTATTGAAAACAATGATTCTAGAATTATTGATATATAAATTTTATCAAATTAGGGTTGTTTTTATAGACTAATAACTATTTTTTATTATTTTTGAATTATACATTACAAATTCTCATTTAAAATATGATAAACAATACATATAATATAAAGAGATAATTGGTTGCGTGGTAAAATTCGTTCTAGTTTAAAGTTTATAAAAAATAATTTTAGGGTGAAAAATATTATGAATAAAAAAGGTTTCGAATTTTTTCTCGTTTCTCATTCATTGCTAACCTGATAATTTTTTTTTTTTTTTTAAAAAAAACGCGGTGAGTAGTCCTAATCGAGAACTGTACATGATCAGCGGCAAGCCGGGAACCGTATTCGCGGGGGGATTGCCAAAAAAGTTCAATGTGTAGTTCGATTAGGCGAAATTTCATCGGCATCGTGTTTAAGATGGAAGATATTGATGTTGTGATTTGCCTCTTAGAATCAAATTTTCCATTTGTTGAATTCTGGTGCTTCGGCACCAACAAAATTGAAGAAATGGATGCACGATGTTTTGTGGTTGCAGCCGGTTTCTTCAGGGTCCCGACACGGACCAGAAGGAAGTAGCCAAAATACGAAATGCGGTAAAGAATGGGAAGGGCTACTGTGGCAGGCTTCTGAACTACAAGAAGGATGGCATGCCTTTCTGGAACCTTCTCACTGTTTCCCCAATCAAAGATGACAATGGCAGGACCATCAAATTCATTGGGTTAGTTCTCTCTCTAT
Source organism: Nepenthes gracilis (assembly GCA_033239525.1). Classification (NCBI taxonomy): domain Eukaryota; kingdom Viridiplantae; phylum Streptophyta; class Magnoliopsida; order Caryophyllales; family Nepenthaceae; genus Nepenthes; species Nepenthes gracilis. The sequence continues at coordinate 3,030,818 of BSYO01000004.1, forward strand.
CTCAATTTAAATTAGTCAAATTTTTTTTGTTTGTCTAGGATCTGAAAGGTATTTTCAAATTTACCCAAATAAGTAGTTTATTCCACCACTCAAATTGTCTAATTTGTCGAATTGCTAATGATTAATTGCCGACTGCTAAATGTAGTTTTTCAATTTTTATTGTTACGTTGCTCCGCAACTGTGTTAGCTGAACTATGTCGAAGTGCAATAATAAGAATGGGATGTTAATGTTGGGGGTCGCTCCTGTGTGTGGAAGTCTTGATGACCAGAGGACTTGGAATACGAGGGTCCCGTGTGTTATTAAGGTCCACGGACTTGTACACTGAGTGTCCGCAGACTATGTTCGGCTTATGGAGAAGAAATTCTAGTTAACAAAGTTGACCGGAAGATTTTTGGTTAGACAAAAATGACCGGTCAACTTGTTGACTAGCCAAGAAGGCAAATGGTCGGTCAACGAGTTGATCGGCTAAGGAGACAAATTTGCCGGTTGGTGCGCATGAAGCTTTGGAGCAAATGGCTGGTCAATGCATAACCGGCCAAGGAGGCCAAACGAAGAAGACGGTCAACGAGCGTTGACCAGCTGAAAATGGAAATGCTGAACAACTGTCTTCTCCAAAGCCGTACAGTTGACCTACCTGATTGGTTAGTTTGAAGACGTCATTCTTGGGAAGATAACAAATCAATCTGTAGAGGCATGCATCCATCGCCTGCTGTCAGACAGTGTGTGCGCCACCATTGCAGGCCTTGGGAACTGTGCATACAACTACCATGCTGAGTTGGTGGTTGTCCATCCCATTGAAGGAGTGTGCATGTATATATATACACTGTACTTAGACGTTAGGCGTATCCAAAATTCATGAGATTAAAGGAGAGTGAAAGATGGAAAGAAAAAAAGAGAGCAATGAGTGTAAAAACAAAGTGCGAAGTCTTTGTATTTCTCGTGCTCTATTCTTTGGTTTTCGTCTCTTGGGTTTGTATAACCGTGTGTGTGGTTTGTATAACCACTCACATATAGTGGATTATTTTGTGGATTAAGGGTCCCGTGGTTTTTTATCTCATTTGAGAAGGATTTTTCATGTAAAATCTTGTGTGTTCAATTCTTCTCCTTCTTCTTCCTTCACTTTACTGTATCTATATGATCCTGTGCATTCTATCCGACCACCCACTCTGCGCCCACAGTTAAATCAATACTTCGTCACATTCTGATTTGTTGTACCAATTCTTCTCAGCTGTGCCCCCATAAATTTTTACGTCCGTTGCTCTTATACTGCTATTGTACTATCTTCTATATTTTGCTGGGTTTGAATAAGAATACTCAGAACAGGTTGGTCATTACTTTTTAATTACCCAAAGGCATTTTATTTAGAAACTGCTATTTTAACACTTTTCAATCTTAGAAAATAAGATGGAAATGCTCGTTTGCCTAGGCCAATGTTTTGGGTATATGTCCCACTTATTTCTCCCTATCCATCAAAAAGAAGCTGAAAATTAAAGATGCCATACAGAATGCAGGTGGAGGTCAGCAAATACACAGAAGGCATATATGATAAGGCATTACGTCCTAATGGCTTGCCGAAGTCATTGATCCTTTATGATGGTTAGTACAATGATCAATTTGGGACATGAGCCTTCAGTGTTGTGGTTGTAGTTATGACATTAAAATGTTTAATGCATCAGCTCGTCAGAAGGAGAAGGCATTAGGCTCCATAACAGAGGTTGTCCAAACCCTGAAGCATCCCCGGTCTCACATTCAAGATGCAGGTAACAATAACAGTGACCGACATGAGGAGCACGAGAAGCCTGGCCCTGACTATATGCTGCCAAAATCTGCTGCAATTGAAATTATGGCAACCCCTGGTAGACAATCCCCACGTTCTCATCAAGAATCTGGGGAGAAATCCAGAAAACTGGGGCGATTTTCCTTAACAGGGTTAGTCTATTTTATTGAGACTCGCTTTCTCCCCATCTATGATTGTCTATCTAATTCATGATGAGTTCTGAGAAGCTCTCTGTGATGATTTGCTTAGGATTTGGCTTGTATGGTCATTGATGTTTCAGTGGCTCCATGTTTGCTGGGCAGAATGATTTTTCTTTAAATTGATTTCCCATTTCCTGCAGGTTCAAAAGTAGGTCTAATGGGAAGTATGAACACCAACCAAGTCTTGAGCCAGAAATTTTGATGACAAAAAATGTGGAACGTGTTGACAGCTGGGACCATGCTGAAAGAGAGAGGGATATACGTCAGGGAATTGACCTTGCAACTACATTGGAGCGCATTGAGAAGAATTTTGTGATTACTGATCCTAGGCTTCCAGATAATCCGATTGTAAGATGAATATTCTTAAGGAACAACTATTTTAGTTGAAGTATTTTTTGGCTGCATGACTTCTAATATATTTTTTAATTATCTCTATATGGCCTACTAGATAGTTTCATTGACTGATTCCATTTAAAGTGTACATATGTTACCTCAAGTTCTGTGAAGTTTTTGGCTCTTACAAATGTAATTTTAGCAGTAGTGTAGCAATCATTAGTATCAGGCTACTTAGGGTGATCAGTTCCCCTTAGTTTTGTAACTCAGTCATTATATTTTTCATTGGATTTTTCATCTGTTTTGTGGTTCTAGTAAATATTTTCACTGTTAGATATCATATATTGTGAGGATTTAGATGCAAACTTTTCCTCCTTTAAGTTCTTGCAAACACCTTCATGGTTTCCCACTTTGTTAGTCCTCTAACATGCACAGATTTACATGAATGAATTTATTTGCTATTTTAAAACATATAGCTAAGCAATTTATTCACAAGGAAGGTGACGATAGGTTTTACCTGGCAGATATTTGCATCTGACAGCTTCCTTGAATTGACAGAGTATACACGAGAAGAAGTTTTGGGAAGAAACTGTAGGTATGATGTTTACTTTTTATTCATTTTAGAAAAAATTGTTGATCAGCAAGAAAGACACTCTCTTAGGTTGGATATTTTCAGATGCACCTTCTTGATACATGGGGTACTTCCTGTAGGTACTGCAAATAGATGGAATGTTGGAAACAGTGCAACTGAGTCAAAACTACAGAAGTTGGTTCCTAAAACCAACATTCTGTCTAAACTACCTGAGCTGAATGGGACTTACATCAGTTTGCCTTAAACAATCTACTTGAAATCCCACTGATGAACCAACCTGACAAGTTCTGTTATCAGACCTGCCAGATATAAAAATCGAAAAATTTACTTAAGATGTATTGGCAGGCTACTCCAATATGATCTCTTTGTCACCCTTTAAACCATATGAAGAGAAGTGTTATTAAACCTGCTTGTGTAACTTAATCTTGGCTATGCATGCGTATGCATGAGCTTGTGGATGTACGCTTTTTTTATTCATATGTGGACATATATACATATATATCTGTGCCTATGTATTTTTAGGTATAAGACACATTACCATGTATATGATGTATTTAAATATGCCTGCCCAGTCATAATGGATTTGGATTACCCTTGCAATATTGCAATAATATAATAGGTCAGCTCATTGATATGTGTGCATGTATTGTGGTGGCGCATGTAGGTGTTATTAACTTATTGTGCTTGCATGTTCTTAAATTTGTGTTAAAATCACAATCGGATCAGTTTTTGCAAGGACACTCAGATCAACCTTTAGAAGGATGATTGGATCAACCTAAGTCAGTATTGTTATCCATGTAATACACATGCTGCAGAAGTTGGTTACACCGTGTGTATGTGCTTGTGTAAAATCAAAATATATATATGTTTTTTTATTTTTTGCATAAGCACAGCATAACTACTCGTTTGTTAGTTTGAGGTCATGAGTTCGAACCACAAAAATAACTCTGTCTAATACACGGTAAAGCTGCATTCATCTGTCCCTCCCCAGCTCCCTCAAAGAGAGAGACTTGCCCTTTGGGCCTCCCCTTTACACATGTATAATTACTCCTTGTTGCTTAGATATTTGCATTAACCTCTAAATGTTCCTTATTTTATCCAAATAATATGGCCCCACTGTCCTGCAACAGCTTTGTTATTTTCACCAACATGGGGAGTCAATTCCTATATCGACGTGGTTATAAGGGTGGCCCAATGCATGAAGTCTATCGCATTGCGGGCTCTGGGAGGAATGTTTCCCATACAATTTTTCGGTATCACCACCATCTTTTCTTTTCTTTTTCTCCGATCAATAAATGTAGATACTGAAAAAGTGCATTGGGGTATCCGCGTTGGTGTTGGATCAATCCTAATTTTGACCATGCAAATAGAATTTTTGGTCCCAAAAAGAAGTTAATTTCTGAAATCACAAACTTTAAGGGATAATTGTTTTCTTCCCTCAGTACTATGCTCTTTTATTTTATTTTATTATTATTATTTTTGAGATAGCTGTGATCGTTGGGTAAGTTGGACAGTCTGACAGTGTGACAAGAACTCAGGACGTCAAGTAATGGTAAACTGGACCACTTTTTTTTGGTGGAGGGAGTATCTATGCGCCATCTGCTCTTATAATCATACACTTGAATCTTTTTAGCCACATGGATTCTACCTTTAAGTATGGTTTAAGAAGAAGAGAGATCATTTTGAGACATAACAAGTTCTGTTTGACTTTACAGGTTCCTTCAGGGACCAGAAACTGATCAAGCAACTATCCAAATAATAAGAGATTCTATTAGAGAACAAAGGGAAATCACTGTTCAGTTAATCAACTACACAAAGAGTGGTATGGTAGCACTTTGATGTTTTGCTGACATAATTTTTTTTTTTTTTTTTCTGTAGAACTTTACTATTGAAATCTTCAAAAAGACCGCATAAGCTTCTTAGATTGTGGTAAACCTCCTTATCAAAACCCTTATGGATTGTTTGAAATCTTTGTTCCACAGGCAAGAAATTTTGGAATTTATTTCACTTGCAGCCCATGCGGGACCAAAAGGTGGCTACAAATCTTTCCTATATATTATCGCTAACCTCATCCGGATCAGCTAATTATTCAGACTCCTTATACTTGAAATATATGGACTTCAATTTAGATGCTTTCAAAGTGTGCATGGCCCAAGTTTTTTCTTTGAATCATCCTTATTTATCTTCTCTTATTGCCTTACAGGGAGAATTACAGTACTTTATAGGTGTGCAACTGGATGGAAGTGATCATCTTGAACCACTACGTAGTCGCCTCTCGGAGAGAACCGAGCAGCAAAGTGTTAAAGCGGTATCTATTGTTGTTCTCTCTTCTCTGGCTGCTTGCAGTCTTGTGTTCTCGTCTATACTTATTGGCTTTTGAAATTTATATCCTATTGAAAAGATGCCCAGCATGTTTCCCCAAAGTTTCTTAATGAAGGGTAATTCAAACAAACTTGCAGTCTTGTGTTCCCGTTACTTGAAACAAGCTAATTATCTAAGTCATTGTTATATTTGTTTGTATTTAAGTGATCATAAAACCTATGAAGGGTAATTTATAGTCGGGAGTGCATTTCTTACACTCTACCTATTTGGTTGAAGCCCTGATATCATCTGGAGTTAATTTCAGAAACCCCTTTCTTTGCGACCTACATCAGTATCTGTTAGAATGATAAACAAGATGTCATGAATCATGGTCATATTGACAACTTAGGTCGTGCCGCAGTGAACCTCGTGTGAGATGCATTTCTAAACTGATGAAGATCTCCTTATAAGATGGTCAATGTCCAAGCATTAAGAGTGGTCACAAAAAAATTTCAGTGGTGTTATATTCTATTACAAGGCAGTTTTTCAAATAAACAATGCAATTTTGACATGATGCAACTCGTACTGCACTGGTTCTACTGACGTGCCACTTTTTGAGGCTCCCCACACCGCAGTAATAAACTAATAATCTTCCTGACATCCAGCCAATGCAGGAATAAACATGCACCTTTATGACTGTGTAGGCTTCTGTATCCCATCCTTGATCCCCTCATCACAGGGACCCACATAGAAGTGCCCTCATGCCTGCTTGGTAGGTCCTGTGGGGTTGGTTCTAATACTACTGAGATGGCTTTGTTCTAGCTCAAAAGGACTATCCGCATTTTTGGTTTCCCTCTCCCGTTTAATAAAAACCATGATCTTCTAATGCTTATCCCGTGTGGGGACTCAAGCACTTATATGTTCCAACCTGGTAAATGAGGTCAACATGATGGTCAGAGTGAGAAGAGTGAGGACGGAAGGAGCTAGAAGTTGATCTAGGAGGCTGGGATCCAAATCAAAGGGAAGAGGGCTGCTGTTCATGATCTTCCTTCTTAAGCAACCTGGTGATGTTTTCATGGTGCTCAACTCTTTTAACATATCATAGTATTGGAAAAGGTTCATATAATATTTTGGTCCGTACTAACCTAGAAGAAGAAACCACCTTAGGAATTTTCGTAGTGTTATGTACAGGGTTGTCATGTCATTGATTCCTGGATATTAGGCACATGTTATGCATTATTTGCAGTCTGTTTTGAAATTCATTTGGATCATTTCCTAGTTTTGGTAGATTAACAGGAAAGAATTCAGTATTTCTAAGTTCATGCCTACTAGTTCTTTAAGGTTGTAAGATTGTAAAATTCTTAGATCCATGAATAAGTTTCTGCCTTGTAGGAATAGGTACAGGAAATGTCACACACTGCTGGATGGGTAATGTTTGCAGGAACTGATTTAGCTGAACCAGTATTCCTTCATGGATATCGAAATTTAGTTTACAAGAATTGGACAACTTTAAATGGTTGTCTCCTGTTGTTTCTTTTGCCTTCTGTTGTGCTTGATTTGGGTACTGTTACTAGCTTGCATATTGTTGGCAAGGCTGATAATAATACAACACAAATGCTTTGGGCACCCTGTTCTTTTCTTCTGAAAGCTTTTTATCTTAAATTTTGTGAGCAGCATTAATCTTTGTGTATATCATAGAGTTGGTTCAGGTGTTTACATTATATATGTCTTTTTATTTTTGGTTACCATAGACCTGAGAATTGAATGCCAAACTCTATATTTTTTTTTTTCTCCCAGAAAAATCTCAAAGCCTCATCTTTTCTTTCTGTAATTCCAGGTTAAAGCTACTGCAGAAAATGTCGATGAAGCTGTTCGAGAACTTCCGGATGCCAACTTGGTAAGGTATTTTCTTTATTCTGTTGTTTAATTGCTCTAGTTGATGCATGCTTCTAGTAATAGGTCGTTCACACTGTCTACTAAGGAAAAGAATGTTAATACATAACATCATTTAGTGCAATCTTTACTATTCTTTTTTTTTCCACAGACACCAGAAGATTTGTGGGCTATCCACTCTCGACCAGTTTATCCAAGGCCTCACAAAAGAGGTAGTTCCCATTGGCTGGCAGTGCAGAAGGTACCAATTTGTGCAGTTCACATGTCACATTATAAAATGTAATTGATGTAAATCCAGTCTTCATTTTTGATCCAGTGTCATAAGTAGTTTGTGTGAAGTAGACCAATATCTGGATCCATCGTCCCCTCTGTACTAGGTGAATTGGGCACTGAATTTTGGGTTCATTCTCCAAATTACTTAATTTAAATACTAAGGTTATGATCTTGTTGAAGCAATTCTTGACTTCGTAACCATTGTGTATGAATCTAAATTAATAGCAACTCTAAACAAGGAACTAATTACTTTTCTGGATAAGTTTTGTTCCTTTGCTCCTGATCTTCTCTGGTGCAGCAGTAGGGTTGCCATGCTAGCTTGGTTTATGATTTTAGACTTGGATGCTACATGTGGTAATTGTCTCCAGCTTACGGCATTGGTGTTGGTTTTAGACAACCTGCTTGTTAGATTTGTTCCAAAAAAGTGACTGAAGTATCAAAGTATTGACTGCTGTTTTTTTGAAGGCCTTGATTTTCACATATCTCTGGAAGTTAATGTATGATGAAGGATCTGTCAGCTCTTTGTTTTCTGATATTTCTTGATTTCCTTCTGGCTGTAGATTACTGCTACTGGTGAAAAAATTGGCTTAGAACATTTCAAGCCTATAAAACCTTTGGGCTGTGGTGATACGGGCAGGTATGATACTTTTTTCATGTTATCAATCATCATATTTCAATTATTTTAATCTTTACTTTGTAGAGTGATTCTCCTGCTTGTTCAAAAGCAGCTGATACTGAGCATTTCACATTCTCAAGTCAAACCCATCATTTCTGTTGAGATTGCCTTCTGAACCTAGCCACTTGTAAAGAATTTATATCACTTTGACAGAACATTACTAAATTTATTAGATTCTGGGTAGTTTTTTTTTTTTTTTCGGGGGGGGGGGGGGGGGGGGGGCGCAAGGAACCTCATGGCGTTAGGAGAGTTTAATATGAACCATTCTTTGTAGTGAAAGAACAAACTCCCTAGCACATGAACTACCGCTACTGGAGCAAGTCTCCTTGGGTTCAGTCAATGCCAACGAGAGCATAACATTTAATATACCCTTGATGAATGTTTTAGAAGCTGGGTAAATGAATCTCAACCTTGAAATAAATTACTTCTTCTTGGAGCCACTCAACATTACCTAACTGAATATGTACGGACACATTTCTCTTGGCAGTTGGCATTGAAAATGCAGTATCTGCTGGAAAATCCTTTCAGCTTCTGGAAAAGCTTCGAGCACATTAATGGGTTCCCCATTTCATGGAAGGGCACATGCTTTTCCTTGCTACGGATTGAACAAATTTCCTAGGCTATTGGAGGACGGAATTGGATGGCTGGTGGCAGAAGTCTGGATAATACAATCAGAAAGTTCTCTTCATTTTATGTAGGAACTATGCACAAGCAATTGTTCTTTTTTAGGGTAATGAAAGACACAGAAATGACAGGGGCTTCACAAAGCATAATTAGTCAATCGAAATCCTTATCTTCAATGCATAAAATTGGCAAGCTAAGTTTGAGCAATGTATCACTAGCCTCAACTCAGTTTTTAGTTATACACTGAATGAACCAACCTCAAACCTATTTCATCTTGTTGACAAGCCAAGCTTGAGCATTGCTACTAGTACTGGACTTGAGTTGATTCTTGTTCAGCCCTAGAAATATCTTAGGATCGTTTTGAACAGAATCTTTTGTATGGGCTGTATTATAAAATTCTAAGCTAGAGTGCTTATTTTTACTGCACTAGGAGAACAACTCAACTCTCTGAAGTAGATGTCTTGACGTTAGCAAAAACGTACTTTGAGGATTATTTTGCAGAATGAGGCAACAATATATATATATATTTTTATGTTTGTTAGTGCTAACATATGCAGAAATTTGGGCTTCTCCTTTTGGAATTGTTAATAAATTGATGTCGATATGAGGAAGATGCTGGATATAATGTGGATTGAATTGTACCAAAATAAGTAAAGATGAAAGATACCTGTTGCTGGCTTCTTATATTGCAGAAACTACTGTGGAAGATACGTGGGATACATGGGATGAAGTATCTCATTTTTGTTTATATTTTTATATCCTGAATTTTTAATGTATAAGATTTGCACTTTCTAGCTATATGGGTTGGGGTATGTCTGAAATATCAGGGTAAAATTTGTGGTGCCAACAACTGTACAGGCTAACATACTGCGCAGAAAAAGAAATGAAAGGAGTCTCACCTGGAGAATATTGAAAGGCTACACCATTGCTATATTTAAGTCTTAGACATGGAAATGGGGTCTCCACGATATCAATTACTTCAATGTGCTTGCCTCTGGAATAAAAGATGGTAGAGAGAGATGGGAGAATGCAGCTTTGTCCCCAAATTTTTAAACTGGATTGTGAAATAGGGATTGCAATCCTTCGTATGCCATGATATTTTTGGTATTCAACTTCAAGCATAGTCATGGCAACTTGTATATTTGACAATATTTGTCATTGTTATAAAATCCGATTCATATATAAATTGCCTTAATTACATGCCTCCAGTTTTTGGAATAAATGTGAAATCTATGTGGTAATTTCTTCCTATCTTTTGCATATCTTGTTTTGAGTGCTTTAGTTTAAGTTGAATACTTCTTCCCCATGGTAATTGTGATTTAGCGTGCCGTTGACTGTTGCAGTGTTCATTTGGTGGAACTACGAGGTACAAGTCAACTATTTGCTATGAAGGCAATGGACAAATATTTGATGCTGAATCGCAATAAGGTGTTACATAAGAAAAGCATGAGTATTTAATAACCTTCTGTTTTGTTTTCTTGAGATGTATTTGATGTTTGGTACTGTTGCATACTTCATAACCTTCTGTTTTGTTATGTTTCTTGAGTTATATTTGATGTTTGGTACTGTTGTACTAACCTGCATGATTAATGATCACTTCCAAATTTCAACTTATCTTTCTTACACTATTGTGTGTGGTCACTCGGGTGTATTGCATTGTACTACTAATTAATTTGCTTTTTGCTGTGTGATTTTCTATTATTTGTGGCCAAATACTCGTGCTATTTTAGTTCATTTCCAAATTAAGTGGCTATGTGATGTTAGAATGCTCATGCATGATAAATAAAAGGGCGGTCAAGTGCACCTACATTGTGGGATCTGGGGATGTTAGATGTGTACAGTTATCCTTGCCATTGCATATGTATAGGTATTATAATTTGAACTTGTAACATCTAAGTTACAATGAAGCAACATTACTATTGTGACACAGCTTATCCTATTTCTTTAACATGATATTAGAAATTTTCCTACCGAGCAACTTTTGCTTTAATTCCTAATTTAGAGTAGGAGTCAAGGCCATGGTCCTACATGTGCTCGAAAATTGACTGTAGATTTATGCAATCAAAAATTTTCATGATAAGATAAACATGACTTTTAGGTTGCATCAATCTTCATAATGTATATTGATGATTTCATCTACAATTAATGTCACCTAGGGAAAAACAGTTGGAGAATGACATTTAAGATGATTTGTACTAATGCTTAAAATATAGGCCAATTGAAGAGCTAGTGGGAAAAGGATGATTTGGTTAAAGTTAAAGGCAAGAAGAGAGCGAGAGGTAAGCCTAAAAAAATTTGAAATGATGTAATAAAAACAATATGAAATAATGAAATCGTTTATTCACTTAGTGGGACTTTAAACTCTGTTGTGTCTTTGTTGCATTATTTGTTATAAAGAAGCAATTCTAGAACTCCTTTACTGGTCCCTGCGGCTGAACTCTCATATTGCCACCATATTTGTCCTGTTGTTGTGTAGAAAATGGCAAGTAGCTAGATGCTTGATGTCTTTTTTCTGAATGCAATAGAGTTGCTATCCTTCCCTTTCATGGCCTCATCTACTATTTTTTCTTTTTTCTCTTTTTTTTTGGATTTTCCATGGTTGATCTTTAGTGAATCTAGGCATTTTTTTGGTGTAACTTACATGTTTTATCCTGCAACATTTTCTTTGCCTGAAGCAATATATAATTTTATTTCCTAAACCTAGATCAATTATGCTATCCAAGGCAAGTCAGATTCTTGTAAGATGCTAGACAAATGCATGCTACCAGCAAAGTATTTATTTGGGGCCACCAAACTCATATAGCTGTTCCACATCTATTTCTATTGGGTGAAGGATCTGATATGTTTGCCAATCGGCACAGGTTCACCGGGCTTGCACTGAAAGGGAAATCTATTCTTTACTTGATCATCCTTTCCTTCCGACACTATATGCTTCTTTCCAGGTCCTCACATACTGTCTCCTACGTTCTTAAATTCTTTTCCTACCTTCAAGTATACAGATTACTACTACTTATGAGGCACGCATACTACATTGCCACTTTTGTGTTATATTTCATTTCCTGTGACACTATTTCTTGCCCACCTGAATCTGAGATGATTATTAGCACATTTGGATTTATATTTCCCCTTACAGCAATGCTTTCTCCTATTTACTCAGGTCGTTGGATAATATTATATATCCTCCCCTCCCCCCATTCAGCAGTTATATGACTTCAGCTGCTCTATGTGTGCTTGTGGCATGTTTTAGAACACTTAATCAGAATTTCACGTTTGAAACATGACTTGCCAATATAAATTGAATCTGAATCTTCATTGTGCTTCTTGAGCTACAATTTTTTAGGAGTATACTGGTAAGAGAATTAGTTTTATACGCAATTCTTGGTGCCGTAATGATGTTAGTCCTTCCTTGGCATCATGTGTTATTTGATTTTGCATGGAGATAAGAGGTTCTGTTCATTCTTTGTAGCATATCCATTGTATCTCATTTTTCCATTATTGTCCCTCCATGTTTCTTCCAAGATATCATTGGAGGCAGTAGGTCCAGGTTCCAATTAAATGCAAGTAGATAATTGTTTTGAGGATTCCAAAATGAAAGAAAGATAGCTTTTTGGTGTGGATAGAGATGGATTATCATTGAGAACAGAAATTGATGTGATTTGACATACTTGAAAATTATACTGGCATGAGGGAGGGAAGTTTACATCTATTGAACATGGCCCCTTTGGTATGTGCAACAAAATTTTTCTATTGTCTAACAAATTTTCTAATGTGCCAGTAATATTACCTCTTCTGTGAAAGCAATAGTGGATTTCCTTGCTAAAACATTTTTTAGAGCTTTCTGAAAAGTATTCTTTTTTGGGTGAAACTGCTAAATAAAGTCAATTATACTGATGTCTCCTTTTCTCCTCAGACTTCTACACATGTTTGTTTGATAACGGACTTCTTCCCTGGAGGAGAATTATTTGCGTTGCTTGACAAGCAACCTATGAAAGTATTTAAGGAGGAAACTGCGAGGTACTTTTTGCACATCCAGCATTAAGTAGTGCTTCAGTCACTGCCTAACATCATTTAGTAGCAATTGCTGGAATGTTGTATGGTTAAAATCTGACTGAATGTTCCAGTTTGTGTTGTATATTTTTGTATGATGCAGTTCATAATGCATTGTTGCAACTGGTTAGGGTCTTCATGTTATTTGGCACTGAGCTTGATTATTTTCACTGCAGAACTTTTCCCTAGGTGTCATACTGGAAACTTCCTTCCCTTGACTGATGCAATTGTATCAAACTACCAATAATTTTTCACTTGTCTAATGAGAAGATTTGCTGTTATTGCTGAGTCAGCATTTTGAACTAGAGTCAACTGTTATTAATACTAGATTGTGGGTCTAGGTTTACAGCTCACTGTGTTTTTGCTTTCAAATTTTTAACGTAAGTTTTGAAATATTCGTGATTGAGATTTGAGCATCTTTCTTATTTCAGACTATTGAATTTTTATTGTGATTGCATCTGCAGGTTCTATGCAGCAGAGGTTGTAGTTGGATTGGAATATCTTCACACTTTGGGTACTTCTTACAATCAGATGTTAATGGCATCTTTCTGTAGTTTCGATTTATCATACTGCATCATTGTCTAGTCATTGATCTTTCTTATCAAGTAAGTACATGATTAAGTGTCATAATACTCTTTAAGGTAATAGTTTGCATCGATCTTGTCTCTATTTCAAGAGCACACAAATAATCTTCGACAATTCATTTTATAGTGGTGTTAGTCATTTGTTGTTTGGAATTTTGGATGGTAAGGGAATTTTTTGACAAGATAATTTGACTGATAGTTTTGCCATTCTGTTTAAGCTTTGATTCTTGAATTGATGCTGCTAGATAGTTTGGAACTTGATTAATTCTTCATCCCATTTAATGATAGGACTTGTTGTTTATGCTTAACTTTTCTAAGTGCCTGGATAAATAAGGATATTCTGAGCTGCATGAAAGTTGAGATTTACATAATGTCTAATATAAAAGTTGATTATGACACAATGGAGTTAAAAATCCACCCCATTAGGACATTGAGTTCACTAGTTCAAACCTTAGAAACACCCTTTCTACAATGCAAAAGTCAGATTGTATGCATTTGATCAATGGATAACAATATCATTTTGGTGTTGGTTGTGTTTGTTTTAGTATTGGCCATATAGCACAATACATACCAAGATCAGACATAGTGGATGTATTAGACACAATTATTTTTTACAAATTTTAGGAGCAAATATCGGCTGATATATCTAAAAATATGTGATATATTGGTTGATATCTTGAATATTAGTATATCGTAATATGTCACTGTATTGGTAACATATTGCTATTTTTTCGTAGTATCAGAAAATAATTAGTACCGGTTTGATACTGATATATATTAACCAATATTTCATTCCATGATTTGACCTTTTTCAGTCTCCACAACGTGGAATCTCATCCACTAGGCTGCCAATGGGGCATCATCCCAAACTTTCATGCTTGGATTTTAGAGGGTTCAGATTTTTATTGACGGGTCCTAGAATCTGGTTTCCTAGTTTTAGGTTAAATTTTGCTCCTTGGCTGGCTTTGTTGTCTACTAGTGGCACAACTCTTATGAGTTTGAAATGAGGAAGAGGAAGAAAGTGATAGATCGGAGGGCATTGTTATTTACAGTGGAGAGAATGATAGAGGTTCAGAGAGAGATTGAAAGAAGACAGGCAGTGAGTATTGGAAAGTTGGGAATAGGGGCTGCATTATTTCAAATACTTTTTCTTTCATATTAATGAAATATTCTATTTCTGCATCTTAGTAGAAGTACGTTGCATCAACAATTAAGGAAAAAAAAAACTCATTTTATTGTTTATAGAAATTTATGCTATAAGAATCACTGTTTTTATTGATAAGAATCAGACAAATACCCAAACAAACTATCGATACCATTTATAAGATTTTTGACGACAACAAAAGAAAAAGGGAAACTGAAGTGATATCAAACAAGGCCTGAACTGTAGATCTGTTAATCCTTTGAAATTTTGGATTTAGAATTTTTGGTTGTTCATTGTTATTCACGGCTCACACTTAGCTTATGTACATGGGTTGCACCATTTTGTCATCTCTCAGTTGATTCCTTTCTTTCCGTAAAAAGGAAAAAAGGACATTTTGAATGATGCAGGTGATGAATGTTATAGCAGTAAACCTTGATTGGAGACCACAAGATGGATCCAGTCCACTTGGGCCATTATTAAGATGACCTTTATTCTGAATTTGTTTATGCATGAATATAGTTTGGAAGCTAATTCCTTCACTGAGACAAGCACCTTTTATGGCAGTCAAACAGAATTTGATAAACAGTCATTCAAATGAGTCCATTTTCTGTTTTTTGGTATTTCAGGCATTGTTTGTGAAATTTACAGAATGTTTTTTTTTTAATTGGTTTTGTTTCTGACTTGCTTCAGGAATCATCTACCGTGACCTTAAACCTGAAAATGTGCTACTACAAAAGGATGGCCATATTGTGTTAACTGACTTTGATCTCTCATTTGTGACGTCCTGCAAACCACAGGTATGACGCCTTCAACTATAAATAGAGAAATTGATTAGGTATTCTTCAGTGGTATCCATTTTGATAAATATTAGTTGATATGTGCTTATATCAGGAAGCCCCAATATTGAAAAAATTTGGTGACATATTGCCATATGTTGGCTAATATATATTGGCAGTTTCTGTTTTGAAATAAGAACACATGGGTTTGCCATTTTTTCTTTACTTTGATCAACAAACTTAAATCCACACATTTTAAATATAATATATTTCTTCTACAAAGCCAAAATTTATATGTTCTCTAGAGATAGAATATATGCACAGATTAAAAGTTTTGGAAAATCTTCA
Source organism: Nepenthes gracilis (assembly GCA_033239525.1). Lineage (NCBI taxonomy): Eukaryota > Viridiplantae > Streptophyta > Magnoliopsida > Caryophyllales > Nepenthaceae > Nepenthes > Nepenthes gracilis. The sequence continues at coordinate 3,046,387 of BSYO01000004.1, forward strand.
TGACTTAGAAGGCTAGAAGAATATGAAGATTAATTTTGATAAAACTGACCAAAACTTCTCAAATAATTAAAAAAAATTAAAGATGATCAAATTTTTGACGTGGTCATGGGAATTTTTTTTATCCGCAATGTATGTTACCTTTAAGTATAACTTGATACAGCCGATACTGATACTGCTGTAACCAACACAGATATTTTTCTCCATGGTGCTATCAATGAATCAACAATCAAGAAAACCCAATTTTGTGTGTGTTTTCTTTCAATTTTTTTTGCCCCTTGACTCTTTACTATGTACCATAGATCAAAATATGAGGCACTTTTAAATATCAGTTGATATGCACCGATATCGAAATCTTGGTATCGACATTTCCTGATATCGAAAAGCATTGGAGAATATTCATATCAGTAACATATCATGATATATTGGTAGATACAACCTATATATGTTGGCCCTTTTCTGTTTTGCTTCTTAAAAACTTAATTTCATATATTTTAAAGACATCCACATGTTTTGCGAAGCTATAAAATATATATTAGTTGAAATTTTTTGGGTGTTCTTTTGATGACGTAGAAGGATATCAAGTTCAATTTGGAAATTGACAAAAAATATTATAAAAGATGGTCAGATTTTAGTATAAAATTCAGTTTTAATGTGTAACAACAATAGTATTTTTACATCTGCAATATTTGATATTAATATGTATTGCCTAACACGGACGATATTGATAGGGTCACCATCGATACCGATACTAATGTTTTAATACAAGCTATGTATAGTGGTTTCTCCTTGCCCTTTGGTAAATCAGAAAACCTTGACTTGCTGTCATGTGTAATGTATTCTAGAGTTTAGGGTATTTAAGACTAACCTAATGTTCAATGTTTCCTTTTGGCATTCCTTCACTGGTGTTCCTTTTTTTTTTTTTTGGCGCTCTTCCTAGTATACATACATGATATAAAATTCTGTTTTGATGTTTGAAATGTAAAAACTTGACATGGGAAGGCTACCTCCTGTTGTATAGCCCAACGCCAGTGAACTCTTATGTGTGGAAAAAAGGCAGCCTGTCACATTATGTTTCCTCTGTGTGGGGTCTGGGAAATGATCACACCACATTTTATGTATATTGTAAGCAACCTTACCTTGCATATGCAATAGTTTATTTCCACGTCTCGAACTCGTGTACATCAGGTTACAGAACAGCAGCTTTAACATTGCACTAAAGCTCCAATTCTGTATAAAAAAGTAACAGTAATTTGACAACTTTATTCTGAGTTTATTACAACAATTGCTTTTTTCATCCATTTTTTGACCTTCAAATTTATGCCTTGGTATATTATAGTTGGAAATCTAATCATTAGGTGATGGACATATATGGTTGCTCGGTTTATTGGGATGATAGTTCAAGAATTATATTTAATTTTGTTTGCTCTTATTAAGAAATATTCTTGTGAGTGAGGAGTATTTTAGAAGATCTATTTCTTTTACTTATTTTGGATTTGCATACAATTTTCTCATATTCTTCCTTCCCCTCCTTACCTGTTCTTCCCTTCTTCCTATTTCCCTCATCTAGTGCAGCCAGCATAATTAGGATTAGTATAGCATCAGATTCTCCGGCTGTCTAATCCTTGAATTAGTGATTGCAGGACCATTTACTTGGCATCCTAATCCTCCCTCTTTACAGGTGATAAGGCCTCCACAACCAAAGAATAAAAGATCTAGGAGTCGAGTTCCACCAATATTTGTTGCAGAACCAGCTACACAGTCCAATTCATTTGTTGGAACTGAAGAGTACATTGCTCCAGTATGATTTATCTTTACTCCATGTATTGTGCCATTTGACCTAGACTTCATCCTTTAGTTTACAGTAGTAACAAATAGAAGATTGTAATGGATGAAAATATCGGTATTGGACAAACGTATTGTTATCAAATATATCAAAAGGAATTTTTTTTAAATCATAAGTTGGTATGGTTGTGTTAATATTGACTGATATTGCACTGATATAGAAATATATTGCGATATTGTCGTGATATCAAAAAATATGGGTATCGAGGCCCCCCGATACTTATATATATTAGCTGATATTTGTATCAGCAGGCTATAAGGATTATTATACCAAGTTACGAATTAGGAACAGTATTGGACTTGGTGGTATTAGCAGCGGAATTCCATCGTATTTGTAACAAATTGGAATCAATCATTTGCATTGTTACCCTGGACGAAGCATTGATTGACATCCCTGTATTATTGCTTTGGAGTCATTACACGTAAAGTTGCATCTAGATTCTGGATATTGCTTTGGAGTTCTTACATGTCCCCTGTTTCAGGAAATTATTACTGGAGCTGGTCATACCAGTGCTATTGACTGGTGGTCTTTAGGTGAGCTCATCCAAGCATGGTTCTTGATGCATGCTTCATTAAAAGAGAAATTAAAATAAGTCCATCCTGGTGGTTTAGCTATATTGTTTCATTAACTAGGCATTGGATGAAGTCTGTTAACATTACTTCATGCATGAAAAGAAGTCATATCAGGTTTTTCTGTTTACATATTTGAATTTCTGGGAGAGTAATAGTTGTGGGTTTTTTGTAGGTTAATTCTTAAATTGTGCTCATGCTTGCATGTAAGGGGAAAAGGGTCATGTTTGCACATAACATTATAGCTGTTACGCAATCATTTGGATCTGTTACAAAAGTTAACTTGGGTGTAATAATTATGTGTTTGCCTATAGTAGATAGAAAGTGGCATCATGGTTACTAGTGCATTACTGATTCTAGAAACTCTTTAGGATTTGCCGTGAAAATTAGTTCACGATTTTTTTTTTTGGTATTTTCTGAAATACATTTCATCATTTATCCTTATAAAACTATTCAATTTATTGAATGATCTGATTTGCAATCCTCACAAATTGGTAACTTTAATTTTTTGAATTTCGTTTTCCTGAAGAGTTTAGAAGTTGCTGTCACCTTATAACCATGGCCATATGATATGCTTTTATTATTCTTTTGGGATGATTTCTGCTGTGACCCTTGTTGAAGATGCAGCTGTGTGTTCTAGCTTTTGTAATTGTCATATGTTACAATCTGCTGTTGATTTGTCGTTAAAAAATGCAGCGTTATTAAACCAGTTTTATGCGTGCAATAGTCATGGTTGTACCTTATGCTTTAATCATTCTTTTATATTGAAAGCAGGTGGTTCGGCCTATAAAGATCTTGTAATTTCTTTAGCAGCAAATCTATCTGCTTGATTTACTCTGTCTATATTTATATTTGTCTTTAGGCATTTTGCTGTACGAGATGCTTTATGGACGTACACCTTTCAGGGGAAAAAATAGGCAAAAGACATTTGCAAACATCTTAAACAAAGACCTCACATTTCCCAGTAGCATTCCGGTAAATTGCTTATTCCAGCATATATATTGTTCTTGTCTAATGCCTTTTACTTCCAATATTTGTTCTTATGATATCAATAATTTTCAAAATGTTTGTATTTTGCCAAATGTCAGTCAACATTGGTTGGTCATGTGATGAGTTTTCGTTTTTCTGTGAGGGTGGGAGATTGAGCCTTGATGCAATGGTAAAATGGTCCTTTGTGATATGAAAGTTACGAATTCAAACCATGGGAACCACCTCACAGCAATATATGGCTAAGACTGGATATTGATCCTCGCCAAACCCTGCGATATGGGAGTCTTGTGCACCGAGCCATCATTTTATTTGAATGTCTGGAGATGCATGGTGGCAACAAATGCTTACGTCATAGACCTTTGGTCCCACAGAAACAGCTTGGGCAGGCAGTTGTTCCTGCTGCCCTTAACCCAGGTCCATACCCTACAGATTTTTTTGCTGGGTTAAGGGAGGCTGTGTCTGCATTTCAGAATTCGGAGTTTAGTATTTCCATAGCAAATTAGCCTAATTTTCAAAAATGTAGCAATTTCTTGGCAGAAAGATGGCAAATGCATCTAAATATTGCAGGTAAGTCTCGCAGCCAGGCAGTTAATCAACGCACTATTGAGCAGAGTCCCCACTGACAGACTGGGATCGGGGAATACTGGAGCCAATGAAATCAAACAGCATCCTTTTTTCCGTGGAATTAACTGGCCATTGATCCGCTGCATGGTATTAATTCTCTCTAGGACACAGAAATTTCCTAATCCAGATGCACAAACCATTATCATCAGCTCCTTCATTTCTTGTTAAGGACATTTGGCATGTCAGTAGAGTTATCGTTATGTGACCTGATAATTACCTGTTTGAATCATGATATATATAATAAACCAAAGTGGTCCGACCCCTTCACTGCCCACCAGACTGCCCTTTTTTTATTTTTTACTTCAAACCGGGTTATTTGAGCATTGTACATACTGTTTTGCCTATGATTGCATGCAGAGTCCACCACCACTGGATGCACCTCTTCAATTCATTGAGAAAGATTCGCATGCAAAGGATGTCAAGTGGGATGATGACGGTGTGCTTGTCAATCCTTTGGACCTTTTTTAGTGGTTTGTGATCCTTCTTAACACTCCCCTCCTTTCTTCCATATTCATTTTCTTTGTGGTACATACAACCACGTGCGCACCCATGATGTGTCAAGCTGAGCACCTCGATTTTGCATTTCCCTTGAAGTCAAAATAAGTAATTTTGTGTTATTACGACTCAAACGACACGGGGTTTTTAATCGTCGGTTGCTGTAAAGATAAATATAGTTCTTTACAACAATCTTCGTCAGTTTGACTAGTTAAAAACAACTCATTGCTAATGGCTCAACTAGCTTGGATCTTTCTAGGAAACCTTTTTTTTCTTTAATTAGCAATAGTCCAAGTAGTGAGCACTCTAATTGTCTAGCGGAAGCTCGTTGTTGCACTTAGGCTGTGGTTTCCTACCACCAAACAAGAGCCGAAACCTATTCTTTCAAATCATTTTCATATTACTTCTCCCCCAAAGTTGCTCATAATTTTAGAGTCTTATAATTTTTTATCCTTTTTCATATTCCTGACCGTAAGGATTCTATTTTAACAATTTGGGACGTTAGATTTATGACAATATAATAAAACGTGCTGAACCCATTTTATAATTTTTGTCATTTAAGCTATCAGGATAAAATCATATTCGTTAGCTTGATATTAAACCGGGAGGACTAGCAAGTCACTAATCGCATTAGCATGTCCTATGTTTCAGATTGTCTTCCATCATTAATCGCTTACTTATTTCTCCATTTGTTTATATTCACATTGCAGGATTATCTATCCATATTTATGAGAGGTATATATATATACATATATAAGAATTTATCATTAAATAAGACATTTCAGATTGTACAGGGCAGAGTAGCCTCTGCTTTTGGAGATGGCTAATGATATGAATGTATATAGGGGCATGACCTAGTGGATGTTTTATAACACTAGCCTCTTATGTAACTGTACGAGCTGGATCTTTGAAATACAAGAGTTTCTTAGCAATATATTACAATCCAATTTCTAAGCATTCAATGATGATTCTCTGCATTTTCAATGAGTTTGTTTGCTTCTATCTCCGTTTTATGCATGGGGAGCGACGAAGGGGTGGATCTATTTGCCTTTATCATACAAAGTTTTATATTATAATACGTAAGAGTTTATTTACACGATTTGAACCTGTGATTATTAGATTTTAATTATGTTGGTGTATCAATGCTTCATTTTAAGAAAAATTTAATAAGCTTTATTTGAATAATGTGAGAATAAAATAAAACACTATGAGCATAAATTATATTGTTTCGTAACTTAGGAGGATAATAGTTTTATCTGGGGGTAAGATTTTGATAGGATATGAAAACTATATCCTAGTGATAATAAAATTTTCTATTTTATACCGTGTAAGAGAAGTTTGCCAAATTATATATTATATGATAAGTTTATTACAAATCTTATATAACATCATCAACTATACCAATATGTAATAAGTTATTATCTTGTAATTCCTAGATTACAGTTTAATAACAAAAACCCATGTATGTATGCATGTATAAATATATATATATATATATTTATATTTATTTATTTACTTATTTTAATTTCACAATGTAAAGGCTTCATACTCTAATATTTATTTTTAAAACCTACAAGGCCTTCTGACTTAGAACGACAGTCTAAAATCTTCATTTTTCTTTGTATGTAAAATTTAGATTGATTTAGATTGTGTCAATATTGACTTTATATACAAAAATTAAATATAAAGCTCTTGTAATCAATCAAAAACCTTTTAATTTTATTTTAATTTTTTTTTGAAGACAGAGAACATCAAGTCAACAGTTCCCTTTTTAAAAAAATTATGAAAATAAAAGGATAAAGGGTTTTAATGTGCTAATTAACATGCAATAAACATTCAAAATAGAAGTCATTATATTCTAAAATCACATTCATTATTATAAATTCTCACTTGAAAATAATAAATAATTATATTAAATATATAAAGTGACTTCTCATATTAGTTTCATATCAATTTAGATAAGAAATAACGACAATAAATATAAAATCTAATTAGAGGACTCTATAAGAAAGCCTAAAACATCCAAAGTGTACAAGATTTCCACCTTACAGGATTTGAAATATTCATAAATATGCAAATTTACCCTTACATTAAGAAAAGTTTATTTCTTTAATTGAAGATTAAATATATGTTCTCTACTAATCATAATAAAATAACTTCATTATTATACTGCAGCCGCCGTGAACGAGAATGGGGAAGACAGACCTACAAAGTGGGCAAGTGAACTGATCTCTCTCCAGCCACCTCTCGACACAACCAGCATGAAAAACATGGCCGCATTGTGAAAGTCGGCTAACCAAATCTTCACTCCCAAATTCAACCAAGCAGACCGAGCACAATTCATCACACTCGCCACGGCCATCACCGCCGCTCCTCGTCAAGTCTCCAAACCGTCGTGTTGGCACGTCGGCCGGGCACGAAATCTGCTCCAGGTACTCTCTCGTTGTCGGCTCCGGCGAGTGGTGATATGCGCACAGGAGGAAGTTTATGATACTAAGAAGGGTCTGCTTGGCTTGGCGGAAAGGAAAGTAAAAACAGGTGTAGAAGATGAGCGTCGCAATGCATGGATTCGACTGATAGACGAAGAAGATCATGACTTTCGATTTCTCTGCGTCTTCGAGATTTTCACTGGTTTAAATTTCGTCTCTGATGAAGAATTTCGCTTGTGGGTGGTTTGGAGTCGATGGATGATGGAAGAAATCAGAGGGTGGACTTTGCTTTATATACCAACAGAGGGCTTAAGGAGCTTAAGTCAACAGCCTTTTTTCTCTTTTTTTTTTTTTTGTTTTTTACAAATTAAATAATTAAGTTTCTGACTTTAGGGTGGTGGAAGAGGAAGACTTTGTGGAAGAGAAACATATTCTAATATAAATGTTTTGGTGCAATGGAAACAGAAAAATAAAAAAAAATTATTATATAATAAAATATTAGATTTATGTTCAAAGAAAAAAATAAATTATAGATAAAAGTCAATATATTTTGATATATTCAAAATTAATATTATAACAGAACAATTTCAGTATATTTTTTAAAACTTATGAAAATCCTAACTTGAAATATTATATATAGAAACAAAGATGATGGGCCCAAAGTATAATAGGTCCATACTATAGGGTGCTAAAATTCACATCAAATTATATAGTAATTATTTTAGGCTGGGTCTTTAAATAATTCAATCATATAAAATATATTCAAATTACACTTAAAACTAAAATATTTTTACATATTATTCATTTAGATATTTTTGAATATTAATAAATTTATATAATTAATAATATCAAATTAAAATAAATGTCTAAAAATATTTAAAGAGTGACAGTCTACTATTAATTATATTATAATGAGTGTTTAAAATGGTGGGATGGCATTTTATTATTGTTTTGGTGCAGCACCTGTGATATAAGTGTTTTTATTTAAAAAATTTTATAAAATATTAAAATATATAAATACTGATATAATAAAAAAATAATATAAAAAATCATCATTTTTATATTTTAAAAATATTTTCAATATTAAATTTTATTTATTAAATTTTAATTTAATAAATATATGAGAGCTATAGGGCAGCCTGACCCCCACATTTAGTGAGTAGTAGTATATGACCTAAAAATGTTATTGATTTAACAACGTTTTGTTTTATAAAGTATATAATAATATATTTAACAACGAAATTTATTTTAAAATATTAGAAATTAAAATTTCTTAATTTTTTTCTAAAAAACAATTAATCGGTTAATTACATATTCAGATAGAATTTAGAGGTTAGATCTCTGTATTCGATCTATTTACAACTTAAAATTTTAAAATTAATTAGTAAAAATTTAAAAATGAATAATCGTGATTATTCAAACTAATGACACTTCTAATATCATTTTATTACCTCTAGACATTATAAAGGAGCACAACATGGATTCTACGGACCATTTGGACTCAACTTGGGATAGACTATCATAAATTTGATAACCCGAAATAAAAAATCTAAATAATATGTTATTTATAATATTTTTAATTATTAAAAATAATATTATTATTATAGAGCGATCGACTTGATTCTAAGACTAATTGTATAAATAATGTATTTTTTTTTGTAATTAAGTTATTATACTCATAATTTTTTTATAATTAAGAATGATGTATGTTTTATTTGTTTTTTTATTTTACTTTAAATAAATGCCGACCAAATCACAAAAGATCTTCTACGACTTAGAATAATGTTCCTGAGGAAGGAAGTGGAGCTGAGCCCTAAAATTAATACGACGCCGTTTCACGCCCAAGCTCTCGTGAGCATGAGACGAAACGACATGAGAAGAGAAGAATCTTCACCTTCTCTTCAAATATAAATATAGCCGACCATGTGGCGTGAGCATTCAATTACTGTCTAATTTTTATAGCATCAAAATTATATTACAGAGAGAATATTTTTATAGTTTAAAATAGAATATTACATAGAATATTATGTAATTTTTATAGTTCAAAATTATATTATGTGATTAGAATATTATGAAACAGAGAAGGCATTAATGCTACATATAACAAGGTAATTAATCATTAAGAAATAACACAATATGAAACCTCCCTCTGCAAAAAAAAAAAGGTTTGACTTATCACACAAAATGATCGATATTATTCACGTGTTAAAATGTTTTAAAGTGATATTGTATGTTGATAGTGCTATTCTATGGTCAAGAAAAAAATATTACTTACCTACAATCACCCGTCAATGTAGTGATTTTTCCATCAGCCGTGGAGTTAAGAACGATGCTGACCTGCAACTAGTGGCATGATGAGTTCATGGCGATCAGATTCAAGGGTGTCTCGGTTGCAACCTTGGCTGAATCGCGCATGGATGGCCAGGGGGCATCTCTGATACGTTTAGCAACGGCAAGACAGCATCTAGCAAATTCCTAACACACGGGTAGGGGAGAACTGAGAGAGGGAACGGAGAATGAGAAGGGAAAAGGAAGACAGAGAGGGAGTCGAGAGGAAGAGAAGAAAGAACAGAGTAGAAAGAAGCAGTTTGTATATCTATATCTTCTCCTGTCAATACACGCTAACTATATATGCACAGGAAGGGTAAAACAGAATACGTATGTAAGCACATGGCCACTGCAGGACCAAAACAGAAACAGAATAATGAAAAAGGAAAATATCAGTAATCAGTGGGAGCCACATGGATCCAACATCCCATATCAAACCTGGATATAATCTCGCAATCTCAGAGGCGCCTGAGTGACCCGAGTGCTCTTCCGGACTGGCGCAGCGTCACTGTTAATCAGGCCGGTAACAATCTCTGTCTGACTACCCATGGAGGGGATTAGGGTGCTGTAATCGGTAACCGGAGATGGAAATTTACTTTTCCAAAGCTAAATCTCAAATAAGCTCAAGCTTCAACCGAAAATATATATACATATATAGCTCAAGCTTACAATAAAAGCAACCAAAAGGGATGACAATCATCTGGGTTCTGCACAGTACCACCATTCAATAGAAAACAACCAATTTTAACATATATATATATATTTGTTAAAGTTGAAAATGTCTTCTGAATTGATGGTTATTGAGATGTATGATGGTCGCATGTTATTTACTGATTGGTTGGTTCCTGGGGGTGGCACAACATTCAAGGCATACAGAATCTGCCCATGTGTCATAAGATACTGCCAAAACTTTCCTCAATTTTCATGTTGCATTGTTTCACAGATCATTCAGAATTTCCAAACTAAGAATTTCTCTTAACATAAAATCATCCAAATGTTCGTGGATAAAGTCAGATCATATGTAGTGCACTTGAGAACACCATAAAGCATAGTCAATTAACATCCAGATATCACAAAAGTCGAACTGCATTCAACCTCCATAAAAAAAAAATTGAATCAGTGTACTCACTTGTGCAATTGCAAAGGTTTAAATTTGAAATGCCTCCAGAGACAACTGTAGACAACGGATCAGCATGACATCAACAAAACCATTTGCAATCCATAGAAAAACAATTAACATTGTCAAACCGAGCAGAATCAAAGCAGACAGAGCTCTTATCCTGCAGCTGCCATTACCAAGTCTGAGTAAATTAGCCCTCCAAAGAAGATTCAGAACTGTTGGATACGTGTATGCCTCGGATGCGGATGCAAGAAGATACCAACCCGAAAAGCTCCTTGGATGAGGACGTGCTCAAAAGATAAAAGCAACTGCTGACCTAGCCTTAGCCAAGACACAACAAAAGAAGAAGACAACCAAGTCAAAGAATAAGAACACGTCAGCAACTAACTGCAAATATAAGCTACTGGTCCCTCCCCGGCAGCGGACAAGATGATTCAAGTTCTACACGTTATAACACCTGACACGCCGAAAAGAATGTTCACAAAATGCATATTGATTGGATGTTACAACGATGCTTAATGGAAATCCGGAAGAAGGTACAACTACTTTCTTGACACAGAATATACAACCAATCAGTCACCAACTCCCACCCAATGGCTGCTTTAGCCTCTAACTTAAAAATACCCCACCAAACCTCATTTATGGGGACTCTCTAACACTTGGACTCTTGAACCCCCATTCTGTTGAGAACGATTCTGTCAAACAAAGAAGCACAAGAGGCATTCAATCTACTCCCAACTGAAAGCGATCTTAACTTCCAAAACGATAGCATTTACTCGATTGATCACAGCTACTCCAAGAGAGAAGCGTAATTGCACTCCTAGGAATAAAGATAACAATAAAGGGCATACTCTAAAGCTCATTCCTTATGAACACCGAGCACTTCTAGGCATCTACGCTGCAAGGAATTTGACTCCCAAAGGCCATACATACATCTCCCATTGAGCCCATTCTGGCACTTGACCCTCTCGTAATCACCTACCTAAAACAAGAGCCTTATGATGAAGTTCAAGAATCTGGAGACCCCTTTACCTGCCTTACTTTTCTCAAACTTATACCGACTCAGGCATAAGAAGGTTTTACTCAAGAAAAATCTGATTTCCCTTGACTTTGTCATTTGTGGTGTGCAAAATCACGGTCATTACATTCAGGCTTGAAACCTGCTCTGAGCAGAAATAAACTAGGGTTAAACATAAGATTTATGATCATGACCTAAATAACGGCAGTCGATCAATCAATCTACGATGCTCCTCATCAGCAGATATAGATTTGATAAATATTTGTACAAAGGAGATAATGGAAGGTGATAAGATTCCAGTTCAGGTAAGCATCCAGAAAAAAGCAAGTTTGAGAACCTGTACATTTCAAAACGTAACATGAAAGATCATCAGAAGAATACTAACACAGTGGTTAGTATACATACATACTCAAACAATCATTTGCAAGAGGGAGATCTGACAAATTCTCCAAGAAACATTAAATCTAACTAGAAAATTTACATGAGTGATTTGCTACAAGCATAATAAACCCATGCTACAGTTTATTTTATAGTAGGTAATATATACATGAAGAAACAAAAACAAGAAAAGATAAACAAATTCGACATATCCCTCTCCAACTTTTGCATTGAAAATCTCCACATCTCTTAAGCAATCAGATCGAGCATACGGCCTTTTGGCCTTATTCATCATTCTTGCTTGCATCTAAAAGCAACAGGACACTAAATGGTTGCAGCCACGGGTTCTACTTATACAGAGGAAGAAATTGAAAAAGCCGTGGTTTAGGAGATATCCACAATTTACTTCAACCATGTGAAAAATGCGGAATTTGAAGCTATCTTAAGAAGACAAGGCTGATAAACAATTAGATTCAATGGAAAGAGCTGGCCCGAGTAAATAATGGAGGGGCCAGCAGCAGATTCAGTTGAATCACAGATGATCATTTTGCCCATAATATCCAATCAATTTTTCCAAATTTTTATTTACCTCAGTTGTCAACCTTCCTCAGGAAAGAACATATCCAAGGACCAGAGCCTTGCAAATGCACAACAATAGAAGGTCACGCTCATTGCTTTGTCTCAGTGTAAACATAAACACTAGCATTTCGTCATCCTACCAAATAAGAGTTAAGAAGTTGATGATTAGTTGCAATCGGAAAAAACCAATCTTCCACCAAATGAAAAAAATGGAAACAAAATGGTAAAATCATAGAGGAAAAGAAACATAGTCAACAAAAGAAAAACCTCTTTTAACAATGTCAATCTTTATTGGCCAAAAATGCAAAGCCAAAGAGAACCTGCTTAATCTCTAGAACTTACTAACTGTAATCCCTGTTCCATCTTTTTGTACTATTTTTTTTAGAAAATGAAATTCTTGACAAAGAAAACCCATTTACAGTTCTAATTCTATATGGCCACTAATCCGCAGAAAGATTGAGAAAGACATATACTTGTATGAGCTACAAGAATATCAGAAAATCTCCACGACAAATGGCTATAACTTAAAACTTGTAAATATCCTCAAAGTTTGCATCAATTAAAATAGTAAAACAGGAGGAATGATGACATCCGCATAAGTTTAGAAGCTACACCTATAAAAAAATACAATGAATGAATGATGTTTAAGGTAATTTGAGCACTTCGCATAGACCGAATAAAGCACCTATGAAAAAATGAGAATTAGTTGCGTTTGGAGAAAAAGGGAAGATGTAGACTCTCAAAAACTTGGAATGATGTTGTAAAAGGCAATCTAAAACCATTTGCACTTTCAAGTAGTATTACATTAAATCAAATGTGATGGCGAAAATGAATTCATATAGTTGACCCCATAGTGTGTAACAAAGACTTGGTCGTTGATGTTGTTATAAAAGAGTAAAACATTTAACAAACCAAGACAACTAGGTGAAGTACTGCGATATCATAATACACGTCACAAAAGGAGTACAGGCAATTGCATTGCACTTTTTAAGTAGAATCTGCAATGGCAAGCTTTGCACTCTGCAATTTTTTACTGACAACTGCCGTTTATGATCCTGAATGTCCCTCAAAACAGAAAGCAGGTTGGTCATCTAAACTTCAAATTTTCTAATTGCAGACTCAAGCTCACTAGTCAGTTCTCTGATTTACTGATCCATGTCATCCTGTGGAAGAATAAATTCACACTACATTATCAACATACGTGCCCATTTTAAGGACTAGGGCATAACAACATGCAAGTGCAAGGCACGTTAATAGAAGACTTCGTGGTGCAGGCACCGAGATGAGATGGAACTGCAACATCCACAGCTCAGTAAATAGTGTAAATCAATGAAAGGCAACCAAGCATTATTTCATCCCAAAAGAAAGAAAGTAAAATGGAAGAAAATCTGCAAAGAACTCGACAAAATGAAACATCTTATCACTGCAAGAAAACAAGCACTAGCAGACCATATGAAAACTTAAGAACCTATGTTCAAACCATAGAGTGATTTTAACTATGAAACAGAGACAAAACCCATAAAGTGTGAGGCAATAAAGAAACAAAAACAGCATACCTTTGACAATTTTTCAATGATGTTCTCCTGGATATCAAGGCGGGGATTAGTTTCAGAAATTATGTCTTTTTGTGAAGTTCTACCCCCTTCCATGGCCATTTATTGTAGAACTTCTTCCCTTGTTCTTTGCTACATGGGCAACTTTTGTTGCAGCATCGTGTAAAGAACGCATAGCAACCTCATATGTTTCAGCAGTTTTTGCTCCGTCATCAACAAATTTAAAAGCCACACAACGTAGGGTGTTATAACTGAGTTTGAGACTCTAGATAACAACGTACTACGTCACCACAATTGTGATCAAATATAACAGTACTCTTAGCATTTCTCATCCATCTCTTCAAAATGTAATGAGAAGGAAGGGTAAGAACATTAGTTACTCTGAAGACTGCTAATACATGTCTGCAGAGAAGACCTGAAAATTCAAACATCTGGCAACTACAAGTTGCTTTCATCTCCAAAACATTGAACCTGACAAAATGCACCCCGTGATCCTCCTATATTTTGCTACTTGGTAAGTTATAACCTCCCATCATCCTCTGCCTTGGTTTCCATGAATGTCAGCGAACCCATCAACTCCTCTTGGAACCTCAGAAATACTCTTCTCGTGCATAAAGTTCATATGATTGCTCCTCCATTGGAGAAGGGATCCTATGGAGGGGAGTGGTATTTGTGGTATCATAATCTGCTTTAACTTCTTTTTCATTTTGACTCTGTGGGGCTTTTTTATAAAGCCTAAAAAACTGTCCAAGAGTAGTTGACACGTTGACATAACCATTGAAGTAAGAGTTCACTATCACTAAGTTGTGTAATAGATATTTCAGCAATAGAAGTGTCACACAAGTATACCAGAACCCATTGCCCACGAGCAGAGTATATTGATTGAGCCCACTGGTTGTCCCTGGGATTGCACCTATCAAGAAGCGACAGCAAGACTCGAATTCATCAATTGATTCAGGCAAGCTCACACATTTATGAAAGTCTTCTTCAAACTTAAGATGCCAAAGTAAAACATGGGAATACATCTCTTGGCATTTCTTAAGAATGTTCCATTTACAGAAAAGATGGCTGGTCTCATGAAAAACCTGCAGGACGGCTGAACTAATAACTACATCATGATCCGTAGTTAATGACTGCATCATGATCCTATCTGACATAACCGTTAACCATGAATTGAACAATCAAGCAAACGAAGCTTCAGATTCATTTATTAAAAATGCACACCCAAACAGCACAAGCTGGCCATGATGATTAACTCCAAGAAATGGTGCAAAAGGTAATGTATACCTATTTACCTATAGGTCTTGTCGAATGTAACAGTATCACCAAAATGAGTATAGTTTATCCTCTCCCTCACAACTGCCCAGAACACATTTCCTGTGGAATGATCATCGTCCCCTAGTACTGCATAAAAGAAGTTGGGGTTTTCAGCATTCATTTCCTTCAAATAATCAATGAGAAGCTGAATATCACCCTCCATATTCCTCTGCTCATTATTCCTCACGTAATTCCTACAGTCTACTTCCGTCAATCCAACTTTGTTAACCCCACCATATTCCTTTATTACGACGGACATAATCCTCCTCCGCCCCAATCCTGCGGCCTGCAATCAATTAGAGTTTTTGCGGGGCCAAATATCTGGCGGTGTGAACGTGGTCAATGCACCTGAGCAGGTAGGACCAGTTCACGGTTATGGTCCTTGACAAATCCACTCACAACCCATTTTCCATAATCTTGAATTTTAATAGAGAACATTGCCTTGCAGCCCACTCTTGTGATCATACAGGGCCGTTTTATCCCCTAATTTTGATCCTTTTCTCATTACAATTCTGGAACCCTTCTTTAGCACATACAAATGGCCTCTGAATGATCGCGCCATCGCACCTCCAACGCCGGGAAGAGCTTATCCTCGTGCTAGACCCGACGCGGCTGGCGTAATAGTTGTAAAAGTCCTTGGCGGCCTCCTCGGAATCAAATTCCATGCCCTCGTACTGCTCGAGATCTAATTCCGCCTCTGGAATGTAAATAGCTCCTCCAACACCGCCGCTGCTGCCGCCTCCGGAGAATGAAAGCGCGGCACTGATGGGCCGTCAGACGCAAAAAGGGTGTCGACCATCTCTTTGTCTTCGATTTCAATATCGTCGTCGGATATAGCGCTGCTCCCTCCGCCTCCTAACTCTATATCGCAATTCAGAACCTGATCTTCCATTACTTACCAAAGGAACTTCCTGAATAATTCAGCAAAATGAAATAAAATTCAAGTTAACCGAATTGCATAATTGGTGGAAAATGAAACAATCTTTATGCGTAGAAAATAGGAAGGATTGGAACATTTACAAAGAAGGATTAAAACACTTATTACTCTGAAGACTGCTAATACATGTCTGCAGAAAGAGAATAAAATTATAATTTTTACTTTGAACCTCAAATGAATTCCTCCATTTTTGCTTGATATAACCTCCCATCATCCTCTGCCTCGGATGAATTCTGATTCCCAACTATTTTTTTTCTCATTTTATTATTATTATTATTAATTATTCGTTACATAATCTGCTTATTATTATTATTTTGACTATGTTTTTTTATTATTGTTATTTGATTATATTTATTATTATTATTTATTAAGTTGTGCATTATTATTATTACGTATTATTATTATTATTACATATTATTATATTTATTATTATTATTACATATTATTATTATTATTATTAGATATTATTATTATTACATATTATTATTGAAGAAACTATTATTATTATTTCTTGTTATTATTTTATTATTATTATTATTATTATTTATTAGGTATTATTATATTATTACATATTATTATTATTATTATCATTTATTATTATTATTTATTAAAAACGATAAACAGCACAAGCTGGCCATATTTATTATTATTATTATTATTACTATTCGTGTTATTACATATCGCCAAAATTATTTTATTTATAAGATATTATTATTATTATTACTTATTATTATTATGTTTATTATTATTACTATTATCATTATTATTATTAATATTACTATTTTTACGCTTATTCTTCATACTAATTCTACAAACCAAACAATGTAATCTTTGCTAACCCACCTTATTCTTTATTCCACGGACAAATCAAGTCCGCCCATAAGAATAATAATTTTTTGCAACTCTATTCTCATCCATTTCATTCCCCTGAGCATAACTATTCTATTATCACCTAATTTATTCCAACAACCAAACGTTGCAGCCCCACTCTTGTGATCATATGATTTTATCTCCCTAATTTTGATCCTTTTCTCATTACAATTCTGCGTTCTTCTGTTGAAGCTTTCTATCCAGGTACCCAAGACCATCGAATCTTGGCCTTGGTTTCTATCCCAAATCTTCCTCATTCAGCATGTTGATTAATTTGAACCGTAGATTTGAGAATATTCTTACTAAACATTCAGAATTTACTGTCTAAAATATTATTTATCTTAAATAGGAGATTGTCCTCAATACAAAATTGTCTATTTTTATTTTTTCAAGCCTTCTAGTTTGATTAAAATTTTACTAATTTAAAATTTTAAAGATAAATTAAATATATTGTGCATTTACATTTTTATTTCAATTTTTTATAAGTGGAATTCAAGTCCCAAGAAAATCTTAAAACCTTGGTTTCCTGTTTGAAATTACTCAAATTGATTCCAAATTTATTGTATGGAGTTTATGTGCGTCAATTTTATTTAACATTAGCATGGTAGGAAGCCAGTCCTAAATAAAAGTTTAAAATCCAAATTTAAGAAAATAATAATAATATATAATCAAAAAATCCTATATTTGACTTATACAAGATAAATAATCATATATAATTTTTATGTACTTATGAAACAAGACCATATACTTATCAGTGTAGTGAAAAGTAAGAGTCTATTTTTTTATTTTAATTATTAAATTAAAATTTAATAATTAATATCTAAAATTAAAATAACAAAAA
Organism: Nepenthes gracilis; assembly: GCA_033239525.1. Classification (NCBI taxonomy): domain Eukaryota; kingdom Viridiplantae; phylum Streptophyta; class Magnoliopsida; order Caryophyllales; family Nepenthaceae; genus Nepenthes; species Nepenthes gracilis. The sequence goes on from BSYO01000004.1 coordinate 3,064,278, forward strand.
TAGTTATATTTTAAAAATTTTTATAATAGTAATATTTATAAATATTAAACTTAATATATAAAATTTTAATAAAAATAATAATTAAAAAAATGATAATACTTTTCTATGAAAAAATTGGGATCCGTAAATACCCCTACTAACGTTGTGAACTTATATACAGTATAATGAAAGGAAATGTCCATGAATATTCATCTCTCAGAAAAATAGAAAGACTCATTTTTTATATTTTATTTTTTTATTATTTAATAAATAATTATAATTTAATTATTAAAAAAATAAAAAAGTAAAAATTAATGATTTAAAATATAGATTATAATTATTTATTTATAAATAAATAATAAAAATAAAGAGAATAAATATATTTTTAAAAAAGATAATGTCCTCTCAATCCTGTATAAGTTAGGCTGAATTATAATAGATTTAAATAAAATTTTCTTAAATATTATATATATATATATATCTTTAAATTTATACAAATATAATTATTTTAAAAATAATAATAAATAAAAATTTTAAAAATATCTTAACATGTGACATCAAATTCAAATATTCATGATATAAGTATAAACTTTTAATCAACAGAAGAGTGAAAAATTTAGAATTTAAAAAAAATTATATATATATATAAAATAAAATTATTTAAAAGAATTTTGACGGGCAAGTTTTGAAAGTAGTTATAAGGGTACACACTTGTGGGGCCATCACTTGTGGAAGGAAGGATATTAATAATACGATTAATATTATTCATATGCTTATTTTTAAATTTATTCATATTAAAATTTTTGAAAATAGTTATAAATTTTATTTTTTTTCTCTTTTCATATAAATTTTAAAAATTTTGATATAGACTTATGTATATAAGTAGATGCATAAATATTATTATTAACTATTAATTATTTATTTTTAGATATCTTTTAAATTTATTTATTTATTTAAATACATAATTATTACATACCATTTAATTATTGACTAATATTTACTATAATATGATATTTTCAGTGCATTAAATAATTTTTACTCACTAAGCTGGCTCTGAGATCAAATTGATTTTAAAGTAGACTGTGTTTTTGTAAGACTATTTCTAAGAAATTATTATTTAATGCATTCACTAAAAATACCAAAGAAAATACAATAACTGTTATATTTTTGATTAATTTTTTCATAGGTATTTTCATATTATAACCATAAAAAATTAGGAAAAATATATTTTATATATTTTACAAATATAAAATAATGACGATTTAGTCATTAAAATCTAACATCCTGAATATTTAGGAGAGGGGCTTCCCCTAAACGTAGGAAAATCCATCATTTTTTTTTGCTAAAACTTTACCTTATTTATCTAATATAAATTGTAGATGATGCGTCCCTAGTTTTCGGGTTATAGTACCGATTATGGAGCCTTCCATAATTTTACTACGGGTCAAATTGGATCGAATTCGGTCTCCGTTACTACTAATTTAGAATCTACGCACCATAAATTACAAATAAAAGGTCAGAGGATTGATGATACTCACTCTCCAATTCATCATCTGACGCTTAAGTCAATAATCATTTCAATGGAATAAAAGGATACAAGGAGGGCGGTAAATAATACAGAACTACAGGTGAATGGAAGATGTGAAAAGAGATATGGCTCCTGTAAGTGTGCCCGACGTGGAAGAAGCTTAGAAGTATAGGAGGACTGGGCTCCTTTGCTGCTGCACGCAGTTGGTGACTCGCTCAGATTGTACTCGAGAGGGAGTAACTCACTATCAAAGAAAGAACTGCACTAGAGATATGCTTGTTTTCTTATTTCACTCTATCGACCTTCCTTGTAGGCAATTTTGTATGTTCTCCCCGTTGTTCTCCTTTGGTGAACGGTGAAAGGGATTTATAACACCTCGCGGAGAGGGTTTTAGTGCCAAGATTGGTAATATATGTTCTTTCAGGATTTGTCGGCCGCTGGGCATTAACGGAAGCTACCGTGTCAGATGTCATTTTGTGGCATTGATGCAATCGTGGCTGGTAGTGGCTAACAAGGATCAGGTCTCATTTTGCATAGGTTAGCTGGGCTGTCGTTAGTTGGCAGGTACAACGATTCTCTATGGTTAACCACCAACCCCATTGGTGGAGCCCTGTCGCACCGATGCCTTCTGTGCTGCTAGGCTGCCATCGTATAAGATGAGAGTTAATTTTGTTGCGATTGGTGGAGCTTCAAAAGCTACTTCCTCAAGCTGGACCGTTAGTTTTTTATCGGCCTGCACATAGCCGATAGGTCTTTCGGACTACATTTGGGTTTTGCTCTCACGTTAGGCCTTACTGGCCAATAGGGTGACCGCCAAATCACCCCCTACCGAGATTGGATCGCTCGAGTCGTTCATGGACCCATCAATAGATATAAGTATTACAATTTTAAAATTCAAATGATACGTGTTTAAATTGCTTATATAAACTTTTTAAAAATAAAATCAATTTTATCAGCATTCTTGTTATACAATGATTTTTTTTATGTATTTATGAAGTTATTTTAATTTTTATTTCAAAAGTTTCTATCATATTAGCCTACTTTGAATCATATATGCCATGAAAAATGATCATATGGTATTGGATAACACGTTAGGTATATGGTATTGGATAATATGACGTTATACTATCCTAAAATAAAAAGTAAAAAATAAATAATGTGCCATTAGGCTCAATAAAGAGAGATTCAGGGAAGACTTATCTCTTAGCGATGTAAAAACGCTTATTTTTTATATCTTGATTATTTATTTTTTTATGGATAATTGTGATTTAATTATATTTAAAAAATAAAAAATTAATTTTAATTAATTATTTTAAAATTACTATATTATTATTTAAAAATAAATAATTAAAATAAAGAGAATAAAACTAATGAGGATCTGTCTTTAAAAAAATAAAAAGATTTATTCTTTTTATTATGATCGTTTATTTTTAAATAAATAATTATAATTTAATAATTTTAAAATAATTAACTTTAACTAAAATTTTTAATTTTTTAAAAAATAATTAAATTATATTTATTTATTAAAAAATAAATAATTAAAATATAAAGAATAAAATTATCTATTTTTATTTAAAAAAATAAAACTTTTCCGAATTTGAAAAAATAAACACATTTATTGTTTTTTGGGAGATATGGCTCACTGGTGCTAAGAGCTAGCAGCTGAGAATCATTGGCGCCCTACGGAAAACGAAGCAAACCCTTCAGCGCCCAACACCCACTTCACAAGTAACAGCTCCTCGCATCTCTTTTTATCCGTCTCCTCCCTCTCGTCCTCTCCCTACCTCTGTCGCCGCCGCCGCCGAGTCAGATGGAGAATTCCCATCCGCAACCTCTCAAGACGCGACTATGCATTATCGGAAGCGGCCCAGCCGCCCACACAGCTGCCATTTACGCCGCCAGGGCCGAGCTCAAGCCCATACTCTTCGAAGGCTGGATGGCCAACGACATCGCCCCGGGTGGACAGCTCACTACCACCACCGATGTTGAGAACTTCCCCGGCTTCCCCGACGGTATCATGGGCCATAATCTCATGGAACGCTGCCGGGACCAATCCCTCAAATTCGGCACTCATATCCTCACCGAAACCGTCACTAAGGTCGACCTTTCCTCCCCTCCTCCCTTCACCGTCTCTTCCGATACCACCACCGTCCTCGCCGACTCTGTTATCGTCGCCACCGGCGCCGTCGCCAAGCGCCTTAACTTCCCCGGCTCCGACACCTTCTGGAACCGCGGGATCTCTGCCTGTGCGGTCTGCGACGGTGCCGCTCCGATTTTCCGGAACAAACCGCTTGCGGTTGTCGGAGGCGGAGATTCAGCAATGGAGGAGGCGAATTACCTAACCAAGTACGGATCGAAGGTGTACATTGTCCATCGGAGGGATACGTTTAGGGCTTCGAAGATAATGCAGGCGAGGGCGATAGGGAATCTGAAGATCGAGGTGGTGTGGAATTCGGTGGTGGTGGAGGCGTATGGTGGGAGAGTTTTGGGGGGGCTGAAGGTCAAAAATGCGGAGACCGGGGTGGTAAGAGATTTGGAGGTGGCGGGGCTGTTCTTCGCGATCGGACACGAGCCGGCGACAGGGTTCTTGGAGGGGCAGTTGGAGGTGGATGAGGATGCGTATATCGTGACGAAGCCAGGGACGACAGAGACGAGCGTGAGGGGGGTGTTTGCTGCCGGTGATGTTCAGGATAAGAAGTATAGACAGGCCATTACTGCTGCTGGCTCAGGTTTATATTTTCTTACCTTTTCCTTATGGAGAAATTGGATTCTACATAGTATTTGGATCTTTTATTGCTGTAGTTCCTAGAATCATTCTCCATGAGTTATGAAATAAATTTTCTGTGGAATAACATTACCCCATTATATCATATCATAGCTTTTGTCTAATTCGATACTATTTGATTATACTGAGGTTTGATGAATGTCAATCTGTAGCGCCACTATTTTCCACTATATTTGGTGGCTGAGAAAGTAGAAGTGGAGAAGGAATAGAAAATGTAATTTTAATGTGGCTGATTTTTCCTCTTTTGTAATCATTTTTGCTGGGGTACCTACTACTCTAGCTAATTGTACACTATTTCTAAGTGTGATTTCTATTTTATGGACATAGCATTTGGAGTATCTTCTTTTGATCAATCAAAACCCCTTTCTGAATTGTACAAGCTCCCTTTGCATTGCTTAAGGTTCATCATTAGAAAATGAATTAATCAATCAAAGCTACAATTCCAGTTCCTTCATCACGCATTTGTACCTTTAGGTCTATCTATGAACATGCTGCTGGATGATACACTTTGCATCTAACTGCTGCATACAGGTGTGATATTCTTGCTAAATTGAACTCTGATTGAAGTTATTTCCTGTCGTCAATAAAGAGAACAATTCCTTGCGATCATTTTAAATGATTGCTTATAACGACAGCAAGCTAATTATTGCCCAAGAGGAATGATTGTTGTCGTTGTTCTGTTGGCATAATAATCAAGTGCAGATGTTCTTAGTGCCTCTGTTCCTCTGTTTCTATCACATTCAGGAGAGCGTGAAAAGAATTTTCTGCCTGTTTGATTTCTGTTTGGTGATTGGTTGTTGGCAATATGTATGGAGTTCTACTAGGACTTCGTTCATTTGTTTGTTGACTGTTGGGAAATTAAGTTCTACCAACTGACCCATCCATTGTGACGCTAAAGATACAAATATGCTGATATTTTATAACGGAAAGTTTGTAAAGTTAGAATTCAACCATAGATAGGTGATGTGAGACACCGTTGACTATGAAGAACATTTCAATAAATTGAGGTCATGTTGGGTTCAGGTCACCAAAGTTTCTGCTTACAAAGTTAAGAACTAATCTCTACAATAATTATTTACAAACCCTTTGTTTGGACTTGTAAGGAGGCAATACGATAATACATAATAGTAAAACGATAATTACAACAATAAGGTATAATATTTTACGTAAAAAAATCCTTTAAAAATGAGAAAAAAAACCGTGAGATTATAAATCCGAAAAATATCCACTGTACTGTTAGTCCAGTTACAAAAACCTCCAACAACATAAGGATACAATACCTTGTAATAAAAATAGCAAGAAATAAAAAATATAAGAGTGAATGACGAGAAAATAACTGATAAAATATTCTTCTTAATAATAAGAACAACATATCCATGATCAGTGGAGAATATAATACGATTCGAAACCCAAACGTATAAGTGAATCTTTTTCTTCTTCCCTTTCTCTCTATTCCTCTTTTTTCTCTCTCTATGTCGGAGTTCAAGAGACTAAAAAATCCCGCATAGGTAAACCCTAACAAAAAAGCGTAGGAGCTTTTAAATTAAGTGTTAGCACACCTATACCCCTCACATGTATCAGGCATAACCCCTCTTGCATGTGCGTCCATCAAGTGTTGGTCCTATTGGAATTGGCACATGGGTGTCTATTGTACGCCTATTGATCACAGATATTTTTGGTTCACTGGAAATAACTTTTGCTTGGCTACCCCTCACACGAACCTTGCTTGGCATCCCTACTCGAACATGCCGGACACAAACATCTCATGTTATTCAGATAACTTGTCTATTGAGCGTGGGATCCATAAGAGAGTAACTCAAAACCTAACAAATTTTAATTCACGACCTTTTGGGAGCAATCACCATCCAAGCAATCATTTGACATGTTTCAAGTTTTCTCTTTGCACTACATTTGTCATTATATCTGATCCATTGTTTTCGATCTTGACTTTATTAAGCGTTAACAATTCCGAGTTAATGACATTTCTCATCCAAAGATACCTAATATTGATATGCTTTGATCTAGAACGAAATAACGAGTTCTTGCAAAAGTGAATAATGCTTTGTTACAAAACAACACACACTATCCTTGTTTGAAGCCGAGTTCTCGAATGAACTCCTTATTCACAACATTTCTCTACTGACTTATGTTATTTTAATGAATTCAGTTTTGGTAGTAGGGAGAGTAATATATTTTTATAGTCTCAATTGCCAAGACATGGCTCCTCCCGCAAACATAACCAAATAATTTAATTTGAACTTCCAAGAGTAAATATTGTCCACCATGTTAGTGTTAGAGTGCCCAACCAAGAGCAGCTTATGATTGACAAAGTACAAACAATCTTGGAAGTACCTCGGACCTTAGCATCCATTTTACAATGGATCAATGTTTCTTTTCGAGATTGAAAAGGAATTGACAAACAAATTCAACCATAGGAGTTATGTCTGATCTTGTACATATCATTGCATACATTAAACTCCTAATGACTGAAGGATAATGAACATGTTTCGTATTGGCCTTCTTATCCTCCATAAAAAGACTTTACCTAGTGCTCAATTTAAAATGATTAGCAAGCAGTATGCACGTCAGTTTGAACGTCTCTAAATTGAAACTTTGAAGCGCCATTTTAATGTATCCTTCTTGAGACATCCAAGATTTATTCGCTTTTCGGTCATAAAAAAATTTTATACCAATAATTTACTTTGCCAGCCTTAAAGTTACTTTTAGTTGATGGGAATAGAATTTCTATTTTCACATTATTTTCAGTAAAATATTAATTCCACTGTTTGGTTGGATTTTGATAAAGAATAAATATTCCCATAGGAATAGTTATTTCCAAATCTCTGGAAATAACCATTACCACGTGTGTATAGGTATTAGTTATTTTCAGGTATTTGGGAATAACTATTCCTGCACCATTTTTTTTATTTCGAAAATGTCCTTATATAGGTATTATATATATATATATATATATATGATAAATTGTGTATATTATATCAAATATTTATTAAATATTGATACTGATCCGACTTCGAACGGGTTGGATTCTTCAAATGGCTTGAACCTATTAACCGATAATCGCCGCACACCACTAAACAAACGAGAGGTCGGGCGTTACGGCGGGATGTACCCCACCGGCTCGTGACTCAGCGCTCAAGTTATAATCGCCCTTCAATGAAGGAACTAGAAGTTAGAAAGCTATAGAGAGAGGAATGGAGTATTTGCTCCGGATACGAAAAGGCGCAAGTCCTTTCTCGGGTGGGAAAGCGCTAAACGAACGTGTGTGAACCCGTTAATTCATAACTTGAGGAGGTTTGGCTGCCGGGGACCGGAAGCTTGTTTCAGAGCACTTAGGTTTCTCTCTCTATCGTTGCTTGAAGAAAGAGTCTCTAGTATGCAAGTGTTCAAGAGAGAGTTTTGGAAAACGTCAATGTGTGCATCCTGGATGTCCTTCGGATAATTTTCCACGGCAAAGATGGTGATCTTCCTTCTTTGAAGGAATCATCCTTATTGTGATCTCGGGCCTAGCCTTCCTTCGGTTGAGGGCACATGCCCAATTGTGGTGGATTGTTTCCTTCGAGGCGGCCAACCACTTTCCCAGTTAACTCCTTACCGGTGAGGTTTCTTGGGGGCAAGGAGTCAAGGATCTCGGCGCCTTCCTTATTTGAAGGCGCGATCTTGCTGGGAGTATTCCCTTTAAGATCGTGGAATATCCTTGGAAGACGCGTGGGTTAAGTTATGAATATGGGCCTAAACGGGTGATTAACCAACAATGTGCGAGAGAGGACGGAGAAAAGAAAAAAAGGCGTCCGCCGTGGACTCCAAACCCGAGTGAGTCGTGCCCATTATCGCAGAAGCCTCGTTTCCCCCGGATGTAAAGGAAACATCTGGGTTGATCGGTCTGTCGCCGCCTTCGTGGAGTACGAAGAGAGTGGCGGGCGCCAATCGACGGGCCAGGGCCTCGATGGAATAGGCCCATTAGTGTTGCAAAGCCAAGGCCCATCAAATCGGGCTAACGTTGGCCGTTTGTGGCGAGAAGCATAGAAGCCCTATCCTCTTATCAGGGCGTTAGAACGCTGACCCGCCTTAATGGGCTTTCGCCGACCTTTCTTGCACATAACATCACTATATCGATTCTCGGCCTCCGGTATGTTATGGTGGGACGTTTTTCCTTTACCTATGGAAACTTATAAAGGCTTTGAAGGAGGGTTTGGACCACTGATCGTTGGGTCAATTTGGTTCGAGTACCGTAATTGTTGGATGGTCAATTCCGAGTTCCGCAAGGCTGATCATCTCCCGCCACCCTGGAGTTCCAGACACCGCCCTGAGAGGCCGTCTATTCTGGGAATGATTTCTCAAATTTTACCCGGGCCGTAAGGCGAACGCGACACGTGTCCTCCTTTGGTTGGATGAAGATCCGGCCGTTGTCGCCAGAGATCCGCCCTTTGCGTCAAGTGGAGTGATTGGCGGTGGTGGCGCATTAATGGGGGTTTCGCAGAGTCCCATTGTTTATTGGGCCGACCGACGAGAGTTGACATGTAGCGGTCTGAACGGCGTCCTTTGTAAGCTTGGCGCCCCAAGTTTTCCTTCCGTTTTGTTCGAAATCGCTTACACTTCCTAGCCTTTCGTAATTTTCATTTCGCACAAACCTCCGAAGAAACCCTAGAACCTTTTCCAACCATGGCATCTGTTTTTCTCATCGGCTTGAGGGAGGGTGACATCAAGGCCTTGTGCGTAAAAAGAGATGGCTCATTCGGGCGCGAGACAATTTAGCCTCTTGCCCCACCTAAGGCTCTTCATTCCTCATCACCTCGAGGAGTGCTATTCATCGATGCCGTCTGGGAGGAGCTCGAATCAATCATAGCTGCCCTCCATGTTTCCCGTTGCTCGGCTTCACGCCAACGCATTGAGGTATATTTGTACTTTGTGTATTTTTTTCCTCGATCGAAGTTTAGGATGTCCGGCCTTAAGGTCGTCTTTAAGATATCCTGAAGTGGATCTCTCAATCTTAAAAATTAGTACCTCCATGACTCCCTCGAACTAAAACCTAAGCAAAGGTGGGAGACAAGTGGCCTATCGCATGGTGCAGGGTAAGGTCCCTGGTACACTTATTCGCCCGTCTGCCGGCGGAGAATGCCGCCTTGCAGGCCTCAAGGCGATTCGAGGCAATGCGAAAGGGACTTTTTAAGGAAACCAAAAAGGTTGAATGGGGACATTTCAAAAGTCGTACCCTCCATTAAAATGTCCCATGATTCGAAGAAGTTGCTCATCCGTCCTGTGTCTTAAGGAGGCTAGGGCGATTGCCACGCCCTCATCTTCCTCTTATTGACCTTGTGGGTCATTTGCGGTGGGTCCCTGATACTTCCGGAACGGAGAGGTCCAAAGGGTAGGTTGGAGGATGCGGGAGGAGTCATCTCTGCACAAGTCGCGACTCCGGCGCGCTTGGGATAGAGAGCCATAAAAACACGTGTTTACATTATAAAGCTTATTTCCTTTAACCACTAATTGGAAAGAAACTTGGCAATTTGTTTTAAGAGAGGAGCTAATATGCTGCTCCGAGAGGCATCTGGAGCCTCGCTGCACTAAAAAGGCCGCAGGAGAGGAGCTCGGGTCGCCTCCATCCTCTCGCCAAAGACGGCAATCCTTGGAAGAATCCTCACAGAGGAAGCAAGAAGTGCTCGACGAGAGGATGCTCCGTCCTCCACCAGGCACCTCGAGTGGAGGCCCGCCAGCCTAAGGACCACGAGGAAATTTATGGAGGTATGGTTCTTGATGGTTAATTTCCGTGCTTTGCCCTTTTCAAGTTTCTAACTGTCTTTTGTTGTTGTTTGTCAGGCACCAAAGGTCGCTTCGCACTTTTTAAGGCAATGGTGCGGCGTGACGAGGCTCTAAAGGATGCGATAATGGCTTCTGGATGCAAACGCCCTCGGGAGGGGAGCTGATACTCATTCTTGGTCTTATGGCGGGCGTCAAACGCCATGTTGAAGGCGGAAGTTGCTCGCCTAAAGGAAGAGGACGATCGCCCGAGAGCGAGCAATAAACGCCTGGCAGGTCAGGCCACGCATGCAGAACGAGTTGGCCTCACGGATGACCCCTCTTGAGGTTAGCACTACACGCCTCGGGAGGGCTCAACATCAAGCGTTGCACTTGACGCTCCCGACTTCCTGGAGTTCATCAATCAAAGAAACCGCGTAGCGCAATGCAAAGAGGATTCTGGGAGAGCCCGAGGGTCCGTCGCGGTTGTAGCCTTGTATTATTGTTTTCGATAGCATGTACACCGCAAATTTAATGAAATGGAAAATATCCATTGCCTTTTAATGCTTTGTAGAAAAATGGGTTTGTCAAAACTTAGTTGGCAATATCGATGGCCTTTAGAAGGTGGTTGCATTAACCAACCTCATGGACATGGCCCGAGTGGAAACTTGGGCACAAAGGAACGCTTCGTCGTTGTCTCACCACGCTATTGCTTTGTCGAGAAGGTTAATGCGTGGGGTGGCCAACTTGGTTATGGGTGCCTAAGGAGTAGGTCCTTAGGCCGAGCAAAGTGAAGAACCCGGCTCGCCCGTTCAAGTGAAGACTTAATGCTTCTCCCTTGGCTGTTTGCCTACGACGCCGCTCCCAGAAAAGAGGTCGCTGCGCCATTTTATTTTTAGCAATGACCAAGGTTTAGTACGACCGCTTATCGGATAGCCCAACCGAGGTTCCTTACCCACTGATGACCAAGTTTGAGACCATCCACCTAGATGACGGGTTTGGGGCGCTTATGAGCCACTGGATGACCAAGGTTTGTGATCACTGGATGACCGTGTTTTAGGCCATTTTTGGCCACCTGAATGACTAGGGTTTAACGAGAGGGTGAAAACCCTCCGACAAGGGCGCCTGAGTCGGATGGATACATATAAACGCAGCTCATAGGTCCTAGTATTCTATATGCTAAGAAACTCCTTACCTCACTTTGTGTAAAGAGAATGTATGTATGAAGGGTGAGTTCATAAGCTTCCTATTGGAAGTAGCGTTTGAGGTGGGCTGCGTTCCCACGTTCGTGGAAAACAACTTTCCGCCCGGTTCCGGCTCAAGCAGGCTCACAGGATCAACGAGGGAAAGTCCCTCCCGGTGGGAGAGAGCTTGTTACGTTTGGCCTCGATCCACGCAGACCATCCACCTCGAACTGTCAACACTTTCTTATTGTAGTGTGGGCCACTCGATGTTGGTAGGCGGCCATCCTCATCGCGGGCCTCCTCGAGCAAGTCTAAGTGCTCCCGAATTTTCTGGGAGTTTTCCGGTCGTCAAAGGACTCCACTCTTAGACTTAACCGATCTCGAATTTGTATCCGTAATGCAGGTCAAGGGGCGTCTCGCGTGTTAGGTTCCTTTTGGGTTGTTCGGTAAGACCCGGAGGGGAGGGAGCTCGTCGACCCAAGAGCCCCCAAGTCCTCCAACTTAGTTTTTAACCCGAGCAACGCTCGGTTTATGACCTCCACTGTCCGTTGGCAATATGCCATCAAGTGTGGACCTACCCAGTGGGTGCAATACTTCAAGCGTTTCCAGAATACCCGTTATGACACGACCTCTCGACGCCGAATGGCAGACAAATGCTCCGGCAAGGAATTTTGTGTTATCGGATTTTAGAATCGGGCCGCCTCGACCCATTTGGTGAAGTAGTCGAAATTATGATGAATTTTCCCCCGTGAACGGGAAAGGGCCGAAATATCGAGCCCCTATCAAGAAAGGGCATTATTTTAAGTCTTCGATAAGGTTGCGTGAAGCTGGCGGCTTTCACATTTCTTCACAAATTCCAATGGTCCCTTTTTTCATTGAGGGCCGTACATGGAAGGCCAAGTTTTTCCGCCTAAAGATCCGCATCCCGAGGTGGACCTCGCTTAATAGTCCGCCTCTTGGAGGAGTTAGGCGGCGGAGGTATGGAGTTGAGTACCCACGTCGATGGTTCCTTCTTTTTGGCCGTTTGGCTTTTTTTGCCCTTGTGAGCCGTCCGCCAAGTAATCGAGGTAAGGTGTCATCCGAGTTTTCCGCCTGGGATGGCCTCCCCCGGCTTGCCGGAGCGCCTAGGATCTCCCGCATGTCCCCTCGAGTAATTGATTTTGGCAGCCGCTCATGAGTCTTCCAGCTTCCCG